>WACJ01000527.1:1250743-2501486 GCA_008973525.1 Stenopsyche tienmushanensis | reverse complement strand
TCATAAACATATTGAAGCAACTGCGCAGAGGACCCAATGAGTTCGACGGCTCATCCCCCAGCATCAGAAGGCAAAGCGGTGCAGAAGAAAAAACCATAAATACAACCATTATACACTCAATCCTTATGTATGGAGTCCCGATATGGCATGCGTCGCTCAGACATGAGACTTACAGAAAGAAGCTGGCAAGGGTCCAATTGGCAGGGAACGCTCCGAGTTACCACAGCATACTGAACAGTATCTGAAGAAGCAGGGCTCGTGATCACTGGAATCACCCCGAACTTCCAAGCAAAGAAGAGGACCTGGACTTCGAAGATCACAAAAACCACAACGAGCATGACCAGAAAACTGAAGGAAGCTGGCAACAGAGATGGGATCAGTCCAGTAAGGGAAGATGGACCGATTTTTCCCGGTCGTAAGCCGGTGGGGGCCTGAAAACACGGTGAAATAATCTACCATCTTGACTCGGGTGCTGAAACAAGCACTCGAGGTAGCCGAGTCACGTTAAACAACATGGTCCATACATGATTGGCAAGCAAGAAGAACTGGGACCTTTGGCGCGATTACGTTGAAGAAATTTGTGTGGAATGGGGAAAATATGGAAAACATACATGGGAGACAGAGAAGGACAAGGGAGGGTTATTAAGAATCTGACACTACATGGATCAAATTAGAGTGAAGATTCCCCTCTCACAGGAAAAAAAAGTTTTTTTCTATTGTTTAAACATTAAGGCTAATGATTTTCTGTGAAGAATTTTAATTGATTATTAATGATAATTTCGCTACTTCACTCATAGATTCTCTCCTCTCTTACCTTTTCAAAATAATCCTATTCTTATTTACCACGTGTGGAAGGCAACGGGAACACCACACATTAATAATTTCCATGACACATCAAGATTCATCAAGATGGACGTCATAAGGCCTTTAAAGAAAAAAATAGTAAACATTTCAATCGTGTTACGTAGGAAGTTTGTTCGAGGGAGAAATTAAACGATATCTCAAATGTATCATGTAAAACTTATATTTGGAATTTGGATCACCAACAGTTTCTTTGAACAGCATTACATATTTTTCCACAATGTCCAGCTGGAATTAACAATTTTTGTATTAGCATACCTGAAACGAAAGTTTTAACACATTTTAGACCAATTCTTTAACGGATGAATACAAGGATTATCCCTGGATAAAACTGCAAAAATAAACTGTTACGTTACGAAACGCTTAATGAATCATCTGCAATATCACTGCACTTTCGTAATCAAATATGTTATATATTGCAAAATTTTCAACTAAAGAATTATTTATATCGATCTTTACATCATGATGTATGTATACGTCGGACAAACAATTTAGCATATCACCACAGTTTGGGGTTAAACTACTCTATTCGACAATCAGAATATCATATTTTGCATATGAACATCGTTTTTCATGCACACTCATTGTAGTAACCCATTATTCATTCAACCATCATGAGATGTCATGACTGTGGCGACAAAATTTGTGTCAATAAAAGTTTAGACAAAATATGAATGTTAAAAATGTTTGCTTTGTTATAAATATTGTCGCTTTGAAAAAATCGATATTTTATCGGATTTTAAGTTCTACATCTTAAAATAGATACCTAGGACCTCCAATTTACCAAAAATGCTTGTTTTGATCCGTGATCTTTACGTCTTAATGCTGCTCAGTTCAATATTAAAAATGTCAATGATATGCGTGAAACTTATGAACACTCACCTGAACATTATTGCTGAATGATAATCGGGACTCTTTTTGGAATACGGGCTATAATCTGAAGCTACACTGAACTGATTGTATCACTTCATATATTGTGAGAATAATATTATATACAGTCGACCAGTTCACATAAGTATGTATCGAATAGCAACTAATCGCCACCTACCTCAAACTCGACGCCTAAACTATACGGACAAATTTAAGCGCATTTGTTACCAATTATTAAGCCAAAATGTAAAACTATTAATTGATCTTCTATGATCATATAAAAAAATCGTTTAACGTTGCGTTGCATAAATGTGCAAATCATTTTTTAACGAATTTCATATATAATCAAAATTTTTATGGGATCCATCCATATTTTTATAGGGAATATTCCACGCTAGGTTTTAAATAAAATACATGTCCTTATCACAATTCAAACGAAAAGTTTGCTGTAAAATTTCAATCAACCTGAAATATTAATTCGACATTTTTTTGATATTGTTTGAATCTCTCCAAGGTAAAAAAAATGCACGATGTCATGAACAAGCAGAAGAAATTAGGGCTTAAGATAATAATCGAAATGCTTATATTTAAGCGGATAATTCAACAGTTTTTAACAAGCAAGAATCATGTAAGCTTGAAAAATAAATCACCAGTAATTTAGATCCGCGGCTGGCCATATGATAGTGAGAAACTATTCAGGTCATGATTTTAGCAGCACAACTGCTCGTTTTTGTTAAAATAAGTGCTATACATACCTATTTTTTATAGAAGATTAAGAAGATTTTTATAGAAAATTAAATTAAGACGGAAAAAATACTAAATAAAAATCACTATGAGATTTTTAATATCTAAAAAGTATCGATCAACCGTTATTTAAAACGCTCCTATACAAATAAATCCAGTGGTGTCAGATCTGGAGACTGAAGAAAGAAAGAGGAAATGTTACTTCAGACAAAGAGAGTTGAATTAAGGAAAAGGTTTCGTACGTTGTATGAAGCAGAGGTCGCCAATTTGAACAAATTTTGTAAATAAATTTATTAAAAACAACATAACCTTTTAAATGCCAACGACTCACCGGCGAGTCGCATTTGTACGCGCTCTGGCAGTTAAAAGGTTAAGCATGAAAAGTATTTTCTACACCCTAATCCTGGCAAACTAATTTGTGGATCGTTGCCTATATGTATAGATATTAAAGGAAAACAGCGGCTAGTTTTACGATTTTGATTATTAATTTAATTTTTTTTAAATTTATCTCAAGAGATTTAATAGAACATTAAGAAATGACTCTTAAGTTGTCCTCGAATGCATTTTAAGACTCTCATTTTTTTACGCCGTTATTGACAATAGGTTACGAACATGTGAATCATATTTGAACACAACCTTTCCATGAACTGCAATATTTGTTTAACACATCGTCATATATAACGATTTTATTGTATAAATATGTTCATAAAATCACATCAATAGCGATGACAGGGAGTAGCGTGATGGGATAATATTTATATTATGAAAATGTGATCGTTATACAATATCAATCACGGATGTATGAAAAATGTTGCATGCAACAAATTTTCGGAGAGTCAGTCACCTATTTTCAAATCATAGTTAAATCACGACGGTTATCATCAAATCGATCGAATTTAAGGTGTATCGTGAGACATGCAACGACTTTTATGTTTTTTCCCATGGACGAAAAATGGCAGTTTGCAAAGTTCCATGGCGTGTTATGGATATCACGCTATTTCAATTATGGCTGATTTTGTGGTGTAAGTGTCAAGGAGGAATAAAATCGGGAGCCTTAAGCCATTATGAACTTTATCGAAACTTTAAAGGAGGTCAATTAGAAATTAAGCTGTAATTTATGCGACGTTCCCTTGTAAAAAGTACTGCTCTTTTAAAGTTAGGGGAATATTTTTATCAGTATTACTAAGTCAATAATTTTATTTTATCTGGCATAAGGAAAAATAAGCTTTTTGCTATAAATTTCTTTAGCAGCAACGTGATTTTATATTTTGATTCATTGTTCCTTATTTTCCTTATTCTTGTGTCGAAATAAACTCCTTCTATTCAGTAGAGTTGCTTTTAAATGTTAAATCAAAGAAGAATGATAAATACAAAATAATCCTTTTATTTAATAAATAAGATGAGAAAATCTAAATGCTAGTATAGTGAGTTACATCTCGGACATTTTTATTGATTGAAAAAATATTAGGGTGTCCCATAAGTTTCTTTCGTTTTCATATTAAGAAAAAAATAAACATTAACTTGTATTATATCAAAATTTATTGAATAATATATGATACATTCTGTTCTATTACCTTTCTCCATCTATCCGGAAGCCTCATAATGCCTTCTTGCCAAAATTTCCCAGGTTTGTTGGCAAAGTATTGATCAAGGTACATTTTTATATCATTTTTTGAATTAAAATGTTTACCACGTAAAGAATTTTTGAATGAAAGAAATAAATAATAATCTGAAGGGGCAGTATCCGGAGAGTATAAAAGATGAGGTAAAATATCTTAGTCAAATGATAATAATTTATTTCTGATGAGCAAGGCACATGAGGCCTGGCGTTATTGTGATGAAAAACAACGCCTAGTCTGTTCGCTAATTCTGGCCGTTTTCCGGCAATTGCATCCTTTAGATTGTCTAGTTGGAAACAATATTTTGTTGAATTGATTGTTTCATCTTACTGAAGTAGCTCATAATAAATTAACCCCTTTCAGTCCCATCAAATGCATAGCAAAACTTTTATTGGATGTAGGCCAGGTTTAACTACAGTTAAAGCTTTTGTACCCTTAGTCCAAGACCGTTTACGTTAGATATCCTCATAGAGTATCCAGCTTTCATCTCCAGTGAGAAGTTTCTTCAAAAAAGGTTGACTATTATGTCGTTGGAGAAGAAGATCGCATGTTGAAATACGCTGAAGTTTATTTGAGTCAGTCAGTTCATGAGGAAGCCACACATCTGAACGATTGATGTAGTCCAATTTTGTCATATGATTATGGACGGATGTTCGTGGAATTTCTAACTTGTTAGCTATTTCGCTAACAGTTTATCGCGGGCTTTCTTCAACCATGGCTATAATTAGATGATTATGATAATTTGAATATTAACTCATTTCAGGCAAGATATTAAGAGCAATTTGGTCGCGAGTATAAATGCTCTAGGGCAGGACTACCACTGTTATTCTACGATTTCTTAATTCAATAAAAAAACCTCTATAAGTCATTAATATCTAGAATTTTTTGAAGTTATTATTGAAGATTAAATTAGTAGATAATTATTTTTTGAATATATATATATATATAACTAGAATAGAATGTATATACATGTATATGTAGTTAGTTAGAATATTATTGAAACTGATGTCTAGGGATGAAATTATTCCCCGTTAATTTTCCTTACCCAAGTCTAGATCCATGCGATTCTTTAATAACTAGTTTGAAGCAAAAATCATTGGATGTATAAACATTTAATCGATCAATGATTTCATTATCAATAGAAGCGCCCCGCATTGAAAGAGCTAATTTTCAGAATCGAAAAGACTGCTCACATGCAAATTTATTGATAGTATTTATACTGTGAATAAATGCCATTGTTAATATTAGCATGATAAGAAATGAAATTTTAAAAATGTGACATTAATACTATAAACGTTCATTTTTAATTGTACATTTAATTTGCATCATCTGATGACGCAGTTTTCATATATATATACGATATGTCACCATATTTCAAATTGTTGTAAAATTATGACGACAGATATGTGAAATTGTTATCAAAAAAGATAAGACACGCAAGAACATACACACAAAAACACGCACGTGCTTGTATTATAACTTGAATTATAAATCGAATTTATAGCTTGATCTCCTCAAAACGAATTTATCTTGTTTTTCTGAAGTTAATCAAGTAAATAGTACAGAATGGCCAATGGTTCTGTAACGTAGAGAGACCGGGGTTGTCGTGCAAGCCCATCGATTTTTCTCTTTTTTTAAGGGAAGGATTTTACAAGAGCGTAATGATACTCAGCTAAATGCTCCCCTTCTCTTGTAGCGATCTTTCTAGAAGACAATTTCATTGCCTAGTTGCTATGCAATTTTTACGGTAATTGTCGCTGCTCTTATCACTAAAATGTTATTGTGCCACGCTTCTGGAACGTTCTATCAATCGTATTATTTAGAAAAGAGGTGTGGGTCATCATACAGAGCTTGGAGACACCGTCGGGTTGAGTTTCGGCTCAACCAGCTTCAACTTGAGGTTCGGCTCACAGAGCCTCCAGCTTCGACTCGAAGACCTTCGGCTCACAAAGCCTCCAGCTTCGACTCGAAACCTTCGGCTCAGAACAGATCTCTCCCGCTCCAATCTTCAAGTTTCGATATCTTCTACGCCTCATAGTCGCAGCCTGTCCGAAGTGGGGACAATAAAGATGTTAAAAAGAAGACATCGTCTTTAAATCATAGTCGACTTGAGAGTCTTTTTGAGATATTTTGTTCAACGTATTTGATCAACGTCATTAAAAGATATTACGTATTGACGTCATTATCGTCGTCATATCCAAAATACGTCAAATTTAGTTTTTAATATCAAGCACATGGCTTAACGAGTTATAATTAAGATCTTATCAAATTCCTGTAATATAAACAATGCATGTAATATGGCGCAAAAATATGAAATGCCACATTTAATTCGATTCCAAATACATTAAAACCACTTTCAACGCTTTAAGCTAATAGAGATTTATGTCAATTTTCCTTTATTCTCTTTTGAGAAAATTGGATTTTAAGCCTTAACCTTCACCTTTACTGCCCTCGAAACTATCAGGATTTTCACCTTCATGATCTTAAAAGACATTTTTTTCAATAAAAATTATACTTCATTTTTCAAGCATACCTGTATATGACAAATTTGTTTTTACTTCATCTTTCTTTGAAATAGTTTTAATAAGATACTCGTATAATTAAGAAAGATCGATAAAATAGTCTTATTTTCAGAATCTTATCCATTTTTTAAATATAAACAAAATCTATTATCTAATTAATGCAATAATATAGCAATTTTTACTAAATACATGAATGGAAATTGAAATGAAATAACAATTATACATTTTATTAACTTTTTTCTAAGATTTCCTTTACTTCTAAGATTTAAGTTTTTTGGCATTTATTTGATCATAACTTTTAGTAACTTAATTTGAAATAGTAGCCTATATTTAATTATTTAAATACATATACAAACCTATGTCAATAGTATTATTATATTGATCTATTTAAATGTATATACGTGTCTCATGAATATTGCGACTTACTATATAGATGGCTAACCGCACATTAAAATTGAAGTCAAATAAGCTACAAAACGTATGAATCAAATTTGATATTAAAGGAAATGTACATTCATTAGGAAATGGAATGAATCGGATAAGAAGCATATCCCATGTGATATATAAGATTAGTCATAATACTAAATAAACCTAGATTTTAATGTAAAAAATGGATTAGCTATCATTATACCAAGTACTATCATCTTATTGTGAATATCAAATCACTGATTACACTTCGTCTATTATTTAACAGTCAATATTTTAAGCAAAAAATAGCTTATTTTTATACTTTAACTATAAAAAGCATGGCTTGAAATAAGAATTGCATTCTTAATGCAGTTTTGTCTTGTATAGTAGTATTTGATCAGATTTAATTGAATTTGGATTTAGAACAGCGAGCAGCCATTATAAAAATAGAACTGACTCTGATCATGATTTAATAAAAATTTACAACCATATGATTTGGAGAAAAAAATTAACGTATGATACCATTTAAAGTTTTAGAGATAATATTTCTTTCTGCTTATAATATTAGCCTTAATAATGGTCAAAATTCCGAATATTTTTCCATTATAACTTTTGGTTAAATTATGATAAGGTATCTATTAAAATGTATGAATATATGAATGTGGTTCAAATTGGTAACATTTATCCTGGTGGATTATTTATATTACTTTATGTATATTCGTTTCAATTTAAAATCGTTTCACGAGGAAAATAATGTAATGTTTTTAGGGCCCTGACCGACTTCTAGAGTCCCCATTTCGTTGCTTTCGCCGCTGCGACAGTTCTCAACTGTCATCTCATTTGGCCATGGAGATCGCACCGGGGATCATAAGAAGCATCGGACACTCATTACCATTATTTTTGATGACACACCTCATTTCGAAGGAGGAGATGCATTTATCGATAATTTACGGTAATCCGTCTGTTTGGGAGCGATAATGAAATATTATATACAGCCTTCATGTAAGGCGGAGATCATTTCGTGGACCAAAGGTCTGCAAAACTTTCAAACTCTACTCTAACGGTTTCTACAGACTCCTCGGATAATGCAGAATCTTAACAAAATATACGGCCAGCTATAAAATTGCTTAACTGTAAACGGCAGCATATTTTGGTCCACGCAACAATACATTTCTATACAAATACAAATAAAGTTTTTCAAAAATATTAAATCAATTTCTTGCTTTCTGCTGATGCTTTTTGCAAAAGCTAGCTGTTGAGTAATAATATATAGTGATGCTTTGACAATATCCAGAATAAGAAGGATTTTATCTGAAAATAAATCAAGATGAAATGTTACGTACGAGTATAAATGATATCGTAACGATTTTTTCATACGTTATGCGAACCGATGGGCAATCCAATCTTTTTCATATAACCCAAACAATGATTTCGGCAATGCTATCTCATAATCGTATAAAAGAAAATTGGTATGGCTGAACGTTCGTACTCCATAGAGTCGAGCACTTTTCATTCGACGTACCTCGTTATTTATAACAATAAAGATCGTTTTTGATAAGAAACGAAAAAGCGAAAGGGACAAAGAAAATTTGAATACGTTAAGCAAAGTGGCATTTTCCACTACATTTAACCCCTGCGCTCCGCGGAGGCCCTATCTTTATGAAAACCATGGCCGCATGATAAGAAAAAGGGTCATCTGGGGGGCTAAACTCTGCAAAGTTATTTACGTGAAACAACCAGATATGAACTCGTTCTCTCTGCTACGTAGACGCTTAAAATAAATATTACTGGGGACTTTTTTCCGTGTAGGGGCCGAGGGTTGGGAAGTTTTGACGGTCTGCTGGGCTAACGTTTGTTATTCGAAACTTCCCTCTCAGACTCCTCATCGAGTTTAAAGTATCATCGTATTTTACTTTGGGAACCAAATAACTCTAGATAGCAGTTAAATTTAAGTTATTACTCAGCAAAACCACACTCGGGTACTTTAGAATCCAAAAGCCAGTTTCATTTTGCAGTTAATTGACACTGAACTAATTTGACGTCCTATAACGGCGTGGTTATTATTAAAATATCATCATTTAAATAAAATTATGATCATTGCACATAAATGAAGCGAAAATTCTTATTTTAAAAATAAGAATACATTTTATAATATTTCAGAAGAAAGATCATTACAATATCTTGTTCAATGTAATATATAATAAAATAAGCAAGCTACTGATCTAGTGGTTGCTTTGTGTCGTGTATTGACACATACACAGTAAAGATGGCGCAGTGCATACGCGTACATATTGAGAAACTACAAACGATTCTCCTCTTTATGACCAACTACCATTTGGTGTTTCACTTTTCGTGACTTTTAAGTTAACTTGTTAATCGCGCCTATGATATTTTTTTTAAAGGTGCTTAAATTCTCATAGCAGTACACCTTAAATAAAAAATATGTAATATGATTGTATTACGTATTTTGATTTTGATTGCAAAAAGTATAACGTGGAGTGGTTAAAATTGGAGTTTTCAAAGTTGTTACAGCCTTTATTGTTAGCAGACGAAGAAATTCTGCGGCGAAAAATTTAAGACCTGACGCCTTATAAGAAACGAGGAAATGTTTAACGAGCACTTTCTGAGAGAAAAGGTTTTATCTTTCTCAAAAAAGGCTTGGATTTGCTATTGCTATCAGACGTTGATGTCTTTATAAACTTAAAAATAAATACATACTGAACAAATCAGCTGAATTTGTTTTGTTCGCGATAAAAGGAATTAATTTTACATGTACCTGAAATTGTAGTCTGAAGAACTACGATTATAATGGCATTTTCAAATAAATTAGTGATGTAGTAAATTTTACATGATTTATAATTTTGATTACACAAATGAGTGCTTTTTGCAGAAAAGCTGGAAAAGTTTTAATAACATTTTGATGAATAACATCTTTTCACAAGTAGCATGTTCGTTGTTAGTAATCCCAAATTCGGTCATATCATAAAACCTTATTCGTACCAAGCCTATATATATTCAACTATTTTAATCGTCTAGGCTTAAAAAGTATTTTCAATTCATTTAGAGTCCCTTTCCATGAAAACACGAAGTATGAACAAATCGATGGAGACAATAGTATTTATGCGATTCATGAACCTTGATTTACTTTGTCGTTTTTAATAAGCCTTTTCAAAAATGAATTATATCTATAATAAAACGATTTATAATCAATGGCTTATGATTTTCGAAAGCTGGATATCAATAATAATTTTTAATCAAAAGATAAAATACTTTCGTAGCATCTGTATATTACAATATTTAGCGATGTATTGTCTTTGCACAAAAATTGAACACTGACTTATAAATTAAAGAAGATTTATTATAAACTGTTATAAAAATGATAATAATCATTCTGATAATATATCAACAAAAATGGTGCCATTTTATTATTCTTCTGAAAATCAGCTGTTCGGCACACTTTCAGGAAAATTGTTAAATCCCTTATATCCTAAATTTAAGATTAAATTTAAGCCAATAAGCCTAATCGACTATAATTTTTGAATATCGTGCTTAATAACATTAGAAGAACAATTATATCCGTGGCCTAATAACAAATTCATAATGCATCCTAATGTCCGAAATTAAATTTTTCGTTTATTCCCTTTAAACATACTATGTTTTTATCTGCGCCTCAAACAAATATATAAATTTAAATTATAGTTCTCAAATTCAGCCGTGTTCACGGCCGTTTACATTTACTATAATTATGAAAATCGGAGGGGATGATCAAGGTATAAATATTCACCCTCCATTTAAGTGTGCATTTACATCGAAAATTACTTAACGCTACACTGTAGTCGCGAGATCATAATAAATGATTATTTTTAATGTAGACTTAATTTCCATAAACACAAAATTTTTAGTGTATAAATTCTTGTAAAAAATATGACTTATGACACATCATACCTTTGACATTTATTAAATACATGCGATCTTTAAATGAAAATTCATTTATCGATTGAAGAATTATGTCTGAGACTCGGCTCGCTTGTTCAGAGATTTAATACCGACTCAGTCGATAGAAATTCTTATACCACACAGATTCAGTAAATCATAGCCATTTTAAATGTAAATCGTTCGATCGAACATATATTTAGAATTCAATAAAATTTAAATAAAAACACTATGATTTAAATTTATGCTCAAAATAAAGATTTTCCCCGGGGAATATTTTTTATAAAGCGAAAATGTATTTTACGCACAGTAGATACCAGATTATCGCAGATTCAAAGGGTCTTTGTCTATTTTCAGCAATAGTTTGCTTTCATGGGGCTTTTTGTGGAAAACGATATGATCCTGTTGTACGTATGAAATCTAATAAAAGGGGATTTTCAAAAATAATTTTCAGTATTTTTAGTCCATTCAGTTTCGATTACATTTGGTATTGATATTTCACTTGTAGTATTTAAATTTTATAAACTACCGACAAACTTGATAAGGGATACATATATAGTTTGGGGGTATTTTGTCATCCGTGAAATGTTCAGATGTGCTAAATTTGGCGACTGAAATTTAGTTTCCACATTCGTTACAACGCTTTCGATTGAATTGGAAACGTTATTGTGTATTTAAATAGATAGACTATTTTTAATATTAGTTCGATCAATTCTGATGAAGAAGAAAGATATATATATAACGCCTTGTATCGAAATACATATACAATAGGGTGGTCCTTATTTTTCGACTTTTAAAAAATTGGGCGATAACCTCGTTATATAATTTTCTACCCTAAAAAAATGAAAGCGTGTTATTCATTAAAAAGATTAGTTACCATAAGAAAAATTTTCAGAAAAAAACGTGTTATGGCAATTTAACTATCAATCTAGCTTATTGATTCTGGTATGTTTATTAGTTTATTTTGAAGTGGAATAGCATGCAAAAAAAACTCACTAATTTACTACAGTCAACCCTTCCCCCCTTTCTTAATTCTTTCCTGCGAATACATATTGAGGTTGTGCCCTGCCCTGCTCCCACTTCAAATTCAGTCATTAGCGAGAGCACACGATTTTTGTTTCTCCAATTATACGTACTTATTTCAATTTATCATAGCATCCATAAGCAATGACAGGAGTTTATCAATTAAAAGTAAAGTCAATATTTGCCTTATCGACCAATTAACACCAAATTTGCATCAGTCAAAGTTGCCTTCTATCTACACTACAACTGTAAACACCAGCTTGAGAAATGGAGCTTGTGTTCTACTGGAGCAGAAAATGGAAAAAGACATGCTTTGCCTAGTATGAGAAAAAGTATGAAGAAGTACCTGGAAAATAAGCAGAGACTTTTATGATGAAACAAAGAGTTAAATAAATAATAATAATCGATAGCAAATGGAAAAAAAGAACAATACATAAATCAACTTTTCCTAGGAGCTAAGAAGTTTCATTTCTACCGCGCTAGAGTAGTCACATAATTTTTTCGCTATTGGATCAAAAAGAGACGCCTAAAATTATATGGGGATCAAAAAGACGAAGAAAAACAGCTTATTTGCTAATCTTTAGAAAGAAGAACCCTTCAGCATACTTTACATTAATAAATCCATCAATGCTAATTTTTCAATTTCTTATTGTTCTATCAACTATCCATCTTCCTATATTTTAATCAGATTGGCATATATTTTGCAACATTTTTATCGATGATTTTTTCAACGATTTAGTACTTTAATAACGAGAGTCATAATGCATATGAATAAGGCATTGATTTTGAACAAACTCCCAAATTTTCAGCAGATTTATTCCGAAGATTTTTCAAGATCTTATACAACATTAAAACTATGAACAATCATAATCCCCCAGATGCTTACCAAAATTTAAAATCTCTTCTTTGCAGAGAAGATGGTAATAATCATTATTTTTAAGAGGGTTACTATCTTACGGTTTTCTGCCGGCTGAGATTTCTTTAAATTGTTTTTATTAAAGGAAGCGACACTTAAATATGGCAAAAGAACGTGTTAGATTTAATTTGGGACATCTTTAAAAATATTTTGGCCTCCATTCTTCGAATCTACAGATCCTGTGCTTTTATTTAATTTATGCATTAATTTCGACTAATATCCATCGTGCTTTTGTATTAACTCATTTTTATTATTTAAATCTGATGAAATATATGAAGTGCTTTTTGAAAAAGGCGGCGTGAAAGCTTTAAGTAGGCGTAAATCGCGATTTCACTATGGGTCTCCTTCCTGTCTATATTATATATATTTTAGTTTGAGTTTTTTTTTTAGATCTTTTGGATTTATTGGGTCACGTCTTAGGCTCGTCATAAATTTAATATGACATAAAGATTATATCCTATGATCTTTCATTATCATCCCATAATATGATGTCATCAAAATATCATATGTTACCGTTTGGCCAATATAGAGATAAATCTTTGAACTGTTTGGCTCACCTTATATATTATATATATATTGTATGTAAAAGTATTTTTTTTATCATTTTCATTACGCCCTAACATTTTTATTTCATATACGCTTTTTTATACATTTTTTACTTCCGCCTACTCCTCGTCACTGTGCAGAACAAATAAAACTTGCAATTCCTTTTTATCTATTTTATTCCCAAACTGAATAGGAAAACAGAGAGAAAGAGCAAGAGGAGGAAGCGAAGCATGACGAAGGGACCTTTTAAGATGATGTGTGTTGTTTTTCTTACGTTACATATACGTGTTTTATCTCCACAAAGTCCGCCTTTCAAGGAAAAAGTCCCAACTCCCATTCTGACCCACTTTGACCGCCCGGACGGGGAAGCACCGTTTTAAAACGTAAACGGACGCCGGTCATTCTGCTTCCCTATTTGTATCCAAACTTGGCGACCTGAAAACACTTCGACCGTGAACATAAAAAAAATATTTTCCCATTTAAATGACGCTGAAATAGTACGAGTCATTAATTTCAAAGTAAGAGAAGACCGAGTGGCAGAACGTGCCTCCTTTTACCGCTGGATTTCTTCTTTTTTTGAAGTGGACGGATATAGTGATGCTCGAATAAAACGAATTTCTACGCAGTTAAAAGTGGGCACCTCTCACGCCCAAAATGTGTTGCGCGGGAAGGGCGCTCGAGAAAACGCCCCCGAGGGTTGAGATTTGTCCTTTGAAGGAAAAGCGTTTAAAAACTGTATACTTCAGTATTTACATTTGACTTTGAGTTGCGATCCATATTTCTTACCACATTAATTATTTTGATATTTTTAAAGAAAATTGCGAATTAAGGATTTTTTAAGATCTCAAATTTTAATTGAAATTGATCAGTTAAATATTCAAGTATTTTAACGATTTGTTCTACCACAGAAACAATCTAATTAAATTTCATCTGCATCAGCCATTTTGATTAAGTTCTTTAATACTATTTAAAAAATGCATTTCGAAAATAACTACAAGAATTACAGACACTTAGTCTCGAGCTATAGTACAGTCCTTATTCGGTTTCACCTCTCCCCTACAGGACTTTATTCTGTCTATAAGAACGACTATAACTACTTTTGTTACCCGTTCAAATGCAAAACACGTCTTCGCGGAAATAAAATAATAAGATTTTATATTCAAAATCGGATTTCAAATAGTTCGATCATTATTAATTTTTAATCACCATTTTAGGTAATAGGGATGTTCATGAAAAAATATGACACATCATTGAATAAATAATGATCAATATTTTGCTCTGATCACTTCGTTTGGGAGGAAATTTCAATGTAGAAGGTATTTTGCATGTCACACAAAACACATAATTAGTCTCATGATTAAGCCGACTTTAGGGATTGAAAACATGTATTCTTTTAAAACGATTAATTTATTTTCAATCGCTCTTAGATAAAAATAATTGTGATTTTAAGCTGTTTTACAGATTTTAGAACGTTACAATCTAAAGGCACTTTGGATTTTAAATATTAGGGGGACCCATAAGTAATCAATTATTTCGAATTTAAACGAAAAAAAAATTGTCACGATTTTATTTTAATTATTCAATCAATTATATAATTTCCATTATTATTTACAACCCTTTGCCACCTTTCAAGTAAAGTTTCAATCTCTCTTTTATAAAAAGAGGCTGACTTTGACGAAAAATAGTTATTTAGGTTAATTCATTCTAGTCGACGCCTCAGCTATAAATGACCTACAATGTTCTTAAAATAATTGATTACTTATGAGCCCACCAAATAGAAACACTTTCTAAATAATCTAGTCCGTTTATAAACGTGTATTATTGTGATGAAATATGGCTCATTTCCTATTGATCAAACTTGGGCGTTTTTCTTTGAATTTTTATCCAAGCGTATTTAATCGATTAGAATATATATTTTTTGCAAATGTTATATTAGGTTTCAGAAATTTACAGCCATTGATTCCATCTACATCCCATCAAGCACCAAAAATAACGGTTTTCATGGAAAAGCCGGGCTTAGGGCTCAATGTGGGTTTTCAATATGGGATAAAAATATTTTATCTTTAAAATTACCATAAGCTATTCGTATATCGTCCCCAGTAACTATCTGATAAATAAATGGTTAAATTTTTGGTCTTAAATGCTTTTTAAGGGTTGCTCGTTACGGAAATCAACGGGTCATGAGTCAAGTACATTTACAGTTTCATTTAAATATGCAAGTGCAATATCATTTCGCAGAAAACGTGAAGAGTAAAAATTTTACAAATTAAAAGTAAAAATCATTTTTTACTATAATATAATATTATGAGTTATTGCAAAAAAAACACATAGAATCATAAATTATACTATATTGAGTCGTAAAACCAAGGAAAAAATATATAAGTATTATATAGAATGCAGAATGGAGAGATCTCGAACATAGTACCAACCTGCGTTTGCGCGGGCCGGCTATTAACCGCTTATGAATATTTCCACGGCATCGTGGGAGCGGATCTCTGAGTACTAAGGTATAATAAAAATTTATGAAACATCATTATTTCAAATCAAAATACTCATAAGCTGCAAAAATAAGGTGATCTAATCACAAAGTCCATGACTCATTTATTATCCGATAATAATGAAAAATAATCTTATCTCTTTCATATATCATATCCGATATAAGACTTCCCCAATAATATAATATGTGTGTGTAATGATTTTCTTATCGCTCTTAATTCATTCAGATTTCAGTATAATAATTGTTGCAAATTAGTCATTTTTAAGCGCTCCTTTCCATCTTTATTATTAGTTTCAGTATTTATATTTTTGGAGATTTGATATCAAGCTAAATATTGATATATTGTATCGATCTATATATGAATGTCTTTGATATTTTTCATAACAAAGTCTGAATTTGAGCCCGATTCTTCCAAATAAGCGTCCAGGATCTAATCGACAATATCAACTTTGAATTCGCAGCATGTCTGCGATACGTCTTTGTATTTTAAATTCTCTTCAAAAATTTAAAAGTATCAGCGTTGTTGGGTGCCGAAAAAAATAATGCTTAAATTAAGCAAAATCCATCAGATTTTCATTTTAAGTGTCTGAAAGCCGGCGTTGATGAGATTTCTGGAGTGGGTTTATATTTATGAGAGATTGCTCCGAATGTAACATCTCCCGAAACATTTTATCCTTCAACGGGAAACAGGGACGCACTACTCGTGTGTGTTTACCCAGAAAGCCACGAGGTAATCTCATAAAAATGGAATGAAAAAATATGAGATATACATAACGATACGGGGGTGCGCTACTCACATGGAAGAAAATTATATTTTTGTGTATTTTTTCATAACATGACATGGTTCGTTATAACCAAAGCTATTTTCGCATGGACAAGACAACATCCAAAGAGGACTCTAATGGTTCACCTATGTTCAATATCAACTTCCCAATAACGCATACGTTAGAAAAAATATCCAAATTTTGCCCTATGCACAAAACATACAATTTGATAAGGGATATTCATAGGAGATTTTTTCAATCATATTCAGGGGCGTATTGTATGAAGACTTATCATTAATGTATACAGGGTGTTTTACACATGGACTGACAATTTTTTTTTGGGGCTAAATGGATTATATGTCCTAAGTGTCAGGGTTGTCGAAATAGAATTTTATTTCAACATTTTGAAAAAATACCCAAAATTTCACCTTCAAACTGTCATAACTTTTTTATCATTCCTTTGGCTTGACATGTATATATTCCAAGTCTTGGAGAATGTGATGGAACAATAAGAAGAAAAATCGCAATGGCCAAATCAACAATGAATCGGATGAGTAAGATTTGAAGAGACAGGATCTCGACCAAAACGAGGCGAGTCTTAGACTCGCTTCTTGAAAAATCTATTTTTTTCTATATTTCAATATGCCGCCAAAACATGGATTATATAGGCGTCCAGCAGGAAAAATGGAATCTTTTGAGAAGAGGTACTGAAGGTGCGTTTTAAGAGTCTTGTGGACCGAAAAGCAGATAAATCAATCGATTCTGGAAGAAATCCAAGATCAAGGAGCGTTTATATATAATATGTTTACGACACAATCTTCAATTTTTTAGACACGTGGCGAGAACAAATAAGGACATCCTGGAGAAACAGGTCGATGTCGTCGGCGTTGAAGAGAAAAGAAGAAGAGGAAAATTCCTTACGTGCTGGACCGATCAAGTTAAAAGGCCTACGAGCTGTTCTGTGGTTGAAACCCTTCAGAGGGCCAAAACCAGAGAAGAACGGGAAAGAATCGTAGGCAATGGACATATCCTTGGTCAATAACATAAAAGCTTACGATCCTTAGTAATGAGGGATCTATTCAAGAGAGATAACGTTCTATGACATTATATTGAGACAGAGCTATCTCACGATGCGAATAATAATATGTCTAATGCAAATACATTTCAACCATCATTACGTCAATCTATTATATAATATGTATAATTAAAATTGAGTAAAACATACATTAAAATGTTGGCAATGTTCTTCCAAGATATTTAAAATGTTTCAAGTAAATAATGCTTTTTATGATTAACAAATAGTATGACAAATAGTTCAATCAATTGGAATTCTTAAATTGAACCAAATTCCTAATTTTTATTTAGTATATGAATAAAATATTATTTGAGGCATTTCAGTATTACGAAATAAAATTATGTTATTTCTATAATGCAAAAACTTTCTTTAAAAAATAATTACTCACAGTTCATCAGCAATTGGACAATAGAATAATCGCCAATCACTTTGAGATTGTGCTTAGATATGTTCGCTAGCTGCACTTTCTATAGATTTAAATCTAAAATATAGTAAAATATGATTCAAGCCGCTCAATCACAGAACTACCTACAAGTATGATTTTATATCGCTTCATATTTAATATTTAAACTTAAGTAGTTCGACGGCATTGGCCGTTAGTTTCGGATGTATAATACTCGTATAATGTATTTGTAATTAGTGATCGATCAGTAGACGCATGTGTTGTGTTTTTTGTATGTTAAATTAATATAACAATGTAAAAATATTTAAATAAATTAAAAAAAAATATGTAATGAAAATACTGACAAAATAAATTATGTGCGATTTATTACGTTAACCGTTGCTCTTAAAGACACTCTTTTTTAATTCATCATTAAAAAGGTAAGAATTTTTTGCATACGATGTTTTCTATATTATTTTTACCCAAAAATACTATTTAACAAGCCAACGTATCAAAACTAAATTTGGAAAGTTGTTGTATTAAAATTATATTATGGTAAAATTAATGAAAATTAAACTGTGGCTTGCGTACCAATAAAAATAATATATATTAGGTAAACCCAATATTAACCTGTTAAGTGAGCGGGACGTATATATACGTCCAACGCAAACTGCATCGAAATTGGTTAGGACGTATATATACGTCCAACCCAAACTGCATCGAAATTGGTTGGGACGTATATACGTCCTCGAAATATATGTCGAGTCCTAAAGCAGGCGGAACTTTTTTTTGTTTACCGAATACATGTTATGACATGAATTTAAGATTGGTAACAAATCAGTTGCACTTCGTTCTTGTGTTGGAGGTGTACTTGATAAACGGTGACTAGTAGAATAAGGTAAGATTCAAAGGCAAAGTTATAGTTTTAAAATAGAAGGACAAAAAAGATGTATTGATGCTCAGTTCAAACAACATAGTAAAAAGCAAACCCATGCCATAAAAAACGGTATTTTCAAAGGACAAATGTAAGGGAACTATAGCCAGGAAATGTCAAGTTTATTTAAAAAAAGGAAAGAATCTACATACTGGTGTCCGGATTGTGAGGTAGCATTACATGTAAACAACTGTTTTAAAATATATCACACAGAAGATGAGTTTTGAATTTATGTATGGATATATATTTTTTTAAATTTTGTTTCCCTTTACTTTATGTGCTTGTGTTTATTGTTTTGTATTTGTTTACTTCTCTATATTTTATGCATCTAAATTTAAAAAAAGTATTTGTTTCATTGGTTTTTTATAAATTCCAAGCATCATTAAAAAATAATAATAGAAACTCACGCCAGGTGGGCGGGACGTATATATACGTCCTAAAGAAAATGGATTATGGTTTTTTCACCAAATCAATGATCGTTTCGCCTTATTTCAATAGTTTAAAATAAGTTATTCCATTTGCATCCCACCAAACACAAAGCATTTTTTTTTTGTTGATTTGGTTCAACTCTTGGAGTTGAGACTGCTGCGGATGGATACGAAATGGATATTGAAGAAGTCTTAGTACTACAGCGAACTGTTTGTGGCTACACTATGATGTTATAATAATATAAAAAAATATTGCTCATTGATTAAGATGACTTTTGTGAGTCATATCAAATCTTATGAACTTATAGTACCAAGATCAAATATGATTCATCATCGATATTACATCAGCAAGTATAAATATTATTTGATTAATCAAAATAACAACATTGTTATATAAATCGATAACAATACAGTATGATCTAGAATACCTTATCTATTGCATCACACGTTTCGTCATGCTCAGCTGCTTATAGAATAAGCTCTAAGTATTAGATTCATCTTCATAGTAGACGGACTAATTTGTTCATGGAAAAGTGTTCATCATTTATGTGTTTAGATTACCGTATGATGATACCCCTGGAGGGTTTTGAAAGTTGGTTAAAAGCGGCATGATGAATTAGCATGGTAAACTGTGTTGAATAGAATAACTGTGACATTTTTTCTTTGTCGATTTATTTGTAAGGTAAGTGTATATATTGAAAGACTAGAACTTAGAATTATTATGCATGATTGGCAAACAAACAAAAGTTTTGAAGAACTAAATAACTCTCAGCGAACGAGCTAATTTTTCGAAAATATTGAAAATATTATGTTAATTAGAAGATTACAACAGAAGAAAACGAGTATAGTTAAGATCTATTATATTTAATTTGTTGAAAGTTTTCAGAAATAATAAATTGCATATGAATAAATATGGTAATTTAAAATTAATATCATCGATATTTATATTGATTCATTGTGCCCATATTCACCAAAGGCTTCAAGATATCTGATTTTAAATATTATCTTTGTTTTTTTAGAATTTGGCATAATCAACATGATGAAAATAGCTTTATAACGCAAATACGCAATTCAATGATAAAAAATACTGGAATGTATTCGAAGTTCTTCATCATTTACAACCTTAATCTAATCTTTACAAAAAGTTTTGTAAAGATTTGTACAAATTTTCAATAATTATTATAATAATTGATTAGATTTTATCTAAAAAATGAATTACTCCGATTATATCCCACCCAGAGATAGACAAAGACTCGTCACGGTTTCTTTTCGTAATACAAATCCAAAATCTGAACAACTAAAATGCATAGATTGCTGTTTTAGTGCGATTACAACAACTCATAAGGAATCTCAAATGCTTGTTGATTTGATTTATATATTCATGGAAAGTATTCCTAATCTTTTTACTATGGACAAGCAAGCTGAATTTACAATTGCTTCATTGTTTAACTAGAATTTGATTCTACTAATGACGTCAGGACATTATCACCCAAATATGAGCCTTGGGATTATCTATATACGATATAATTACTTATCACTCATACTTTGTAAAAAAAACCGCATTAGTTTCACATGTGGTTAAAAATGATGTGCATCTTGTGGGTCGTTAATGACAAATCATAGTGAACTCAAATTCCTCGTTTATTCAGTTAGCCTATTCAATTTTATAAAGGTATAATTCTATAGTTGACATCAGCACTACATCATCTTATTTAGGAAGTCTTGCCATTTCAGTAACATTGGACTATTATTTGTAGCATATGTATCGAAAAAAAATTAAACATTTAATTCACCATTCATATTTTCTGATACATAGCAACAATAAACAGAGCCATAACGAGGGTATGAAGCACCCGCGACAAGTATCCAACTTGCCTCCCCCCCTCCCGATTTTTAAATTAAATAGATCGTGGAAACGTGGACCATCAACTGACCCAAGCTGTTTATTAGTCCTACTATTTGGAACCATACGAGCCCGCTCAATAAAAGTTCACAGCAAAGTACAGAACCTGAACTCAATATCCATGTTCGCAAGGACGTGCTCATTCTTAACTTCGAGTGGCCATTTGCACACTGAACGCGGGGGGGGGGGAGAATTAGCAAGATATTGTAAATAAAAACTAAAAACTCTAGCTAAGATAGTAGTAAGACTGATAAATATATAGTTTTTATGGGTAAAAGGAAGACTAGACTTATTCGCGACCTCATTTTGTGCGAACCACCTATGTAAGTTAGCCTCTGAGGGAGTTTCCATAACCATACGGATCATAGAAAATATCGCAAAAGCCCTAAAATACGACGAAGTGACCACAAGATCTGCGTGTCCAATCGGTCCGCTTTTCGGATCGCTGATATGATGAATGAGCGCCCCGCAGTCAGACGCTATACCTGAACATATATACAGAGCAATTACGAACTCTCATTGCAAAACGAAGTTGTCTGAAGAAGACTGATCGGGTGGGTTGTATAAATTTTATAATTGGTCGAAAATATTGTTGTCTTAATTTGGTCGCCGGCTTAATATTTAATTAATTAGACAACATAGCACATATTATAAAAACGGACAGAATCAATCAGTGTTGATTAATGTAAAGTACAACTCTAGACCGGGTCGGTATTCTGCATTTTGCGCCCCAAGCTCAGTTGCACCCGTGGCGGGCGCCTGCTTTGCCACCACCTTGTTACGGCTCTGACAATAAATACGCGTTTCTTAAATCGTTTCTCGATGTAAACAGATTGCAAAATTATAAATCTCAAAATATTGAATATTTTTGGTCCCTATCATAGTAGAATAAAATTATTTTCTTGCATGATTTGATAACAAATTTATCTATAGATGATTAATTTAGATCTGCAATTACCTTAATTTATTTAAATTAAAAGTGATATATTTTATATCTGATGCAATCTTTCATCTAATTTTAGTTATATGCCAATATTTCAATATTTTCTACATTTCCATTTATAGTTTGGTTACTAAGCTCCAAGACGTGTCAAAAATGGTGAAATATTTTGAATCAAAAAAACATTCAATTTCATCATTTGTTAAATAAAAATAAAAAATTAAACCAATTATATTTTCGATTTGATTAAAGGAACATTCTAATAGAAAAGATATTTATTTGTTTGTATTTTATCAGGAAATAATCTTAATTTTTTTGTCATCTAACAATTGATGCTCAGTCAATCAAAATTTTAACTGTCATCATGACGATTTATTTCAATTTTCGATTGCCTTAACAATATCAACCTTCATATAAAGTTTTAGAGAAAGATTGGTTATTTCTATTTATTTACTAATCCATCAGTTTCTGGAACAATGAAGAATTTTAAATCAAATAAGAACGACCAAAATCGTGTCAAAACAGTGTATAAAATAATATATTCCATATGCTGTTCTTGATCATTTTGCAAGTGACAACCGAAAAATCATCATTATGAGTCAAAAAATAAACAATGAATCTAAATCACAAAGAAATTAAAGGTTTCCAACTCAGATAAGTTCTTTGTGCATGAAAGATCAAGTTTCGATAATATGTATTATCATTATGACGATATGGAAAAACCATTTGAGCATTTAATGAGAATGAATTCAAAGAAGAGTTGTTAATCAATAATGAAACATACAATGTGCAATTAAGAAACACAATGGCGCTGAAATCAAATTTAAGTAACATGCGTAAAAATATCATTTTAACACATTCCAGTCCACTGTCACTTTCGCATTAAATATCGCTTGGAGTTTGAGCAAGATTCTAAGAATTTAAATGGTATTAATAACATAAAAAGTTAATAATATATTTTTGAATTGTATTTTTATCTTTTCTTAAACAAATAAAATTCTTTCGCCTTCAAATTTTTTTAAATATTAAACAAATGGACTAATTAGTAATTTTTGATCAAATTTATCAACGTAATTTCTTAAATCATTTTAAATTCCAATCCCGGGATAGTCTAATGCAATCCCGAAATCCCGGGATCTTAATTTTTGCACGGGATTGGATTCCCTATACAAGACACACGTTTTCATATAAATAGACCAGTGTTTCTCAACCGGTGCACCGCGAACTTATTACAAGTGCACCGCGAAAAAATTGGTAAAAACGAAAAATTCTGCAAAACAGTGAAAACCGAAAAAGTCGTTGGCGAAATTATGAAAGTCAACGAAAGAGTTAATGTAATTTTGAATTAGCCAAATCAATTGCGCGTATGTTAACCGTTTAACGTAGACTTTGGGTATTCTACGCCTCGCAGCCGCAGTCTGTTCAAAGTGGAGTAAATAAACATGCTGTGGAGAAACAATCGTCTTTAAAATCCAGCAGGTGCTACCCTGTGGAATCCTTCTCGTCAACGTTACGGGAGACGCGGCAGTCGCAGGCCGTCAGGAGCTCCATGAACGGAGGTAACTGGGACTGGTCGACAGAAGCAAGAAGAAGATAACTGGGCCCCAGTATTCAGCTGAGAGTTCTCGCCCACGTTACAATGGATAAATTTATTACCAAACGAAATCGTGAATCAGACCAAAATATTAATGACACAGAGAGTACAAGTGAAAGAAGTAGTGACGATATTACTAGACATCATAAGTCTCATACAAAAGAAAATGTATCCAGTAAAATCAGAAAAATAATCGACAATATTCTGAAGAATATTTATGTTTCGGTTTTACGTATTTTTACGCATTATGTATTTAACTCAAAGTATGAGTATATTTGAAAACTTCGGTATTTCGGATTGATATTGCGCTATTCGAAAGACTTACCTAAAACAAAGAATTTAAACATCCATTAGACCAAATATTTTGTGTGTATATTTTAGATGACAAATTAAATGATAGCTCAAATTTATCTTGTAAATCTTATTATCCTTACCTGAGAGCTCTTACTGCATGAATTTTGAAGTCCTGGACACCTTTGGAATTTCGCTCACCAGCAGTTCTTTTGAACCACACTGTACAATTTTTCACAACGTCCATCTAAACTATTGATTGATCAAGGCTGGTCGATTTCGTAATCAAACAATTGCGGATTGCTTTTATATTAAACACGATTTCATACCTGAAATTAAATATTTGACACATTTAAGTCCAATTATTTAGCTGATATATTTTTAAAATGATATATGATGTATTTTCTTTAATCTAAGGAAAAATTGATGCTTAATGAAGCTTTTAGCTATGAAATGCTAAATAAATCACTTCCGAATATCGTATTTTACATATACATTTGAATGTTATTCGTGACTTTAAAAAAATTGATACAAAAATCGGACCTAAATCCTACATCTTAAAATAGACATTTTGATTTTCCAATCAACTTTGAGTATTATTTCCGATCTGTGTTCTTGAAATCTCAATGCAATTGTTCAACATTAAACATTTCGATAATAAGCCTAATAATCGTATTACAATATACTTAAAAACTATGACTACTTGCCTCAATATTTTAGCTGCATGACGATCAGGATACAGTCTGGAACACGGATCACATTCCGGAACGGCACAACACTCTGTGTATTAAAAAATATCACTTAACATACGCACATGCACATCCTAACCTGTCAAAATAAAATATAGCTCTGCACCGAATATTGTTGCATAGCATAAACTCGACGCCTAAACTGGACGGACAAATTGAAACGCATTTATGACAAATTATTAATATTTATAAGAAAAACTATTTTTTTAAAATCATGGGATTAAATAAGCTGCTGCGATATATTCCCAATAATATTATTTTTCAAAAAAAATCACCATCCTTTTCGTTGCATAAATATATTATTTTTTAATGAATTTCAAATTTGATAAAAATATTTTTGGGAATATATCAAAAGAGCTCATCTCAGAAAGAATCTCATGCATTCTTTCAATAGTTTTTCATAATAATTTACATTTAGTATTAATACATTTATTTTCGTACGCTCAGTTGAGCCGTCGAATTCTAGGCGACAATCAGTGCGTGTTCGATTCTTAGGTTATACGGTTTGGCTTAATCGTCAGAGGGATATATCTTAAGCGTCCCGTACTCCAGGATCTATCCTAAACGTCATACAGCGTCGATACTCAGGCAAGTGTTCTTAGTTTTTTAAGTGTTTTGTACTGCGACTTATAGTAAATTGGAGGTCCTTGATGTCTATTTTAAGATGTAGGATTTGAAGCCGATAAATTATGTTTTTTTTAAAGCCACGATAAGCTTTTGATATTATTGTCACAATAGACTCTTACATAGAGTGCGGAATAAAATGTCGATGGTTGAATACAGTAGGATGGTTTCAATGGGTATCTGATGAGCTGTGCGCCTGATCGTGGCGGAATCTTCAAATTGTCATGCAGTCTGACCGCTGAGGAAAGATTCATAATCATCATCATCATCATCAGTCTGTGTTCGTCCACCGTTGAACGCATAAGTCTTCATCCCTCTCGATCCTCCGCTTTCCGCATCCAGCTTCATCCTGCTATTCTTTCTATGTCGTCAGTCTTACAGGGGTCTCCACTCCAACACTTTTCTTCCCCATCGACCGTCGTTTCTTCGACACATTTGTCTCCCCCATTGCCACTTAAGTGTGTCAATTCTTTTAGTAGCGTCTACTACTCGAGTTCTTCTTCGGATATCCTCGTTTCTGATTCTATATTATAAAGACACTCCGAGCATAGATCTCTCTATGGCACGCTGGGAAAACTTTATTCTGTGTAAAATGCCTGATATTAGATTCCACGTCTTCGTGCGTTAACACTGGGATGATGCGTTGGTTAAATGCTGTCATCCCAGTGGTATTCGTCTGTCAATTTCTGTTGAGAAATTCTGTCGTCCTAGTTGTACTACTTGTCCCAGATAAGTGTATTCATTTTCAACCTCAATTTGTGTTCCCCAAATGGATATCGCCCCGAAGGTCTGAGAATTGTGACTATTTATCATGGCTTCGATTTTATTCATGTTCATTTTCAGACAAATTTTACTTGACACTTCATTTAGGTCTTGGAGCATGTCTTGAAGCTTTTCAGACGATTTGACTATTAATACTATGTCACAATTTCTCCACTTGTGTGTTGTCAATACTGTGTGTTAATCATTTTTTATATAATTTGACATAAAAAGAAAATATGTAAAAAAAATATGTCTATGTATACAATTTTTTTCGACTTCTTAATTCTGGTGCACCACCACTTTTTCCCATGGTCAAAAGTGCACCGTGACTTCAAAAAGGTTGAGAATCACTGAAATAGACCAACGAGAACGTTGCGTAAAATACGCATTTTCAAGTGAGCTGACGCAATGTGTTAAAATCCCAGTGGACTCAAATTCTTCTTTTTGCAACATTCAATCATGACAAATAGAAATTCCGCAAAGGCAGCAAGTTAGGAAATTCAACGAAATGGGTAATATTATCGATCGTACTGCGATTGTGATTCAAGCGATCATTCCACATAACCCTTGTGCATATTTGAAATGGCTGCAGACAAAGTTTACACGAGACAGGGGCGATAAATTTACGACTCGTGGGCCATATGAGGTCCCAAGACCAGGAATATGCAGATTAATCTCTCATTTTGATGCACAAAAGCTCTTTATCGACCTTTCATAATCATTTCCGGCTTAGAATATGGTCACTCGTCTCGATTGCAAACTTCTAAGCGCATATTTGGATATGAATATATAAGGTTTCTTAAATAATTTTGCGCATAAAGTTGCTGTAATAATATGGGTTAGTATCACCTTTATTGCTACATATCCCGGTGTAAGTGTTCCCATTGTACCGTAGTCCGGAATGTTCTGAAGCACTCAGCGTTTTTCCTGGAATTGCAACGTTTTGTGTTGTAATTTTGCACAAGGATACAATTAGACACATTTGCTGGCTTTTAATTTTTATACAAATATAATGCACCGTACACCGTACGAACTTAAACTTTGACATACGTTTATATAAATATATATCCTTAATCGCCATATTCAATTTTGTACATATTATAATTCCCGTCTGCATTTAAACGATATTATAATATTATAGATATCAAAATATTTCATTTTCAGATGGTATAATGTTTTCTAAAACTTTAATAAGTACCAATACATATTATAAATTATCTAGAAACATGTTGATTATTATAACTTGTAGCTTTATTGCAAATTCATTCATTGCAGATTCATCGCAAAAATATATGTTTTAAAATTTAGAGTTGCGATACGTTTTCCAGCAAGTGATAAACCCTTCAGAAAGAGAATGTTTTTAGTTCAATGAATGGTGCTATCAGCGGTTTGACAGTTTTAATAAAAGCATTTTGATATAATTAAATCTGATGGCGTTATGAAGCGAAAATATAATATTTGCATCGCCAAAAGTGTGCTACTCCTTGACTTGTTAAATTTGAGCATTTTGTTGGATTCAGCATATCAAAGGCAAATGTGGAAATAATAACGAGCGTCGAGAAGTTGTTAAAATTAATAAAGTGCGGCTCAATGGTCCCAACCGCATCCCCGAAAAAGCTTTTGTAAGAATGTTGATGAAGGCTTTAACATAAAAAGCGGACTTGTATGCGAGTTGACAAGCCCTCTGCCTCTGTAATAAGCGTTGAAGCTACTAAATATTGTATACTTTCATTTGCATATTCAAACAAAAATTTTCCCCATGTAGAAAGGCCGATGATGTTACCTTTCGGACTTTAACCATCGCGTCTGGCGGCTTTTCCGCATGTGACCACCAGAATTTTCCACCCAATAACGACGATGGGAAAATACAAAAGACGTGTTTTATTTATATAAAAAAACACGATGATCGAGATAATTAAACTGGGTCAGCCTTCATTCGATGCTCTATCAAGTTATAAGCAATTATAAAAATATTATCAAAAAAATTGACATCTTTAAGAGTATGCCTAAACAAACGTGCGTGAAAACAATACCTGCTAAGGATTATTTGCATGGAATTGTTGAGCTTTGTATAAATAATATAGAGCCTTCGGACGATATAAGACATTATCTGTGGTCATAACACCTAAAGCACGCAAGGTCAATTTTAATAATGTACGCACGTACAATAATTTTTCAATGCGATGTATCAGTGATGTAATGCGATTGTTCTTAAAACGACAATAATAAACAATCACAAATATTTTCTTGATATTTATCAAATTAATATCGTAATCATATCAACTTGTTTGTGCGCATCTAGGCCATATTTATCTCAATTTTTTTAATAAGTATAACATTCTGTAAAATATTATATAAATATAAAATATATAAAAAAAATATATAAAATTATCAGCTTAATCTGAAAAAAATTATGTATGTTGATGGCGTAGTTTGACGCAAATTACATATAACTTTTAAAAAAAAATCAGATGTCCTTCAAAATATTAATAAGATATTCTCAAAGTTTAAACAAATTCTAATAATTCTTTCCCTGCTAAAAATCACGAAAAAAATATCCTTAACTGGTTTCTCCCCCCCCCCCCCTAAGGCAATATCATTGATTAATTAATAAATCTTGATTGAAGAAACAAATCAGAAATAATAATAACTTCCGATTATACAAACTGGTCAGTAAACTGAGATTTTTCACAATGTGGATGTGTATCATTATTTATTTTTACCAACACCCAGTGCCACTCAAAACTGTTCAAATATTTTCGCTTTATTTTTTGTCGAATTATAACCATTCAGACTTTAAAAGATAGTATTTCTATTATATTTGATAATGTATAAGTATGGATTTTATTGAAAGAAAAGATAAAACAAATAAATAGGAAAAAAAAAACGCTTGAACAGTTTTGTGCACACAGGCTTCTCTGTCGATATTCACCGGCTAAACCTCATATTTTTTATCAGTACCACTCATTATCTAAGAATCATATTTTTCCAGCCCCTCTAGTCATGAAGCCTCTCAGCAACAGCAAGTAAAAACAAGCCGAGACCCTGCTTTGTTCCAATACGTCCTATCAAGTTATCATGGATCGCACGGGAATCAGCGTTGGCTCAATCAGTATTATTCGCAAGGGACTGTCCGATGTTTGTCCAAAGACCAAAGTCTAAGAATGCTCTTTCTGAATCACTGGAACACAACTCTGTGTCTTACCTCTTTAAGGGGTTAAGGATTTAATGCTGAGGAATTCTTTTACACTTGAATACTATTGATAAAATTACTTTTTATTTATCCTGACGTCCTGCTTTTTGAATTTTTCTACAGCATCCAAAACGTTTTGTAAATTCAGTTATCATTTGATTGTAATAAGTGGTTCCAATTTCGCTTCAAAAATAATTCTCACATGCAAATTCATCGAAAGTTTTAGTCATTAATAAACTCATGCACTAGGAACACAAGGAAAATTTGTTTCGATTATTGAAAATTACAGTGGAACTGTCCAACTTTATTAATCATATAGGTCATATTTGGGACATATTTGCTTATATTTGGTAATAAATATCATATGTTATATAATGATTTGAAATATCAATGAAATGTTGATTGTTTTATACTTCATGGTTTTTTTGACATATATCTAACGAATTGAATACAATATCGTTCTTATCGGAAATATTTTAATTAATAGGTTTTGGTATCGTTCAATGTTTCTAACAATGACAAAATGTATAATTTCACATTGTTTTTATTGTTTTGGGATTCGTATAAAACGCCTTGTATGTATGCCATTTTATTTCTTTGTTTTATCTTCAAGAATTGTAAGATAAAAATTTTTGCTTGGGGATCTCTAGTAACATCTGGTGAGACTTTTTCAGGCGCCACTTATAATGAAAGAACAAAAACCGCCATTAGTACTGTAGGTAAGATTCTACCAGCGATAGGAATATTAAAAAAATGGTGCTGACTTAGAGATTAATGGACAGAAGATTTTCTTCGTGTGTTAAGAAGCTTTTATGTTAAAGCATCGCCCTTACATCTCCCGGTTATATCGATCCATTTTTTGGGTGTTCATTTTAGTCCTGTAGAAGATGTTATCATCTGAGGATTTGCTTTGAATAATTTTTCATATAGTTAAAGTATGTACTTGGTTACACAAAGGATTTGCCTAATTAGGCGTATATTTTCTTATATGTGAAAGTCCTAGAAATATTAAATAAAATATGCTTATGTAATATACAAAGGTTTTTTTAATCAAACTCACAATATCTTCAGTCAAACTTTTAGCTATCCCTTTTATGACACTATTTTCAACCATTTTGACATGATTTTTCATAGCGAATTAATGTTTTATTAATTAACAGCCATACTGACTGTAGATTTGAACCCTAGTTGATCGAGTTACTAGACCAACCACGTAATCGTAGAAATCAGGTTCTTATTTTAATTATATAATATTTAATTATGTAACTATTTTTTTTTCGTGATTTTCAAGAAAATTTGTAAAATTTTTATCTAAAAATTCTGTAATTATATACAATACACAAGATTGTGAAATCTTCCTCAAAAAAAAAATAATACAAATTGTACTAACTAACTAACATGTTGATTCAAGTCAACTTAAATTACCAAATATTAGAACTGTAGAAGCTAATATCAGTAACATTTCAGGATATTCCCTGGGAAAGGCTGACAAAAGATAATGAGATTGATATTGCCAGATAAAATTTGGAATACCAGTATATGGAATACCCTCTAGTCGCTTTGCAAAATATCAGCTGATAAAAATATCTATTTAATAGATATTGACTATATGTCACTCCAAAGGAAGATAAAACTGAACAAAACAAAAATATTATCTCATACTGATAGCTTACTTCTACGTCGAATATAAAAGAGCATCCATTCAAAGTTTGAAACGCATCCCTTTATTCTATACCGCTTTTAGACTTTAGCCCGTACCATTAGTCTGGTTACCGATACAATCAGTCGATTATAAAACTGGCATAATAATTAACATATTAATAATGGCATAAAGAAAGCACTAGAAGGAATTTTAATTTGCTCAGAAATGTACTTAGACCTAGCTTATAGGAGATAGCATAAATGCAAAACAATTTTATTTTGCCATATATTTATTTTTAAATACACACAAACATACATTAGAATTATTAAATCAATTTATAAATATAAAGCAATATTTATTCTCAAAATGTACACTGATTTTCAACAACTTTTGCATCTATCAATTTGTAAATAAAAACAATGTAATTTAGTTTTTAACACGAAACTTATAACTCAATTGTTAAAAAAACATGGCTAATGAGATTATACTTTTATCAGTCTTTCAATATTTTCGCGAATGAAGTCGTCGCCTTTGTTTATCAACACAAAATTGCAACCAGGAAACCAGTAAGAATGTTCTTCCCATGGATTGTCTTCGTTCTTCCAATCGCTCAAAACACCGCCACAATAGAAGCACATTGTTTTGTCATCATTTTTCAGAGAGAAAAAACCAGCTTCAGCCAGACTTTCCACGAATGATGGTCCAGACCACTTTTCAAAACTCGACAGACGCGCTACAATGTCTTTTTGTTCTGGGACAAATGGTGGCTCCTTGTAGTTGAGGAATAGTCCTTCTAGTGATATTTCTTCTTCGCTTTCCTTTTTAAATATTTTTTTGCCGGACTCCTCAGAAATATCCATTTTTTTTGTTAAATATAAAGAACCACGCGGTCAAACGAACTGGACGTAAATGACGACGATTTAATATTATTGCCTATATATGTGTACATTGTAATCTTATCAGCTCTTATCATCATGCGGATACATTCTTATCATTCATAAATACATTATTTTTAGTTCTGTGACTTATACAGTACACTCTCGATTATTCGGGGTAATGCTGGGAGGACGGACATGGATAACAGCAAAACACGGATGATCCAAATAATCAAATTTCGAATATATCATATTTGCAATACAAATTTTTGTTTCATGATTTTAATACTTATTATTTATTAAGAAAAACGCTCACAGTTAAGCAAATTAGTGGCCGTTAGTAGTTAATACTATAATTAAATTATAATTAAAAATAATAAAGAAATGATATCTGCATCATCCATGCATTCAAAACTTGGATCATTTAAATCATGATCGAACCACTCATCAATGTTCTCCCTATCCACGTTTTCAAAACATTTTAATTTTTCCAATGATCTACATATTTCAGTTATATCTCTTCAGAATGCATTAATCTGTTTCCAAGAATATTTCTCCATGATCTAATCAGCGTTTCTGGATTTACTTTTGACCAAGGTTTTGTTATTCTGTGTATAGCATCTAAAATCGTATTTTTCCCCCAGAAAATGATTAAGTTGTCATGTTTATCAGCAAGACTTAAATTTAAAGAAGACTCTGGAAGAAGGAAAAAAAATTACAACCATAAGTCCATCGCTTGTTTTCAATATGCTTTCAGTTGAAAATCGGCGTAATAATACTGCTTTCTGTGGCAATCACTTATTTTTTTTAAATTTTGTATCTCTGAACCCATCTCTTTTTTAATCAATCTTCAAAAATCTTCCTGCCCATACGTGCCCATTTCTGGCTATAATAATCGACAGGAAGATTTGTCATTTAACCTTTAAAAGATCGACGTTTATTTACTTTATCGATCACCAAATAAATCATTTTATGAGTACCTGATGCATTTCCAGTCTCTTATCACACCGGGGCCTTTTTCACAATCTTACACTCGTTATGATATCTACCTCGTATAACAAACTTTCTTAAGCCTCATTGTCTGTTGTTTTAAGAACCAAGATAATTAAGACATGAAAACAGGCGTTTGTTTAGGTAGTTAAGACACAATCATCATCCTTATAGCTTTGAAGAGTTTTGCTTCTTTAATTTTGATCTGTGTATATAACACCTCATGTATTGTTCGGGAGTTGCCTTGTTATTCAAGTATCATCATTTTTTTAAAAATATTGTGTTCATTTTGTTGTGTGCGTCTCATAATCATATAAAAATAATAATTAATATTTTTCAAACAAACCGGATAATCTGCACTCGAATAATCGAGAATTTTGTAAAAATTCTCCGATTCAGAAGTAAAAAACGATTTTAAATGCATTTCCACTTTAGCTGCATTTTTTAAACGTTTTTCTCTCGGGCTGTGCTCTATGGACCTGAAATGGTAGAAATCCATCAGGGGGAGGTCCAGTAAATAAGAAAAATGCAGTAACACATCCCAGTTTAATTCCCGTATTTTATCCAATGATAATTTTGCTTTACGAAGGCGCGCATTATCATGAAGCAATATCGTCTTCTGTCTGTTAAATAAATACGGACGTTTCTGTTTTAATTTTTGATGCAAAAATTCTAATTTTCGTCAATAACTTTTTCTCGATTTCATTGATTTTTAATTAATTATCTTCCGCATATTCGCCCATGTGCATAAAATAACCTTTTAATAGTCAATTCGGGTACAGAAATTATAATTGGGGATTCTTTTCTAGATACCCATCAATGTTTTCATCTATTATTATCCTAAATGAACTATTTCCCATCATCAGTTATAATGCCATTCAAAATAAGACTATTTTTACTATTTTTCGTCGCTATTTTTTGTTGTGTTTGGTCAAGGAATGCGGTATCTATCCTATTCCACAACACATGTTTGCACAATGGTCCAAGGAGTTTTCTCATTCTCTTCATGTTCTGGGTTCATCTCTTAGACTCCTAATGACCGATTTAAATTTCTGAAACTAATATTGTTATCTGCATCATATCACCATAAACATCTTTGTGTACTTTTTGACTTCTTTGGCATTCTTCCAGTATCCTTGATCCTTGATCTCGCATACTTTTGGTGTGGTGAAAATGTGATATCTAATCTGATTTTAAACTCCCAGTTTTTATAGTGACATAACTTATGTTAAATAAAGACGCTATATTTAGCGAGAATGAATGAAATTCCTACATTTCTGTAGACATTCAGATTATAAAAAGGCATTGATGCAATTCCCACTAAGACAGAGTGATATTTTCACACAAAAATCATCAAATATAAGTTCAAATGTGATTTTGAAAAATGCTAATTATTCGCAAAAACACTTCATTATCTTATCGCTTAGTCATGTCATTAAGCAGTATCGATGAGTTTAAATTCAGGAAATCCGTTTGTGACTGCTTATTGATTTTTTATTCAACTATGAGCTATATTTCTATGTATATTAAATGATTCACCGTTTATCTTAAAATTTGATCTATTTTAATCAATCAATGATTCTGCGCGAGATTTAAATAAAAAATGATCTCTGATTTATAAATTTAAGCAGATTTAACATCTCTTCATTAAAACATCATTTAGATCTTCTTTTCAGCCAATCCTTAAGATTTTAAACGTCTAATTCTTCAACCAATAATATGTAATTGAAGAATTTCACCATATCGTTTTCGTACAAAACATACGCATGACTGATCAAAATTACCAAAATAGAATTTGATAAACATAATGCTATTTCATAATTTTGCTAGATATTCTAGTGGTACTCGTTATAAACGTGAAATATTTTTACACAATGATTGTGATCAATATTCAATAAAGCGATACATTTGAAAAATTTGAATTTAAAATTTCAGTTTATTTCAGGGGGAAAGGCGTCAATCGGGGGAAAAGATAAGCCTTTTTTAATGTGAGGGTATGATCTCCGAAGCCTTCCTTTAATCCTACCTTAAATTATTTAACCATCTTAAGCTATTTTAAGTAAATTTCAAAGAGAAATCGAAGAATGTGTACATTAATATTGTATAATATAATATATTAACAAAGGTTCATGAGACGTTCGTCAATGAATTTTCCGCCCCCACTTTGTTAATTCTATTATTTTAACGCATGTTTTTATATATATTATTTCTTACGGTGCTTACCACTTCCATACATTACAGAAAATATACTCGCGTAATGGGAATACGTATTTATTACCACGCTGAGTTCATTTACGTGTTATTTATGTATTTAAATATTTTTCCCCTTGACACTATCTACGCTCCAATAAATTTCCTTAAGGATACACTCGTGGATTTAACCCTGTTGTATTACTTTATCTGCGGAAAATACGAAGAAAGTATTGAAACAAGTTTTAGGGCCTTCCCAGTCCCTTCCGGATAAGTTGAAGAGCTTTAAAGCCCCCTGCCGACAATTAAGATAACAAGTATAAGATAAGACGCTTGTTGCTTTTTTGTTGCTCCCCCCATCCAGTCGTATCGATTACGGGGTGAAAAAGTTTTTTCCCCATAAACATCGTCATTAATTTTGTTTCTAAGCGCTTTAATTTAATTGCTATAATGATCTTATTTAAGATTGTACCGGGTTCTATGCTATCGAAATGGCGGCTGATGGCTACCAGTAGTGGGAATTTCTTATAAAATCAAAACAAATTGTATTGAAGCATAAACTTGAGTATAAGCATTAATTCTGCGAGCGGGCCATCTTTCAAGAAGTCATTTTCCTGCGCGGTATGAGCGAAAACTTTATGCATGAAAAATGATTATTTTAGCGACATTTTGACAGTTTCTTCCTACAATTTTAAAATGTTAACGACCTGAGACTTGACTAAGATATATTTCGAAAATTATTTATAATCCATTATTGCGCCAATTTGTATTAAATAACAAGCATTTTCGATCATTTACGAGATAAGCTAAACAATGGAGGATTATGTTAAATAATTTTGCTAAAAGATTTTTGCACAATTATTGATATTTTAGCTTGAGTCATAATTTACAATATTAATAGCGATTTCTCCGCGCGAAATTGAAATGGGAGTGCGCAGAAAAGAAGAAAAATATCGATTGTTAGCTTTAGGCACGGGAAGATGAATTGTTTCCGCTGGCTTCACCAGCAGTCTCGTAGCTGGAAACTAGCAAAAATTCATTTTTTTGGTACTAAATGTAAGATGGAGGCTTTTGGATTACAGATCCTTTGACTGCAACTCACTCTACGTTTACGTTATCCGACAAATGGTGTAAATTGCGGAAGTCCAAGAAAAGGAAACGGGGTTTACCTTTCGCTATAACACAAATAATAATTTATACATTTCAGACTTATTTGAAAGAGGTGCGGATAAACAGAATGAGTGAAATTAATTCTCCATTTAAAAGTCAATTTAGCTTGAGTCGTAAGTCAGTTCTGAGAGAGTCTTAAAATAATTTTCAGTTAAGTGTTGGAAGGCTGACCAAACGTCTTGGCCGCGGGAAGACGAATTCTTCTCGTAGCCAGTTTTCTGAAACTACTAGAATGAAAAAAAAATAGGAAATAATTCTTTGACGTAAATAAATTTAAAATTCAAGAAAAAATTATAAGAAAGCCCCTTGTTATTAAATATATGAAGATTTACACGTTAAAGGTACGCAATAGTTTATTGCAGAATCTAACAGTGATGAATACCTACAAGCAATTTTATAAAGGAGTCAAATAAGTAGGATTATAAATATTAATTATGATAAATTATAAATTTTATTAAAGAATTTCCGACTTCAGTGTATATTTATTTAGAGCACTCACCGTAATTTTGTACGAATTTTATGCTTCGAATAGCACGGATTTGAATCATAAAAAATGAAAAATAAGTACATTAATATAATATTATAGAAAATTAATAAACACGGTTATGTGTTTAAATTTAATAAAAGTAAAAGCTATAAATCCTTCCCGTCCGCATATTGAAATAACGTAGGTCATTTTTGTGGCAATATGAAATTCGTCCTCAATTTAAATTTTAGGCAGGTAAATTTGTCTTTGAGGCTTTATTGAAAGATGAATTTATCATTCCGAAACATACGAACGCAGGAAGCCGAATCAAGTATTCATAGCTCGTGTATTTTAGACAGTATTAGTATATGAAATTTTAAAGAGCCGAAAAGTACGCAAGAAGTTCCGTCAGCGGAAAATTTTTAATAATCCCTTTATTAATATTATAATTTTGTTTTCCTTTATAAATTTCAAAGTGGTATAATGTGAGATTTTTCCATCAAAAATTAACATACTTTTCTTCTGGTCGGGTGAGCCATTGTCTCACGGGAGCTCAGCTTGATTATTCATAGGGCAAGAACACGAGTCCTTCCCGTATACTTTGTTAAGAGAGTCAAAGGTTATCGGGTGGAAATCCGCCCAAAGGACTTTAGCTCCCTCACAAAGCATTTAAGTCCTCCAACCCTCACGCATGAAGTTCACATTAGAGCAATACCTGACAGCCTGTTTCTCGAACGTGTCTATTATATATGTTACTTTTGTTCCGAGAAGGCTATTACGATTCCATGCGAGGAATCGAAATTTTGTCTTCATATACTGAGAAATCCTAGACACTCTTTATTCCCATCCCACCTTATGTGAGATTTAAGTTAAAAATTATGTAACATCTGAAAAAATCATTAAGTATCTAATCACGAATGTAATTTTCAAAGATTCATAAAACAACCAATTACAACAAATACAGTCGCAAATATCTGATTACATAAATATTAATAAGGACGAGTTTTAAACATAAATTCTTCTAAATGCACTTATAATGTTTATAAATTACATTAATAATATAATAAACGTCAATTTTCATTAGGGAAAGAAGACGTGCTTATAGTTCACCCCTTATTTCTTACCACCTTCAAAGAGCTTTATATGTGGATGTCTTTCGATAAATTTTAACTCGTTATCTCTAACTGTTATTCTTACGTTACAATGGAAACACAAACAAATAAAAGACAAATAATGCAATTAGTTTTTTATCACAAAAATCGCACTATAGTATCAATTGCTCAACTTTTACTTTAGTTTTTTAAATTTTGTATATAATAAATTAGAACTATATTAATAACTAACACAAATAATACCGAATACTTTCAGTTATATTAATATATAAATATTAAAAAGTCCTTGTTAAATACATTTTTTTTAAATAACAAACTCTGCGCTCAGCTTTCATCCCTCAGAAAGAAGAAAACGAGACTTAATTAAGTTTTGAAATCTCTTTAATTCAGCAATGAAATGTATTAATCCGTTCTATTATATAATATTTAATATTTATTTACACAAGTGAAAAGCTTGAAGTAGATTTTAATATCTTATTTTTTATCTGAAGAAAAAATGTTTTTTCATGAAATTTTACGAAAATAGTGTAAAGGCTTGTTTAAATTTTAATGTTGAATATATGCATCTCAACGATTATACAAACACAAATATCTCTTGACGACATTTGACTTTGCTTTTCAAGTTTTGGAGGTAAACAAGCAAAATGTCTAGACTTAGTTTGCAAAACAAATTCTAAAGCGTTATTTTTTTTCGTAGTGAAAATTCGCCTTCTGACTCTTCAGTGATTAAAGTGTGATGATTAATTGTTTAATTTCATTTCAGTGAGTAATAGTCAACGTCATGGCGAATAAATTACAATATAATTAATCCCAGGGTATTCATCATATTTTTTTAATAAATCCGGAACAAAATGCTATTGTTAAGAATCAGTTATTAATTGCAAATATGTAATTAAATGCAAAGTAAGTTTATTAATTTTGATATTAATCGAAAAAGTATTTTTGTATCTTCATTTATAAATGAGTATGCTATTTCATCATCGTCATAAATTAATTCCATTCCGTGAAAAAATGTCAACATGTTTATCTTAATCCTTGCTATATCTAAATATGATATGATGCTTTTTAGATAATATTTCCATCTAATGTTCGGTTAGTTAGTGTTGTAGTAATTTTAATCAACCCATACATGTTCATCTCTTAGTGAAAATATACAGTGCTGCTCAAAACTGTTCAAATATTTTCTAAACGCTTTTTGAAAGAAAAAGTATTTGAATTTATGAACTTCTGCATAAACACAACCTATCCCTGTCAATATTAGCTTTTGTAGCTACATATGGTGCTCTGTCAATGATCGGTAAAAACAAGGACTTCCAAGCATTATTACAAAAAAAATAAGGCAAAATTTATGACCGATAACATTCATCATACGCATTTTATTATACAACAAGAAGTACTATGTATGAATGTAATACACACGGAAATTATGTTGTCATATATCAAAAAAGTTATAATTTTCATAAAATCGCAAGTCTTAAATCAACAGCATTTCTCCGCTTTCCTAAGCAAATTAAATTTAGTGGCAAATTTTCTTTGTTTATTTTGATTTTCTCAATTAAAATTGAATCAGTACCTAATCATATGCAGATAGAGATAATTAAAATTTAGTGTAAGTAAAGTAACATTTATGTTTGAATATACTTTAACACTTATGAAAGGAAATACCTAGTCTACAGCTATATCCAAAATTAATGAGGCTTACCTTAGGTTACTTTTGAAAGTACCCACTACGAAATTCTACCAAAATTTGAAAGATAGTAGTAGAGATGAAATGTCAGGAGGAAAACATTATATTGTCCTTGTCCAAATAAAGAAAAAGTTGTCTGCCAAATATTATCTTTAAAATATATGCTTTTCCCTTGCATATTTGCTTTTGCCTTGCATAATAGTAAAAAGTAATCAGAGTTTATATCCACCATGTTATTTACGCTGCAATACTTGTTAAAAAGATCTAGGAATAAATATTAAATTAAAGAAGAAAGCTGATGTTTGTCAGTATGCTTTCTATGGGTTCGATGAACTTGCAACTGTATAAAGGAGTTACTAATACCCAAGTAGTTGAATAAAATGAGGATATGAGCCCCGACAAAGGAATCAAAACTCATATCTAATGCTGGAAGACAATTTGTAAAATTAAATGTTGGTTATACAAATAGATATCTTTATACATAGACTTGGTAAAACTGAAGTGCTTTGTCTGGTCGTCTTTGTTATATCAATATGTAAATGTAAGATTCGATCTAAGCATATTATCAGTAGTTCCATACATCTTCTTTAAATTATCAAGCATATAACTTCTGTGCAATTGATAAAAACGAAAATTTTGATTGAGATTTATATAAAAGTAAATGGAAGTGATCTCTAAACGATCTTAGAAGTGAGTATTTGCAGAATCTTATTAGAACCGATATATTCCTTCTATAACAAATTCTTCATCCTCAATACTTAACTAAAATTGCCAGAACATTTTGATATACTTTTTGGTTTTTGATCTTAGATTGTATTAAAAAAATGTATAGAGGGCATAACATGTCTGTCACTACTAATAACATCAAAAACCAGGATTATGTTAACAGGAAACTTAATTTCTATGTCTTTGGGCTCACAGCCAACTTGTTATGCTACCTGTTGTGTGTTTGATCCTGGATTATCGATGCGCATCACTAAATGATGACGCGTGCATTCAAATAAAATAGTAGGCATCTCTCTGCTCAATATTTCATTATTCATGTTTCAACATAACTTCTACCCCCATTCAGAACAGCTCAATGATCTACTATTTCTGACACCGATGTAACGTAGAGGAGATAGCTTGGATGAGTCTACGCATGCATCCTATGTAAGACAAATTTAAGGTATAATATAATTTGAATGCAAAAAAATCTAAAAATATTTGTTTTTTATATTAATATAATTTTTTTACAGTAAAGATACTACAAAGTTTGTTTGGTGAACTCATCAGATGAAGAGCTTAAAAGGGTTGTCTTGAACATTTTTACGAGCAATAGACTTTTTATTTTTTTATGTTTGATGAAATGTACAATAGAAAAGCTCTTTTGATGTCGAGCTTTATCTGAACATCATCCAGCTATGCTAATTACGTAAAAAAGCGTGAGGGGTTGTTACGACTGCACTAATTGGACACACCCTTTCCTGCGTGCTAATTCCGGCAATCGTCAGACTCGTCTGAAAAATTCAAATCGCGGGTCGTTAGTGTCCGGAGGATGTCATGCCCGTCGCAAAGGGGTTATGGTGTATTAAAAAGCTCAGGTGAGCCATCGTGATGAATTTTCCAGTACACATCCTGCGAAGCGACTAATTGGACACATGATGCTCTCGACGGTTGCACAAACGGAGCTTTCGAGCTTCCGCTGTCATCGGGATAAAAAGCTACGTGCGACGCTTTTAATGAAAGTTCACTTTTAACGTTGTTTCTAGTCTAGAACGCAAACGTGATTACGGTAAGGCTTATTTGACACCCTTTACCGTAAAGTCGGTAAAAAAGGACGTAGCAATTAACTTTGCGGTGGGTGTGGACGCTACACCCTTTTTTAAATCCAAACTGCATCCAGTGAATGCTTTTACAGAGTAAACATACGGAAGCTTAATTTTTGGCGCTCCAATTGACAATTGCTATTCAAATTTATGCAAAAAAGTCGCCATCGAAATGAATCAAAAACACATCTTTTGAGTATAAAAAATATGTATGGAGACATGCCTCAGTGGACTTATTAAACAGAACCGACAACAATTACTCCATGTAACCATCACATACGTTATAAATATATATGTCTTTTTTTATAATAGTGGTTTTTAGCAATTTCTTTTATAAAATTATTGGCAATCATTTTGATATGATTTTTCATAGGGTATATATGTTTTTAAAAATGTGGTCGCCAGTCACACCTGTAGATTTGAACCCAAAATGATTGATTTACTAGTCTGACTGCTTAAACGTAAGACTACCTACAAGTATGAAATTCTTTCTCGATACATATTTAACATGAAAATTTACTTAATATTTGCCTGTTATTAAATAGATAGATCACTTTCTATATTTGCTTTGAATTTCAAATTTAAAAAAACTATCTCGTACATCGGAATGCTTTTATTAAATCTCACCGTGGGTGTATAAACTGGGCTTTATCAATTTTTGCCATTAACGCCTTCTTATTGTTCCATTCGATTCTGTTTTTATTCGATTATATATGTCTATAGAGCTATTTTATATAAATATTACATACTAAATGAACTATGGATTTTCAACCATTCAAAAATTATTGCATTTAAATTATCATACACATTTTATATCAGATTCTGGTTCAATTTGTACAAACGCTCGTTTTAATGACCCAAAATAAATAATTTTACCAATGTTCCTTCAAATGCAAAAGAAAACACGTCCAATTCTTTCAAATGAGCGCCATATTAGCGTGCCATTAAAAATACAACGATATATCATTGTTGGCACACTACGCAAAGTCTGATAACGACGATATAACGTTGTTTGGCACTAAGAGGGTTAATATTACAAATATGTATTTCATACATATAAATGTAACTTCGTGTGTTATATCATTAGATGCAAATACAAAGCTATTTAAAGAACGCTTTGATTATCGCATCGAATAATGATATCGTTATGGTAATCATAAAAATAATACGATTGGAAAGCTTCTTTTCTCTACAAAAAAGACGTGGCTTTTCATGAGCCAATTACTTGCACGAGCACTTCGAAAATGCGATTTCAGTGTAAAATTTCGAAGCAAAATATTATCTCTGCATAAAGACAGGTGCTGTATAGTATGAATAGGACCTCCCTATAAATCATCACATTGAAACTTGTTGAAAAGCACGTTTTTTCCACTTTAAAATGCAAAGTTATTACATAAAAGCGTCCTAAGATATTTTTTGCATTTTTTTTTCTTTTCTGTTCTCCCCTACTACAGCTTCCTGTTTCTCCTTTGAGCTCGTAAATCATGGGGCCTCCCAAACAAGAAACATAACTTAGTCTACATGATGGTGGAAACCCTCCTTCTGATAATGCGGCCCGCAGTCATTCCCAAACGACTGCAACTCGGCTTTCTTCCCCTCTTTATCAAATCATGGAAAATTACTTTTAATATCGCAAAATGAGAATTTAAGACCCTCGCTTATTTGTTCCATAAAAATTAGGTTTCGGATGTTTTTCAGGGCGCCTTATGCTCGATATTGCACGAAAAATTTCAGCTCACCCCGATAATATATTCTATGATAATTTAAAAATATGTTTTTGAATGAATTTTGAGAATGTTTGAATTAAGGGGGATGCAATAACGTGGTCTAGATCATTGTTAAAATCGCACACCGTCCCTGGAGGGTTGGAAGTAATCAAACAACGATAGGAAAGATATATGAATCTCAAAACTCTTTCGGATATTTTACATTGAATTGCAGGTAGGGATTCCGGCTGCTGCTTGTCATTTATTTTGTGCAGCATATTGAAAACGGAATGAGGGAAAATAACGAGATTAGAACGCGAACGTGTCGTGTCCAATAAGGGATGAAATCAATACGCAAGCCCAACTTCGTCGTATATATTCTTTTACAATGTTGATTAAAACCGATATTGTGTTCAATGGAGGTAGTCTTTTAATTGAGTTTGAACACACATTTTGAATTAGAAAAGTCTATTCTAGACCAACACTGCTCCGACCACTAATGCTTGTCGCACTCTTAAACATCCAATGAGCCGTATAAGCGAATGCTCTCTTACAAAAATTGCTTTTTTAATTAAACAACCCTAACTGCAAATTAAATACAAATGTATATAAATTAATAATGTATATAAATTAATAATGGTAATCGCAAAAAAGTGGATAGAACGCGTCCAACGAAACCAGTTTTGTCATGTTTTTCTAATACATCGACAGGGAAGTTCTATAAATAATCAGCGAAATAATTACTATTTTGATTAAAATATCAATTTCAGTCACTCATATACGATCCTGCATAATAAATTGCTTAATTATTTATTGTTCATATCCAGAAAATTAGGCTAAAACTTATGTATTGAAATAATTTATCGAAAAAAATGCATACTATCTCCCATTTATATCACTTAAATCCCCAAATTTATTTCTATTTTTAAATGATCTTAAATTATTATGCAAATTTCTAAATTTTTTTTCTTTTAAAATGTAATCTATTTAGAATGCTAAATTCATACTTTTTTGTTATTGATTATAAGGATTAAATTTATTACCCAATCGCTGATATGTTAAAATGCACTTTTTAGCAATAGTACTATTAAGTCAAAGCATTGAAATTGAAATGCAAGTGTTTCCTCCGGTATGCTTGAACAGCATGATTTTCAAAGGAAGTATTTTCTTTGACATTCTAAAACATCCTGTATGATGTCCCAACCAACAGGATCCTTTTATTTGTCGCCTGACTTTCATAGCTCTTCTAGATTTGATGACATACTTGACTTATCTCCTTTGTGCATCCCTTCTAACCGTCTTTCGAAATCGAAGTCAGGACGGTACGTCTGTATATCTGATCGAATTATTTCTCGGCTAAATTTAGCTTTTGATTTTGACGCAGCAACAGTCAGTAGTTGCTTGATAGTGAGCTCGACAGGTTGGTAGACGAGTGTTCTCTTGAAGTGTATTGTTGCAAAGTGCATAACACAGAATGTGATGTGGATGTGCATATATAAGATGATCCCTTAAAATCTTCTGATGGATAAATAGTGTAATATAGCTTCAGATTAGGGCTGGTGATGCGTACTTCCATACTCCAAAATTTGAAGCCATCTTGCTATCGTCATGCAGTTAAGTTCCTCAAGTAATTGTTGCTATTATTTAAATTTATTTATACTATACTATTTGAACCGTGTATTCAATTCGGGACGATATAATGACAAAGTAGCTCAGATTCAAGTCGATCAAGTGTATCATTATCGATTCTTCGAATATTGTGTGATAGCAGTGAGATTGCATGATCAACAAAACTTAGTTATTATTGGGAAACTACTGGATCATGAAAATCTTCTCATCCAAGTCGATAGTATTCGAAGTGGTATCGCTTAAGTGTGAAAATTAACTCCCCCTTCATTAATCTTTATTTCGTGTAATTTGCCATTATATTTTATTTTTATTGTAAATATTTGACAAAATTAAAATTATTATATTTAATGAAAATAAAACAAGACCACATAATAAATCAGTTTCATTGGGTCTTCAAGCTGATAAATGTTAATAAGATCTTTTATTAGGGTTAGAGTATAAAAAAATAGTTTAACCCTTAGAAAGTAGATAAGAATATTCATCATGTTGCATTATAGTAATGAAATAATTAAATTATTTCTTAGAATTAGACAAATTTAATGAGTAAATTTTATATTTGATTCTGAAGTAGTGAATTCACAGTGCGCCCTTTTCAACCCTATTGATTATTTATAATCGATTTGATGTGATGATTTGTATAATAAAAGACCAAGAACTTACTCTTAAATGAAGAAACTTGATAGAAAAGAACTTTATGGTTTTAAGAACAGAGCTATTACCCAAGCTATGAAAGGTAATTGGCCTATCGGATAGATATCATTTCGCTGTTTTATATAATATCTTTGAAACCTGCCATGAGAGTTTAAATAATTTATAGTTTCGTATAATTCTGCGTCAATTTTAGCGAATATTTGAATATGCGACATTAAAAATGCCTAAAAATAGCACAGGGCCGTCCCTTCGAGCCGAAATTCGATTGTGTCATCAATTCATTTTCAGCGGCCCTTGTTAGCGATCCCACGCCGGGAGCAAAATAAATTTAGGGGTGGCAGTGGCACCCGGAGGAGGCTCATCCGTATGCAGCATCGCCACCCATTCAGGGTCTCTCATCTAAGTAATTACTTCTTTGTGGGCTGGCCGCCTCTATCGCGCGGTAATTAACGTTTGTCCTGCCCTCTGTATTGACATGGGGCCCCTTTGTAATTAACCGACCAAACTAAAAGTCAGCCTCGACGGCGCCGCCGACGCACCATTTCCTCGATCGGAAAATCTCTACACGACCTTCACCAATTGACTTTTCACGTTTTTATTCAGAAAATGTCGTCTTTGATCTAGGATATATTTTTAATCTGAATATCTTTCAAAAAAAGCGCTGGAGGGCTAAACGATAAAATTACATACCTTTTAATCTGATCGGAGAAGAGGCGCCGAAAGGTGAACGAAGATCAGCAATGATAGGCTTGTCTGCTCAATATATTTGTACTTTTTATAAATATTTTTTTTCATTGCAGAAAACTTCACATTCAAACTCTTCTCCCCTCCTCCTATGGAATTTTTTTTTTGTTGAAAAGATAAGCCGTTTTTCTTACTTGCCCATTTTTAACCACTGCTCAAACATAGAGAGTGATCAGCTCATGTGACTTACGAAAAAGCACAATGAATCAGATCTATTATGTTAGAAGATTGGCCAAGCACTATCATTCTTTTTGTTTGATGATGGATAATAGTGTTTTCCTACAACTGTGTCGATTTCGCGTGCTTGGGCCAATTCTTTCGAATTTTCATTGACAGTTAGAAAAACCATAATATATTAATAAAGTCGAAACTTGCAAATTCTAAACTAAATAGACACTAACAAAATGTATCTAATGCAACAAAATTAAATACACAATATGAAGCAAATAATTTAGATATCTTTTATTTGTGGATTTCATTAGCTTATTGATCGTTTGATGAGTATAGTCGCATATTTGCGATCGAATTCCAGTGATTCAAAAAGAACATTCTTGTAAGTTGAGTTCAGAAAGAGACAGAAACGGAGATAATGTCTTACGTACATCGTACGATTGTAATAATCGATAACCTAAATTAATCGATTTCAAGTGTATTGTTTATGTTTACGTGAAGAAATTAACGAATATTGTGTGCCATCAAGAGTATATATTTATTGATATACAAAATGTATGTATGCTGCGCGATTCTGAGAGATAAGTGAATTTTAACAGATCATAAGTATCGGACATACAAACTTAACATCTACGTTTAAGTCATTTTAGAATTAATTCTCTACTCAAAGGGTTAAAATGAGCAATTGTTTCCATCTAACACTAAGTGTAAATACGGTATATGAATAATGATCTAGTTAGTGTCTGACATCATTGGGAAGTATGTTATATATGGATTATCCTTTTTGAGAAAGAATGAGAGAAGAGACGATTCAATTTCACTGGAAGAGCTTTATGTTCTGGATCTAATGGAAACGTTCATAAAGTACGCAAGGAACGTAACATTAGGCACGAATGTTTCACTACCCATAAAATTAATTGCAAGACTGACTATAATTTTTAGTATGTAGAAGGGACATATTTTAGCTCCTAATAAAAAATGTGCATTGCTTTTTTCCGTTTGTTAAAGAAAAAAATTAGCTTAATGATTGAGCTGTGTTGTGTAATATATAATAAAATAGGCCTACTACTGGTCTAATGATTTACATACATTAGAGGCATTGTGGCGCATGCGCGTAGCGTGTATTATTTATTCGACGGAGACGGAAAGACTAAAAACGATGATTTCTCTCTTTTCGACTAACTGCCGGTTTTAGTTTCACCTATTTTTTTCTATATTGTTGATCTATTTGGGATAAAGGTCTAGTTTTTGTTTTGTCCCACCAACTTCTATGGCCAGTATGTGTGGTCGGTTTTTTCTCAGGCAGTTTTTATAAACTACAAATAAGATTTTGATTTTGGATTTTGAATACTCTAAAAATACTGTCTTATTGTCTGACTATTAATTTGTCATCTGGAATATAGAAAATAATTGGTTCACAGGAATTAAACCGGTGCAGGTAAAAAGCGTAAAACAATAATCTGCGTCGAGTTGTGGCACAGTGAATATCTTGAAAATTATTTGTGTCCAGTATTTCAATATTATTTTTATAGTACGTATACTTTTTAGGTTTTATTCGTTTTTCGTTCTAGATCTTTTTAATAATCTACAACAGGCGAACTAAGACATAAAAGGCTCTCATATATTTACGGATAGGTTTTACACCAAACCAACCCTTGCTGGGAAACTCTTGAAAAGGAAATGTTTTCTCATTGGCATAATAATGACGTATAGAAGGGGTTTACTTAATCATATTTAAAAAAATATATTAGACGAAAGATAGCATACTAATCACAAAAATAATAATCACAATGCTCAGTACAAAGCATTCGTTAAATTCTCAAGGACTACCCCATTCCAATCTAATCAAGATAGGTTTATAAACAAGCTAGTGGTCATTTTAAATTCCATTAAAAATATGGGCGGGGTGGACACAACAGATTGATACGCAGCATCATAGTGTTTCATGTGAAAGACTGAGGTGGTGGAAGAAGTTATTTTTTCGGGGTTTTGAAACATCGATTCTAAACTCTTTTATTTTATACAAGGAATATGAAATCAAAGAAAATAGAAAGCCAATAAATCATAGCTGACAATTGTAGATATAACTTATTGGTAACTTTCGCGATTTTACGAAGTCCAAATTGGGACGATTGTCGTTAACTGCCGCTGCTATTGACACTGCCGCATATAAATATGCCTTGCATTGTAAAATTTTATGATTATATTTAATTACACAGAAAGCTTACATCTGCTTAAGATCGTAAAAAAACATCCCCAAAGGGTGAAAAATGATCTGTTATCAAATTTGTGCTGCCAGCAAATCGTTGGACGGGTTATTTGGTCGCAAGTATCGAAGCATCGGTTTATGTCGAGCCAAATGTGTGGTGTCGACAAGTCGTAAGCAGGAAGGTTGTATAGGAAGGGTGTTTCAACCCCCGTTACGCGATATCCTGCCCCCGGGTAATTGCTCCCCGTGTGCGCACTTCAGTTGCCCGCGTTTGATAAGCGCCGCGTTTGCGTAACGCTCGCATAGATAACGGAAGTACCATTCTGTTCGGGCCCTCATTAACTACATCTTGTTTGGATAACTTCACACAAAAAATACCGCAAACAACACACTTTCGATGCCACTATGCAAAATTTCGCCCACGACAAAGAAAAATCCCCGTGAAAGCCGCAAATTATTTTTTTTGCGGCGATTTGAAATGATGTTTTTAATTTGCGTATAAAAAGGCCACGATTGAACGATGATCGGGGGTTTTGCGTACATAAGTGCCTTGGTTGGAATTAATTCATTTCGTTTGTAGATTGTCTTGTTCACGGCGAGGAATCGAATCGAATCAGCATGTATACACAAGAGGCACTTTTGATTGCATTAGTTGGAAATTCTCTCTGAAAGTTCTTTCCGTTTCCATTGAATTAATTTTCACCCTAACCCGCGTTCTTTAACGATATCACCCCAACAAATTAAGCCATGGCAATGCAGAATAAATACAAGAACGAAAGGCTCTGTGGAAAGCGCTGGCTGTTGGGATGCACATTAACTTTTATAGCCGGAAACTTGTATATTTTCCAAGCGTATATGTAATGACTTTAGAGCCTTTTAATTTTTCTTAGAATTTATTTATGAAAGTCATTTAAGTTCGAGCTCATTTAAATCGGGCCACATGGGGTTAAAAAAGAATCATTAAATAGGTCAGGGGATGGGGTAGGCTTAATTGGAACGTTGGTTCAACAGTCTTGTCACATTTCAAAGCCGTCATTTGAGACGTCATATTATCTGGATTCTATGTCAAAATACTGAAACACAACCTTACAAAACGTTTGACATGATTAATCTCAAACATAAGTGCCCAAATTAAATGTACACATACACTGTAATAGCAAAATAGAATAAATCATTATAAAACCATGAATCAATTAATTATTTCATATCGACTTATTATCGTGAATGATGTAAATATAATATATAATACTGAAATTATAATATACTATCAAAGAGAAAAAAATTGACAAACCACTCATAATGCTCAATTTTTTAAATCAAAGTTTGAACCAATAATATTTTTAGAAGTTACATCCACAAACGTATTTGAGATCAAATGGAATAAAACAATTAGTAATCTATGAATGGGTTTTATATTATAAGGCCAACCTATGGCGCATGCGCCAAACGTGGCGCATTTTATCAGCACTATAAAAACACAGCATCAAACTGACATAAATGGAAAAATTGGGCTACTTCTTGGGTCTGAGCTACTAAAACAGAATATGAATAAGAAAATGGAAGAAATTAAAAGAAGACAACTGGAAAACATGGTCCATTCTTGTGCTCTGTTTTATCAAGCTTTGGATAAAACAACGAACATGTGTGATGTAGATCAGCTAAGCATTTTTAAGATTTTTGAAAAACTTGCCAGTCCAAAGTATAAGATTATAAGCAGAAGAATTATTGCAGAAGTCAGCTCGAAGTTGCTCGAAGTCAAGTTTAGCTCGATGTCAAGTTTAGCTCGATAGTTTGTTGTGTGTGGTTGAATTTTCAAAAAAGACATTATCATGGGAATCTGACTGGATTCAAAAGCTTGTGCGAATGACAGAAAACCATTGCTTTAAAAAATACAAAAAATCAAGAGATAAAACGGCATCTCTCTCTAATTTATAAAGATTTTTCCAGAGATGCCATACCTAAAATGCTAATGAATGTTTAAACTCGACGGTTTGGCAACTGGCTCCAAAGCACTTGCATTCTGGTGTAAAAATCACTGAAATATTAACAACAATTGCTGCTGAGATATTTAATAACGACTACAGCTTCATTTTGAAGATGATGAATACATAAAATATAATTATTAGCAACTACTGTAAAGTCTTTGCTGAAAATACCGATGAAGCGCGAATAACGAGGTAGAACCGTAAGAATCTTTCCGAGACAATGCAGCTCGTTTAGCCCAAAAACAACAGTTAGTCGAAGATTATCAACTTTTTAAGAAAGCTGAAGATCTATTATATGCATCTGGAATCATTGGTTGATCGGTAAATCACTAAAATTGATGGTTTTATCGCATTGAAACTTTAAATGAGACTATCTCGAAATTGCATTTTCAAAATTTTTGCCAGTTGTAGCTTAAAAAGTTGTTGATCGATCTGAATGCAATCTTCAGACATTTCTCACTATAATATTATCTAGTCAACTAAGCTAAATTTTTAAGATTTTCGCGTAAATAAATAATTTTTTTGGTGTATAAAATATTAAGAAAATGATAAAAGATATGAAAGTTTAACCAAATATTTTTTTTAATTTTATACTTTTTAAAAGTCAATTGTTTGACATTTATAACGGTAATACTTAATACCGTAGACCCTATACAAACCATTGTTACCATTCAGATTAAATAAGGCATTCATCTTCTCCGTAATATCTGATAGTTTTAAGTGGAACATACAATAGAAACTCTTCTTTGATGCCATCTGATGTCAAAATACATATTTCAACAAGAACAAGAACTTGCGTCTATTGATTGTTGAAATTGATAAGGAAACAATGGGGGAATCCTTATCAAAATGTGCCCTTTTATATATGCTGGTTTATCATCGCATAGCGCATCTCAATATTGTTATTGCATAAAGATATTCATCGATCTTTATATTGCAGGATTTTTAAAGAATTTACTTGGTAACTTTAACGTGCATGGATTGATGGACGTTTCTTAAAGTGGGCAAATTTTTATGATAACATTCAATGCAATTTTGCGTACTTCTAAAACATTTTTATATTGACGATGAAATAACATATATAAATTTAATATATTAGAAATATTAAATTCGAGAGCGTATTTCTCTTTAGCCTTAACACATTCTTGTTTCTGAATGGGAAGTGTTCGATATGCCGCACCAAAAGCCTTTGCCTTGCAATATAAATTTACCTTCAGTAACATATATTCAACATTTTTTACCAGAATATCCGTTTGCATAGGAATGAACGATTTTTTCCAGAAAAAAATCGCCCTCTCCCCTTAGTATGTATGATTTAATTCATTGCATAACAAAATTGTATTTTTGAAAGCTTTCTAATGAACCTTTTTTGGCCGCCATTGAAATCTATCGATGTATAATGCCCGTAGTACGCACCCAATTAAATATAAACTCGGAGAACTCAATAAGACGCTTTGAGATTTTAATGAAAAACCTTTTAATTTAGTCATTCAAACAGAATATAAACGGGGTTGGATCCAAAGAACGAACAATAAGATCCGGCTGATATAAAATAAAACCCATAATGGATCCTAGGGAGTGTATTTTTTTCACGGCAAGATTCGATTTCAGGTCATGAAAGATTTCAAAGACCGATATAAGATTGGATTTTCTTCGAAAATAATTCAACAAATCAACATTTTCGAGTCTTAAACAATTGTCTAATATCTTGTCTACATCATGAGCTAATACTATTATAATTCTCACTTCTCGGTGAGAGTTCTAAGGATCCGAACAAATGCTAATCAGAGGGTGCAATATCCGGTGAATAAGGTGTAGAAACTCTAAATCAATTTTCTTATTTGAAAAGTCCAATTAAAAACTCCCAAAAATACTGACCGGTTGCATACATGAACAATTTACGAAGATCGAAATTTCACATTTTTTTAAAATTTTTATAACACTACAAAAGTACTCTTGTACTGTTTTTCACGAACAAACCAGATTAGGTGACAGTTTTCAAATTGTTCGATGAGAGATTTAAATCCACTAATGGTGTCAGAATATCATTATCTAGAAACGTTTTGAGGTTCATGTCACCACTTTAATTTTTAAAATCCATCTAACTCATAATATTCGTACGTATTTTGTAATATTTTTCAATAATTCATTGACCCATCTTTGTAATAAATGTTTAGTCTAGAATTTGTTTATAGTCTTTTCTGGCTCACACATTACTATAATAAAAATCCAATTAACTACAACGCACTCCACCATTTACACCTATCCTGAGTCTCCTTCTTGTAATTTTACTGGACTAGGCGTTACCTGTCTTTATAAATCTGATCACCCCAAGATAGACAAAGTGTTCTAATAAGTCTTCTGGTACTCAAACCTCAATCAAAGCTTTTTTTTCAATCGTCTCAAAATCATCATCACCTCATTGTGTCGCAAATGGTCATAGTCCATACTTCATCCTCGTAGAAGATTTCTGCCCTTATTGACATATTTTTTAAATTCGATTTTCAATCTCACCATTAATGATTTGATTCCCAATATTTTTAAATATCATATCAACACCAATACCTTGTTGAATTCTAGAAAATATTTCGTTTTACATTAAGATTCTCTCCGTGAGGCTAAATCCCATGTATTTATTGACCTGTATATTAAAACAATTTGCATTCACAGAGATTAAGTCTTCATGATTTTTTTTATGATAACAGTAAACATAATAAGTTAACAAACAAAAAAATGTGTTTCTTGAGCAGTATCTCGATGCAAATTGACTGCAAAAATAGAAAAACTCCAGTGTTTTCATTACTATTCGCCTCCCTTTATGTTTAAACGATGGCAATATTTTCTTTGTCTTAAATCTGATGACATTTTAACGTAATATATTATTCAATGTAATCTTTGTTGTAATAAATTTAATCCTGTGCAATTATTTTTTTTTGCCATTTTTATGACGTATTGTTGATTGTTTCATAAATAATAATGTATATAATTATGGCAGATTACTGATACTATTTATCTGGCGACTATAACTATGTCAACGATAACAATCCATTGTTTCAATCATTATTTTTGTGCATGTTATGAGTATGGTGCATTATTTTTTTGTGTTAAATATATACATTGTATAGTTTGAAGAGTTGGATGCTGCTCTCCAGATTTTTTGATTCTGATAACTAAAACTCTATAATGATAACCTTAAGTACTCAGCGCAAAGAATTTGACACTTCGGAATACTTAAATTAGTTTCAAAGCAAAAGAAAAGTCATATAAGTGTAAAACTGTCTTTATATTTAAATAATACATACGCATTATATACACATAAGCGGTTGGACTCGTAACTCAATCATTTTGGGTTCGAATCCCACAGGAGATGTAGCTGGCAATCACATTTTTAAAAACATATATTATATATGCCATGAAAAACCATGTCAAAATGGTTGGTAATAAAAGAGAATAAAAATTCATCAATTGGTTTCGCAGCATCCCAATTAATTATTCCCACTTAACGCATATATATTCTATATGTATATATATTGCAGATTTAAAAAAGTATGAACATTATGCAAATGAAAAGTAGCACATTGGCTAAAGAAACATATGTGGGAGGCTTATCTGCAAAGTTTTGCAGAGTTGGCAGAGTTCTGAGCGTTCCATCGTGAGGGGTACGATCCACTGGTAGACTGCTATTACCTTTTCACAGATTGCCTCTTCAGATAAAGTGTAAACACAACCCAGTTTTCTCTGAGTTAGACATGTAAAAGACACGGTAAACAACGCGGCTTACGACCGTTATGCTCCGAAACCCAACGACGGTTTGCATTCTCAACGAGAAGACTTTCTTCCGCGCCGCCATACACAGCCTTTATAGCTCCCAAACTAAATTGACTGCATAATTTCATACGTGGATTTTACGATACATTACCATGCCAATTTAATCTGGCTAAACGGCCACTTTAGGCGATGATTGCCCGGAGCCACTCTTCCTGGACTATCTTCTCTCATACGCACCGAATGCCCGAACCGTCGTTTTTATACGTTGAATTTGGCTCGGGTTGCAAAAATAGATACGATGGGACTACGGCAGCAGCCATATAGATAGAATGGCTGTAATCAAATATTCAATTGGAGCATTTGCACCATTATTAATCTACCGCGAACGCATTAGGGCAGATTAGGGGATCGACCCAGCCATTTTTTAATTACTCCCCCGTAACCGTGGCCAACTGATTCAGTTTATCCGAAATCTCATTAAAAAGTTATTAAACTTCGGTTAATCCAGTCGGACGTAGCCGACTGTAACTAAGTCCTGGGCCCTATTACTTTGAACGCGTGTGTGAGCTTTTGATAAAATTCCGCGTAGACATTATAATTTCACCAAACAAGGGACCTAAAAGGGCAGCGGTCGTTAAACTTTCTTAATTTTGAACGCCACCAGCTTCAAGTGACAAAAACGTCACATAAGTGTCAAAAACATTCTGACGGAGATGGCGCAAAATTAAGCAATTTATTATCCCAAGAGAAAATCTATGGAACTAATCGTTGAGTAACAAATTCTGCATTATTCGATCTTGGATGAGGCAAATACTTTTAAAAATTCATCAATAACACCAATGAATAGGGATGGGCGGGAATGAATCGTTTAGCGAGATGAACAGACGGGATAATCACAATGCGGATGATGGCAGATGTCAAAATATGGTTGCTCCATTTCAAAATATACTCAACCACTTAACCTACGGATAATTACGTTTTCTTTGAACAGATAAGTTACTTCACTTCATAGCAAGTCTTTTATATAGAGTTTGTTTATATTAAACAATCTTTTCAATTTTTATCAAGCTAGCAAATAGTATTGATGGCATAATGAGCTAAATATCGGATTCCAAAGAAAAATATTTTTAACTGATCGTTTCTACCCAATCCTATATTATTTTTTATATCAGAAAAAAATAATATTAATACAATCAATAAAGTCAATGATTAATTTGAGAGGTGGCTTTTAGCCCTTTTATGGTATCATTATCAACCATTTTAACATGGTTTTTCATGGCATATATACGTTTTTTAAAAATGTTATTGTTAGCTGTAGATTTGCACTCAAGATCATTGAATTACAATTTCAACCACTATAAAAGAGCAAAGTATAAAATAATTTCAAAAACTTTTCAGTTCCCCTTATATGGTAAACATACAAGCTAAAAGTGCATTTGAGTCATTTTTATTGCATAATTATCATAAATACTTTTAATAATTTATTTAATAGAGATGTATCATAGCAGAACTGAACATGCGTTAACTTAACTCTAAGATATACAAAAATTAATTAATCATAGACTGATTAACAAGGGACTTTGAAAGCTGATGATACCAAGCTAAATGTTATAATTGACACCAATTTAAATCAAACAACCAATACGATTGAGGATGGAACTCAACCAATCAGCCCTGATGAGAAAATAGCATCTCATAGGCATGATTTCAAGTTGCAGCCTTCGGATCCCTGATTACTTATCAGCTGCCAATATTATAAATCGAAGATTTATGTACATTACTTAGAATATAGAGTATTTTGAAGATGAGCCGATTTTTTTTTTGGAGTTAAAGGGATAATTTGCTACATTTCATATATAAATTCTATGTCTTAATTATCAGGGAAGTTGAAATATAATTTTTTTTTTCAACATTTTGAAAAAATATCCAAAATTTCACCTTTAGCACTAGATTTACCAGGCCAGTTATTTTGACTGGTCGTGCAAATTCAATTTAAAATTCCTACTGCATGTAATATTTGCGCTCCAAAATGATGTTATGATATTTGTAGCCATAAGTAGAGAATACATTTTATGAACTTAATGTTACTTTATATATATTCGTAAAAAATATATTTTTTGTCATTGACACTTATACCAGTACCAGTCAAAATAACTGGTACATGCTTTTATGAAAAAATTCTTGATGAAATGACATTAGGGCAGCTATGATAATTAATGGGTACTGCTGTATTTTATTAGCACAGAAATATGATTTCGGGAAAATCATGAAACCTATGCAGTACTATTATCGAGAATTGATAAGGAAATTCCTACTAAAAACAATATAGATCAGTCAAGCAACAGTGATTGCGAAATTATTCCAAACAAACGTACGAAACGATGCATACGATTCCCTTCCAGTTCTGAAGTAACGTAACAAATCAGCAAACTGAAATTGCTTCAGATGGAACTATTTGGAAAATAATTGAAGAAGGAGATGTTGCTGGTAGATTACCAGTTCAGAGTGTTTCCAAAGATGTACACGGGCCAACAGCACATGCTAAAAGATACATTATGAAGGGGAATCTAAGAAGTACGTTCCTATTACTGATTGACAACCATATTTTGGAACATGTACGAATTTGCACAGAGTTTGAAGCCTCTCGAGTTTTTTTTTCAACAAGCAAAGTTGAAGTGACTTCTTGCAATATTGTACGCACATGAAGGAAATACTTAATAAGTGGGAACCATCATTTTTCTCCAGTACTGGGAGTAGACGTGATTTTACTGAGATTCTTCGATACATTCGTTTCGACAAAAGAAATCAGAGGAGTCTACGTTTGCAAATAGACAAATTATTCTCAGCAGTTTAGGACAAACTAATTGAAAACAGTCAAAATTACTTCAAAACGAGAACTTATATTACCGTAGATGAACAACTCTTTCCAACGAAAACCAGATATAGATTTATCCAGTGTATGTCAAACAAACCCCATAAATTTGGCATAAAAATTTGGCTAGGGTCTGATGTGTAGACGAAATATGTCGTAGGTGGCTTTCCGTATTTGGGAAAAGACGAAGCTCGAAATGCATCAACTCCCCTAAGCAAATTTGTCGTAATGAAACTTCTTGAAAATACCATGAAAGGTAGAACTGAAATAGCTAATATATATGTATTTTTAAACACTTAGAAATTCTAAAATCTAATCATATGTTATTGTGAAAAATGTATAAAATCATTATATGTTCTTGACAAGGAACAACTAAGATAGTAGCTGAATAAGGATGATCCATACATAACAAAAATGATCATATGGAAAATTGTTTAAAAAATTGTTATAAAAAATATTCAAAATATTTTCCCAATACTTGTCCAAAAACACGTCAAAACTTATGATTCATTTTATTGTTAAACGGCATTGTACATATGTTGTAATCTTAAATAGGCACTAACGATTAGGTTTTTTTTTGGAATACCATTTCTGTTGTAGGGCGCAGTCAATTTTCATGTTGTTTGGTAGGAGATAATTGCTCTTTATAGATAGACCTGCCTATAATATTAATAATAATTGATAATTATCCATAAATTAATTGTTTTCACAGCGTGTTTTTTACAAGTTTTCTGTCAATAAATACATTTAAATCCTCCTAAGATATATTTTTTGTCTTTCAGGACATTTTACTAAGAAATTGTAAAAAAAACATTTCATCTAATAAATGACAAATATTTATGTAACATGAATACAAATAAATTCTTAAAAATGTCCTTGTATTACGAACACAAAAGCTGTACAAATTGAAAATAAATCTTACGGAAGCAGACAAGATATTTTTCGTCCTCACCAAATCCTTGAAAACAAAAATAGTATCAACAATTTGCGGAACGAAATTTAATATTAAAAATGGATATATTGTAATACACAAGGGCACCCGGAGCTTTTTAATTTTGGCTCATGTTACATTTACCATCCCAAAGGCTTTAGATGCACGAGCCTGCGGTTGTGAGTTCGAATCTACGGTTAAATAATGTGGTTCACCGATACATTTAAAACTGCATATTTAACATGAATGGCGTGTTTCAAAAGTCATTTACGACCAGTTATCAATAATGGATGCTGTGAGATTTCAATGATATGGTTTTAAATTTGTTTAAAATTTTCGTTGGTGGCGATTAACACATTCCAGGTTGATATGTTACTTCTTTCGGACATTTAGTTATATATTTCACAGTGTATATATTCTTCAGAAATACCATAATATACTGTAAATTATATGATATAATAATATATAATATGACGGTGGGTTTTAATCTGTGATCCTCGTACCGGCGTGATACAATACAAAACGTGATAAAGCCAATATTATGAAAACAATTTATTTGAAGACTTGGCATTCTTGGACTTGATACATGTGATTATCATAAAATGAATGTTTTAGGGTCAGCCATAAAGGACCTGACTTAATATTAAACTTAGGATATGATACTCACACTAATCATGTACTATGAAATTATTTAACTAAAGCTTAAAGTTTTATTACACCGTATTTCGATGAAGTGAAAAAAAAGTGGAATTTCTATATATTTTTTGTACATCAAACAGCTTAACTCCAAAATACGCATCTTTGCGTGAATTAACATGCAAAGACGTCGCGCGAAACACGCGTTTTCAAGCAAGCGGACTGAAATGAGTTAGAAAGGCTCACTTGGTATATAGGGATTGAATATGTTTGTTATGTCCATTAGGTGCCTGAATTAGGACAATATAAGGAAATTAGTAGTTTTTACATCCTATTCTCGATTGTGTAGGATTTTATTTCGTCTAAGTTGGCTTTCATTCAAAGTTTAGTTGGGGAATACCCCAATGAATCGGACGTCAAAGTCAACATTACGGCAGTACCTTTGTTGGGCTCACTTGGCGCTGTCATGGAAGTGACAAGGGTAGCAGTGTCTTGTCGGTGTCACACAAGCACCAGAATGCTTGAACCCAAAGAACACATTTTTAGGTCCATTCAGACCACTGCGACTGCGGTGAAATTGGAGAGCGTTTGTCTTTTGTGCGAATTCTTCGCAAATACAAAAATAAGATTCGTGAGGTGGAACTTTTTCCAAGTTCAATGCCTTGACCTTCGCCCTATCAGATCCACACAGTACGAAAGTATTTAAATTCATATTAATACACGTGGCTTTATTTCGCCTCCTGATAAATCTGTCGAGCTTTTTTACGGGTAGAAAAAACAAGGGCTAATCTACAGGTCCGGATTAAGTATTTGCGCCGCGGCTTTTACTCATTACCGCAGTAAATGTACAAGAATAATTTTCACAAGATTAATTACCGAGGGCTTCACTTTTTTCAATTACCCGCTCTAATGGGACGGGAAGAAAAGCGAAAGAAAAATCGCAGGTCGTTCTCGCCACACTTTTTATTAATTTAGCAACATGTTTTCTGCATTTAAAATTTTATTTTCGTATTTATCTTCCCTTAAGATCCCCTTGGAATTGCATTTTGATGCCGGATGAAAATATATTACGGCGAAGATTATAATCCAAGCACACAGATTTAAAGACTTTGAAGAGGAGGGCAAAGTATGACGATGTAGATTTTGGAATGGCTAAGGATATTTCGAGAGTTTGAGTCCTTTGCGTCAACTTTGAAAATGAGTAATGACATTTCAGCGTTTTGAGTGACAAAGCTTAGGCATCATTTACCCATATTTAAGCCCTTAGAGAGTAAAGCTCCGCTTGAAAGATAAATGGCCATACATCGTTCTCGTTTCTCATTTTTAACGATTGAAATTTATTTTTAATTTCGTAAGCAATTAAATTTGTATCCTAATATGTCCTCCTCAAAGTATCATATTCGTTATTGCAGATGGATGATCTCTGTAAGAGATTTTCCTATGGATAGAAAAATTTTATATGGTTAAATAAATATTAGATAAATACAGATGAATGAATGATTAAGTGGTAAGACTTCAACTATTTTAAAATTACCTCTGACGGTTTTATAGATTTGTGGGTACTACGGCTTTTTTTTTAAATCCATTATCTGGATTTGTATTTGAATCATTATATATTATATAACCCTTTCACGATCGAATTTATCTTATTAACTAATCCAATTGACCAATATTCAGTCATTATAAACTTATATAATAAAAATATTTTTTTAAATGCAATTTAATATCAAATGTAAATTGATTTGATATATGAACTACTCGGGACTATTTCTTAAAAGCTGCAGGGATCTAATGGTTTATGTGATACGGTACACAATATCCCGTTTTGCATCCATTTTGAATGCTTTTTTTAAAACATTCCCATGAACACACAGACGATAAATTACAGACGACAAACAACATGATTGATGATAAATGTCCCGTTTAAGCGTTTAAAAATACTGTGATATATCAAGTAAATATTAGGTTGATGCATAAGAAACGTCGTATTTTTACATAGAATATGATATATTATTTTCAATCAACTGTGTTAATATCTGTGCTAAATTTTGCCTTTGTATTATATAAAGGAGGGTTTCTTCCAACTTTTTTTTCTTAAGTTTATTGTCAGAGGTCAAGTTATACAGAGCCCTTGTGAATGTTTAAAATGTTTTGAGAAAAGTGCATATTTGACACTTTTTACTTTATTAATTTAATAAAGACTATAATACAACAGTGGCAACAAAAAAACATATGTAATATGTACCATCAGAGACGCTATCGATGTTCGAAATAAACAATGATGGTTTGCTAAATTCAGATCTGGATTTTTATCAACAGCTGATGAAAAAAGAGCGGGATGTTCTTGAATCTTCGATGATGATGTACTCATACTTAAAGCTGATTCCGGTTAAAATACCAGGGACATCGTAATGAAGATGAATAACAATCAACCCTTGGTGGTGAAACATCTGAATCACATTGAAATAATTTCCAAGTACGAAATTTGGGTCCCGCACAACTCCCATCACCCACAATTCTGCTGTATCAAGTTATCACATGTGTTTATTTGTGTGCGAAACAAAATCATAAAACTTTTTTTGCATCGGCTAGTGACAGAGGGCGACACTGGTCCAAGTCCCATTAACCACACCCAAGACTTAACTTCATAAAAAAATAATGTTTAGTGTTGGGTGAAGTATGAAAGGACTTAATTAATATGAGTTATCGCAACCTAACCAAACAATTAATGTTGAGAAATATTGTGAATAGCTGAAAAAATTAAACTCAGAGCTCTTTCTTTCTGATTTTTACTTGTTTTTCATCTCTACAAAATGATTTAAATGGAAAAAAATAGTACAACAGATAAGGTGAAAACAACACTAGACATGTTCTTTACATCGAAGCCCGAAAGTTTTTTAACGATAGAAGACTTTAGAAGTCATTATCAATAATGGGAATTGTGTAATTGAAGTTTTCTTAAAAAATACGACGTTGTTTGTGTATCAACCTAATAAATATCACATATTTTGACTGAACCAAACTTTTGGTTTGCTTCAAAATTTTATTTTTAAATTATCTAACTGTAATATGTACAATAATATGATTTTAACATAATACGCAACAAAGTTGACTATTCCACAAAATACTATGAGTTTGCTCTGGATTGAACAAACATAGTTTTGTTTTATCACAATGACATCGAAATCAAAATAAACATCGAATTGAAATAATGTACAATGAAACAATATTTTATGCAAATTTCTATGCTAATATAACATATCAACAAAAACGTGTTTTCAGGTAATAACTAATTCTTGGCAAATGTAAATTTATGAGACTGAACAGTTTTTTTATGTTTATGAAGTTTGATTTTATTCCATAATATATAAGCTCATCAATAGATGCTTCGCGCATTGAAAGGATTAAGAACCATGCAAATTAGGGTGGTCCTTATTTTTCGACTTTTAAAAAATTGAGTGGCAACCCCGTTATATGATTTTCTGCCCTAAAAAAATGAATACGTGTTTTTTATTTAAATAAAAGGTTTTTGAATAAAGAGGTTGTCTTTGGGAGGATGACTCTGATTTTAAGGCTGCAAAGAAAATGGTCCATTCTATGCGGGTAGTGAATGATATTGCTGAGTGTGGGGTTGCCTTGAATGGAGGAATATAATAAATTGACGATAATCGTCTTGGTTATTAAAAGATTACAGAAAGAAATATTCTGATCAAATATAAAAATCAGCGTTTGTTTGTAATCTATACATTCATTTTACATGGAAATGTTTTATATTAAAATATGACTGAAATAGATTTTAGGGTGGATAATTAAATGAGACATTGACTGGTCAAATAAGAACCACCCTAATGCATATACGTATTTTATAATAATATATCTATATAAGAAATTATAATTAAATCATTTTTAATAAGCATTTCATTCAGAGACAATATATTATTAAATCTATGTTTCAAATTTGTTATCCTGTCGGGTTAAATTATTGATGATTTACTTTATGGGATATTGTTATATTAACTGCCACTTGATTGTATTAAAATTCTTATTATTTTTAAGATAACTTTGCTAAATTTTCAAATATAGTCGACAGACATATCTATAGAGTTCTATGCATCTCAGCAAAATTGCATCTTGTCACGCATCAACATGAGCGGAAGATGTTTATCCTTAAAGGATGCAGAATTTAGATTGTTTAGTTCCCTACTCTCCCAGGTGTTCCATATGAAATATGTATATGGAAATTGCATAAAATTTAATCTCCTTCGTGTTTCATTCACAGTATTTTCATTTTTCAGTGTGTATCGGTTCACCATCTGGTACATTTCCAGCTCCGCAAAATGCACATTTCTACGGTGACAGCTGAAGAAACAACCTTTCAGTTGCATTATACATGAAACAAAGAACACAGAAGTACACCAACCGCAAAGATATGGATCATAGTTCTCCAATAGTTTCAGCAAGGACGTCGAGCTTTGAGCGCTCAAACTAATAGCATTCAGTAATACTCTGAGAGATGCATGTTTAAAACATGAACGAACATACTAGAAATTGCAATATTATTTTTTTGATTTAAGACCATATTTAACCTTCTAGTATGCTTTCAAATATTTTGTTTAATCGCGAGACTACCCACAAGTCCATAGTAGTTATAACTATACCAACTATTGGACCATTCATTTGTATAACATTAATTTGTATAAAGAATAATTGAGATATATTGATGTTATTTGTTTGAAGTATCAGTTTTTGAGAAAAATCTAAGAAAATGACTACCGAATCTTTTTAAATCTATAAGCACGATAATGTCCAAACAATATTAACTCAATGTGGTCCACTGATATTTCATAAAAGATACTGGTGTAGTCCGTTATTTACAAAAAACAAAGACACTAAAATTACGTTAGGACTTCGAATAAAATTTTCAAAAAAACATAACATATATATTGGCGGTCCATAGTGAGTAATTACTTCAGATTTCATGAGATAAATAAACTTACCTAGAGTAATGCTTTCATCATTAAAGTACTAGAATATAACGATGCATAGGGCAGTTTTTTTTTCTTCCCTAAAATGAAGATAATTCATTCTTGCTGTGAGGCTTCATCGACCAGAGGGAATGAATTTGAAAAAAAAACGATTCTTAGTTATGACAAAAAAGGTAAGGTTTAGCCGGTGAATATCGACCGAGAATCATATGTGCACAAAACTGTTCAAATGTTTTTTCTATTTTTTATTTCATATATTCTTTCAATAAAATCCATATTTATACATTATCAAATGTAATAGAAATACCATATTTTAAATTCTAAATGGATGTGATTCGACAAAAAACGAAGCAAAAAGAGACGTTTGGAAAACATTTGAACAGTTTTGAGCGACACGGTATATTGGTATAATGATTGAGAATTTAACCGAAATATCTCGAACATGTAATATTCAAATGAAATTATATGCATTAAGGCTTATTTTAACATTAAACTTTGCTTGGAGGGCCTCAATCAAAAAATATTTTCATCCCTGAATTAAAAAAAGACCGAATGAATTTCTCTCCGGAGTCGTTGAATTGAGCAATGTCGAGCGTTGTAAACTATTATTAGTGCTATAACAGAAAAATATTACGGAGTCGACTGTGTAAAAAGCTCGTCGAGAGCGTGGTGAAAGCTCCTTTTTCCGTAATTGTCACAACTTCGACTTCCGCATGGAAATGGGCATTTTTCTTCCGGGATCGGTAAGTGAGGTCGTTTGAATTAATTATGTCGTTAAGAAGGAAAGCGACCCTGCGTAATGAGCTCCAAGAACCAACTTTCAATCGGGCCAGCTGAAACTTCCATAAATAAAAGGAGTTATTTGGGCCGGAAGCTGTATTAACTTTGTCACTCTATTACTGTCGAAAGAAATCATTAGTTTTCTTTATCCGTGACTCGGCCATCATGGCTTGAGAACTTTCTTCCTATCTTATTGCCGATCTTGGAGCCATCTTCGTTTCCGGCCGACGATAGAGAGCACTGATTTCAATTCAAATGCATCAATGATACTTCCACTTAAAATCTCCAAGTCCAAGTTTATATTTTTTTTAAATCATACATTCAACATGATTTCTGATCAGTTTTGAGATCAGGATACGATTTAATTTACTAAAAAAATTATACATTTATAACCAAAACGATACTCTAATTGTTACATTTATGAAATGCCCTTTGGTAATAGTAAATAACAAAATATTTTTTATTAAAAAATACATTTCATGCAATTTAACACTTTAAGATGAGCGTGACCATATGGTAACCGTAAAACATCACTTTAAAAGTTTCTTCTAATTTTCAATTTATACATCAAATTTATTACGTAAATATTTAATTTGTATGATCTCACAATCACCCTCGTTCTTACTGCTGTTTAATTATTTCATATGTTAAATTATGTTTTAGTAGTTTGTCTAACACATAAACACCGTATGTAAAATTTGGCAGCGGTTACAAAACTTCTACTTAAAATAAATTTTGCCCGAAAGCTGAAACATTTCAATTTAGTTTAATTGAATTTTTAGAACTAATGGATCATATGACGAAAAGGTCCAAAATTAAAGTTTGGACTAATAACCCTTATTTCCAATTGGCGATATTATCAATTCCTTGGAAGTTGTGGGAAGTCTTGACCATATTTGAAAAAGAGGTTCATTGGGGAGTCTCGCAGTCCGTTTCAACTATCTGAAAAGCTTCATTAGTTCAAAAGAATTTAATATACGATAATAATTTATTTAAATGCATTATGAGATTGCTTATTTCAATATTTTATGCCAGAATCACGTATAAAAATAATTTGAAACATGGAAAATGATCATTTATACTCATTTTACTTTAATATTGACATATTTTAATTTACTATCTAATTATCCTTGTGTCTACGAAAACATACTGCGCTCTTCGCATTAGGAGTTTTGATTGAATTTTTATCAAAGTAACGCTGATACGCGGAGAAAAAATAACATTTCTCTGTTGAAATAAAAATATATAGGGAACACATTGGACTGGTATATGCCAAAATTGCCATTCTTCAGAATTGTACTATAGAAATAAATGTGAGTCTCGTCATTGAAAGGAAATTGCCTTCTACGTCTTCGTCTTAGAGTATATGGCTAGGTGCCCTGGTTGATCACATAATACTAATATTTCATCTCTTTATGCTGATGTTTCATATCTCTCAAAAGAAAGTATATAACGGGGAACTTTATTGAAAAATACCTTTTCAAAATGCCTCGCTGTGTACACTTATATCTCGATGGGATCATATGGTCTATACTTCTTCATAAATGAACTTTGCGAAAGGTTAAATGTGGATTCGTTTAACGCTTTATTATTTCTTCCACTTAAATAAAGAAGGCACATTCCATGTTTGGATCGTTTCAATAAAATCATACAGGAAATATGGAACTCTGTATAACACAGAAGATATAATACATCTATTTAAATTACATGTAAGCATTTATACTGTTGAGCTTCATTACCAATTTATTTGTGTTTACTTTTTGAATAGCCATATTTTCCGAAAAATCATACGAATTATTGGTATTGATTGATAGCATTATGATGCGGACATCCGTAGAATGTGGTATTAATCCGAACCTCACACTTAAAAGTTTTGCGTACTTATTAGAATATATCCATTATTTGCTAATAACGCAATTAGATGTGAAATAAAATGGTTTAAGTCTAAATCAGTAGCATATTAAGCTATTGAGTTCTTTGGTTCAATATTCGTCTTTCGAGTCTATTGTGCTTGTTTTTTTGTATCAATAAAAGTGTAACAATCCTTTCTTAAGCACAAGTATTTTAGCAGAATTTGATAATACGTGTCTCACACGATATTGTAAGTTAAGCGCTAAAAACAAATTTATTCAGATTGTCGTATTTTTAATGGGCGTTGATACTATATTGTCTAATAGTGTTCAAATTACAATTAGGTGGACAAACAAGCTGTTTGTAGGTATAAAAATAAAATGGATACATTTTTTCATCCATCTGCCATCGTTCACAAAAACGTCCATTATATGGATACATTTGTCAAAAACCCAAGATATTAAATATTGTCTACTAAAATAATGAAATATTCATTTTTTCTCATATTCTAAAATTATATTGAAATATATGAAATTCAAGAAAGTGTGTCTTTCCAACAGTTTTCATCTCAATGGAATGTAAGGTGTAAATAATATATATATGCCGGGGAACTTTCATCATATCGTGTATGTACATAATGATGTATGCGTGTTGTATCTTTGAAGATACTTCCGGATCCGATAAATCCGGAAACGGCTGACTTTGTCCTAAGCTCTTGTCTCTATTGTACCTTAACCCTCTTTTGGTGGCGACTTTATTCCAAGATTTTCCTGCTGAGGTAATTCTTGGCAAGTGCTAAGCCAACTTTTTTCTACATTATTCAACAGCGTCAAAAACTTTCAATCTGAGTCTTCGGACATGAATTGAGTTATACGGAGTAAAAGTTAAATATAGACGCATTTACATTTTTATTATAGAACTGTGATGGCAAAATCGACCATCGCAATGCTCCGTTATCGAAAAAGCGGGCGTTCAGCAAAAAAATTAACACCGAAATCTTCCCCATAAGAGTTTCCACAAACTTATCACTTAAGTAGTGTTATATTTTTAAAATGAATACTAAGAAAGCTGCTGGAAGTTCAACTTAAGATATTCGGAGGCACGTAAAACCAACACGATATTAAATGCTCTCCATGCCAAGAGTAATTTTATTATACAAGGAAACATGCTTATCTACATTGCATTTCAAAGAAAGTGTTTCGTGAACGAATATCGTTGTTTTAGTGGCAAGCATCGTATTTCGTATTACCTTCGTACCGCTGTTTATAAATACATAATTTATATACGCGATAAGGGATGTGTGCCCTTCGAATAAATCCGAATCGTGATGGAGCTTTAAAGAAAGCTCTGACACAATTTGGACTTATCGCATAAACTCTCAATGAGATTTGCTACGACAAAACTCAATTTAAATTTCACCTTGATTTCATAAAAGTTCATTAAAAAATTCGGAACCTTCAAAAATGTATATCAAGCATTTGAATTTTTCTCATGTCAGAAAACTGTTCGTTTGGGTTTCTTTGAATATGAATTCAATTAATAAATATGCATGACGTGCATTTAATTGATACGGATGATGGCAGTTGTTAAAAAGTGTGTATTAGGTATCCTGTTTTTCTTTATAAAATATTAGATAAAGCGGAAAGAAATGTCATTTTTTCCAAAGTGTCAGGGTTGTCGAAATATTTTTTTTCAACATTTTGAAAAAATACCCAAAATTTCAACTTTAAATCGTCATAACTTTAATCTGTGATCGTAATAGCATGAACCTTTTTTTGTATTTTGAAATTTATTTTTGATGTAAATAAATCATTATTTTATGCAATTAGTTTAAATAAAACTAGTTCTGAGCTTCCAAAGGCACAAAAAATATGCAAACAAATAAGAAAAGTCAACTTCTAAATTCTATAAACAAAAAATAGCAACTATTTTGAACTTAGTTTAGTTTTTTTTTCTAGTTTATTCCCTTTCCAACGATATGTTACACATGTCATACAAATCATTAAATTCGACGACTTCAATGATTTGTACGAATATGTTGGTATAGTAGCTTAGATACTAGACTCGTATTGTAAAGGTTTGGGTTCAAATCCAGACTGTGGAAAAAAAATTTCACCGTACTCACAAATTTGGAAGATCGGAAATATTAAAATTTTTGATCGCTCGTCTTTATCCAAGTTTACCCAGATTTCCTGGATTTGAAAAAGTAAATGCTGAGGCGATTAATAAAGTCGTGCAGGAACGCCCATGAGTGAGTGATTGAATTTGCAACAATAATTAAATTATCATTTATATATAATGATAATTTCGCTACTCACTCATAGATTCTCTCCTCTCCTACTTTTCCAAATAATCCTATCCTTACTTTACCACGTGTGGAAGGCAACGGGAAACCACCACATTAAATCCACATACACGGACTACACCTTTTCCTTATTTCAACTGTAGTTGTCTGAAGTAGCATTTCATCTTTTTGACAAAAGTGGGGCTTATTCCTTCAATTATCAGGATTTATTTTGTGAGCTCCTCTTCTGTGTAAATAAATTATTTTGCACGTCCCTAAGATAAAGACATCTAGTGGTGTCAGATCTGAAAACTATGTGAGCCACGGAATATGGCACATCTCCAGACAAAGAAATCCAGTGGTGTCAGATCTGGAGACCGTTTAAGCCACGGGATTTTTTTTCAAAATGTCGTCTATATGTAAAACGTAGCAAAATACCCCCATAGCCCCTAAAATAAATTTGTCGATCCGTATAAAAAAACAACCTGTATATATTTTTTACAAATTTTTATTTTCACATATTATTCAATTTTTTAATAATTTATTATAAAATTTCAATGTATGTATTTTATTAACAATTCAACCCTCACAGCTCATAGACGTTCATATTTCCCATATAATTTTTGACACAAATATTTCCCATAATATAATTTTTCAAGTGGTCAGCCACTTTAGAATATACGATCTTGAATTTCAGAAAATTGTTGAATGAAGAAAATTCTTATGGTTATGGAGATTTTTTTAATGATGACCTTCAATGTAATAATCCCGGACGTCCTTTCCACCAGGAGGTGGCGGCGTATGGACAGGCAGAGATATTTGATCGATGGCAGGCTTTTTAATAGCCATGTATTATGAAACAAAATAAGCCTCCGCTCCTATAGTGAGGCCTATACCCACTTAGGTTAATGTGGGTCTCTAAGCCCGGGATAAGCCCTAAAATAAACTGGGTAAAGATTTGTAACTTCACTTGATTTGAAGTTATTTTTCTTACCGGATTTGTTCTTAAGATATTTTGGATAAAGCCTTCATATGAGAATATGTGGAGGATGTAAGTTAAAGAACACGAGAGATTTTTTTTATCCTTCTTTGCTTACTGTGAAAAATTGGCACGTGGAAAAGTCCTTTTGTTGAATTGGTGTATTAAATAAATACATGTTTGAAATCGATTTACTAATGCTACCAAATACTACGCAATAAATTATGTAACAAATTATTTTCATCCCTTATATTTTCAAAAAAATGTTAAGAAGTGACTTATTTAATTGAATGTTAAAAAAGTGCTTAATATAAGCAGGACTTATTTCCTTTACATTTTATGTAAAGGAAATAAGTCCATTGATCCACTGTGTACATTGATCTGAAAAAATAAGAATAAATACAAAATCAAAATATATCATAAATCCCATAATCTTAGCTTTAATATTAAGCACATGAGGATAAATTTTCCTGATTTCGATTTGAAAGCTAGCTGGATTAGTATTAAAATAAGCACATAAGCACACATCTAAATAATAATGGTTGTCAAAAAATTTGAAAAATGAACTTATTTTGATATTTTTACAAAAATTATTAACTATTTAAGAGATCGCAAATCAACTGAAAAATTGTTCAATTATACAAACATTTGATTACATGTTCCAAATGTAATTTAATGTTGAATACTCACGCGTACATAAGACGACAAATGGCCTCACGTGGGTCCATTTGCTATCGGATTGCGGAAAATTTAAGAAGACAGTAAGATCAATATTTTGATCAACATATTTATTATTCTTGGAGAGAAAGTCTTCCACTATGAAATTGTTGGAAAGCTTCCCACTTCCAAGGCTTTTGGTCGACTCTCTCTCTTTCTTCCAGTACGTCTGCATACCGACCTCGCACATGCGCAGGAGGACGGAAAGAGGTCTCTCCTAATGACACACATCTATGATGCAATGACGCAAATGTCCTTTATCGATTATTAAATTTGATACTATTTATATTTTTTTGTAAATTCATTCATTCGCCAACGGTAACAAGACATAGAAGATTAATTCATTAAATTTGAATAGCACAATTTAATTTCGACGGAGATCCGTGTGTCATTTCAGTAAGCGCCCACGTACCAAAAGGTTAAAAAGGCTTGCAAGTGCTACTTAATTCATGTCCTATTCGGGCGATATCTCAAAATTCAATAGATTTACGGGTAGATGAGGAGCTCTTTTCACTTTGAAAAATATATATATTTGTACACCTTCCAAGTAATTTTTCCAAACAGCTGCTTACCCATTCACAAGCCTGGCATTTCTAGTAGACCTTCGGTTTCATAAAGGACCCTTTCCTTTTATATTGTAAATAGGAGATTGATGGGCTTTCAATATTTTATAGAACGGTCGTAGGACGGCGAGGCCATTGAAAGCCGTGAAAAATATGCTCGGATAAAAAATATCACATTAAGTGTAAACAGGCTAAGCATTGTAAGTGTTTCTGGAGAACGCAATTTATATTGGCATATGGGTCAAGGTTGTCTTAGACAAAAATTGCCCATATAATGTGGGGCTTTGTCAATAGAAAAGCTATGCCAACATCAAGACCTAGGTGAAAGGCGGGCTTTCTTTCATAATACACCGTTATAAATCTTAAGCAAGGCGGTCCAAATATTCTATATTTTTATTACATAAAACATTTGGGAATTTAATATCTAATATATAAAAATAAGTTGCGTTTCCCGTCTAATGCTCGGGCGAAATGGGTTGATATGCGCGTTCATCGGATTGAGATAAAACTTGGTCCACTTATTGCCAAGGAATCAGGGGGTGACATAGGCATAGTACAATTAACTTACAGTAGATTTTTAATTCAAAACTTAATGTGTGAAAGTTGTTGATTCTGACGTGTTTGAGATTATGCGTTGCTAAGGCGTTGCTAAGGCTATAGGTATATAGTACCTACAAGTTGCAGCAGGTGGCGTGTGTGTCGTCATACACATGGCCATAGACAATGGCCTAAAATCAAAGAGCAAACGTCAAACGGCGAAGTACCATAGACATACGCCTGCATTCAAATAGCAAACGTCAAACGTCAATGTTATTTGCAGGTTATCGTGCATTATTACCATCGGCGTGAGTCAAATTAAATCCAAATTATTTATCGCAAGCACTTTTTAAATGCTTCATTAAAAAATATGCCGCCCAAACGTTCGTCACTTAGTAAATCTACCAGCGCAGCAATGAAGCAAATCGCTTATTCACGCACATCAGAATCAGAACATCGACATGCTGTAACAATCGAAAAAGTACGTTTGAGTGCTATCCGATCAGAATCAGACGACCAGCGTACAACGAGAATCGAAAGTACATGTTTATTTGAATATTGCTGCATTTCAATATGATATTCATTACGATTACAGTTTGCATCCCAGTATAAAATGGATAAAGGTTAAATCCTGTTAACGGGGAGCAAATTTATTGGTAAATTGAAAACGCCTTCATTTCACAAAGAAAACAAACAAACCTAACCTAACCAGATTTTAATTTAAATTTAATTTTTAAAAAAACAAGAAACAAATGAATAATTATTTTATTTAATAACAATATGTTTGCCCCCCGTTAACAGGATTGTACCGGATAAAGTGTGTGAGTATTGCGGTTCACTTAAGTTTAACAATGAAACACCAGGAATGGCAAAGTTTAATTGCATCCACCACCTGATGACGGATATCTGCAATACAGACGCAGGAGTTCATACAGCAGCAATCAGATAAAGAAATGTTGACGTTGAAATCAACAATAGATGGATCTCCTTTTTCATCGAAAACATTCAAAGCGCATACCAACGTCGCAGATTGTCGTTCAGTCAAATCTATCAAATACATATGCAAATAAGCAGTGATATGGCAGTATTGAAAGACCTGATGCGCGCAACGATCGAGTTCAAACTCAATTTCAAACAAGTCGATATATCAGTAGTGACTGGGCTCTTTGGCCTATTTTGAGCTTCTCAATTCACATTCGCAATCCGGATGTTGTTCATCTCAGTGTTCATCTTGAAAATGGACAAAGGCAGACACTGCAAGAAATGTTATTGCTCAACACTTGCGCTGTGTGAAGAAGTTGTATTTGCAGAGACGCTATTGTACGCACAAGTTCCTAACTATTATACATGAAATACTACATCCGAGAATTTTCAACGACGTAAGCAAGGGATGCGTGATGAAGGCTATCGAAATCTGTATTCATCTGATGCATTGGGCCCTATTTACACATTACATCCAAATAAAGCCGAGTGTTACTATTTAAGAATACTGTTGGTTAATCTCAAAGGTCCTACTTCATTGAGAACGGTCGAACGGAAATTCGAACATTGTTCGCCATCATTTTAACCACATGTTCGCCATCCAACCCAAAAGATTTGTGGTAAAAATTCAGAGAAGATTTGAGCGAAGACATTTTACATACCGTTAGCAATGATAATTCCATTGAGTTTTCGGTCAATATTTTCAATCAAGCTCTGATCGAAATCGAAGACATTTGCTTAACCATCAACATCAAAGAATTCATTCAACAAGAATTCGTTCTGCACTTGAACAGTAGTACAATGCTAATTATTTGGATGCATTTGTCGAAGCAAACGAACAACTTTTGCTTGCGGAACAAAAATTGACCTACGATACAATTACAAATGATCTGGTCTTCTTTGATGCGCCTGGCGGTACTGGAAAAACGTTTCTCATCAGTTTACTATTGGCTCACATTCGATCTCAAAATAGAATTGCTTTAGCTCTTGCTTCATTAGGTATTGCGGCAACATTATTAGATGGTGGACGAACAGCGCATTCGGCACTCAAATTGCCATTAGATATGCATTTATTGGAAGCTCCGACATGTAACATTCCTAAAGTTTCTGACATAGCTAACGTTTTGAAAATTTGCAAGGTGATTATGGTGGGACGAATGCAATGCTTGATCGAACTCTTAAAGACTTACGATCAAATGCAAAACCGTTTGGTGGCGCTCTAATTTTATTATGTGACGACTTTCGACAACCTCTTCCAGTGATGCTTTCATCGACACCAGCTGATGCTTGCCTCAAAGCATCACATCTTTGGAGAGACGTGCGAAAACTGACACTAAAGAAAAATATGCGCGTACATTTGTAGCGTGATGCGTCGGCAGCCACATTTTTAAAACGACTATTGAACATTGGTGAAGGAAAAGTGCATGTTGATGCTACCAAGTTTATTTCATTTCCATCGAACTTTTGCGTTGTTGTGCCATCCATCGATTTACTCATTCAGAAAGTTTTTCCGCAGATTTTTAGTAATTATAAAAATCATTATTGGTTTTGCGAACATGCTATTTTGGCAGCAAAAAACACCGACGTTAATGCAATCAACCACACAATACAATAACAAATTGCAAGCGATTCTGTTACCTACAAATCGATTGACAGCGCCATGAATGCAGACCAAGTTGTTAACTATCCGATCGAGTTTTTAAATTTGTCGGATCTTCCTGATGTGCCACCGTACAAATTGGAACAAGACTCACTATGAAGAAACTGATGCCGAAAATCATCGAGAAAACTATATATTCTTAATGGAAAGTCGAAAGGAGAAGATGTGCTCATTTCCACCGACGTGCCATTTGATAAGAGACGACTGCAGCTCCCCGTTGGACTTGCATTCTCAATGACCATCAACAAGGCACTTCAAGTGTGCGGAAGAATCTAGAAAATCCACGTTGGATAGCCGAGAAATTTATTTGTATTTGCTAAAGATGGAAAAACCAAAACTATTGTCCACCCTAAAGCACTTAGCAGAACAATTAAGTAAACAAAATTTATGCTTTTAATAATTTTTTCTTTATATATCATTCAATTTCAATAAATGTATTCATTATCGGAAAAAAAAATCATTATTTATATCATTGTTAATTAAACAAGATAACTCTTTCAAATTTCAAATGGTATTTTTAGAACTATTTCTTCTGTGGCAGCAACGCGCCGGGTACCAGCTAGTAATAAATAAATGAAAATAATATTGATAAGTTGACATTTCGGCTCTAATACTTTTTTATAAATAGTATAAAATTTACAGAAAACTTGTTAAATCTTCTTCAGATATCGAATTGCTATTATTATCAACTTCCTCAAATAAATAAGATCTGATTGTTCTTATTGCAAAAGTAGCACACTACCCCATAACATGAATACTAAGACTTTTTTTGTATGTATTACGTAGTATAAAAGCAAAACCTTCGGGTTACATCCCTTCTCAAGTTCGCTAGGGGATATTTGAACATACAGCGATCCGTTCTACTATTGAACCGGTGAAGCTGCGCGGGAAGATGAATATGGTCAAGCTTTGACACAAACGCTTTATCTTTAACCATTATCTTAATTTAACCCATGAAAATGTTAGTCACGAGATATAAAAACGAGTATGCGGAAAGAATACCTCTTCCCGTAACCAAAGCAACATTTATTTGTTCTTATTTTATGCACATTCCCGTTTATTTTTTGGTGAGATGCAAATAAGGGGGGGAGAGATTTATGTACAGGAATATAGATAGATGTCGTTATTAATTTGACTTATTGGGTTCAAAGGATGACAGAAAACTTTATCTGTTAATCTGACAAATTGCAACCACGCAAATTAATAGCAACTTTGAGCAGAGATGCAATATTGCCCGAGCAACATATGTTATCAAAGTGAAAATGGACTTAGTCATATATCTATAAACTCTGTGTGATATGAGGAGCTAAATTACTTTTTGCATTGCAAGCAAAATTGATAGTTATTTAGATTGAATTATTGAACAAATCGAAATTTGTAAAGATACATTTTTAAGTCCTTCATACATATTATATGTATATTCCACATATCTTTCATACGTATATTTGTTTATAATAAACTTGATTATTGTATAGCATAAATACGTTAAAAATAAACTTTAAGAAAAAAATCACTAGTACGAATAACAAGATTGTTAATATATTTCAATGGGAAGAGACATTTGGCAAGGCATAGTAAGAGCATTATATATAGTTATTATGCTAGAAACTAAAATGCAAGAACTATAAACGGCCAACAAAATATTTGGCATGAAAATTAACACATCAAAAACAATGTTCAACAAATAATGCAAAAAAAAACACCAATATCGCTTCAAAGGAACATGGTAGACAATGTTGATGATTCCATATATCTGGCCCAATGCATAGCCATGGAAAAGCCTAACTATTTTTAAGGTTATTTAACTATTCTAAACGATTACATTTATAAAAAATGTCACCTAAACTAACCATGAGATGTCTAACAAATATTTTCTTACAGACTAATTACTTGAAGATTATTTAATCGTCCTGGTTGGTACACCTACAGGATGAGATTTTTTATGATAGTTACTATGGAAAGCCCTAACGAAATGTTAATTACATTCTTTCATGAAGATTACGTGAAAATATATATCCGCATTCTATTACATCTACAAAATGTTGTTCACTCATAGATATCCACAGTTAAGAAATATTATATAGATGGCCTGGACATTCCAACCATAAAAGCTAATAGTATATCTAGCTAAGTAATATATCTACTTAATAGTCTAAGCCATTTAAGAAAAGCCTACTTAGTTTCTCAAATTTCCCACCCCATATTTGTATTATATTACACGTTTTATGCTACATCACTAGCCTAACAGCTGAACTATCCATTTTTATTTATGGTTTGTATTCACCGAACTAGGAGAATCAACCTGAAATAGGAAACCACCTAGTCTAGAATTCGCGGAGCTAAGATGCTCTTGGGATACGCCCTCAGTTCATTTCACTTTAACCCAACAGGGCCCTAGCGAGGAAAAGGGAGACTGGACTCTTTGTACTCCAGAAAATCCTTTTCAGTAAATTCAAAAAGCCCGCCTAGAGTAGTTTTTCACTATCTCCTGAGGACAAATATTGACTTATTAAAGAATAAATCTGGATCATCCCTTAAATTGAATAGATATATTATTTTTTTATCAAACAGGAATATTGAAATATTTTATTCTCAAATTCTTAATCAAAATCTTGTCACATTCTTTCATTTTCAAAAAGAATATTACTATTACTATTCATTATTGAATACCAAATATTATAGTTGTAAATATCAATTAAATATGTTGGTTATCCAAATGCTCAGCTGTTCAAATATTTGATCAATTTAGTCAATCTAAGTGTATTTTTAAGACAATGATTTCGAAACAATCGTCATCTTAGCGACGTATGGAAAATTATTTATAAATAATGATAACATAAATATATTTAGTGCTCAAATGCTAATAAAATACATACAGATGCATTTTGAGTAAAATTTTAGCTTGGAGTACTATAGATAGATGGATTTATCCTATAGCCTTTTAAGGCGTAAAAATGATAATCAATGAAAGTAATTTCCTGCGGGAAATTGAAAAAAAAGCTCTTGTTTGTTTTCACGAATGCAATTTAGATAAGTAACCCAATTTTCTACACATTTCTCCCGATTTTTTCATCCAATTAAAAAAAAATTGTTCGACCGATTTTTATGAAAATGCGAATTTTCCGTCCCCCATATTTGAGCTATTTACGAATTTTTCTTCGTCGCTTATGTAAAAATTGTCAATTATTGTCGTGACAAAAACAGACCGCCGAATAAATTAAGATCCTCGGTTTAGACCGAACGCTCTGCGATTTCGGTTTGGTGCGACCATAATTCAAGAACTCCACTCTGGGACACCGGGCACACCTTCCGTATGCAATTTAAACGTCAAAACAGCTTGAATAATGGACATATTATATTGTCCTCATGGCTCGGTGCCTTGTCTTTATTTTGAATATTTTTCTTTCGTTTCGGAGGACCGCTATATAATAATAGTCTCTCCTCGACTGAAATAGGGGGGAAATTACACCCTTGGCAAAATTAATGCGAAAAGCGACAACCCCGAAATTTTTGAAGGGCACAAATGTTCATGTATATTAAAAACGTCATAGAGAAAAAGCTGATCGTTATTGAATTCTTCAAACTGAGATGAAATAAAATATTTATGTTTATAGAGTAATACGATCATACATCTGAAGTCACATATTTTATTTACGTAAGCAGCTCAATTTTAAAACATAGACAGACATATTATTTTTGATTGAACAGATTATAATAGAAATAAACTCTTTTTCTGATTTATTAAGGAATTAAAGAAGAATAAAAATATTATTTTGTTATATTACACAGTATGAAAATGAGAGACACAAGAGTGAGACAAAAGAGTATCCCACTAAGACAGCCAATCAGCGATATGAGGGCGTTAACTCACATCAAATAAAAGCTCACAAAAGGCTAGTAACTCAATCAGTCCAGTAGAGTGCGTTGGGATCTTCACATCGAATTTCTATACCAATATATCTCTGCAGAATACCTTAAGTCCCATATTTAAATCAATTTTTGTATGATCATAATTTGTTACACCAAGTTTTTAATTTATCATCATTTGAACTAAAATAAATAATAAAGCTATTAAAATCCTATCAGAAAATCATGTAATGCATTTGGCCATATATTTTGAGCTTCCCTCGATAATTCAAACATGCATCTTTTTAAATATCCTCAGCTTATCGTAGTCAAAGTTTACCAATGCCATTTGCCTTATGTAGTATAAGGAAGTCTGCATGCAATCCGAGCTATATATTTAAGGCATTGAAGCTAGTGACAGAGGATGAAGTTAACTATCGAAACTTCACCGTGCATGTCCATGACCTCCTGGTTCAATCTTATTGACTTGACGTTTGAGCAGTGGTTATCAATCTTTTTGAAGTCACGATGCACTTTTGATTATGGTAAAAAGTGGCGGTGCACCAGAATTAAGAATATGTGAACATATTTTTTTTTAAAGTTAAATTGAAAAAATGTTTAATATTGAAAAAAAAATTGGTTGATTAACTTTTCTTAGGAACAATTTTATATTTATACGCGTTTTATTAAAAATATTTACATTAATATTTGAACTGGTGGCAAATCTTAGAGGGGGAGCATTTTTCTTCTCTATCCACCCAAAATGACGTCCCTGCTTTACATAATGGAATTTATATGATCAATCAAATATCAATTAATGTGATACCTAAGCTTATTAGCTTTTGTAGATATCAGAAACATTAGGTCGAATATTTGATATAGCTGTCCTCAATTCTTCGCCTAAATTCGTAAGTCATTCTCGTTTTTTCGTTTTCATATTAGCTAATGTTGAGAAACCAAGCTCACACAAATTTGATGTCGAAAACTGTAACAAAATTTTCAGTGCTTTCAATACAGTTTTAGTGTTGCTGATAATGTTTTCCAAACCAAAGATTCTCTATAAAAAAACATTATATAGTTATAATATTAGGGTTTTTTGACTTTACAAGGTAATAAATTCCTTTGATTGAGCCTACCATTGAAGGATTACCATTTGTACAAATTCCTATACATAACTCCAATGATGTTTTAAATTGTTCTAAATATGAAGAAATATACTCAAAAACATCTTGTCCTATCGTATGCTCGGTAAATTTGCAGAACAGATATTCAAGGTATAGTTTCATGATATAAATAAAACCAAAATCAAAGCAGACCCTACAATTTATTAGTATGATAAAGGCATTCCAAAGTTTTCCTTAAAGTATTTTCAAATCATGTTTTTTTTAAAACGGTTGAAATTATGTAACGACACCAATTGATGGAAATATTTATTATCTAATTAAAAATTGAAAAAAACAACCCTTTAGCTCGTACTCTGAATTATGTACTTATCAATATTATGAAAAAAATTATTGACGTTAATTTTAATGAAAAGTTACATTTTTAATTTCATAGAATTTTAGGAGTTGAACAAGAAATATGATTGTTTTTTTTTCAGGAAATTATACAATGGTACTCTTTACGAGGGAAATCATTGAGGAACACTTCCCTATCAAATAAAATAATGATTTTTATTGGCATAGAATAAATGGGACGCTTTACAAAGGAGTATAAAATCTGATCGTGTTTGAAGTCAAAGGCAACCAATTCGATGCCTTTCTCATCCTCGTGTGGTTTATTACGCTCATTTCAATTACAGTATCATACGAACGGGTAAGTGACACTAAAATATTTTATGGCCGTTTTGAGCAAAACCTGTGTATTGGACCCAGTTTGCTCTCAAAAAAGGACATGAAAGTTGACGGTTGCTCATAATGAGACCATATGAAAATTTATACCCCTACATGTAGGCCCGATGGGAATTTTTCGAATTGGGATCGCACATTTTTTGTCGGGGCCATAAAAATATATAGAACCCTTGCGAGAATTATAAATATTTTTATGGCTCGGTATAATCAGGTTGGTGTTTAATAATTGAATTGCTGACGATGGCTGCTGTCGAAAGAGAGTTCGGAACGGTGAGGGTGTTCGGGAAACGTGGGAGGTTGGGAATAGTTTTCCAGGTGATATTGTTAGCTTGTGAGTAACAATAATCTGCTGCAGAAAACTGTCAATGGCAGAAGTGTAGCTTGCCAGGTGTGGCAGACTGGATTTCAGTTCTATTTCCGGCTTACCGGTCGTTTTCCTTACACAAACCGGCTGCTATACTTCATATTGTTTACGTGCAAAGCCTGCCAGCTGAGTGATTGGCTTCCACCTAGTGTGGAACATAAAGAAACCGTACTTTTGAATTCCGGCATCTTTGTTGGATATGAAAGGGCCCATAGAACCTGAATTTCAATTCAATCAAAGCAATTTAACTTTGTCGTTCGCCGGTTCTGTTTAATTATTATTTAATTACAGAGAATAATGGCACCTAACGAATGGCTTCCAATCAATGAAAATGGACAATGAAAGCTTAAATTGATAAAAATGAATCAATTTTATTTACACCGGGTATTTGTTACATTTGAAACACTATATAGGTTGAATTTTTCCTGGGCCCAAAATCCTTTTCATACATTTTTGATAATTTACTAAAGTCTCTAATTAATTAATTGAAAAAATCACTATGCATCGAAAGTAATCACGAAGAAAATCACGTTGAATCATCAGGCTTCATTATGTTGTACTATAAACCATCATCAATTTTTCGAGAATCAACGTGCCAATAATATAATCATTGCGGAATTGAAACACTTTTTTAAATAAACTACTTCAACATAAGAATGATTTTATAATATTTGATCCAAAAATATGCTCTTAATTATTTACAATCAATTTAATTAATTTTGATTTCGGGACTGCGAATTATGTTGCTGGTATTAAATTTTTAATTTTTAATCATTGTAAAACATAAAACTTTGAACGAATGAATGTCTCTACAATATCCCTTTTTATTTTTTGAATAGATGCCTAAAATTTATTGTGCAATTTCATATCAATAAAATAAAATAGGTAAGTATATATATTATGTAAAATATTCGAGTATTCGAATATTCTACCAATTTCATTTTTGTTATTCGAATAATTGATTCAATTGAAGTTTTCACTTTTTGCAATAGTCTTGTTTGCATATTTAAATAAAATCACATATTTTTTAATTATTTTCATTATGTCGTTTGAAAATACAAGCAATGACCATTAATTGCGTTACAAAATTATAACTCGAACAGATCATTATTCTTCAATTGTTACTGTCTGCTCCAAGTCATAACTTTCCATTGTAGTGACATAGTTTTTAGACATATTTTTATTTGATTATACATGAAATTTTACACTTTTAAAATTTTATAGAACTTAAGAAATCCTGTAATATATTCGTACTTTTAAAGGCACATTGGAAAGATGGATGTAGATTGAATATAATATTTTAAAACTACTTTATGGACCATGTAAATGTTCAGTGGTGATTGATGGTGATGGTGACTTGAATGAACATTCTGTGAAGCGATATGAATAATGGCATATGTTGATGGGTTGTTTGATTATCATTTATATAACTTTAAAACAAAATATAATTATCATCAGTGATATTATATACATACAATTATTATATGTATCATATATTTAAAGTGATTATTTCTAATATTAATACAAAAATATTTTTACGATATATTATTTAGGCGAAAAGTGATGTAAATCAAAAAGTACGTTACATCAAAATCTCATTAGAAGATGTTTGAAATTATTTTCAACAGTCTAGTATCTCATTTGCTAAGCATTAAAAGTAAATTTGCTCTGCAGAGAGTTTCAATGCAGAGTTTAGAAGCTGCATGTCTTCCACTCGTTTGATGCACATAATGCACTGAAACAAAGACACGTATCGTTCCGTGTTCTTTAAAATTGCTCCTAACTATAATATAATAGACTCCAGTAAATGCTAGAGGAAATTTTCTCTTGAGACACAATGTGCTGCAGGCTTTTGAGAAGATAAAGCAAAATCTCAAAATAAAATTAAATAGTGATATACTTCATTATTATTTCGTTATAAGATACATTTCTATTATATTAATATAATAGCCCTGGGCGAAAATCTGAGATTCGGATTATAAACCACAGCTACTTTAATTATTGTGAGATTCTTGAATACTGTTATCTCTGCAAAAGTTGTAGACCCATTGTGTGTATTGTAACCGAGTAGTAAAATAACATGGATAAATCTATAAGGATGTACGACTCGAGGTGGTATTTAGTGGCTCAGCAAAAACCCCTTTCTCTAGTTAATTTGAATTGTGTATAAACTATCTAAGTTGTCTTAACAAAATACGTTAAACGGTAAGAAACATAAAATATTTTCAGAACCTCGCTGTTCTCAAAGTACACTATTTTGGAATAAAATATAATCAAATTATTATATATAGATTATTTATATTTTATATTAAATTCAAACACAAAAAGTATACTGGAAACAAAAATCACTTAATTTTAGGCAGCAATAAATCACATTGATTGATACAGGCATTAGAACAAAGATACAGTTGTATATGATCGCACATAGTCAAGTTTGAAGATCTATGGCAGCATAATACAGTAACCGGGATTGAATTAGCAGTGAGAGGAAAATATTACGGATCAGTGCCAGGGATCAAAGGATTAGGACATTTCAGGGATCAGGGTCTTCCATCGATTGGCGTGTTTCGACTCCGTAACAACCAATCTTCTCACTGCGCTCCCCCAGAGGGTGAACATTTTCGACAAATTGCATTTTTTGATGCATGATGCTATTGTTTTTAGTTTTTGTATATCTTTACTCTAAGAATCTATAAGATACAACAACAACAAATAATAAAATACTTGGGGATCCACTTTAATATTCGATATGCCATCAACCGAGATTATTTTCATTGATTATCTTGTTGGCTTAAATTGTCCTTAACCGATAATAAGAAAGGTACCCTCAACTAACGATTTGAAGATTGAGCTCATTTAAAATCATCAAAATATTAGATGCTATATTTGCTTGTCCGCCACTTATCATCCGTACAAATTCACTTATCTGTCATGACAGCCACAGCGTGTATAGAGCTTGTACATAAATAAATAAACACTGTCGATAGCATATAATATTCGGTCATTTCTTCAAGTAAAAGCAAACAATACACTTGAAATCGATTCATTATATCATTCACACATCATTATTAGCCGAAACACATGGGTTAACGGTCTATACAATCGTACGATATACGCAAGATAATCTAGCTATCTCTGTTTATCTCACTATCAAAGTGCAAGACCAAAGTGTCTCCCAATCCAACGTGTAAGAATGTTTTTTATGAATCACTGGAATTCGCTCGCAAATAGGCGATCATCCTACCATACAGGCTAAGACTTTCTTGGATGAGTAGAAAATATTTTTCCAATCATTCTGATCTCCAGCAATTAGCGAACCACTCAGGTCATCTGAATTTAAATCTTTCTAAGACAGGACTATATGCTGAAAAACACTAGATAAATTAATTTAAAAAAAATTGTAATATAAATAAGCCAATCTTATTCAGCGATCTTTCATTTTACCTGTCTTCCAAATGATAATTTTCCGCATATTTCTCTTATTTTTCAGCAATATTTTTTAAATTTTATTTATAGCTTATAAGTCTTATTCTATTTTATCACTTTGAAAATAATTCAAGAAATATTCATTAATACCCGGGGAAAAAGCTCAAGGATGTTTGGTATCGTTTGCAAAGTTGGCAAGCTTGATGCCAAAAATAAATAAATGGTTAAGTTTTCAAGTTCGATGTAAACGTTTTCAGATTGTGAGAATAATAAAACAATATTTTTTGCTTTGACAATAATAAAAAACCTTTATAATCCATACATTTGTTTCATAAGAGTCGTCTTAGAATTACCATTGTTTCCACTTGTTTGACTTTATCTCCATCATTGATTCGCAAACATTCACACGTCAATTGATGTGGTTTAAAGGATTTTGTAAAAAAGACGCTCAGCTTCAAAGAAGCACAACACTCCAACGTCGACATATTCATCTCCCTAAAATTTAGAATCTCTCTCAAATGTACAAAGAAGGGAGTCATTAACAAAGAAACGTGAGAAAGGCGTTCTTGTGAGGTGTGTCGCATTTTTGAAGTACTTCCGCTCTTTGTGATCTTAGAACACACATCCACAATCACAGATAAGCAAAGCCGACGACTGTACAGGCAGAATGCGAAATGTTTCCTCGGAGATTAATCCGGCTCGCAGTAGTAAGATATTCGTATTAATTCAATTTGACCTAGATTCAGCGAATTGCTTGGATTTGCACCGATGGCTTAAGCCTTCCGGCTTTCTTTAAAATGTCGATGGGGATAATTGAAATTAATTATATGATACGATGCTGGTTTTTAATATGTGTTTTCATATGTGACTTTGTGTGTTCTTATTGTTTGCGGTGAGCTTTCAGCGCATTAAAGCTTTGAATACTTCATACAACGTAGCAAGCGTAGACACTGCTGCTTCCGTGATAATGTAACCTTTAGAATCCCACGAAACAGAAGGCATATTAAAACTTTTCATTATTTATAATACTTATTAGACTCATTTTTTTAGGTACTATTGATGACCTTTGACATTTAAATTTAATATTTAATATTAGATCCCAAACGACTTAGTAAATGTCTTTACATATTACTTTTTTATTTCATTTTTCACAATACAAAATCAGATTGCGAAATTGAAATTTTTATGAACTTCTTAAAAAAATTGGCTAATATTAATTTGATTCAAAATTTAAGGGAGAAGATTATCGATGAGTGCTAGTAAAATAATCACTAGCCATTTTGACAATTTTGATATTTGCGATCACTTAAAATATCGTCCAGTATATCGCAAATATGGGTTCTTCTTATTAGAAATATTAAAATACCTTTTGAATGCATACAATGCAAACATTGTGTATACATACAATATATTAGGTTGTCCTATAAGTCTCTTTCGCAAATTAACACAGATCTAATCATAGCCATGATTGAAGAAAACCTACGATATACTGTTCGCGAAATAGCTAACAAGTTAGAAATTCCACGAATATCCGTCCATAATCATCTGATAAAATTGGGCTACATCGATCGTTCAGATATGTGCATCATCATGAACTGACTGACTCAAATAAACTTCAGCGTATTTCAACATGCGATCTTCTCCTCCAACGACATTATAACCAACCTTTTTTGAAGAGACTTGTCACTGGAGATGAAAGTTGTATACTCTATAAATTTTGGCAAGAAGGCATTATGAGGCTCCCGGAGAGATGGAGAAAGGTAATAGAACAGAATTGATCATATATTATTCAATAAATTTTGATGTAATACTATTTATTGTTTATTTTTTTCTTAATATGAAAACGAAAGAAACTTATGGGACACCCTAATATAAATATTGTTTAAATAAAACAATTCAAAATAAAAACATGTTTTTTTAACCGTGGTTCTTAAAACTTATTGTCAAAGAGCTCGTCCCAGGATTTTGATTACTTCTAGTCAAATCATACATTTAAATATCAATAATTTGTTGTATGTGACAATGGATGTATAAGAAAAAGTTTTAGACTGTCAAAATTGTACTAAGTCATCTCTCACACTATAATTTTCTTATATGATTTTTTCCGAGGCTTCAAGGCTTTTAGCGATTGTCTTTTCTCCGTATGTCAACTTCTCTTGAATTCCAGAATGCATGCGTGGGTGTTTGGAAACAACTTTTTTTCAGGTACGCGTGAAAAATAAATCCGAAAACTGAAAGAAGCCAGCAAAAACTTATTTTGAGGTGTCGTGTACGTACGTGCGTACGAATGTGATTTAGTACAGGCCCCTAATATCTTAATATATCTTTCCGAGAATAACTCACACCTTAAGGTGTACAGAATAAAGCCCGCTGGGTGTACACATGTACGCCACTATGCGTTTTGCCTCACAAACACTTGGAGAAACTTTCCACTTTCTCTCCTATTTTTTTTCTTTCTCTCCTCGTACTAAGACGTGACGTGGTTCATTATTAGGCAAAAATTTGCTGTTGGGTCGGAATTGGCACCCCTTGACGATCTGATCAGTGGAGAAGATGGAAAGCGAGAAGAGGGTGGCAGGGTGGAATGTCGGGTTATTAACAGCCCACTTAGTGCCTGTTGTGGTGCCGGACACGCCAATATTCGAGCTTCTTCCTTGTATTTTCGTGATCGGAATGAACTTAACCAAAGCAGACAGACGGTATAGACATTTAAATGTCATGTCGTATTTACTTTTTAAAAAATGAAGCATTTGACATAAAAATCGCATGATTTATTCATAAAAATACAATAAAGGAAAAATATTAAAGTACTACTGATTAATTTAAAATGTTAGTAGCTGCGAGTAAAGAAAAATGATAATCTTAATTATCCTTCAAATTTAAAGATCCCTTAGATGTGACACTTAATAATATTGGATAAATTTAATAAAATACACTTTTGATCGACTGAGCGTTCTCACGTAATCACAGACAGACACGGATGTACAAAAATATTTCTATTTAGAAAAAAGAAATTATAATTGTAATCAAACTTTCATCATATTAAAATAACTTTATAAATAATTTTACTGCCATCTATGGATAGAAAATTTACAATTTACAAATTTGCTATAATCATTAAAAATAAGAAATAATTTTTTAGTGAAAATTATGTATTTTTACGTATTAACTCCTGCTTAACATTATAAATTTGTTTCAATTAGGTTATTCCATAAGTTTAATTAAAACAAACTTGCGGGTTGCTATAAGGGAATAGGTTGAGTTTTAATCATCCCATTAGGGTTTTAAGCCTGTGGGATTGATTGAGCTGCAATTTTGTTAAACTGTATAAAGCCACATCAATAAAATATAATCAAAAGCTCTCCGAATAATTTATTTTACTAAGCAACTTAAATTAAATGTAATATTAAAAAATGAATAACTATATTTTTTTTATTCTTCAAGTGTTCTCACGGATACGAACGGTGCAGAAGATATTTAAACAGTCATTAAAAATTGTGCGGAATTACAATAATTTCATCACATGACATGTTTATAATATAAGTAAATATTCCATCAGCATGGAGTTTATATAAATTAAACAAGTTTTCCATCTCTTTAAGAGAGCCAATGCTCTGCAGACACAATCGATTTATATGCAAAAATGTGTAAATATTTGAGAATATGATACGAATTCTCAGTCTATTATATAGAGTGTGAAAATATTGCGAAATATTTTTGAATCAGTGATAAAACACGCAACGTAAGATATTTTAAAGATTACGAAGTGTTATGGGGATGTAAATAATGGGGGAGCATTTTTCTGGCGGAGGAGTATTTTTCATTGTGATTTCAGCTGGAAACTTATTTTCACTTTAGATGCAACAAGATTTTTCTCTCAGCTCGCAGGTGTGAACAAAATATGAGAATTGAAAATGTCTTTCATCTTTCTTATATAGAGTGCGACTGTTACCTGACTTTTGAGAGTCTTTTCTTTGGCGTTCTCACCCATTCCTTTTTAAGCATTTTGTGTGTGGATGTCGGTCATATTTTCTTTTCTAAAATGGCGAAATTCCGTTCTGGAAGTACACATAAAATCCAATGTGTGCTTTTGAAAATTTTGCCTGTTATTAACCCAAGCTCATTGCGAAATAACAACGTGTCCATTATTTATTTAGAGCCATAATGATGAGTTCCGGCTTTGTTCATTTACATAGCAAATAGCTTGGAAATGTGTTGTTTTCACAAAGCTGGATCCAACATTGCGTTCTTTAATCACTAAATTGAATACGTTGGAGTGCGTTGATGAATGATTTCGATTAGAGCTCAGATATTGACAGATGCATGCAACGACTTTCAATTGATTCCATGCAGCCCTTTGTAAAAGTTGCCATGGAAAGCTACGTTTATTTCTTTCAGATTGGTAACAGAAAGCTAAACTTTTCAATCTCGGTTTTGTCAATACGAACGTTGCAATAAAGCTTCAAAGTTCTTCATTTGTTCATGGTCGTACATCAATTCGCGGAAACTTTTCCATAAAGCAAATATCACACAAACCAAACAACTGATGCAATATTTCATTGAAGTATACAATTGAAATGAATCCTAATGCATATCATTTAAAATTGTAATGTAACTAAGCAAACTTTGATTTATATGTACTTAAAATTGATAAAATGCTTTAACTTAACTGCAACGACGCACCTGCGCGTCGAATTTGTATGCGGATAATCCTTGGCAGTAGATATCATCATGCGAAACCCTCTAATTCAGAAATTCAAACAACATTGGTTTTTTTATAGTAGAAATAGTAGAGTGGTTTTTAATTGTATCATCTTTTTAATCATCTTAAGACCTTAAAATATATAGTGAATATGAAAATATGATGCAATTTTCCAATATAGTCCCTGGTGCTTATCTTATCACACACAGAAAAAATACATTTATTATGATTTAGTCGAGTTAACAAGTTGAAAAAATATAACGTATCGATACAACCATCTATTAAAATTTGTAATTCAAATCGTTTTGAATGCAAAATGATTGAAATTAATTATTTTTGATAAGTTACCAAATAACTGAATGTTTATAGTATGGGGTTGTCCATTATCATGTGAAAATTTGATTAATTTCCTATTTATTAAACTAGTATAGTTTTCTTTAAGTTTATATCAAAGTCTCTTGATCCTAATAAACTCCTGCTGTGACTATTTAATTTGGCTGTGTATCTTTATTACAAATTTCATTATTTTTTACGTTTCAAATTATCAAAAAATCTGCTTGTTGCATCCAGTTATAAAATTATAAATAAATTTATTAATTTCCTATCAATGAATACACATATTTAATTCAATAAGGAATTATCTAAATAAAAAATAGTTTCTGTTTTTAATTTCTTAATTTTGATATGTATTGGTTAACATTTTTAGTTGTTATTTCAAGTTATTCTCTATTAATATTAAAAAAAACTATAAAATTTTTGATAGTTAAAATCATATAATATAGGTCTAATTTTGATCAGAATATTCTTGAGTCATGTATTAAATTAAGTTCTTTTTTAAATGCTTTACTTCAAGTTCAACTATCTATCGTGTAAGCTCCTTAAATAGAAGGATTGACACTTAGTCTAGTCAACTAATTTGAAATAAATTTCGAAAGCTCTTGTTGCTGAGCTTTCATAATCTGCAACCAAGAGAAAGGTGTATTTCATACAAATTTTAATTAATCAAATTATGTTTTTAAAAATTCTCACCTTCAATGGCTTTACCCAATTTGCTTAGTTCAGAAATTTAATTTTCATACAGATATAAGAACAAAAAGACAATAAGACATACAAATAATAATTGATACAATAGTCTCAGAATTGACCCTGATATATGTTATTTAACCCCTTGAACTCTGTATTCGTATATTACACATTTCTCTATATATTTACATTCAAAATAATGATGGGAAGTCCATAGATCTGATATGGAATTGTTTTATTATAAACCTGATTAACTTGAATTCATCAATCAATGAATATTTATATTTACATTCATCTTTGTTCTTCTTGTATTTCCCGATGCACTTTGTTCCCTTTTCGGACGGAATTCAGCATGGGAAAGCACAAAATGAAACGACTCGATTCAAATCTGATAGATGTGAATAGAACCGCTTCAAAAGAACACATTCCGCCTCTATCTTGGACTTTCAGTTTTGTGGAAATCCTCAAACTGAGACTCGGTGGCTGCATTACCTTGATGCACTATTGCCGATGCAATCTCGTTTAAGAATGGAAAAATTGCTTGTGCATGGAGCTTTATACGTTGCATTGCATGGGAATAAAGTGCATGTTGTTGCCATCTTTACCGTTCTATCACCACAGAACCATGACGTTCGATGAAAATTGTTCTGGTGGATTTTAAAACGGTTGCAAATGCCGATTACAATAAGATCGTGTGGAAGCAAAAATTATCTCACGAATTGAATTTAGAACGACTTTTCAACCGCTTTAACTTTTTTCCTATTTATATTTAACAAATAAAATAAAGAAATATATGTTTTAGTCAACAATTCTTACTTACAACGGAAACGCTTTGTTGATTCAAATCTATTTACAGAGGGATGTTTTTGGAAGCTTTCTTCCTTAGGTAAATATCCGGCCGTATATCAAAATACTTCGTTCAGATTGGGAAATGGGTTTATCCTCATTTGAATTAGGCGACCTATTTAATACATTTGTATTTATTTACTCCTCGTTTCAGTTCATTGACACACACGACTCTCGCATATCCGTATTTAGGAGGGCTGAAAAAAAACTGACGTATTTTCTCGCCAAACATCAGCCCCCTCGATGGCTAGGGGTGTTTTCACTTGTATTTCGATCTGATACGCCGGTTTGGTTGCCTTCCAAACCAGATAGATGGAATGGTTGTGCCATCGGAAATATCCGCTATTTATCTCTACGAGTATTGACGACCTGCCAGATCTTGATGCATCCGCACCGGATTCGGATCCACAGAACTTATCCATCAAACATATCGCACCATTAAAGGAATCATACTCCAGGCTAAAAAATATTCACTCTTTTCATAGAAAGTCTTTCATACGATTGGCTGTTATTTTTCGACGAGTTAGGGGATGAAAAAAAATAATTATTTATTTTAACACATCAAAGAAGAATTTATTTATTCATATTAATACATCGCAGGCCACTGTGTTTTGCATGATGTGCCGGCTGGAGACCGTGTGAGTTTTGCAGAAATTTCAAAATAATAAAAAGCAAAATAATAAAGCACTTCCTTTGTGAAAATCGGTATAGTCCTTGAACGATTTTTTAAAATTACTTTACAAGAACTTGCTGCATTGATATACTTGATGAAACAGTAGTTTTCAAACTAAAGTGCACGTACCAGCAAGATAAAAGAGTTATAAGCCCAATGCAGTAATAATAAAGTTTATGAAGTAACATAGGATGGGGACGCTCTCGGGGAAGAGTTTCTGCTCACATGTGTTCTTCAAGACTTCTTTCGGGTTGTGATGAAACCGAGCGATAGAATAAAAGTGGTTGGGTGCTAACAAAAACCATTTCGTCTTAATATTATCTTTTATATACGGAGAAAGAGGCTACAGCTATGCGCCTGTGGGAAGGACATCTTCCCGCAGCCAAGGCTATCTGACGACTCCTATTTCCTGCGCGTCAACACAGAACGAGAAGCAATGTATTCGTAAAAATCAAGATAGATGCAATTAATATTGCGTCCAAAGGGAGATTTGCATGAGCACATATCAAAAACAGCGTTAATAATTTAACATCATTTTCTAACGAAATTAATAAAAAAATATTGAATCAAAACGCTTTTTGCAGTGATGATATGAATTTACTATTTTGGATTTTAACGGACTACCTCTATATGTGGATCATGATTAATGTAAGCCTATACATTATACAAATTCCATAAAAATTATTACAAATATTTTATAGTGATATAAGAGAGAAAATCCTTATCTCTATAGTGCTAAAATTATATTTAATTTATGGATGAGGAAAAATATACAGAAATTAGTTTTATTTTATAAAATTTTAAATTAATATATCTTTATGGTCATCAATATATGGAAAGGATGAATTAGAAAAAAATGTGAAAATGTGCAAATTAAATCATTTATTTACAGATGAAAATTCATTTTAAAGCACCATCTTTGGGAGACTTCAGGTTTTTTTTTAATTGAATTAAAAATATTTGATTGTATTTATTTTTACCAATATTAAATTATATATATAAACTAGGATTATATGCATATAAAAATATAATATTTTTCAATAGTACTTTTTTAATCGCTGTCAAAATATTTTTGAAAAATTTTGCAAAATAAATACACGTTTCAGATCCCTGATCATAGATGTAATTTTTATTTTTAAGGTGTATCATTTATCCCAATGGAATCTATCCCAGCGTCACATCTGTGGATCAAAAGCACAACATTTGCACGGCGTTAGTTCCAACGTCTCACACATCAATAAGTCGTCGCTGCTCGGATCCGCTCGGCTCTTTTCGGCAAAATTCGGCCCTCCGAGCAGCGTAGAGCTTTTTCAACCCCCAGTCAGTTATGAGCTACGACGCCACGCGTTTCGCGCTTCTTAACCCTAAAACGCCCAGCATAATATCACACATAAATAAATCAAACCAACAAAACATCTCAATGAGAACCATCGCAAAATGTAAAGCAAACATGACCCGAGTGTAACGTGACCTAAAAGCTGATGTTTATTCGAGTTTCCAACAATATCAGATCCCGATGGATAAGTGAAAATTTTCGATCAGGATAAATCGTATTGATGTCGGTACATAATTTAAAATATTCGTGATAGGGCCTGTATTAAATATGGGCGCCTTTTCTAGTGTTTACGTTTATTAATGGACCCTTAACGTGGGAATAATTGCCTAACGGTGTCACGCCATGAATACATAATACCAGCTTAGCCAAAGCCTTATATTTTGTGACCGTCTGGAAGCCCTAAAAACCCCTCACGAAAAGTACAAGAAGGCACCACGGACACTTAACCCCATAAAGTGGTCGTCCAAGAAACGATAAGTGCTTTAATGGCCCTGTGCGCATGGAACACCGGTAGTGCCATCGGAGTGTGTCAAAAATACTGGCTTTGAAAGTCTGAAAGTATCACTTATTTATGTACAAAAGGACACTTTCCGCATCGCTCAAAGAACTCCTCCTTTATTATTATGCAATAGTGTTATTATATTTGCCCATTATCAACCTGTGATAAAAATGTGTATCAAGGAATACTTTGCGCCGAACCGAAAGCACACCAAGCCCAAAAAATAAGGTAAAACACTCATCATACTCTTATATAGACGTAGAGCGTTTGAATTGCTGTGTATTACAATAGTTTAGGTTGTAAATCTTGATATTTAGCATGTGGGATCTTTATTGCTTTTGTAAGACATTTGTGGTATCCGAATGACTTATGAAACCTATAAGTTATCCAAATATTAGCTTAAGCGATAATCATACTCATACCAATATGTAGACCTTTATGAGTCTTTATTACCGTGCGCTAACAAACAAACTTGAAATACGTGCATGCTTGTAGAAATACGTATTTAATTTGATATAAATGTATTTAAATATGCATATTAGTATGAAAAAAAAAATATATATATAATAAGGCTTTCATGACATTTTGACCTTCATACCCTATCGTTAACGCCCATAAAATGATTTAACCTTGTGTGTATACATGCCAATACAAATTTATTTTAATTATGTTTATCCTTCAGAAGATTGCAAATGATGATTGAATTGATCATGCATCAACATATTTTTTTAAATTTTTAATTTGGGGTGTTTTTCCGATCCAAATTGATTCCACCCTAAAATATTAGATAACGATAATGAGCTGGTTACGCCGGGTTCCATATGTTAATGTCACGAAAAACGATTAATAAAGCCTAATCGTTTTAAGTTCGGAAGCTCGGCCCATAAAAAGCTTTCAAGGGGCTCAGTGGGTGGTTACCCCCGCCCAGCCTATCCACATGTAGCAAAAACGCTCCGGAGTAAACAAACTTTCACATTATCACGGTCAATTGTTGTTTAATTACTAAATAGGGTGCACTTGTACAACATCAATCTCTTTTAATGTCCTCATGCTAAAATGCGCAAACACTTTAGTGTATAATTTAAAAATTAAGGCGAAACCCCACTGCAATCCACCAAGTAATGATATAATTAAGCGCCGGTGAGGAGTTAAAGGGGTTCGTTGAAGATCGGATGCTTCCGGACGAATTCGTTACGCATCAACAAATTCCTATTGTCTTATCATTGATATTAATTAAATGCCAGTCATCATCAATGAGCATCAATATCAATCATCATCAAATTTAATTACTTGATCAGATCCAAATAATAATTCATCCACAGTATATCAATTTATATCGGGTAAATTCGATCGTGACTCTTCAGTGTGAAATTAGAATATTCATCATGTATAAAAACGTATTTTTCGTCTTATCCCTCATTTTGGACATTTATGGCTGTTTCTAAATAACGAGGGCCGATGACGTGTTCAGATTATTTTTTATTATTAATGGTTAAAGCCCGAAATGACGTAGATATTAATAGTTTCATAACTTCTGGAGCTGAAATTGCAGTGTTAACAAGAGGGGTGGAACCCCTTTATTACCATTTAGGCTTTATAAGCGCTCTAATATCTAATAATGCAACATGAAACGTCGACGATATTTTTGACGATAATGCCATATGTATTTAGGGATATTTTATTAAATAAAAAAAAACAGGAATTTACATTATATTCTGGATGTTTTGATGTTTCATCAATCTATAAATTTATAAATAGATTAATACATTTATAATTAATTTGCACGCAATATTTAATATTGATTGCATAGTTGAAAGCTTTTCTGACTAACCGTCTTGCTTCTAATATATTTTAATGTTTCAATGTTTCATCGGGCAAAATCATTCTTGAACGAGTCATTCACAAATGTTTCCGTAGGAACGCTCAAATAATGAAAAAGTTTTAATACTAAATATCTAGGCGATATTAATGCATTTCTTCCTATCTGATTGTCTGTATTATAATAAGTATCCATAAATGTTTTTTATCGTGTATTAAAAACATTAATTAATGTTATGTATGGCATAGAATATTTCCTGTGGTAACAAGTGCATTTCATTTTGAGACACCTGCTTGAAAAACTATAATATTCAACATTCAATTTAACGAAAAATGTATTTTAATATAAAACTCTGTTCATGAATGATTGAATGTTAAAATATCACTCAATAAGTTCGTAAGATTTTCTTAAAGAAATTGCGAAAAAACGTTCCCAAATTAAGAAAAAAATCAAAATAATCAATCAATTATTATTATCGATTTAATAGTAAAACTAGGGCTTTATCAATATCCATTTATGAAAAAGAATCTCATTCAAAATATCTAACATATGTCATAAATTCACCTCCCTGTGCGCTTAATATTGAATTGTGAATAGTCACCCAGCGGGTCACCAGAGTGAACGGATCGGAAGACGGTGATATCAATAGAGAATTCTGATAATAATTATGTAAAGACTGCACAAATTTCATTAAAAAATAACAAAGATTATTACATTATCACCTTTTTTGCCAGGACTATGATAAAACCTTTAAGATTTGCCTTTGTAGTTTGATTAATCTACAACAATAAAAGAGTCAAAGAAAGGTGATGTTGCTGTATTTGTATAATCCTTTAGTTACGATATTTTATATTTACCAATTAGAAAATGAATAAAATATAAGTTTGGTCGGTTAGATACTGGACTCTTTTTATAAAAGAAATATTACTTTTTTCGATTAATCGTTTCCATACAAATATCACTTAAAAATTCTTCTCCTTTTCCCCTCTTCTACATCCTTTTCTACATAAAATTCTAATCAAAATCATCATATCTTAAATAAACTATATAGGAATCGCAGTATAAAACCACCATATAAAATATGCTTTTCCTTGAAAAGGCTCTTTTGCTCTCGACGTGTTCTATTACTAGTTCTTCTATGATTCTATGTAGAAATCGTCAAAAATTCAAAACGTTTACTTAACTATATAGCAGTCGAAAATATGAGAAATTCCTACATACGATCGCTATGAAAACATTGATTTTACAGCATTTTTACACAATGTTTCAGTAAATATAAATAACAAGTTACTCCCGGAACGAAATATGCTCCGTGCCAGATAAACTTGGCAGGGCTTACCGTTTTCGAATGAATATTTAATATTGACGTATTGCTGCCTTCCTCAACGTGTTAAATAACACATACGACAGGCACAATTACGCAATTTTAAATACAAAACGCGCATTTAATGCGATATATAACAAATAAATTGTGCTGAGTCGGCGTCAAGGTGGCCATAATTGAACGAGACGAAAACCCGAGGATATTTCTGAAATACGATTCGCAGCCTGATATATAAACTTCTGTAAGGGATATCGCTTTTTATTCAAATCAGTAGACTAATGGAAAAAAAACGTGATAAATCTTTCGTGATCCATCCCCCTTACATTTACGCCCAACGCATAAATGATAATGTCTTTTGGGCAGATAGGAGCACATGACTTACAATGAATAATGTTCCTTTTCAAATGGGGCGACTTTCACCTGAAATCATAGGATTTCAATACGGGAATATGGGGTTTTTATTAATATTTTTTTTTAACATAAATGCCTCACCCCTATTGCCATATATCACACATCTCTTATTTGTGTGAAAAAATCAATTTCAGGCTTTAAGCGGACTGAAAAATTAGATTATTTACACCGCGCTGAACAATCAACTTTGAAAACATGCTTCAAAATTATAGTGGTTATTTATAAATTTTCAATGTGTATTCCTTTATGGATACACCCGATAACTTCGAAATCTCGTTAGTTCCTATTCCAAGTTGAATGGGCCTTCTCCATTGTATTGCACCATCAATACACCATTAATTATCTTGATACGAATTGCATAGTTGAATATCCCGATATAATTAATTTCCATTCAGTATCTTCATCATTATTATAGATGCTGATCTTGAATACGAAATCAATCCAAGTTACTCGCAAAGGGTCTTTTGTATTTCATACAAATAAAAACTTTTGGCATTATGAATACACTCGGCCATGTAATTAAAAAATTATGTAGTTTAAATCCATGTTATACGAGGTTAAAAGTTTACATAAAACCAAGTTATGCATTCCAAAATTCTTTAACACTAAATCTACCGATGCTTCGTATATATCTATTCCTTATGCAGCGGGTATAGTGAAAAATGTATCATTTAGCATAATTTGGTACATGATTAACATTTTTTTTTTTTCAAATAACGATTCAAAATTGTTTATTAATTAAATTTAGAAGTGTACCCTATTTCATGTTTCATAGATGCATATAGAAGAGCAATAAATGCATTTATTTTCGCAGGAGTAATATTCCATTTAGTTCTCAATACTCGAGATCCTCTTTTTCTGTGCATTTCTTCTTGTTATTTCGTGGCATGTAATTGTGGCTTGATAATTGGCAAACGCTGTCAGGCCTACAACATCCCTAAAAATATTATAAATTGAGGCTCACCTAGGTGTTGAGCCTTGTTCTATTTCTTGCCAAATTTTACCATCAGCCGCAATTTCTATACATCGGTCTTCCACATCTCTTTCACTTTCTGAACTCGATAATAATAATTTTCTCTATTGTCCTCTACGTATATTCAAAATATTATCGTCTTCACTTTCTTTACCTGAGGAGTCACATTCGTCCATAGTGTCAAATGATTCCATTATGTTGTTCTGCTTCATCTGCTAAACATATTTTTTGAATAATTTACATGAACGTAAGTGGAACAATCAACCTAATTTCATAGGATTAAACTATGACAGATTGAATATGATAAAAAATATTTTTTTCTTACCTTTAGCTATATTTAATTATTGTAAATGAACATACATTCCTTAGATTATTATGTCCTTCCGAAAGAAATCCATTATTTTCGCAAGCTCTCATTTGATACATCTTTATTGGTATTTTTCTTTTTATCTGGTTTGTCAATATTATTTTTACGCCCCAAATTTTCTTTCTTTTTTTTTTTCAAGTTCTAAGTATATTTTTAAGATCGATTTTAGGGTTGCACTCACAGAAAATCCTGCCAATATTTTTTGATCCTATTTTGTTAATCCCTTAGAGTTATTTGATGTTTTCTTCTACAGACTTGTCACATAATCCGTATTATAGAAGTATATAAGACAATTAATCAACGTTCTTTATGTTATCATAATACAAATATATCGTAACTAGTTTACTTGAAGTTTGGCTTGGCTAATTGTTTTAATGTGTGTATCTATTAGAAATAGCCTACTGTTTTTACTATAAATAAATCATGTAGTATATATACCAATAAATCATGCGGATAAATTTTAAACTATTCTAAACAATCGTCCATGGATCTATAAGATGGATGGGCAAGGTTCTGATTTAACTATAAATGCTAGAAATGAGATAAAGTGTATCCCATTAAAGTGTATCCTTCATTTTTGGCAAGATCAGTTAACTTTATTTGCTTATTTGTTAATATTTGGATATAGAGGTAACCATTATATATAATCTGTTAATTATCCATTTAAATAACACTATTTTAAAATGAATTATGATTTATTTTACCTACATACCCACCATAAAACTTTCCATATAAAATGTGGCATTTATTTCTCAATTATACGCAATTTATATGAGTATAACAGTTATTGAATGACGCAAATTTCATCGAATAAAATGATTGCATAAAGCGTGCTTCATATCAAATTGCTATGGCAATCAAACGATTGACCGCGTTCGATTTTTCCGTGAATTGTAATTAATTCATGACTTATTTGAAAATGTACATGGAATATTTTATTGTACATGATAATCAATAATTTATTGCAGCAGTCTAATATAAATATAAAGCAGTATACAATTATCTGTTTATATAGACACGTATTGGAACCCAACAGCCCCCAAGAATATCAATTAAGGAACGATATCGTTGCAATAAAAATTTGTAAATAATACAGATATCGTTTTGAAGATTGGTTTCAAGCGAAGATTATGTTTCAGGTATAAAGGCATATTTTTGATACGATTTTTAATACAAAAAAATAATAAAAAGCATTTCAATATAATATCAATGATGTCGATTAATTGACGTAAGGTTTAAATGATTTAGCTTAAAAATTGGGAGATCACAAGTATCAGTAATTTCGATCCAGATTTATTCACATTTTGTATTTTTCTGTAAATAAATACATATCTACCCTTTTATAGCGTCAATTTCTTTAAAGTTTTTCCTATAGATCCGCTAAGATTTCATTGTCTACGTCCGTTAGATATAAATGACTTTTTTTTTGCATAAAATCCTCTTCAGCTATTTTTATATTTATAATTATTTCTACTTAAAAAAAATAATAGTTTAAAATAATTGTGTCACATTGTCTAGAGATAATCTCAGAATTCATTACCGTCATCAGGCCAAGTCTTATTACTTAGTAGTCTAAATTACATTTTCATATAAATATTATACCAAAATTTCACATTAAGCTTTAATACACTCCTATAACCGAAAAGGTCCAACAATCGCCCAACTATTCACATTTAAATGTAACAAAAACTACCCCGCTAGGTTAAATAGTTATTTGTACACAATTAGTTCCACCTAATATCCTTCAGACGCGCGAATCCTTTATTTATTATATTCGCTCCCCAAGCCGCATTGAACCGACTATCGCTTACTAAGTCCAGGACTATTGTTTTTGTAATGACGTCATTACAATGTTGAGTGTTTGGGTTTGTAAATGTTTACAGCCGAATAGGTCGCGACCGTGATTGGGGTCGAAACACATGTCGAACAGAGTCGCCGGTCGTGAACCTTTGGTGTAGATCAATGGGTTTGTATGTCCGGCAGGCTTGGTACCTTTTAAGGAAATTGGAAAGAGCCTACAAAAGGTCCTCATGCCAATGCAACAAAGGAAAATCCCATGAAATATCTTCAATGCTTAATATATGGAAAATTAGTCGCATCCTTATCAACCGTAGTAGAGAATTTTTCACTGTGGAAAAATGATCGGAGTAAAAATTTTATTTTAGACTTTTTACAAAAATATAGATAATTGAATTTCATTCGTATTGGAAGAATCTTTTGAAAAATAAAGTGCACTCTGAAATTGGCGGATGCACTTCATTGCTTCCATCAGAGGGTGCACTCAAAGGAAGAAAGATTGGCACAGGATAAATTACATACAATTTTAAGATAGTTTTGAAATTTAGAGGATAATTTATCTTGGAAACCATTCAAAGAATAGGTAACATTTTTTCTGCATTTGTGTAAAAATCTTAAAAAAATATAATCAATTCTACAGTTATCTAAACATAAATAATATCAAATATGGACAACGATAACTCAATAAAAATCGTAGTATAAAAGTAATCCTTTGGCGGGCAATGCAGCCCAAAACATGACCTAAGTAGATTCTTTCTTATTCATATTCACTCGATGTTTCAAATTTTTATTCTATTTTACTTTTACCATTATACGGTTTTTTTTTCATATATTAGAAATCTGTTGAATGCTTTTTACGTACTGTTATTTTCAATATTACAGCCATAAAGAGATACATCTTTTAATATTTGATCTGACATACGACATACAACTGAAATTTTTGAACTCTTATTATAAAGGTTTGCGTTCAAAAACAGATTATGGAAATGAACCCAATTCAATACGAAATTTGAAAGATATGAAATATTAATAGTTTCAATTGATTGTCTTGATCAAGTTATCTTATATCTGAAAAAATATATACTAATTCAGCTTATAAAATTGGATAAGGCCGCCTATATGCAACTAATTTGCAAAAATCATTAAAATGTAACTGTATTTCTTAAATTTGAATTCTTAAAGTTACCTTTTTAAACACTCTTATCGAAATTTATGGAAAGAAATTGTATACCATCACATAAAAATTCTCTATCCCTAGAAAAATCTCATAAGGAGATCGTCTACGTTTGATTACGAATATGGGCACCTTATGAAGGAGATGATATAATTTAGGGGTTGTAAATGAATACGTAACACACATTTTATCTGATCAAAAATATAAATAAATCCTTTATGATAAATATTGTTTTTATATTTGGAAATTTAAAATTAACTATATTTTTTGCTTCCTAATATTTGGATAAATAGGATTAGATTTTAATATTCTATCAAATTTAGGTTGTATGCTAAGCAAATTTGTGGTTTCTAAACCCATAACTGTCATTATCAGGCTCAGAAAACAAACTAATCAACTTCTCTTCTAATACTATTAGCGGTTTTAGAAATATACTTGATACATTGTGATTTTTTAATAAACAATGCCATATTTATAACAACTTAAAATAGGATTTTTCGTTTATTTATTAAAGGAATTTTTTAAAGGGATCGGTCAAAAAAAGGCTAATATCCCAAAACCTCCGCGGAAAACACTCAAGAAACCGATCCGTTTCTAAAAATACAACTTAAAATGCGATTTTCATGAATGAATCCATCAAATTTACGAGATTACGATCCATGCTAAACGATCGCTCCTTCCCAAAAAAATATAAAAATAAAAAACGTGAAATATGTAAGAGCAAGATTTTCTCGAAATTAGATGCTTAAAATGTAAAGGCTTTACGGCTAATCTTATCATATTTTTCTGCGGTAAAAAGTGTGTATAAAAGCATATTTCCTTGGGGTTTTATTTAAGGCTTCGAAAATAAAAAAGTCTCATATACTGGTCTTATGTTAATGGTAATCGTTCCCTCTAGCTCGAACGCACGATATTGATCCATACAATGGGACCGTATACTCGTACTATAAAATCGTAATTTTATCTCTTCAAGGAGCGGAATGGAATTTGAGAATTAATTTCAATTCACTTTGTCCGATTCAATTTTGCCGGAAACAACCCCGTTTACCTGATTGCCGAAAACAAATGTCCAGATGCTTCTTCGAAATGGGTCAGGGTTACACCCTTTCAATCTTTCTTTGTCATGAAGGTTTGGTTTGTGTAATTATTCTAACGCAATTCACCCCCCAAAATACATAAAAACGTGACACATACACATTTTATTCTTGTTTTCTTGCATTATTACGTACCAGTAATACGTTTATATCTTACCTATAGTAATATATTAATAATCAAACCAGATCATGTAAAATGTATAAATGTTGTTTTTTTGGGCTTATTCAATAAGAATTACTACCCTTAATCATAATCCATTGAATAAGATAAAGACTGATTTATTGATGATATTTATCTTATATATATATATATATACAATTAAATTTATCTCCAAATCTAGCTTAGAAAATATATATATATAAGTACTTTGAAATGAAAAAGAGATAATTAAGCCATTGATTGTGTAATTTTTTCTACCTTAAAAGTCATTCTAAAAGGAACAATATTCAATTTAGACATTTATGGTCAAAATCATATGTCCAACATAATATTGAACACTTATTAATCCTGGTTAAATTTGGCGATCTTCTCTAATCTTATTGTGTATTTAATATTCAAGCCATTCAAAAATAATCAGTAAATGAATACTCTGCAGTCCATTAAAGCGAACAAGATCAGTTCACAGCTTCTCTTTCTAATCTTTATATATAGTTATTCAAATAATCAATATTGGAATTCATATTATTTTATTGAAATTTAAAAGAGTATAAATATATAGAATGTTATAATATAATCTCTCTGAAATGTTAAATAAATTTTCAATACAATAACATGAGGGTTGGTTGGTTTGATACTTGAATTTCATATGAACGGATTTATAATTAATGCTCGTTTTTTCTTAGTATTATTTCAATAGTAGAATATATGTTTTGCTGTTGGTATTTTAGTCAAGGTTTTTGCTTCGTAGGAAAGAACATTAATTTCGCTTGAAGATATTCGGAAGGCCAATTTATTTTTGGTTCTTCGACTTTGGCTGTTTTGTGCGCCAAGATAAAAAATGTATGCGGACAACCCATCTCGTACGAAATTTCATTTTGATCGAAATGAGGGAAAACCGAATTTTAAATGCGAGTTGCGAACGAATTTAATTTCTAGTCAGGTTCGGGCCAGGGAAAATGTCTGTTCGTACAAAATCAGGTGAAAATTACGTGTGAATAATAAACCCGAATTGCCTAATGAAGTTGAAAGCAAATTGCCGAACCGGTTCCAACCGTCTACCGGAACGACGCTGATGATGGAAAATTTGGTTTTCGTTCGAAAATTGACTATTTGCATCCTCGGCGGCCCTTTTTCGGAACAAGGTGGCGTAATCAGCGTAGGGGTGGAAAATCATCCCTTGTTTTATGAGTACAAAGATCATAATGTGCTTACATAGATTTCAAAGCAATATACTGACAATCTTATTTTTGGATCGTTTTTATTCGAAACAATTAATTTCTACCCTGAAGTAACAAATCCGTTATCAATTAAAAACGACCTCCATAAAATGTAACTATAATCCAGATTTATGTTCAAACTCTTATAAACATTCAAAAGCTAACACACTACATTAACATTTTGCACGTTTTTGCTGATGACGACTCTTCCGTCACCATTTCTCTATATATAGAATATAAAATAATGGATTTTCAAGAAAAACATCAACTTATTACTTCAAAGCATGAAAGTTTTGAGTACATACGTCTGGAATTCTGAGATGCACTTTGGCATCACTTAGTTCTTCACCCCAGCCCGACATCGCTCTTGCGAGAAAGGGGTGGTTAATTCGAGTAGTTTTTCCCAACCCTTCGTAAAAAAGCTACTCAACCGCTTCATCTTCTTACATGTTCAATCAAGGATACAAAAAATACAGCATTTTTAATATGATCATTCTAGCAGAAAAATACATTAAATAAATTTTACCAAAAGTCGGAAGCTATTTTAATGTAGTATTTTTAGATATACACTTGGAACTATTTTTATGCGATAGATACGTTCTTCGGGGATTTGCATATAAAAAATCGCATAAAAAAGACTTGAACTACGTTGGAAACTGAAGGATAGATTCCAATATTTTAAAAATCGTATAACTTCAAATCAATGTGATAGAATGTACCAAAAATCGCATAAAAAAAGTTTATAAAATAGAAACACAACACATATTTATTTATCTTAGAAATGCTTTATTAAAGTCTATTTTATACGATAATCGTACAAATTGTCGTTATCAGTTTTAGCTGACAGTGTCGATTTTTTTTATTATTTCGCCATTTATAGATATAAAAACAATTCCTTTCGCCCATCGCCCTATACACAATAACACTTTAACGGTTGCAATTTGCACTAGTATTAATTTTAGATTTTATTTATACGCATAAAAAAAAGCTTTGTCCTCTATAGAAAATCGCATAACTTCAAATTCGCATAAAAAATACCTGCATAAAAACAGACCCAAGTGTACATTGTACATCTAAGAATAACGACAACGAATAGAACCACGCAACTCATTGAATAAGATATTAAAAACAGGAATATTAATCAATCCCAATTACATCATTGATTTTATGTGAATAATTAAAAGTAGTTCATCAAATATAGTAGGTACCCGGACAGAATGCGGTATTTGGTTTGATTGTAGCCAGACTAAATATATTTTCGCGGGTTTGATTTAATTTACGTTATTTTGTAATTATTAATAATGCAATTTATAATTTTGATTCTTCGAGACTCATTTAAATATCCTATTTTATGAATAGAAATGCAAATTTGAATAATAAGATCATAAATTAGAATCGCAATAATGATAATATCATCTACTTAAATATATAATTTTAGGGCGTGTTTAGATATAAAGATTATGTTATTACACATAAGGCATGATATAGAAACGGATACATAATATAGATGACTAGTCCACATAACTTTGAAACTGATAAAATGTAAATGATTGTTCTTCGCGGATCTTGATGAATCCAAGGGATATATTACCAATTCTTATCTAATGACTACTTTGTTGTAATAATATTTTTTGCTTATCGTTGGATGTCTTACTTGGCTACATTTTATTCTATTTTTTTCTTTTTTTAATGAAACTTTTATAGACGTGATAAAGCAAATTGACCTAACGGTCACGAAAAGTGAAACCCAAATCTGTAATTGGTTGGAAAGATAAAGATAATCATTTCTATTCTCTCCGTCGTATACATCATAGATATGCTACGCAATCCGTGTGTCAGTTTCAAAAAACCGATATTTTTGCATTATATCCAAATATAATGTAGAATAGGTGGATAAAGTTATTTTCCGATATTCAGAGTCATTCAGAAGTTTGGAAAGCACGTTCGATCATTCTATGACACGGAGACTCGGACTCCGTCTCTTACTCTTCGGCTTCTTACTTCGGCCCTTTTAATACAAACACTTCTCTATTGTGCACAACAAAGAAGCCGTTATATTCTCTAAACTCATTTCATGTTTTGAATATAACGGTTAGTTTAGTCTTGACTGAGCACCCAAAAGGTTCGAACTGATTAATTCATGTCCGAAAAAACAAAGTCACTAAATTTTACGGTTTAGCCATTGGCAGACAGGCAAACTCGATAAAAAAAAACGAAAGAAGAAATTTGGACAACTTTCTACCACAAATCCTCAACATTAAAATTACCCAGCAGGCGAAGACAGCTGGGGCAAAATGGCGCAAGATCGAAACTAGAGGAGAATTCAATAATATCCACAACCATAAGCCACCTTTGACGGTAGAAATTCAAAAAAATATTTAACTAGTCTATGAAGATTTATCACGAGATGAACTATTACCAGATGTTTTAGGAGCACAAATACAAAATAACAACGAATCATTAAATTCACAGATGTGGGCTTTTGCTCCTATACACATGAATTCTGGCAAAAAAAACCCGTTGAAATACCAACTTTCGTTATGGTGATTATCTTAAATGGATAATTTATTAGCATTTTAATTTTTTTAGTTACAATAGGATGTCAAATTGGCCATGTAACTCAAGCTTACGCCCATCGTCGTAATGAAGCGCGTATATACTGCTCCAAATGCCTTCGCTAAAAGTGCCAAAACTAATGCCAAGGAGCAAAAATCGGCTTTGCGAATTTTTTATAAAAAAAACTAAGGGTTTCCTTTATATAACAGGCATAGCAGATTAAAAACGATACAACATTTTTATGGTGATAAACTAATTAGATTCTTTAACTGGTTGACGCACACGTCTGAAATAACGATTTTCGTAATTTATGAACGTAAAATTGAAGTTAAACCATCGCTAAAACTCACAATTATTATTGTTTTGATTCAATGACATTGATTGTTGACAGTAGCGTTATCTGCCTCATTTCAATTCTCTGATAAGTTTGAGAGTTTTTGAGCCGATTACATTTGTTTTCGTTTTGATGAGTTTCGTCGATGTGAGATAAGATTTGAAGTGTTCACGAAGACTGTATGCATTGACTTATCTGGCGCAAAAAGCAAGTATTATCTGCTGACGCATGACGGGACTTGACGGCTGTGTACGTCAAAGTGTTAAGCGCGGTTTTTCTCAAAACCACATTTTTGAAATCAGTTGCCACAATATTTCAAAATTTATTAAATACATTTCTTCCGAATTTGATTGACTTGCTTAGTACATATTTAGACACTGTAAACTAGGACTATTCTGATTGATCAAGGCGTTTATTTTTTTTTTTTTCATATAAAAGAAGTCGTGAAAAACTACCACAAAATTCACAAAAATGTCTTCAACGGGATGCGAAAAATTTACCTTTCAATATTTTTTAATAATCATAGCATCAGAACAAGTTCATACTTTATAGATTAAAATGCCATTTAAATTGTTTATTTTCGATAAGCAAAATGCCCTCAATCGTGGCAACCAAAAGAAAGCTTTTACGATGATGATTGTCTAAGTTGCCGTGAATTTTAGCAATAAGAAATTATTTCAATCTGAAAAAAATGTGAATTATACTCAAGTATGATTAAATATGTGGTTCAAATTTTGCAGTTGTATGTTTATTCAGTTCACCAAAACTAAATCTCACAAAAGTGCCGTCACACAATATGACCCCTTTAAAGCTACCAGTAGACCAGTAACTTGCCTATTTTATTATATATTACACAAACACAGTTTCATCTTTTAGCTAACAATTTTCATTTAAAAATATTTTTTCCCATTTATTAACCTTTTGCGGACGTATTAAATGTAGACATGGATATCGTATCGGTCAAGATTAATTTCCGTTGAAAGAACACTGATACATAACATGCAAGATTATGAAGGATAAACAAGATTTATCAATTCTTTATTAACATTAGATGTATGTTTAGACCAGCGGTTCTTATACAAAGTCCGAGGATCCCTGGAGGTTCGCGAAGCCATTACCGGGGGTCTGCGAAAATATAAAAAAAAAAACATTTATCTATAGTTGAACAAGATATTTTCGTGAAATTATTTACAAAAAACATTATAAGATTTATTTTTACCAAGAAATGTTTGTTTGAAAAACTGAGTCAGAAAGTTTGAGATAGGGTACGCCAAAAAATGAACTATTCAAAGGGGGTCCGCGAAAGAAATTTTGCACAAAAAGGGGTTCGCAGTCTACGTAAGTTAAAGAATCGCTGGTTTAGATGACTCGCCATGGTGTTTTGGATGGTTAGTGTGAAACGATCGCATTTTTTCTATATTGAGTTTCTTTATCTCTGATTTATCAAAGAAATGTTTTGGTACATGATAAGGTTATGTAGACACTTAAGAGCATTCAGAGAATAGAGAAAACAATAGAGTTGAAGATTCGTATGGTTCCTTGTGTGATGGCTGAAAGCAAACATACGACTGGAACAGTAAAACAGCTATGGTGGTGTTGCGTACGAGGGGGCGCCGCGCTTCGCGAGCCCCCATCGAAGCACCAACGCCGCTGCCGCCACGGCTGCCAACCGCCGCGGCGTATCTCGGTCGGCCCAGACGGCCGCGCCGCGGGCGCAAAGCGCCGGCCGCAACGCCGGCCGCCGGAGCCCGAACAGCGGCGGACGCGCCCCCTAACTAGGCGAGGGGGCGCAGAGTTCTTTGATCCTGCTGTCAGGCTGTCGAGCGGCGACGAGGGGAAAACTCCATGACGGGATATGAGGATAATGAATGAAAGTCTTCAATTACTAAACACGACTTCGAAGATTGCGAGGCACGTGGCCTCCATGCGGGGCGATGCGTGCGGGCCAAAATGTCCGTCGACCGCCTCCCAAGGCTACAACAACGTTAAGACTTTTTAGTTGCCCGCCTAACGGTTAGTCCGCGGCGGGTCTTAACAGCAAAAAGTATGGCCAGCTTAAAGCCGACCAAACTGTCGACGACAGAACATTTTGGTCCACGCAACAGTGGCAAAAATGGTTAATGAATTATCAATATATTTTACACGATTTGTTTACAAAGATATTCCTATCAGTGTACTGAAATATATCAAAAGGCATTCCAATTTATTTGCTAAAAGATACAAGAATTGATCAGCTTGTAACTCTCAAATTACTGAATTTGATAAATATTTGTGATTTAGTCATATTCGAACGAATTAAAATAAAACGAAACGAATTAATACCAACCATCTGCAATGGGCTTTAAATGACCCCCCGCTGTTGAACAATTTGCACTTTATGCGCTAAAATGTCAAAGAGCCAACGGCACTTTGATCAGTATAAAAAAATTAAAAACACATAAATTATGTAGCTTGAGCGCAATTTGTTCAAGCGTTAATAATTCTGACGCATTCATTACATCAATTTCTTAAATTAATTGCTTTGATGCTGGAGTTATCGCAGTGTATCACTGGCAGCCATTAAGTGTGTTTGATCCGTCTTGTCTTTGCCTTTGAAGTTAGTATCTATTTCATTATTATAAAATTAAAACCATAAGAAAATCATTGGGATTCAAGGGTGATTTGATTTGAATTATTTTTCAATCCTTAAAATAGAAACATATTTAGAGCGTTAACAATATATTTTTTTAATCCACAAAATATCTTTATTTAAATTTTATTTTAGTGGTATTATCAATTTTTTTATGTTATGCATCAAAAATCGCTGAATTTGGAATAACAACTTTAAAAAAATGGTTAAAAACACTAATACTTTCACAGCAATCTTATGGACCATGTCCTTTTCAAATAATCTCATCCTTACTTAGTCTATGGAGGCGTCTACTATGGAGGTCACCTATGTCATATTATATAACAGATATGACACTCTAACATGAATTTTATTTCCACTATATGATCACGCTTGTCTCAAAAATGTTATTAAACGATTATTGTACGATATTAAAATTGACGAGTCATAACAGCTATGTATTTTCGTCTGATACTGATTTTAAGAATCATAACATTAAACAAATCATTTGCATTATCTTATATAGACATACTGAGAGGTCAGCTCAACTTTTATAATTTTATTATTTTCGACATATAATCATAGCCACTTTGCCATGCTCTATTGATTCTTAATTGTAGCGGATGATATACTAACACATATTTTTATATTTACACTCGACATATTCGAAGATAAATTTGTTATAGGAGAATTGTTGAATTTATGCCACGAAATGACCGGCCATATTATCGCTTTGAATATGCGCACTGTTCATTGGTGTCAGAACATGTTGTTAAAATGGTAAATTCAGAAAATTCAATTTAGTTGAGATTTTTAAGGGCTTTCATTCTCATAAAATGTCCATGGTGGTCGTTCTTTGTCAGGTGATCGATCACTGCTGATTTTCAATTAAGCTGCAAGTCTGCTCTCCGATCATTCAGTTTTAAACATCAACGATAGTTGAAGCGAAAGCTTAAAATAAACCAAGATCAATTATCTCCGTTTGCGCAAATTTGATTTGGATCTGAATAGTTTGACCTAAGTTCGTGCGACCCTGTACCTATGTACACGTTTTTCTTAATGTTGCCTCGTTTGCATAATTTTATTGGAAGCGTTTCCCAAATTCAGCAAGTGGTTCGAATTCCGTACCACTGCCTGGTACGCTTTTGTACTACAGCTGAGAAGCTTTTGAAGTTTGGCAATTCTATCTTTCAATAGATCCAGCATTGGCACTTTCAAACTTTCTTATAAAGAATATCCCCAAAATGCTTATTAAAATATAAACTTGTGAATCATAGTAAAGTTTCTGAGATATGCAGCTCGAATTTCAATTCTTCCATACGGAAATATTTTGGCTCCAAAGTAGGCCAAATTCTTAACTAAGAAATCCTCTAACGCTCGACTATTATGAAACCTAATATATTAACATCGCTTATAATCATATTTCAAAATCTTCTGTATATTGTTTGATTTCAGAAAATCGCACATTGATGGATTCGACAAAGGGTAACGTCAATCAAAGTGAAACTTTTCTCAGCCAATTCTAAATTTTGTTAATCAAACTTGAATTAGAGCGATTTTCGGCAGAACGTCTCAAAGACATCTTGGTTCTTATCTTCGGTGTGCTGTCAGAAGATGTCTTCCTTAGACATCTCGTCATCTCATTTCCCTTGTCACAAGTCGTCTGTTCTCGAAATCAAAGGGCGTTTTCAGCCCAAGGTGACCTTTCTGGTATTTTGTCATTAAGGGTGAGATATGTAGCTAAATTAGTTAATCTAGACGAGTTTATTTGCCGATGGCTTGGAAAGAGACCTTGAGACGATCCACTTATATCTTAACACAAGAGCTTTAAATTGGATGAACGATATTAATACTTAATCTATTTGGAATTACTTTATGATACAATATCGATCATCAAATTTATCGAAAAACAGTCAAACTATGATTTAATAACATTTAAATTTGCGAATGCATTAGAGTTTTAAATTGGCACCATTAGGATGGTCCCTTCATTAAACCGTATCAAAGAAAAATCGAACTATACTAAGGTTACTTGTATATACAAAAATAAATTTAAAGCCTAAAACTTCATTGGTTATTTTATTGCATGTGTACGTATTTATTTAATTTAAATCTGGGTCGATTGATTAGAAAATGGGCTGACCTTTTGCCATCAATTTGCCCCTGTATACAAAACTTTGGCAACGTCTGCAATAATGCCAATGATAATAAATCTCGCTTACAGAATTAAGCCATCTTCATATTACAGATATTCTATTATTGACATAAATGTGTTATTTGAAGCAAGCGATCATTAAAGTCGTGTTTTTAATAAATGTAATAAATTATGTAAATTGAATTCGAATCCATTTCTTTACAGTTGGATTTCAAATTTAATATACTGTAGAAAAGCTTCAATTCGGGGGCTATTTTGAATTCCAGTCTCTCCCTTATTATAATATTTCTACGAAAGCATCATTAAATTTAGACGTCATGTGTTTTAAATGGTTTCTTTTCAGCAATTTTGTTTGCCCATTCATTAATAACCGAGTAAAATAATATTTGAAAGCTTCCGACGCTAATTTGTGTGCCGTTCATATACAAAATCTGGTGATAATTAGAGCAATTGTGTCCCCAAAAATGTTGCAAAACATGCAAATTACCTCCGTGATAAACAGCTTTTTCACCGTAAATTACTCTGCATGCAACGGGCTGAATTTCATTGCATTAGAATTAAAATTCATATTTTGTGCGACGAAAGTTGATATTCAAATTAACATTATTTTAAAAAAATCATAGTAATTATCTAAAACGGAATGGGAGTTGGCATAGTGAATCCTGAATACCTAAAATTTTATTATAAATATTGTGTTCTAATACAGATTATAGAATAAAAATTCATTATAGCAACAAATTTGATCGATTTACTGCTTAAAGAAAACACCCATAGATTCTCTAGGATTCAGAAAAATAATTGTATAACAAATATTTCAGGATATATAAAAAAACACATTTTCCAGTTTTTATTCGTTTTAAGATTTTAAAACTGGCTGTTGGCTGATTCGTTTTAAGTTCTGACTTTGATGGGCGTTCTCACGTATCAAAACATCTCGTATGTAGAGTTCTTATGAATCAGCGTTAACATGGTCTTCTTTTTAGCATAATGTCCATCATTGTGATGGTCGTCTTCTTTGCTAAAGTGTCAGTTGGAAATATTCTATATCAAGGACAAGCTTTAAGATATCTTGATGCCAGCTTGTAATGAAATTATATTGGAAAATTCCAGCGAATCGGTTGACACGTGGGACTAAATTGATTTTTTCCTTAGCTCAACTACTTTGCCTTTTTTTGCTTTTAGGTCAAATTTCACAGGTGACTTTCATCTAATTTTTCTACTTGAGGTATGGCGTGTCACTAGATTCATGCGTGCGTGTCAAGTCAAATTTACTTAACGCAAAAGTGTATTTTTTCATAATATTAATAATAACGATGGAAAATTCTTAAGGAAACGCACGCTAGGAAGCAAAAACGGCCTTCTTGCCCTTCATTTTTGCATAATGTACGTTGCTGTGGTTAATTTTTATTCTCAACTTTTTATAAATTGGCCAGAAGCTAGTTTTGCCCTTATTGTTTTCCAATAGGAGGTACTTAGGCCATAAGCGTGCCCACAATGCAAATAATGAACAGCCACACAACGACCCCAAGATAAAGAATCCATAAGTTATGGCTCAAAAGCTCACTAGGATACGAGACAAAGCACCGAATAAACATTGATTTTCAATAGTCCACAGAAAATCGTCAAAATAAGCAGGGCTTCGAACTGTAACGAAACCGAAAACCGGCAAAACCGTAATTCATCCCGGAAAGAAAACTGCACCAAAGTATCTGGAACGCCACCGGAACCGTAACCAAAATGAAAAGATAACGGTTCGAAGTCCTACAAATAAATCTCATTATGTAACTGTACAAACTGGGTCAGAGTAAATGACATTTTTATAAGTGTAGTAGTTAAGAATAAAAAAGTAACACTGAGCATTTGAACCTTTTATATTACAAAAATACTATCGAACAATATAATTTATTATAAATATATCCCTATGAAATTCTATGACGGATGATTTTTTTCTTTCTTGCAATTTTGTTAGCGTCGTTTAAATTTCTGGCTGCGTTCCATCATAGCGTCCTCTTTTATGAAATATAACCCTAGGTTTAACGCTAAATCTGGTCCTTTTACATATTTTTAAATTTGAATTTCTTTTGCGACATAAATCTTAGGTTCTTCTATCATAAAATTTGGTTTTTCATAAAATTGCCAATATTTTGAACATCCAAATATAAAGCATCTCTACCAAAAACTCAAACAATATCGACTATGTCGTAGATAGTATGAGTATGTTCTCACCATAGCAATATATTGGGGAAATAATGGTATCCTTTGAAACCACTTCTGACCACAATCATCTCCTGGGATCGTTTATAGTCGATGGCTTTCTCTTTGTGGCACAAAAATATATTTAAAAACATCTCAAAATATTTATTATAAAATTTACGATAAAATAAAATCTGAATTGTAAAGTGAAACTTATACTAACTCCAATATTTCTTAGTTTTATCATATGTTGATCTGAATGCTAATTCTGGAAAAATGTTAACAGTTATATATTTCTTTAGGTTCTTAAGATTGTTGCAAATTTAATTTAATAGTGATTTTTAAATTCTTACATGCAAGGGAAAATGCATCAAATAGATGAAATTTGAAAGCAAACATTTGTTTAAGCATATTAAGCTTATCTAGCTCTAGAGTTTGTATATTTTCTTCATATGTCTTCATTCTTCAAGTTTAATCATATCTCTGTAAAGTTCAAACTATTATCAAAGTCTTAGTCTTTATCAAAAAATCTTAGTGTTTTAATCCTAACAAATTTATTTATATCGGTCCTTTTTTCAATGACGATAAAATTATATAAGAGAAAAATTTAGAATGTCAGTGGATAGATTAAATAGGAAGGTATTAGGATGAAATTTTAATACTTAATCTATGAAATTGCGCAAGTTCAGCGAAGAATCATCTTTGCAACCCTCTTGTTTGAAACTGACCCGTTTTTATTACGTTTGGGTCAAGTATCTTTTCCTATCCTTAAACCATCATTAACAATGAAAAAGATCCTTCTCTTTGTATGGGGAAATATAGCTGGATTAATTTATTTTAAATTTATTGAACTTGATCAAATAAGTATAACAGAATAATATTATCAAAAATAAGAGCAAGAATTTACATTTAAAAAAATAAATACTGCCGTGATATTGCTGGACGAATAGATGAAAATAGATGGGCGTCGAATAGAAAGACTCTCTTTTCTAATAACTATATATTCCGCACGCAGAGCAGAGAAAGAGAGAGATCTGACTGCAGGAGGGACGACTTGCAGCCTCCTGCGCGTCACCTACCCTGCGGTCGGTATGCATGTGCAATGTCTCCGCAGGGCCACAAGAGATGGCGCTATTAAAATAACAAATTGCACATGAAGAGAGATGGAAGTATGTCGCTGTTAACAGCGCTACTACTTGGGGATTGTAAATCATCCACGCTATAATATAATACTAGACTTAATTTTGCAAAATTAATATCAAAATAATAATGAAAATTGGTATTGAATTTTCACCCTTTTCTTCCAAGTATACGGTGAATATCTATTTTTTTTTAAAAAGAATGAATGAAATGTTGGCATAGGGATTTAGATTTTAAAAAATAATTATACCATTCTAACAAATTTGGGAGATTGGAATTCTTGATATTTCAGACCGATCATTTCGATACAGGTCTACCCTCATTTCCTGGATCTTATCCAAGCTCCTAATACTACCTGATCCTAACTTTAAGATAAGTGTAAGACATTAGAAAGCCACCATACGGAAAATCCTATCTTTAGAAAAGCTTTTAGTGAAAATTACCTACTTTCCATTACTTTAAAAGTGTATAAGTAATATAATTCCACTACAACTTTTGATGGAATGTCAGTGTAAAAATAATATTTTTCATTGACATAAAAACAGAAATTCATCAAACTTTGTTTCATCATTTGCAATTTTTTTTTAGATTTATCTCCCTATTAAACCACAACACGCATAATTTCAGCCAATGCATTGTTTTGTAATTTAATGTGGAGTATTTCCCCCGCGGCCAATAATTGAACTTTTTTACTGCTCAACTAGGGCCAAGTTTACGACCCGCAGACCATATACTTTGAATAATGCCACTCTAAAATACATTTTCATTGTATATGGTCTCGTTTATGTTTTGTTCTTGGGGTGTACATCAAATATAAATTGGCAGGATACCTTTTGACAGTGGCAGTGACGCGCGGGCAATGTGCGAGTCATTCAATACAAATAAGGGGATTGTTGTTGGCATCCGCCGCCGCCCATTTCTCCGTCAAATTGTTCGGATGGAAGTAGGCGACACTCCCGCCCATGCCCGTGGTGATTCCCAAACGTTCCTCCGATAAAGTCGATAAACATATTTTTCTATTTACAAAGACCCAATTACCACCCCGCCAATCTGAATGATTGATCCTCGCCGGAGGCAGATGGATAGTTTTATTTTTTCTTCATTGATAAAAAGTGTAATTCATCATCGGGGCATGTGTAAATATTTCTTCGTGGGTTGTTAACTTTTTGATATTTTTTCCCGTGGGATTGCGCCAACTTTGTAATATTTCCGCCTTCGCATATTTACCCATAAAACATGGAATTTGTCCATGTGGACATTTTAAAAGTTGCTTTATGGCAACCATCAAACATTTATTATTAGGGTGTGACACATGAAATAGCCGAATTTGTGAAATAGAATTAAAACTCAACATAATTAGCAAATCCGATACATATTTAATAAAAATAATCATTTATATTTTCATAATATTTTAACTGGTCAAAAATACAACAAAAAAAATCTTGATAAAAATCTTATGAATAAAAGTAATTTTTTGCCAAATTTACTGAATGAATGATGATTTAAGATTCATGCGGTTGAACATTATCATATATGGACAATATTTGCTTCCTCTTAAATGAAAGCATATCCTGGGGTTTAGTTTGCGTTTAAACATTGTTCAGATTTTTTTTTATGATATCATGTAGAATTCACCATTGTCGGTTGGGTGGTGACGCGCAGGGGGTTGGAGTCGGGAGGAAGAATTGTCGATTAGTCTTGACTGCGGAAGAACGTCCTTCCCGCAGCTAGATCTCTTTCTCTTGTGTTGAATAAAAAGTTATCTAGAGAAGAGAGTCTTTCTGTTAGACGTCCGTCTATTCCCATCTATCCATCCGACAACATTATGACCCAAAATAATAGCTGACCCGTGCGCTAGTGCGGCCATCCCGACGAGTATGTGGGAGCGGGAGACCACCTGGTGAGTACCCCCACTCCGTTGAACCTTCACTGGTGTCCCCACGCCACCTGAACGCTTCACTGGTGTCAGAAGTGGGAAGATAATTCGTCCATGCTACAATTTGTTACAGCCTATTATCATTTAGCTTAATTAATTTTAATATTACCAATGTATCTGTCGATCGGTCTTTTAGATTCATCCCTTAAATAAAATTGGACATGGTGCTTGATATCAATTTAAATTTTTGCATAATTATTAATGTTCCATTTCATATTTACAAACTTCCCGGTAAAATGTGCTCTTATTCATTTTCTGCGTTCAAAGAGTGAAATATCATCTTGGGTTGAATTACAATTTTCTCTTCAGTTTCGCCTTTCTATTATCGCAGGAACGGCCCTATTCAAATATTTTTTTTCATCCCCCGCAGGCTTTTTGCCGGAAAAGTTTGGAAATGCAGGACTCACGAGTCCAGACAATGGTCGCAAAACGGTTAGCGAAACCGAAAGTGGACGGGGCTGGGGTCGTTATGACGGGCACATTCACATTTACATTCCGGCTTCGGGTGAAAGGAAAAACGCTCAAACGTAAAAGGCTGCGTTTGTTTTCCAACTGTAAAAGGAGACTTTTCATGCAAACGAATAATATTTGAATTCCTTTGAAATATTCTCACGGCCATAACAGTCAATTCCACGTCCAAAGTTTCACCACGGATCAAAGTAAATATTTGAATAAAAGCCAAAATTTCCCGCATAAATTACGCACATATTATACACGCCAACGTTAGCCGATATGTATTTTTATGGTCTCACGTTTATGACACATTGTACAAAGGCATAACAAACAACATTTCTGAACGATTTTATTAAATCATTAAATAAATTATAGTTAAATTGTGCGATAGAATATTTCTGAACTTAATTCAATTTTTTGTTGAACAATCATCTTGTATTGACTATTAAAGACGTTAAAAAGAAACTAATAAAACACCTTAAATTTCAAAAGGATCAAATATTCATAAAATAAGAATTTATATATACCATGACACGTTCAAATGGATTCAGCTTTCAATATAAATTACCTTCATCGAGTATCATATCCGTTATCGAATGTTGGCCTCTCCATCAGAAAATTCTCCAGGGATATGTATAGAATTTTCATGTGGAGATTTTAAATATTTTTAAACAATATTTAATTGACTTGCAGACAATTGGGATTAATCCAACCTTCCAACCGTTTTCAACTTCTCAAATTTATTGATAGGGGGGAAAAAAAATTAACACAATCCAGTTTTGAACTGAAGTTTTTATAATACGAGTACAGAACCTAGCTCAATTTTTCATCAATGTATATATAATAATTGTATTAAAGAAAATAAAATTATGTTTACATGCATTTGTATATTTTTATGCATTCCCATGGACACACAGACAATATTATTGTCCTTAAATAATATAGGAGTATAGAGAATATGAAATATTCTTAGCTCTTTCTGGACCATCTGGACCGTTTTTGTGAAAATTTTACCCGAAGTCTGTACGCAATTTTATTTCGTTTTTAAAAAAAATGCAAACTACAACAATTTTTTTTACAAAATATCAGCGGACCATAATGATTTAATATGATTTTTATATATAAAAAAAAACTATGTAGTCCCGTAGCTCGTAGCTCAATCATCTTGTGTTCAAATTCTACAGGAGACGTAACTGGCGACCACATTTTAATAAAAAATGGTTGGAAATTATACCATAAAAGGGATTGCTAAAAACACCTTAAAAAATATGAACCTGAATATTGATATTTTGGATTGTTAAATTTATAGATCATTTTTCAACATATCAGTGGTCTAACATATTTATCTGGAATTTCATTATAAAATAATATATATTCTGAATCCCAAAATATTCCTGATTTTGTAGAGCCCCTGCTGCTTAACCGCTCATAATCAAGCCAGTAAAAAAGTGTTGAAATTTATAGAAGCGATCGTAAATCTCAAATGAGTTAGTAGATCCCGCGAAGAAAACCGGGCAAAAGCTCCCAGTAGGCTTGCCAAGTTTTCAGCGGAAACGTAAAACCTTAAAATCAATAAGAGTTATGAAAAGCGGAGGGTTTTCGTGCGGCATGCGACATAACATTTTTTTACTCAGGCGAGGCGAAGAGTCCTTCGGATTCACGGTACGGTAAGCAAAAATGCCTCACGAGTATTGAAATTATTTACTTCGCTTTGAATATAAATATTTTTCAGTGTCGCAAGCTTTCTATATGCGAATCGAGTGCTTTCAAGGAGCTTTACAAAGCTGAAGCTCCGCAGTGGTGGAAAACAATACGCCAGATCGATTCGGACTCGTTTAGGGTACAATCTAATGACTGTATATATTTTTACAAAGCTCTAATATTTTTTTGAAAAATATAAATTATAACACTATATTAAAAACAATATCATCCACTACTCTTACTGCTATTAATATTTTATAGGAAATTCATCTTCTTTTGCTAAAATTAACACAATTTTCAATCAAATCTATGATCGTTTAAGAAGCTTCCATTGAACGCCTAGTTTTATCATTAATTGACTCCTATTTCAATTTAAATATGGGTATGATGGTCTAAATTCTGGAATCATGATTTTATGGATTTAAAAAATAGTATTGATATGATTAATAAAGTCGTACAAAGATGTCTATGAGTAACGTGATTCACAACAAAAGTTGAAATTGCATTTAAGAATCATAATATTTTTTTACATACGCACAGATCCCGTCTTATCTAAAAATCCCGTTTAAGCAACCTTACCCCAATTTACTCATATGTAGAAAGCGATAAAAAAAAGTCTCTTATGAAGATTTTTTTCATCTGAAAGTGAATATGGCACCCTAAGAGGCACCTCAAGTCTCTCCATTAGTTTTTCACCATCTTTACTTTAAGAAGGGATTTTAAAACCATTATAAACACTTATTAAAGCTATCTAGTGTACTATCTTCTCCATAACTACATGTGTACTGTAATTATGGAATACTCTCGGTTTTCTCGGTGTTAAAGACTTTATTTGAGGTCATACATTTTAATTTAGCTTTCATGTTATCCAAATGAATGTCAGATGATTTCATTAATAGCTATATCGCTCCTCTTTAAATGGTTTAATTATATATCCCTCATTTAATGTAATTTATTGGGGATAAAACATTATTATTAAAATGGATGGATTTCGTCAAGTTTTGTGTACTCCGTCATTAATGACGACATTTATAATTAATAACCAAAAGCTCTCTGTGTTGTATACATACAGAGAGCTTTTGATTATTAGCGGCCGACCTAATTTTGATTCCTCTCCGAAAGGTCTCATTAAAGCTACATCTCTAATTACATCAGTCATCATCCATGTAATTTTGTATATGTTGATATAATATCGAAAATAATTAAATCTTCTCAATGAATAAATAATGTTATATAAGGAATAGAGGTATCTAAGTTATGTATCAAATTTAGAGCTTTTATTGATACAAATAAATATATACATTCATTATTTCTTCATGATAAAATTTAATTGTATGAAAATTATAAACAAACAGGCTTTCACTGAAACATGTTAACGTGTAGTCATACCAAGAAAATATAAATAAAGGATATCATTATTTCTACATAAATTCTTTTAAGGCTTCAATAAAAATAATTCAAGTCAGCGTTATAACGTTTTCGTGTCATTTATTGGACGAAATGTTATTCCATGACATCGAAAATATTGAAAGACATCATTTTGAATGGTTATAGAAATACATAACTCTCTCGGTATTAGCCCTAAAGCAACAAAAGCAAGAAATGTTCTACAAACTATGACGTTGTTTTTGGAACAATAAAAAAATCTGGCAGTAGCGGGATTTGTATGCGTGTCAATTTTTATTTTTCCAAAGGTCTTTGAATAATGAGGCAATATTTTATCGGGCTTGTCCCTATTGTTATTTTAGAATCCTTTTTCGAAGTGGGATTTTTCGGGGCGTATATTTAAGGCTTTCTGGGAATAAATGAATTTTCACATGCTTAAAACAAGAACTCGGGTCGTTAGTACTCATGAAAATTCATCAAGTAATGAATTATGACGGGAAAATTGGAGCTGTAAATCAGCTTGGTTTAGAAAACGAATATATTGGATGAATTTTTGGAATTAGGTAAATTCAATGAATATTATTACCATTTTAGCAATTCTATGCAACGATATTCAATAGTCTCTGTTAGATGAAAATAAAATAAATCTCATAAAAATTGTTGATCGAGTAAAGTGGATTTGATTTTGGACTCTTATTATAAAGATTCGTTTTGAATCTAAACAGTACCAAAAAATATAGACATTCCTGATCGAACATCATGAATTAAGTATACCTTTTATTCTGCTTTCAAACAAACATAATTGAAATATTTAGCGAAGTTGGGCAGGACTAACATTAATTTATTGATATACTATTATTGAAATATTAAAAATAATGACGGATCCTTCAATCTGAAAAAATATTCTTGAGTGTTCAAAAAGTCTTTCTGTGTGTTGGGATGAAAGATCATACTGCTGCATGATCACTGAAATGGGATTCTGGAATTTGATTCGCAAAAAGTTCGACAAAATAATTTAAAAATCTATATTTGAGGTGTTTTTATTCAAACGAGTAATGATCGTAAAAATTTAGCACAACTTTAGGGAAGTCATACATTACAAAATAAATTGTGTTGACCCTAATTTAAGCTAAGAACCAAATCGGAAGGTCTTCCTCGAAGAAAGCTCATTAGCTATATACCGACTGGTTTAAGGTTTTTATTGACCCTTGTGACCATTCGATTGATCCCAAAGGTCAGCATCAACCCACAACGAGTCCCTATCTGAATATTTAAATAAATTAATTGATTTACATAGGAGAGCATTTAGACCTAGTTTATATCAATTCGATAATAGTCAAATAATAATTTGATGTATTTATTTTAGAATAAAGAGCGGTTGCAGAGTGCAGGGGCGCGGCCCGCCATGGGCCCCGCACTTTTAATTCTACTTTGTCTACCGCCTGCACTAATAGCCTACAATTCGCCTAAAAGAATAGGTAAATCTATGTTTAAATAATTAATTATTTTATTTACACTATCATTATATATTTTTTGCATAATCAAGTATATTTTTTGTATTAGAAAGGCGCGATGTACAACAAGGAACCCAAAGAGGGTCCACGGATTGGAAACAGCTCTGGCATAGTGAATTTACAGACTACCGGAGATTGAATGAGCATTCCTTGGACAACAACACCATGATAAATGTGACGGCACAACTTGGTGCAACTGCCTTTCTCCATTGTCCCGTAAAGAACGTTGGAGATAGAGGCGTAAGTATTCCTTACATCTAATGGAATTCGAAAATGGTGTCGCTTAAAAAGACTAATAAATCCGGCATAGTTCTTTGATGCTATCATCCAGGAGAGTATTTCAACGTTAATTTATTTTTGCAGCAAATTTCATGGATAAGGCGGAGAGACTGGCATATTTTATCATCAGGAATGTTCACCTATACCAACGATGAACGATTTCAGGTGAGTTCTTTACTTATTTAGAATATTTCAACATGTATAGGAGTATTATACTTATCCTCTTTGTTAAATCCGAACTGATTAGCAGTCGATCAATATCGCTATGTTTGAGACAAATACACAGCAAAAAGCCAATATCAATTCTCAAAGGACTTCATATTTTACAAATAATTCAAATAGCAATATTCACCAATAATTCGTATTACACTATGATCCTCAAAGGGACATCGCAAACAGGGAATTGTCTCCCAATCATATTATAATATAGGCACACCGACTTCAATGTTATATTACAAAATATGAATTATCACCAACTATGCGGTTCAATTAATAAAGTATCAATCAATAAATGTATTTAAGTGAAACTTCTTTAGGCGCGGTCATATTAATTTACTATTTTTTATCATTAAATAAACCACAAAAATTGATACTTTTTGTCCATAATTAGAGTAAATAACCCATTTATTAATTCCAGCTATTAAAAAAAATATTAAAGTCGCCTAAAAATGGCGTTTCAGATTCCATTTTTAGTTGTTTGCATGCGTTAATGCGATTATCTAGGTTCTCTCCGCATTGCTCGTGCGGCACCCATCTTTCTTCTCTCCACAACTTTCTGATTTTTTTCAAATATCTTTGAACACTTGACCATGAGTATCTGAGATTTTTTCTTGAAATTTTGACATTTGTGAATACTTAAAATATTGCTCAGTATATCGCAAATATTTTATATTTATATATGAATAAACACAACTTGAAAATGCAGCAGCCTAAATGCAATTAATCCCCAAAAACGGTAATAAAACGAAAACTATTTTGGGTTCTACTTATAATAGGTATTCCTACTGAAACAAAACGATAAACGACTTATATCAAAATTATACGTCAAAATATTTATGAATGGAATTGAATCAATATTCTTATGCATCGTCAATATAATTGTTGATGTTTAAGCCTACTTATGTAATTATGGTTGTTGTCTTCAAGCGTTTCTAAATGGGTCAAAAACTATTCAAACATGTCATTGCAGCTACAAATCTGTAGTTTATGTAAGCTTCAGTAAATAGAAATAAATTTTCCGGTAATTGGACATAGATATTCAGCAATGTTTACCAGTTAAACGGTTTACCGAAAACCGGCAATGCATGCCCTAGTAGTTTCGGATGATCTAAGCGAAAACGCTCACCAATTTCGCAATCCATCCAAATCCTCTTGATTCAAATATATACATATTTGTATTTAAATAGCGTTATATTATTTATCACGTTAAGCTCCGATACACTTCAATGGGTCGCATCTGAGTCATCTTCGATTTGCAGACATTTTATTTATCTCTGAGAGAGCAGCGAAGCTGAAAACTAGGTTGAAGGAGTTGAAAATATAGAGAATAAAAGCCGACTTAAAAATATATTTAAAATAAACAAAGATAATACTAAATTATGGCTATACGAGCGACGGCATCAATACTTTACTATTCTAAAAAACTCAATACAATGGCTCATTATTGAATAAAATATAACGATCGAGTAGTCATATATATTTTTTAATTTAAGCATATCTTGTTTCGAATGAAGTAACTTCGAAATTATTAATAAAGTTGAGCAGTACCGAATTTGCATGATTGATCTGTAAGAGTCTTCAAATTTAAAGCATAATTTATCCTAAAAAGCACTTATAATATGCTTTTATACAAGTTTAATAAAGTAATTTTTTGTGTATCTGATCAAACGTTAAATACATATAATCAGTGTGTAAAATATTTTCTTACTCAAAATGATTTCATTCAAGTAAGATTGGAGGCCATGTCCAATATAAGATGTCAGAAAAATAGTCTTCGAGCCATTTCTGAGTATTTAAGTGTATTTGAAAAATAAATACAGGATATTGTTGATACATTTGTAACTATTTTTCAACATAATCGAAAAAATAAGAGGTGCTTAAAAACATCTCCATTTATTTTGAATGCTTCTTTTGAGTTTTTCTTTTTGTGGTCTCACAATATTGTGCACTAATGGTTTCATCCTGAGGCAGAAATTCGACCAAAATGATGCCTTTTCCGTCCCAAAACACTGAAGATATGATTTTTTTGCCCGAAATAATGGTTTTGATTTTTTTAGCAAATTGGTGTGACACCACTTTGATCTTATCGACACTTTTCACGAAACTGGATACTACAACGTGAATTTAGGTACTATCTTGTTCCTGCTATGCTCGCTTTGTAAAGAGATCCCCCTCTAACACTTAGTATGACTAATCCTTAAAAAACAAAAAAAAATACAGCCCATTATTGTTACAGTACACTTACTTTCCGGATTAGACTCGTAGAATACGTATGGTATTCCTGTTTGCCAGAACATTTTGGTATACATTTTGATTCATTCTCAGACTTTTTTCGTGAAGACATGTTGAAACATAATATACTCGTCATTGTAAATGACACCGAAAACCGTTATTCTATCTATTATGTGCCAGATCCTGGATTTTTCCCAATTTATTAGCAAACATTGTCTCATCATCATTTGATCTTTTTAATTCTTTGAATTGTTTTTAACATCAATATTTGAATGGCACACATTGAATAGACCAAAAACTGTTTTCTCCATCCCTTAGATCGCTTATAATCATCCAATATATTTAAGATTTGCATTTTTTTAGGTTTTACCAATCATTGATAACTTGAGAATAATAACATGGCATCATTGCAAAATTTGTTCAATATTCTTATACAGTATGTTGCGAAATGATTTAGTTTGCCCTTGTACTGAACATATATAGCTTTATTTATTTGTATACGCACACACATGTCTTGTTAAATAAGATATAACATGGAAAATAAACATCTGCAAGAAGAATAACGGATAATGAAAAAAGTTTGCCGTGTATCAAAGAGCCGGGGGCTTGCCATTTTACTAAAAACTTTCTCCCTAAAACAGAATATATCTGGGGCGTCGGGCGAACGTTGTGAAAATTGTAGTGCGATTGAAACAAAATGATTTTGTTTCTATTTCAGACGTACAACAATAGTGATGGGATATTTACAATCCTTTATATCCTGGATTGCGGAAATTTATTGAGTAAACCCGACCGCGATACGAACCAATTTGTTTTTTTATTCCCTATCCTCCCCGAGTCGACTTCGTTTCCCCGTTTTATCGCATTTTGGTTCGTCGGAGCGCCGAATTAAAATTTATTTATTTAAATCGCCGATTATCGTGAGCTTTCATCATGCGAGGCTTCGAGCTCGAATCGACGTCTCGAAAGCACCCAACGTATGGTCGAGCTTTTAACGGCATAAATTATTTAATAAAATATGGTCGGATGATTCGAATAGCATCGCAGAGGCGCTTTAATATTTAACAACAATAGCTAAAAGCTCGCGAGAAACGTGTGAAAGTGGCGGTTATATAAACGATGAGCTTTCGTACATTTACGCATTGCTGAACTCTCACGCGCCGGCTGCCTGAAAAAAGCTCTTTTTTTGTCAGCCTTCCCGAAAAAACGTTTATTTATTATGCAGCTCAACTGATCCGGGCATTTATCGTATTTGCCCTCGGTTAGTTGTTTTCTGAATTCATTCCACAGTTCATGCGGATTTATGTAGCGCTCATCGAACGGATGATAAATCGCAAAATGAGCTTTCGCTTTGTGACGCGAATAAATTGACCGCCAATTGTTGTAATTTGATTAACCTACTTTGTTTGCAAAAATTTAATTACATGTACATTACATGTACGAATGAAAAATCATGATAACAATATTTTTGTAAAATATAAATGGAAGCGTGTTATAAGTCAATTATTACGTACAAAGACATAACTTCATAGTATGATTGGAACTTAATAGTATTAATAACTATATAGAGAAGATTTTGTATATAGAGAGATTATTTGGTACGGTGAATAATTTTTCACAATCTGGATTTGAATCCGAACCCTTTCAGTAAGGAATCCAATTATTCGTCATTATAAACTATACAAATTTCGAATAGTAAAACTTATATAATCCTGGATATATTCGGTATAGTTTTGAAGTATGAAAATAACAAAACATTTTATATATATATTATATATATAAATTTATTTATAAAAATAATACATTAAAAATGAGCTCATTTTCATTATAAGTCATATATTCAAAATTTAAAAAACAGAGCATTGCATGTTTCATGATTTAAATTTGTTCTTAATTTAGTTTTAATTTGTCCTGCCGTTGAAAATATTCGTTCAGTAGCTGTTGGCTTTGGTTTTATTGTTAGAAGTGTATTAAACAATACGTCCAATTTTTCTGTCCTTTTAAAAATTTTAAAAAATCTGATTATTCATACTGTCATAATTGTTCATTTTCGCGAGGAACAAAATTGAACTTTGCATTTCATGATGCGATTCGGAAGCTGAAAGATTAAGAGATGTCATTTCCATACCAGAGTCCGTTCAAATATTTAAAATTTCATCAATAGATAACAAATTTCGATGAATTCTCTCAATAATACTTTATGTCAAAAAATAGCCTCATAATTGGTTGAGTATCGAAACTGTCCATTAGAACTGGGAATATTTCCACTTTGTAAATATATCAAGAGTGTGATTGTTATTTTTTTGTGTCAGCGTTCGTTCATTCTCTTTTTTTACTGCGTGTAATAATTCTTTACTTAACGAACTTCCAAAATTTTCGAACTTATAAATTCCCTCGGCCGTTATTAATGTTGCATTATTATCACTTAGTTCATTTATAACAACTTCCATTGAAGCCACAACATCAAGTAAAATTCTTAAAATCATTAATTCACTTTCAGAAACAATATTCATATTCATATCCACCAATGTTTTATTAACAGGATCAAACACTACCCCTGAGCAATGGTTTCACCCAAGTAGTGAATACCCCAGTATTCGTATGATCTTTTGTCAATTTTGTAAAATATTCTATTAAAAATGATTAAGAATACCATTCGGATATTTCCCCAAATATACGAATATGGAATAATTGGGAAAAGTCCTGAATATATTCGAATATCCGATTTAAAATCCCTAACTTTTAGTAAGAGTTCAAGATTTAAATAACTATACCGACATTTAGTCGTGTTTTTTATATGTTAATTATATTTCTAGTTGTTTTGCATGTTATGAAATTTATGCAAATAATAATGCAGATTCTATCATTTATTATTTAAAATTGAATACTTGGAAATAAATTAGTTGTTCATATGTATGTATAGTAGTATATAAATATAATAGATTTATATTTTCTACGTAGAAAATTAAATTATTTTTCCTATAAATAGATTTAAGGGTAGATTTATTGCTTCGAGAGATATTTTTTGAGGATAAAAGAAAGCCATATATATTTGACTACTATCGTAGCTAATACAGTGATATATTAGAATTGAACTTGCAGACGATAAAAATAAAAGCGCAAATCGAAACTTCGGCGCAAACTTGGTGCAATGTGAGTCCCCGTTTTTTTCTTCTTCTTTTTTAAGCGTCTGCCACTTGTACTTGATTTGAAGCATCAGAATAGCGGAAGATTCGAAAAAGACGAACAAGCCTTGTAGATATAACAGTGAATTTGATCCTTTGGAACAAAGGCGCTCGGTTTTAAAGGGGGTTGACCTTTGTGAAGAAAATTCATAGTGTTTAACGGAGAAAAATTCTAGAGCTTTTATGTTTTCCATCATCTTGAATTTGAATTATCCTCTGGGATTGGATGGCATCACGATTCAATGACGTCTATAAACCAATGTTTTATAATACATATTTTGAAATGTGTTAAAAAGATATAATATTTTATCGCATTTTTCCCCTCAGGACTTAGATATTTTTATCAGAGTTTTCTCGATATGGAAGATTGACCTACTTCTTTCGAGGTACACAAATTCAAAGTGGATGCTAAAAGCTTCCTGTCATTTAGATATGTATTTTTACCCAAATCAGCTTTCATTTCAATAATTCAATCAGACTCTTATTGAATAAGCTAAGAAGACAACTGGTTTCGAAGAAAAACTTTTGTTGAAGACAGGAATGCTGAGCAAAACAACATTCATCTTCCACAAGTCTGAAAGCTTAAAAATACTGAATTTTGTATGCTGAAATGAAGTTGCATTACGCTTCGATATAAAATTATTGAGTTTTTCGTGAATTTATCAATATGACCAATAATAACAAGATTTAATAAGAATACTTGCAATCAAAAAATAAACACATAATTACTATAATATATTTGTGTTTCTGTGGGAACACATAAAAAACTAAAATTTTCACAGTTAAACACTGCTTTCACAAATTTCATGTATATGTTAATCATTATTATTTATTAATATAAAAAAATCACATTATTTAGTCATGAATATTAATAAATCAGCTGTAAGTATTAAGGGAATGGATAAGTAAACCAAACTTAAACAATGCATCTAAATCGGAAACGACCTCAAATTTCAATCTCAACACTCACATCACTATTAAAAAATCAGATCTACTCCAATCTATTCGCTACTGTTAACCGAATTGCTATATATATACACTGAAAGAACTTTTTTTTATGTTGTTGAATAAATATTATTTTGGGCATTTTATATGGTTGGTTTGACAAAATTTCGTTTGTATTTTTCAGTTATCAAAATACTCCTGCAATTTATTTAACTCGATTAGCATTTTAATGTGCAGAATGTTCATTTGCAAAAATTTAATTTAATAGTTCTACCGAAATTTAAAAGCGAAATAGTTTCAGCAGACTAAATGGATCAGCGTCGGTTTGTTGGCCTGTCAAAGTCTATTGAGTCAAAAACTGGCATTTAAATTTTACCGAATAGAACCGCCATTTCATCCAAAATATGGAATGAATCATGTATAAAAAATATTATTTACCTTTGGACGTTTTGCATGCATTCCAAATTCCATGCAGACATACAAAAAGTGCAGCATTCAAACAAATATGATGCATACATATTCCCATAAGCGTCGCGCCCTAAACAGATGCCACGGCCATGCTCCTGTTTTGTCGAGAATGCACATAAAAACCTTTTGATAAATCTCCCCATTCAGGAATGTTCCATCTGCAGAGCGACCTTTCATTTCAGAGCATCTTTTTGTCGGAATGATTTTGAATTAGGAGTAACGTTTATTTTTTGACGCACAAAAGGCTCATTCAACTGATAAAAATGTAGAGCAGAAGCGTTGCCAAAAAATTCGGGGGACGTTTCGGCCCTCTTTGGGTCTTTTTGCTGATCTGCAATCACCGGAGGGCTTATATCGCGCAGATTAGCGGAGGGATTCTGCATTTATCCGAACTGGGGAGATTTCTTTTTATTCCCACGCGAACCGGCGGAAACGTAATCGAATAAATTTGTTATATATTTGGGTCGCGCGTGAAAGCCTCCGTAATGCCGCTATGAAGATTTTCCGCGAAGAAGCCTCCTTATCCGACAATCTGATAAGTTGCCACAGTCGATTCGAATGAATATCTTCTATGAATTCTACGGATGCACTTCTACAGCCCTAGTTAACACATTTTTGTCGGGGCACATAAAACACGTAAAACATTTCTTCGCGATTAATGCTATAATATAAAATAAGTAAGACCATTTATCAAATTGTTTTAAAATATTACAATCTTAAATCTTCACAGAGATAGTCTGTATTAAAAAACGTCATTTTGAGCGTCATTACAGGGACAAATCGTCATCGTCATTGTATCGATGTGAACATTTTATCATTAACCTCGTACAGTAGAACCTCGATCATACACTAGATAATCGAGCTTCTACTATAATTTAAATAACATTATTTAAAAATAAAGTGTTAAACTAATAATAGTTCTTCCTGAATAGTATACAGAGTATAAACTAATCATATATTACGTATAGCTTGAAAGTACTACACATTTTTTTATCGCAACAATCGAGCAATGCAGTTAATTGAGCTAAATATTTACTAGTAAATTTTGCTTGAACATGTTTGGTAGTTTTGCTAAGCTATTGTTACTTTAGCATGAGAGCATGTTAACGCACGCAGTGCGCAATTTTTCCCACTACAATGGCAAGTTCACGCGCGCAGCGCCCGATTAAAGTGTGTTAAGTATTGAAATCTTATATCAATCTATACAAGTTTTTCTATGCTGAAAACCTAACAATAATTTATATTCTATACATTTAATAATTATCATACTGATCATCATTAATCCTTTCTAATCAATTAATGTCTCCATGATCGATTTATTAAGAATATTTTATGTAAATGATAATACCATTTAAATGTATTCAAACATGCAAAGTCACTTCAATACAACCCGATGTCATAAAATCCCATGAAAATTTGCACAAAACAAAAATTACCTCCATGTTCAAGAGATTTGAACCCCATGACCTTTTCTAATTGCTGTGTTTTAGAAGCTCAACATTGAGCTCGGTTTCGTGAAACACAAATGCTTTTTAATATCGTATAGAAATTAATACATAAATTAATCAGAATTGAGATAGCATTTAATGTTTGTAAGACATGTTCTGTCTTATTATGCTTAATTCCATTGATGTCCATTATGCTTATGTTAAATAATTCCACAATCCCTTTGTAAGTCCGTTCGCGTATAAATGAGTGTTTAGTAGCTTGAGCTTTTGATGCACAAAACGTATCTAAACGCTACATGTAATTCTAGTCTCGTCAAAAGATAGTGTAGAAATTATTTTAAAAAATGCTTTACTGTCGAAATTATAAAAAAAATGATTTCGACAAGTGTACCCTACGCTTCTGAGTAACAAATTCGTCCTGGGTTTGTTTTAGACACAAGTTCTCGTAAAAGCACTCAATTTTTTATTATTTTAATGTACTTCTACACTTAACAGACTGCATCATTTCGCATATTAGTTTTATTCAAGCCCAGATTTATTTATTTTTAATTTAAGAATAAATTAAAATGATCAATGGTCAAAACAAATAGCTTGTGTCATCAAACATGAACTATTGATGGATGTATGGAGAGAATGAGCGCATGTATACATCGGCTGTAAATGGTTGTTAGAGCTATGACACAGATATTGTGCCATCGGCTATTATAGTGTTACGCATGTATATTATAATTATAGCAATGAAGCTTTTTAAATTTAATTTAAAATGGTTGAATTTTTATTATTTAAATTGGAGATTTATGGATTTCACAGCCGAAGGAAGTATAATGGATAAAGTTCTGTATGACATGTTAAGTGGGATTATAGCCCAAGAAATAAATGTCAACATTCTATATTTTGCTGGAGCGGCTCGGCAGGATTATCCCCAGGATAATCAGAACATAAAAATTCGCAAAAAACAAATTTGATGGCTGCATATTAAGGGGAATATTTCATGGGAACATTTCCTATCGTCAATTTTGGGAGGGAATTTTATTAGATAAAAGTTTACCGGTGGTCGAAGCAGCGGGCCTCCCATCCTATGTCTGTCATGACCTGATAACGGCCGCAAATTCTATTATTTCCCTCAGGCCATATTTTACATTTACCACCGGCTAAAAAAGAGCTTCGTCAAACGACGTATTCACTTGCCCCGCACAAATATGTACGTGGAAATGATCCACCATTTTCCGTTCAAACTTTTCGCGTTCCCGACAATTTATGTGTGTGTGTGGGAGCTTTTTTACGTACGCCCTTCGGAAAAGCTCTCTTTACGCGAAACTTCTATATTGCGGCAGAATTCTAATATATCTTTACTTTTGACGTGATGGAGGTAAGGTTCACATCGACGTAACGCAGATCAGATAACATTCATATTGAATTTCTTCAAATACGTCCAGATAAGTAAAGAACTTAGGTGCAAATTACGCGGGTCGAATTCCACGAAACAATTGATGTATGGCGGTGTACTTAAATTCTATATTGTTAATTTTTTTCAATTCAACATATTTTTTTAAAAATTGTCTCATAACTTTAATACTCATTGTTTATTAAGAAAACACTCATATAAGGTGGATTCAAATATAACCCGGAATTTTGCCGTATAACTTTATTAGTGATATATAAAAATACAAAGGAAGTATTTTATTCTTCTGCATAGTTCTCTTCGTTAGAAATATGTGTATTCCATCGGAGAAGAAGCTTCTTGATTCCGTCCTGAAGAAAGAAGGCAGCTGTTCTGAAAACAGTCGTGTACGAATTGTTCAACCGCAGCGTCGTCTTGAAATCGTTGCCCTCCCAATGCCTCTTTCAATGGACCAAACACATAGTAGTCATATGGAATCAAGTCTGAGCTGTTAGGTGGGTGTTTTTCATTGTAATTGGCTACCGTGTGTGGCCGCGTGTTGCCATGCAGAAAAATGACAGCTCGAATCTAGTAACTGGCAGTATTTCTCGACTTTCATACCTTTTTGAGCCCAATTAAAGGCTTGGATCTTATATAGAGTAGAATCACCAAACTGTACCCCTAATCTTCTCAAAATTTCACTTGAATTTAAGCCTTCATTTATGAGAAAACGAATAATTACGAGTTGCACAATAGATTTGCTACTTTTTGCCTTCTTTTTTCAATTATGGGTACAAAAATATTCCTATCCGATAGAATTATTTTTTTCTAATGAAGAAACCTACGTAAAAAAGAATAAACAATCCATTTGTATTTTATATAATACCAATAAATTTGTACAGCAAAATTCCGGGTAAAATTTGAGTCCCCCTTGTAGTTAAGCAGATTAGTGGCTGTTAATAGTTAGTTCTTTCTGCCTATAATAATCGACAGGAATACTTTGTTTAATTCCAATTTCCGTTAAAGATCCAGATTTCTTTGCTTTCCCAATCACAAAAAGTTTCATTTAAGAGGTCCTATTGCGTTTTCGCCACACATGACAGTTATCATTTATTTGGATAACTTGTCTTGGAACGAATTTTTCTCTCAGGGTTTTTATCAGCAAGCACTTCCAATACAGTCCTGTCTCATCTGGATTATAAATTTGATCGGGTTGCAAATATTATTGAAATTTTATGCGAAATTCATCAACAGTTTCAACAGAGGAATAGAGACGTTTTTCATGAATCGTGAGATGTCGTTGCTTGAATCTAGTCAACAAGCCAGACGAAGCATTAAAGTTGTCTTCTAATCCTAATGTTTCATAGAAAAATTGCCCATTCATTTTATATAGTCACGAATCAACCTATTTTCATAATAAAATAGTAGCTATCTAATGGACAAAGGGCATAATATAGTAAATTATGAAGTTGATCAAATGTGACCATATGGGATAAAATGCAGAATGAAGTTTTTAAAAACATCGTTATTCTTTAACACAATAACGGCTGCCTTCCACTCGTTAAATTGACCCATGAAAAATTAAGCAGCACAGACGTTAAAGTTTTATTTCATTCCCATATGTATCCCAATGTATGCAAATCCATAAAATATTCATAAACAAATAATTCAATTCGACCTTTAAATACGAATGAATTTAAGGCTTTAATTTACCCCTATAAATTTATTATATTTTCCATTCCTTTGCAAACATTTCTGAAACGAAAATTGGCATCATAATTAAAACTGAGTTATTATAGAGCCACAGCTATTTCAATGAGTGTACAAGGATGAATATAACCGTAAGCCATCTCAAAGTACGCTACATAATACATGCATTTAACCCGCGGCTCCCTAAGCTAATCGCCTTTGAATATCGTTTTAGCGATATTTTTAAGCACCCACTAATGTTCATTTGATCTTCAGACTTGAAATTACCGGTTAAAACTGTTATGATGCCAATAAAAATGTCTCCTTGCAATGCATTTTATTCAAGGGTTTTTTAAGCTGGAATTGAAGCATCAACTAAATCAATTATGATTTTTTTAATATTCATATTATACTCTATTATATTTCGATCCTGGATTGATATTTTATAAGGAAAAAATCCCATTTTTTATTATTTGCTTTGAAAAATTGTATTTTTAACAGGTCTTCAATTTATTGTATATAAAATGCATCTGTCTCAGCGTTACGTTCCAGCTCAACAGTTTTTACGGCTGTTGAGCAAATATAGGACATTAGGCGAAAAGATGGACCATGTCACTATAGCTTGAAATACAATTTTAAATTTTGTAAAAATAAATAAATCCGTATAATATCTTTATATAATAGTCATATATAAGGGAAATTCAATGATAATTTTGATGAGTAAATCATTGATAGTTTAGCAGTATTGACTCATTACTAACCATTTCATTTAGGCTCTTACAGATAATTGATGATTCTTTATGAATATGTTTTTAGTTTATGACAAATAATTGTACAAAATAAACGTTTGAGGTAAATTCTGCTATTGTAAAAAGTCACAGACATTTTCGCCATCGTATCAAGTGTGCAATCCAGCTAGTTGCCTTGGCACCATTGTTCCCCTTCTTTGCATAGTGAAGAATTCACTTTAGTACTGCTTGGGAAGTGCTAGATACTCAAAATAGCTACAATACATTTCCCTGCTACAGTAGACTAAGTGTGGAGAAGATTGTTCTCCGTTGAATCTTCAATCTGAATAATTTTCTTTCGTATCTTGCATTGTAGTAATGTGGAAATACGACTATGTTTACGACTAAAAGTCATCGACACTGTAAATTTTTATATCAAATTGGATAGATTGGAGTGTGACATTGAAGAGTCGAAAGCATTTGAACTCTTAGCTTGATTTAAACTTACTGATTTTTTCAATTTTAAAATGGCATTAAATTTACTGATGCACTTATCCAAGGATACATGAAAATGGCTCTCTTCATATTTTAGTATTCTTACGGATATTATTTAAATGTGACTTATTTATTTATGAGCCGGACTAATCTTATGGTCACTCGCCTCTCCCAACTATGAATAGCTCTCATTTGTTCGGTAAAACTTAAATTTTTGGTTTCGAATAATTTTAGCTAGTTAATTATTCTATGATACTATCAGTTGTATAATATTTTGATTTTGATAACTTTAGGTTTTTTTTCTAAATTTCATTTAATTATATATAAATATTCTATGCACAGAACCTTTTAAACCACAAATCTCTACAATTACTAGAAGTGTTTTTAATTTTGTCCTAAACAAAAAATAAATAGCTGTCATTTAAGTACTGAAAATTTAAACATTCCCGCCAATTTTAATTTTTTTTTAGTTTTTCTGATAATGGGACATTTATCTCCTATAAAAGCTCATGTAAATGAGCCAGTTACTCCCTTGACTAAATATAATACAACTAAGAATAATGCGCCTTAGATCCTTAGACTCCACGATGCCTACCCATAAAACCCCAGGGGTGGGAGCCAACCCTACTCCCGTGGGCAACGATTGAACTCCTGGGGTAATGATGTGGATTAGAGGTGCACGAAAACAGCATCGTCGGCTTAGTGCGACAGTTTGCTCATTAAACGTAGCTGAGGTAGTTCAGCTAACATGAGTTGGGTGAGCAGGTCACCCTGTGCTGTGTACCCATAAAAAGGCATATGGAGCAACCGATTACAGTAGTTGGTGGAAACTATGTCAAAGGCTCACCACTATCCTCAACAGCCTAGGCAACCAGGGGAGAACGATTTTAGGCTGTTTGAATTTCGACTCGTCCCCGTGACTAGGTACTAAAAATGACCGAACCGATACGAATACCATGGGGAAGGGGTAGCTCCTGCAGTCCGTCATCTGCTGCAGCCCCCTTTAAGATGAGGTTGGACTCGTGGTGGCAGTGAACCCGCGTAAGTAAATCTCTTGAACTTAGAATAACCTTTGTCCTTCCTCCTCCATCGCACTTTCGGGCGCACATGGTCTGAAGCTGGTCTTTCCCGCGGAAACCTCGCCTCCTCTAGAGGGCGCGGATCAAAAGGGGTGGGTACCTGGACGCTCCCCACGTAGTGTTTCTAGTAGGGCTAAAGGATCAGTGGAAGACATTCTATCTGTGGCTATTTCGGGGTAACCCGGAACAGACCATACAGCACTGCAGGAAATGGGTTCTATTGATAATCCAGTCAGTCGCTGTCTGATGTCTGTCGTCTCTATTTCATAAAGCATATATAATACATCCAAATCAGCATTTAAATTAATAAGATATTTAAGAGTTGTTATGGATAATTTTTGAGTACATCAATAAGGATGTAAAAGATATATTGTATTATATTAAAAGGTATGTTCGTCATCTTATTATTATGAAAATGTACAATTCAACCCTTTTTACAGCTCCTTTGCTCATTTAGTACAATAAGCTGTACATTTCAAATATTGCAATTTTACATTAAATTTCTATACGAATATAATTCAATTAGAAAATTGTAATAATTTCAAGCAAAATATCCTTCCTAGGAAGATATGATTTATATAACAAATATGTAAGGCACGATTTTAAAACTTGAATTGAATAGTAAAAGTATAAAACCCCACAGAAGTATCATTAATTGAAGCTCAGCATGTATAAATTGGATGCAAAAGTTTTGATACATTTTTATGATGCCAACTTAGACATTTTTTCTGGGAAATAATGCATAACAACTGTTTTAAAACTATTCCATTGTATGAGACGATAGAGCGAAAACGATAGAGCGCTTGGAAATGTATTTTTAAGTTTTTGGATTTTGTAATGATCCAAGTAAAATTCGACTAATTGATCGGATGAATTTTGAAGCCTGATGATATCGTACATGATGCTGATCTACGTCAAATTACAAGAGATGTGAGATAACTAATTATCCTTGATGAGGTATGTTCAACGCATGAGGATAGCTTTAAGGTATAAGGTTCCTCATCACTTGTCAGCTGCCAATTTGATGTAGCATATATTGCTTTAGGTTCAGTAGAGTCTTATTGCATTGATGAGTCATGGAAAATATACGATACGAATTAAATACTATCCATAAAAGAACAGCTCTGAATCGCCGAATCAAAAGATATAAAAATATTTTGAATAATTCATAAGGCATCCGCCATATTTTGCATAAAAGCTAGCTCGTTTTGTTTGTTTGAGTTAAACCGACATATACTCCAAAATGCTATACATAAAACAAATAATTTCAGAGACTCTTGAAATAAGGACTGTTTCAAATATGTATGATGCGAAAAATATACGTCTTACACTTTTGCAAGTTGAGAAATATTGCAAAAACAAACCCCACATTTTACCATTTGACATATTGCATTCAACAACTAATAACAAAAGAAATGTAAATTTGTATGAATATTCCAGCAATGTGTATGCTTGCATCAAACCCTTATATTAGGGATGCAATTATTTTTGTTGCTAATAGTTTATATTATATGGTCCCTAATATCGGCTTAAATCGGAGAACTATTTTATTATTATATTTTATATTTTTAAGCTTTATATAACATTTTAAAAAGTTATTAAAGCTGTACACAAAATCAAATGTTTTAATATGAAATGTCTTTATTATTGGATGTTTATGGTTGTTTATGGCAATGTCGTTTTACAAATATTTGTGGAAATAATTTTGATTTCTTGTAGTTTATGAATCAAAATTATTTCTAAGCGATAAGCTACAAGCTGACGTTGAACTGCTTCATCTTTGCAAAATTAATATCAACATTGATGATCGAGCATATTTTGTAGCCCTGCCCTTTTACAGTAAAGAACATTGTGCACCATGACTTTTTTACTAAAATATCAATTTCGATGAGTGTATAAACCCTGCCCTTGGGAACTGACACTGGATTGGATTATTATTTCATCCCTTTAAAGATTAATACACATAATTTACTATAATGCCTTATATATAATTGGTATTTGTGTATATTTGGGTGATATTACAAAAAATATATTTTATTATTTAACTGACATTAAACTGGATTATTCAAAATTGGATTATATCACACATTATACGATTTTAATTAATGTATTTTTTTTTGTTCCAGATCCTACACGGTGAGAGTTCTGACGACTGGACGCTCCAGATAAAATATGTCCAGAAGAGGGATAATGGTACATACGAGTGTCAGGTGAGACCCGTTGAATAATTTTTGCATTAATTAGTTCCGAAACAATAACTGTAAATCCCATTTTAAAGGACGACTTTACAGTCCACAACGGTCGTGCAAACATTCTATTATTTTTCATTGTCCATATATTATCTGTCTGCTATCTAGCCAAGCGTACAATGGGAAAGATACGGAGCTATCCTGTATAAGTGACACAGGATGAAATTACTCAGGAGAATAGAGAGAAATATTTTTCCGCTCGATTTGCCTTAACTGAAATTAAATTGCGGATTGATAAACGAAATTCGGTGAACTGATTCTCTAATGGACTCCAACTGGGTCGGATCGGATATCTGTGTTTTAAACAAACTTTACATTGTAATGGAAAATTTAATTATTTAACTATAAGCGCCCAGCCTGGGGGAGAGGGTGGAACTCTTCTTTTTTTAGCATAAAACAAAGCATTAACCACGCGCCACGAGCACGAGGTAGGAACTTCCTCTGTAAACAACAAACGATCCTGGCAATTGGTTTCGCTCGTGGACAATGGATGGCAAACAAAGGACAGTCTTTTGTGCGCTATCAGCCCTGGTGTTGGGGAATGCAACCCCACCGAAACTCTAGTGTCGCTCAACAAAACTGCATTTTTATGCATCCGCTCTGCGTGTATACAGAAAGCCGAAAGAGATTTAAGATTATCAGGTGAAATCGAATTTTCCACTCTCGTTTAAGCGAAAATGCCAGAAACTGACACGAAAAATAGATAAAACAGGGAATTTATATAAGGTGAGCTACGAAAACAGCTTTATGAAGAGTGAATATGGATAAAGAAAAAAACACCCCTTATTTCATTTCAGCATCAAATATCTTTCGGATATAAATTGATTTTTTTAATGGAATGCAATCTTTGCTGGAAATTGAAGAATAGAGAATTGCTAGAATCTCTTAAAGAAAGTGCAGCGATTGACAGAGCATTAAGGATAATCCAGAAACCAATTTATTTTTTTCTTTTAAATAAGACTCTTTTATCTCTCTTCTACCTCTCTCAAAGAAAAAAAATGTAAGAGAGAATACATATTTAACAGTTAATCTTATTATACACTTCTACAAATTTTTATTATTAAAATATCTAGTAGATCCTTAAGGGGGGCAATTTCTTTAGACGCTCGAAAATGAGTCGTGTTTTATGATTTTTTTAATGGTGATAAAATAATTGTATCATTTTAAAATTTTGACATTATTTTACTACAATCTTAAAGTGTATTTTTTTATAAAATAAAACACAAAATGACGAAGTTATAAGGTATATCATTAGGCGCCTTTTCTCATGATATCAAACGGCTCGCCACTTGTCGAAGGTTTCCTGTTGAACTTAAATCGTAAATGGAAATGTATTTGATTTTTAATATATGTAGGAATTCAACTAAGTTATAAAAATTTTAAAAAGTATATAATTAAAAATTTAGTAGGCTTTTAGTTAAACTTCCATATTTTTTATCATTTTATTGATAGTTCTTACTCCAAAAAAATAATGTATTTACGTGAAAACCTTAAAACTTTAGCTTAGTTGACTAGATAATATTATAGTGAAGAACATTCCAAAATTTCAGTCAAATCGATCAACAACTTTTTAAGCTACAACTGGCGAACATTTTGAAAAGGCAGTTTTGAGATAATCTCGTTTTAAGTTTCAATGCGATAAAACTATCAATTTTAGTGACTTACCAACCAACCAATGATTCCAGGTACATATAATTGATCTTCAGCTTTCTCAAAAAATGTATTATCTTCGACTAACTGTTGTTTTCGAGGCTATACGAGCTGCTTTTGTCTCAGAAAGACTCTTACCGTTCTACCTCGCTACCCGCGTTTCATCGGTATTTTCAGCAAAGACTTTACAGTAGGTGCCAATAGTTATATTTAATGTATTCATCATCTTCCAAATGAAGCTATAGTCTATATTAAATATCCCAGCAGAAATGTATGTTAATATTTCAATGATTTTTTACACCAAAATGCAGGAGCTTTGGAGTCAATCGCCAAACCGGCGAGTTAAAACATTCATTAGCATTTTTGGTATAGCCACCCAAGCATCTTTAAAGTAATTCATCCCTAAACAAATATTTTTAAACTGGTAAGAGATGCTGTTTAATCTCTTGGCCGAGAAATGGAGTCAGGTCTTCAAGCTTTGGATATTTTTGAAAGCAATGGTTTTCTGCTATTTGCACCAGCTTTTGACTCCAGTGGGGTAATTCCATGATAATTTCTATTTTTTAAAATTCCTTGAACTTCTGTACCTTTTGTTCCTTTATAAAGATATTTTGAAATTTTTGATTCGAAAATTCAACCACACACGAAAAACAATGGAGCTAAACTTGACTTTAAGCAACTTTGAGCTGACTTCGAGCAATTTTAATTTCGCATACCTACAGTTAGAGATATATGAGTGCAATATAACGGTAATTTTGTTTAAAATATTTTTAAGAACATCTCATATATTAAAACTAATGATTTAAACAAAAATATTATGAAAGAAAGGTTTCTCAACTCCAAGCGCTCCTACCTGACCTGACTCCCTAGTTCACAGTGGTTCCGGCATGCTCCTGATTACGCGCTATAACTTCGTTAATATTTCATATTCCGATTTTTCTCTTTTATAGTATATTCTCAATATGTTATACTTTCGAAATACGTAATTTAAAAAAAAAATTGAAATCTGTAAAGGGTTTGCCCCCCTTACTTTGCGCTAATTAAATCATAGGTATACCTTCACTTCTTCTTGAAGTACCATATCCATACGATCTAGAATCGAGATTCAATATAGTAATGTTGTAAAAAATCCCATTATAACAACTTAACTACAACTCGACTAAATGTAATAAATACACCATAGTAAAGGAAAGGCTAAAGCAGCAAAAATACACGTAGTAGTTTAAATACGCTTAATTACGCTAAATAATTAGTATTTCTCAATTTTAATTTGGTTAATTTATTATCGTAAAATGTATAATACCAGATATTAATATCTTGAATTAAATTCTACAATACCGGATATTAAGAAATATGAAACCTTTATAATATTGTTAAATATTCAATCGAATCAATCTTTAATTTTCACCATAAATTATATTACTCAGCTCCAGGAAAGTCTCCCGACTTCCTGTCGAACAATCGAATTAAGGCAGAATCGCATTGGATAACTTCCGCCGGAACTTAATTTACAATTTACCCAAAAAGCAATTTATAATCGTATTTTCAATAATTGAGGAGTCGATTGAAAAAAAATATTCGATTACTCGATTTCTTAAGGGTGTGTTCACGCCACGGGGATGAATTAAGCATTGACATCCTCGTTAATTTACTTTACCTTTTATTTATTCATCGGGTTCATCAAAGGCCCATCGGGGTGGCATCGACACTGTTCTATCTCGTGACAATATAGAGTCGGAATGGGGTTTCTAATTCTTTCGCCCTCTTGAGGCTTTCAATTTAAATGTTGACTGTCTCCATTTGGGGCCCTTTTTACAGAGAATGCCGTTTGAACTAAAATCAGCTCACTATTTGGCGACATTTTCCACGTATTTCCTATAAAAAAAGGCAACGATCCTTTCGAGGCGTCCTTTATTAACAACCTTTCTGTCACTGTTCTGACTTAATGAATCCTTTTAACGACACCGAGACAAGCCATTGTCTTTTACTATTTGGGAAAAGGAGAGAAAACGGCTTTACCTTTGTGCGAATTTAAACACATCAAATATAATAAATCCTCGAATCGCTGCTATGACCTTTTTTGTGACGAGCCTTTATTTCTTTCAGATTTCGACGGGAACTGGGCTCTTGTCGTATTATGTCAACTTGAATATCGTGATTCCGGAAGCGTTCATCTTGGGTTCCGGTGAGCATCATGTGGACACGGGAAGTGTAATTAGCCTCGTCTGTATCATTGAGAAGGTATTTATGTTACATTTAATAAATATTCATTTAACGCCTTGACGGACACGTCATTTTAGATATGAAAAGATGATACATAATGTAAACGTGTCCGCCAACATGGTATAAAATGGTAATTGTTCGGCTGCCATTGCACGCATGTTCCTGTACTTTACAAACTACAATTTTTTTACAAGACATTCAAACCAATACATCCCAAAATAGATTCAGTTACCTAGCAAAGATCATTCAATGGGCAGCTCTGATGATCTCGATGACATTTTTGGATTCATCAATATGTATTAAAAATATTTGTTTCTCGACAAAAAATATAGTGACTCACCAGTGAGTCACTTGGCCACGTTTAAAAAACATCGGTCCGCATTACTTCCATCTTCAAGGCTTATCATTGGCAGAAAGAAGGGCTGAAATTCCGATCTTTCTATATTCTCATCGATATCGATGCGAATATAATAATTTGCACCGGGATATTTTTTCTTCATGCTACAAAATAATTCTTGGTTTTGGGATACCTGATGATACTACTGACATTCCTAATGTCAAAAAAGATATTTCGTTAAATATTATTTAGTTGAATTTAAAAAAAATAGCTCTGAAAATTAATACCTACTTCGGCTCAATCTCAATAGATGGCGTTGCATGCTTTATCTCAATATAAGCAGTTAAGTCCATATATACTTTATATAGACCCAAAATACTAGAGTTTCAAAAATTAGAAACTATCAAGAATAAAAATATATTAATAAAATTTTATATAAATGATTATGATTAATGTGATCCTTTGATATCACGCGACTTTTTTTAACCATTCAAAACCATTACACAAAAGCTAATAGCAACGGATTACATCCATATTATAATCATAGTGTAAATTATATGATTCGTATTTTATTTTAATTAATTTTAAGAGTCATTTTATTTTGCAAAATATTTAAGCTGAAAATATGAAGAAATAAGTCTTTCACATTTAAATTAGCAAGCAATAAACTTAATTAAATATTAAAGCCTCGGTTTAACATTAAACGTCGTCAATTCTATTCATGGAACGCCATGAAAATAGGTCAAATACATGCTTTAATACAATTAATGTACGAAAATCCAAATTTGGGAAGCTTTTGTTGTATCATTTGTAGATACAAGGTGACTTAGTTATAATATAACTTTAAACAAATATAAATAATTCCTCGAAAAAATATAGAGAGCTACGAGGATTATCCCGAAAGTAAGTGTACTATTTTTTTTTAGACAAAATATATTTGGAAATAAACAGGATATTGTTGATACATTTGTTAAATATTTTTCAACATAATTGCCGTCTTGTTCAATGCATTTGGTGAGCCGAGACAGAAAAATACGGGGGTTTCAAAACATCCCAGTCAAAGAAGTCCAAGAGCGCCTTGGTGGCTAAGGCTATGTGAGGATGGGCGTTGTCGAGCAAAAAGCACACTTATCTCGTCAGAATACCCCTCCTTTTGTTTTGAACGCTTCTTTTAAGAATTTTTAGAGTTTCAAAATATCGTTGTGCATTGATGGTCTCTCCCTGAGGCAGAAATTCAACCACAATGATACCTTTTCGGTCTCAAAACACTGAGGTGATTGAATTTTTTTGGCAGATGGGGAAATGGTGTGACCCCACTTTGATGAGTATCTTTTTGACTCAGACGTATAATAATAATAATAATAAGCAACCCAATTTTTATCTCCAGTCACAATAGAACTCAGAAAATCCTTACAAAAAAACTCGCGGACGCTATTGACCCGCTCGCACCTGGCGGGATATCTTACAGACTTTTTTCACGCAACTGGACGCTACAACGTGAATTTACGTATTATTGTGTTCCTGCTATGCTCGCTTTGTCTGAAGTTCCCTCCTGTACCACTCAGTATGACTAAACCTTAAAAAACAAAAAAAAACACAGCCCGTTATTGTCACAGTACACTTACTTTCGGGATATTGCTAGTTTATTGAAATTGATTGAGCTATCCTTTAAAAAATTACGTAAAATCATGCAGCTCCACTATGTGTAGAATGCGGTGTTATTCCAAAGCTAGGATATCTTCAAGAGTTGGATGTTATAAAGAAATACTTAATTTAACAGCAATCCATCCAAATATAATATTTTTTGGTCGAAATATTTGAATAAATAATTTAAGAAATAACTGAAGACCGTTTCGGAAGAAAGACTATGTTAAGCAGATGGAAAATTATTCTTGATAGAATTCTTATTGATAATATATAAATAAAGAACTTATATCAAACAATCGGTTTTAATTAAATTGTTGTTCAATAGGTTCATCTCCATTGCTCCATTGTATAGATTTGGATTTTGGTTTCTACGTTAATTTCTACTCCAAGGCAGAGCTACTAAATATGCTCTCTTTATCAACATCAACACACTAACAGCTGAATACATTTATTCCGCCAATCTATTACTTGTCTTGACTTCCAACTCGTCCTTATTTATTGCCACAGTCGATACTAAATCTAATTTAACTCCTTTGAGCTACCATCACAAAAATAAATGCACGTACGAATGTGTTATGTGAACGATTTGTTGCATCCTTAGTCAGCCACTTAGAAAGCCGAGACTAAAACTTTGTTTTCAAAGAAGTTTATGTAATTTTTTGCTGATTTTACAATATAAACTTGCTGATTTATCAAGAGCTATTGATTTGTGCTTAATTTAGTGATTTGTTTATAAAGTTTAAAGGTAAGTGGATACCTTTAAATTTGTTAAAAATACGAGAGTTGAGATGAAACTCTGAGAGATTATAAATCATGACGATAAATATTTGACGAAGGTACATTTCTTAAATTCCTATTTTTCAAAAAATATCTCCGAAATACCGCATTGCTTATGAGCAGAGAATCCGATCCCGGGATTCCGGTCCACTTTACAGTACTTATAAATCTCAGGATTAATACGTATAATCCCTTAACATTCGGGGCTGAATTTTACCTTCATATTTTTGAGGTCCAAAATGTTTACAGCTCATCCATAAGAGTTATCCTCCAAAGAAGATGATCAAAGAGAATTCACTCATTGCTACAAAGATGGAGGAGAATTTTTAATACGCAACGTAAACCCTCTTTGACTGAAAATCATTTCTATGATGAAAGATCTTTCAAAGTAATGTTATTACATTTATAATGATTGTAATCATCTAATTGACTCTAAAAAATACATTTTTCTTGAGATTGTATTCACTACTCAGAGATTGATCTAACGAACACCCAAGAAATTTTGTAGTATTTTGCAACTCAAACTTTTGAATTTTGGCACGCGTCCCATCTATGGTGCCATCGCTACTTTTCACCCAAGTACTAAGAATTTTTCGTACTTTCCACTGGCAAAAAATGAATGGAACTGCTTTTTCGAATTTATACGTTTTTTCTTTAAATTCCGCTCGGATCCAAGAGGTTTGATAAAGGATTGAATCTACTAATAGGTATTTGTAAAAAACCAATATAATTGACAAGTGGCTGTGAGGTCTTCAAGGTTTTACGCCTTTGTGCCTGGCATGAATCTTATTTTCCTAGCCTTTTATATCGCTTTACAATTCGGTTTTTAGGGATTCCAGCCAAAAAATACCGGCAAATACCGCAGGTTTCGAGACTTAGCCCTTTGGCTGCTGCACAAAAGCCTTTTAGAATTCTGCGGCCGAACAAAGAAATAGGGCCTACGTGTTTAATATCTGACCCCCCCAGTCCTACCCTTTTATCTCGTCAATGGCGCGCTTTTAAAATTATGAAGACATAAAAATCAGGGCGGTAGCGAGTGAATGTCATTATCTTGGCCGTAAATAGGATCTTCTGGATAATCCTGCCATCCATCTCGGTGTAGGCTCCGAGGGCTGGGTAGCTGATGGTCTGGGGCAATACGTGAGCCGCTTGGGATACTGAGTATTATCGGCACTCTCCTCACAACCCCCTGGCTCTACACCCTTTGCATACAAATACATGTTGGCAGGGTGGCTGCGAAACCTATCCGTCACGCTCGGTTGACCCGAATATCTCCTGCCCCTCCCCATCTTTTGCTATGTTTCAACTTAATGAATGCTATGTCAAAATGTGAAAACTTTCACGGTTAGACACTGATCAAAGGATCGGATGATTGTACGAGGGTATGGTTTCGCCGACCGCGTCCGGAAAAACATCAATTTTCTCATCCGTTTCGACCTTTAACCCTTCGGCCTTAAACGACATTTCCAATTTATCTGCAAATAAAGATACTCAAGCAAACATACTACGATAACGTATAAACGTGTACGATGAAAAATGTAATTTTCATTGAGAATCCATCAATGTTTTTATACATTTCATAAAAATATCAATTGCTAATATACATGCTATTGAATCATTCAATATCAAATCGGTACCACAAAAATGTGCTCGAAGACTTCAAAGAATTTGTTGCTGCTAATTTTGTAGAAATTCCAAAGTAAATTTCAATAAATACTGAATAAATTATTTTGTAGTCATATGATTTTATTATTTAAGACCATAGAGCCCCAAGTTGCTTCGCCTTACGCGTATTCGTAAAATAAATGGCCTCCGCGGGTCAATTCTCTATCGGACCGTAGAATAATCATATGGCGATAAAATTCGATGCTTTCGATCAATATACTTATTTTACGCTGAGGGAAAGATCAACTATGAGCCCGCTGGGGAAGTAATGGGAAGAATACGTCTTTCATGGTAAAAGCCATCTTGTCAATCCAATTTTTAAGATTTTTTTAACCTTAATAGACTACACTTATTTAAAATAATAGATATTGGAATACAATTATGTGGATATACATTTTAACAAACAACCTTAAACATGTTTTTTTATTATTATATCTGTATTTTTATGCGGTATTTATAAATACGGTCATCCCTAGAACGTATTTACAATGCAAAAAAAAATATTTGCTACAAACAAATAGACTACTCAAAGAAATTGATATAACTCACAAATAAATCATGCGGTATTTTTTTGCTGAAAATCGTAATTTGTATCAGAAAATATCAAGGGAAAGTCATATATAAATATAGTAGTATTTACAATTTTATTGAAGATTACGTTTCAATATATAGAAATACGATCACTACTACAAAATGTGTTTAGTATGAAAATATGAATCAGATATTTGTAAGAAAATTTCATTGACAAGTAATAACGTAGTAAGGGTTTTTAATTGATTCTCGTTTTCATATTAAAACATACATATTTGGTCTTTATTTTAAATAGATCTAGTATTGGTATAATGACCTAGTTCCTGGAATTGTATCATAAAGATTTCATTAATTCAGATGGTAATGTTTGGAAGGACCTCCTATGAACGCATTATTTTCAACAAAAAAATATTTGAACATAATGATAATTTTTCCAGCCATTCGTAGATCCTCGCCAACATAAAAAAAAATGTATATGGAAAATTTTTATTCCTAGAAAAATTTGTTACGAAATTCGTTTTAATCCGTAAAATAATTATATTAGGTTGGGGAATAAGTTCATAGCGTTTTTATTCCAATTTTTTATTTAAAAAAAATTCAATAGTTTTAACAATAAAAAAATTAATTATGTATTCGCCAGTTGCTGTTTACTACCACCTCCCACCTCTCGAGCAATTTTTCGATGCCGTTCTTCCAATATCTTCCGTAATCCGTCGGTGCAAGGTCTGGAGAATAAGACGGATGCTGAAGAATCTCCCATTCGACCTCTAGGAGTGCAGTTTTAACGACTTGTGGAACGATATCATCAAGGAGTATATTTTGGTCTTGTTGATGGGATCTTTTCAGTTGAATAGCTTCTTTTAAGCGGTATAGCTGAGATATGTAAAGCTCCTTGTTGACTGTGACATTCCCTTCGAGCATTTCCCAATGCACCATGCCATCCCAGTCCCACCAAATGCAGATCATGGTATTTTTTAGATGGAGCTTTGGCATATCTCCTGGAGCCACCCATGTCTTTCTTTGCTTCACGTATAGGTACCATTTCTCATCTCCCGTGACGATTCGGTACAAAAAGCGCTGTTTATAACCGCGTGTTGCTTGATGGCCATTTTTGAAAGATCGCCTTTTTGAAATTTGCAAACCATTTCCGTACTGTAGACTCACCTATGACGCCTTCTCCATATACATTGCAAATGTCCTGGGCTGCTTCAGCAGCTTTTTGACCTCGATGAAAAGCGAAGAAGAGTAGGTATCGAAAATGTTGCTTTTTACCTCCTGGATATTCCATATTTAAGACTCAAAGGTAATAAAAAATTAAATTATTCAAAAAGATTAGTAGCACAGATTTGTAGGACAGAAAGAGCTCTATCGAATGAATATTTTACACTTTGGCAAAAGGTAAAAAAAATGTTGTAAAACAAAATAATATAAAAACGCTACGAACTTATTCCCCAACCTGATAAATGAATTCTTAAAATAATTTAGGACTCAACATTAATAAATAGTTATATTGATCTGTTCAGTGGTCAATCTTTCTTCAAATCTGGGACAATTCAATTTCAATTGAAGCTATAAAAGTCGGTTTGTTCTAGATAATAGCTAAGTATATCATCGAGCATTCTCATATTTTGTCTTACCAAATCAAATAAATTTTATCAAAATTATTTATCCAAAGATCTTAGATTTTGGTTCAATCACGTTGTGAAAACACGTTTGAATATGATTTTTGATCTTGGGTTATTTTGATTTCATCTGAATGATCTGCAATGTCGGATTTTAAATTTTAGTTTAATTTTATTTGCCGAAATTATTCCTAATCGGGAATATCGATTATTCTTCTCTATTATCCACCCCTTCGTTAGACAAATCGGTCGTTCCAATCGAATCGCTTCTCCCTCGAACTTTTTGCTTTTAATTGATTCTGCTAATCTAAATTCTCATCGCTTCGAAAGAGGCATTCGCACTTTCAATGCCAATACATTAGACTCGATTTATTTTTAAATATAAATTAAAATCATAGTAGATTTATGTCCAAATAATGGTTAAATCTATTTTATATATCGGGAAGTCGGGAATAAATACAGCCTTATTTTTTCACATTCAGTTTGTTTTATCCATCTAAAAAAATATTGTATTAGTTATGGCAAAATTAGAAACATTTTCTTATTAGCAAAACCACTTTTATGATTGAATACAATTCCATTTCGGTTTGTTTTGCTTCATAGTATTTTAAAATTTGCATAGTATTATAAGATTTATATATGAGACATATGAGTGCTGCAATCTTTGAGCTTTATTGACAACCTATACCTCCTGTCCTCCTGTCAATATGACACCTCATCATGTCAAACACATCCGATACCGGCAAAACATATACATTAAGTTGCCAATAGCAATATATTGCAGAAAATTGAGATAATGTTTTGATGAGCAATTTATATTTTTATTTAATTCTAAATAACGTAATGTAAAATTTTAGTTAAGTTGTGCTCGAAGCTGTCTTATATATCTCATGCTCAATTTCTCAACAGAGTCCAACACCACCGCAATATGTATTCTGGTACCACAACGACCGGATGATAAACTACGATACAGCTCGAGGAGGTATCACCGTGGAGACAGAACCTGGACCCAAGAGTCAGTCGAGATTAACAATACGCGGTGCAAGAGATACAGACTCAGGAAATTACACCTGCAGTGCAAGCAACACAGAACCAGCCAGCATATTTGTGTTTGTTACCGAGGGTGAGTCCAATCTGATCAATATTTTTAAAATCAACATATAAAATTTGCTCCCAATCGTTTAACAGATTTAGGTCCACTTGCATAAATCGTGTACACGAACAAGGCCGAACTACTTTGAATAAACTGCATACAGCATCCTCAACTACACTGAAAATAGAATGAAGATTAAATAACAGTCTTGTTCGTGCATGCTCTGAATAGCAAACTTGCTAAACGAAATTGTTTGCTGCCTCATGTCGTTGTTCCAGGCTACGAGTAACAATAGACAGTACATCGTGATTTTCTACTCTTAGTGCTCTTGTATTTTCTATTGCTTCGATAAATAAGTATTAGCAACGAAATGGAGAATTGCTATGAAATATTTATTTTATACGCTCGTTTTCATTTAATTTAAAAAATATATATAAATTCACATATAAAATCAAATTGAATTTGCGTTCTGAGAAATCCGTGTAAAACGATCATTCAAATTTAAAAAAATTAGAATCATGGAAGTGAAATTTCTTAGCTCTTAGGGAAAATTGACTTTTTGAATTTTTGAATGAAAATTATTAACTAAAGGATTAAACTTTGTTTGTGTAATATATAAAAAAAGTGATAATAGTTGCTTTATGCTATGTACACAAACCACAGATACGGTGTAGCGCATGCGCATAGTGCGTTTATATTCGAGAAATATCCCGAAAATAAGTGTACTAAGTTTTTATATATTTTTAGAAAAGGTAAAAACACACAAACAAACGCGCTTTGGTGATTTGCTGCATGCAACAAGCCAACTACTCTTGTTAGCATTCCTCTCCATTTATTTTAAATGCTTATACAATAGAACAAACATCTTAATGGATATCCCGAAAGTAAGTGTACTGTGACAATAACGAGCTATGGTTTACCATACTAAGTGGTAGAGGGTGATCTCCTAACGAAGAGAGCATGGCAGGAACACGATAATACGTAAATTTACGTTTTAGTATCCAGTTGCATGAAAGATGTCGGTAAGAAATCCCGTCAAGTGCGAGCGGGTCAATATTGTGATTGGAGATAAAAAGTGGATGGTACATTACAGTGTCTGAGTCCAAAAAAATGTCGTCACAGTGACGTCACGCCAATTCCCCGTCTGCCAAAAAATTCAAAACCACAATACCGGGCAAAAAAACATAACCTTAGTGTTTTCGGGACCAAAAAGGCATTATTTTGGTCAAAAATATGCCTCAGGGAGAGACCATCAATGCACAATGATATTGTGAGACCATAAAAAAGATCTTTTGAATCATTCCCTGTATTCTCCTGACTTAGCGTCTTCAGATTTTCATATTTTCACCTCTTTGAAGGCACACATGGGCGAAATTAAATTTTCAATCAATGAGCAAGTGCAGAAAGAGATTCTGAATTGGGGAAAGGAGCTGACAAGAGAGTTCTTCAAGGAGGGCATACAGAAGCTTTTGTCGTAGCTAACCACATACACAACAATATCCTGGTTTTTTTTTCAAACATACTTTTGTAAAAAAGTATTTCAAAAAAATAGTACACTTACTTTCGGGATATGTCTCGTAATAGCTCATCTTTCAAAATTTTCAATAGAACAAAATTTACAGCAGGCATTCCTGTATCTATATAATTGTCATATGAATGCTCCATTATCTCCATTTTGAATTGTAATTATAAAATTTACAAATTTGAATCTAGTTGCAATAAAAAAATCAACACCTCACTGATCTTATATATTAATAAATAAAGTAAGCATCCGGACAGTGCGAGGTCATTGGTCGAAATTTTTTGACTTGTTATAAATTAAATCCATTTCTGCAAAATAACTGCATTTTTAACAATTTAAAAGCTTTAAACTTAATTTATATTTATAAATCTGCATATATTTTTTCCTTTATATGTCATTGATAAAACACTATTTTTCCGCAGGTGACAAGATGGCAGCAATCCTCCGAAAGAATTCAGCATTCAGCCTCTTATCAATCAGTAAACTAATAAATTTCTTTGCTTTTCTATTAACGATTTTAATACGATGAAATCAATTTTAAAAAAATAGGAAAATTACATTTTTAAGACTATAAATCTGCCATATATTCGAATTTCCAATATAGTTTTTCTTTTTGGCAATTTCCACATCTCCCAGGGAATACAAAAAATGTACGATTGTTTACAAAGACAAGGTTGTTTTTTTTTTCAAATTTTATGTGATATCGTTAATAAATTAAATATTTTAAAACAAGGTTTCGATATATTAGAGTAATAATTATGAATAAATTCCAAAAAACATGTAAATATGTACATACTTTTATACTCTGTGTTAATTTACTTAAAAATGTTATTTCAAAATAAATGATTTATTTGATTATTTATCGTTTCGATTGAAAGTATATAACAAATTTGTTTATGAATACTTTTTAAGAAAAATCTCCTATTATGAGATTTATAAACACATAGTTTTTGTAAAATCTTTTAGCGTGATATTCGATATTTCTCCGTGCATACTAAAAATCGAAAATCGATCGGCTCAAGTCGCATAGCAAATATCGATTGAATATCAATGAAGAATTTTTGTAAAAATTGTATATATTTATTAAAGAAAAAAATATTTATAAATAGTTAAAATAAATCATTTATCATTTGATTGTACGATAACAATTTAGATTATGTAAATTGGTTATGTGAAGATATGCACATGTGTTTGGCTATTTTTATTCATCCAATCGATAATGATTTTGATTATCCCGAATGATGTGCATATTTCGAATTCTTCCACTATGTAGATTTTACAAGAACCTATTCGAGATCCCTTGCTCACAAAATATACATGATCCAAACGAATGATTATTTCATTGATCACAATCCCTAGCTGCAAAATCATACGATTCGATTGAGTTTTTGGTACGCTATTGTGTTTTATCACAGCAATTGTTTCGAATTCGGACGATTAACATTTTTAATGTACAATTATATCTTTTGATGGATCGATTTTCATTATAACCAATGAATAAGATTAAAATCAATTCGCAATGACATAGCTATTATGCGTTATAAGTGGACTAAACCAGATTTATCAGTTGATGTGCGTCATTTCTTGGGTTATCATTAACAAAATGATTGCAAATCGATTTTCTACTTATCTTTGCTGTGAGTCTCAGAATTTTTTACAAGCTTAAAATTTTCTTTATTTAATTTTACTCCTAAAATGTTTAGAGATTTTGTTTATTTTTTTAAAGAAGCGTTTACAGATAAACAGATCATGTAACGAGGAAAACGAACCAAAGATGGACAAAACATTCTTCTTCTTTACGAATCATATGTCATATTGAAGGTACGAAATTTTTTCAGGGAACATTGTGTGGGGAATCATCGTCGGATTCCACAAATGATCATCTGATGTAAAATAATTCATCATTACTTTTTAATGATATTGTAAAGGTCGTTACACATCACGTACAAGTAACTCTGCCTAATTATGCAAGATAATCTCAGAATTTTCTCTTTCAGGATCAGAAAATTAGACAAAACGGTCTATTCTAACCCATTGGATATTCCATAATTTAACGATTAAGACATCTTAGATTCAAATCTACAGGTAGTGTGGTCAGTGACAACATACAAATATAGTTCAAAGCCATATGAAGATCCCCACCAACCGATTCCAAGTCCTTTTATTCCGTTTTTACAAGATTTAATTTAAATATTCTACTCGCCATAGATGAGATCTTCCAGTGAATCTATTGCCATTTGAATTGCTAAATCAAAATCGATTCAAAGATCTCTGTACTGTGGCATATATGCTACATATCCTGCTATTTTAGACAAAACTAACATGACCTTCCGATCGGATATTATCGATTAAATGCTTAAAATATATACAAGATATGCATCAAATACAACCCAAATCAAAGAGGTTATCTATATTCTTATACTATGGAGCAATACTAGATGGCAGTGAGAAGATGTTTTCTCTTTGCTATTCAAAAGCTAGCCTTTACTATGCTCATTAAAAGGGTTCCTTACCATCAGAGTCTCGCAGCTGAGGACTCACTTTGCCTAAATAAATGAATATCTTGCAGGCAATCAGCAAATTTATCATCATCCTACCTGACCCAATCTGAGTAGATCTAAAAATGAACTGAAAAATGCGACCAAGAAGGGAAGGGCATAGACAGACGACAGACTGATTGACGAGCGTGGTTGCTCTTTTATGACGAGCGCTACGCGCAGAGCATCCAGGTGACTACTCATTTTGCTCCTGTTTCTACTAAGGCGGAAACACTGCCACCACGAGTCTAACCTCAGTATGAAGGGGGCTGCCGCAGATGACGGGCTGCAGGGGCTACTCCTTTCTCATGGTACTCGTATCGATTCGGTCAATTGTAGTACCTAGCCACGGAGATGAGTCGCTTAGGCTATTGAGGATAGTGGTGATGCCTTTGACACAGACTCCGCCAGCTTCTGTAATCAGCAGTTCTACACACCTCTTTACGAGTACACAGCAAAGGATGAGCTGCGTACCCAATTCATATTAGCTAGGCTACCCCAGCTGCATTTGGTAAGTAAACCGACGATGCTATTTTCTTACAGCTCTACTCCACATCATTACCCCAAGGGTTCAACCGTTGCCCACGCTGTAGGGTTAATTCTTTCCTGGGATTTTATGGCTGAACATCGTGGAGTCTAACCGAGAAGGTGAAGGGCAGTACAAGTAATAGTTTAATTGATGGGACTGCTAAAAACATGTGTCAGAATATCCAAGAGCGAAGATTTTTAAGTCTGTAGAAGGACCCTTTCTACAAATTGTTACTTCAGGATAAAAACACTGCTCAGTCGGGAAAAGTCTATATATTTTAAGTAGCAATCAGTATAGTAGAGAAGGTAAAGAAAAATGAATGTTTAGATAACTTATATGGTGATATATATTCGCAATTTGACCAAATCGTAAGGAAATGGTTATTTCATCACACCAATAAAGAGGGGCAGTTTGCTTTTAATACCATCAAGACCTTGTGAACGATAACTTTCAAATTCCGAGCAAGATGGAGATAAGTCTATCCCTTGCTAAGTTTCATAATACCTACTTTCATCCTTGAACTTTATTTTGAATAGAATAAATCTTGTTTGCGACAGAGCGTATCCACATGATTTTTAATTTAAAAATGAACGCTTTGAATAAAATTTCCTCAGCAAAAGCTAGCATTTCCAAGCAACCGTGTGATTTTCCTAAGCAAATACAAAGGATATGTAATTTTCAGGAGCGCTTTGCATGATATTAGGGGAAATCGCACGGATGAAAAAAAAATCGCCAGTGTTTATTTTTACGCGCGCCCTTTTTCCTCCCGCGCGTAAATATTGCTTAGTGACCACAAAAATCTGTTAATATTTAATTTGGACTGCGCATTTGAGCCAGTGGCGGGGAGTGAGGTGAAAAACGGATACGCTCTGAATATATCATCACGCCTCTTCCCACATTGTACGCCGAAATTAACTGCAGTGAGCGTAAAAATAACGAATATGACGACCGACCGACCGTGGCTGAAAATATTGTCACACATTTTCCCGTTTGTATTTTTTAAAAATTCACTACGGAAATAATCCAGCTATGTGCGAATTTTTTTTTTTTGCAAAAATGTCCCTTGTCGCTATTTGGGTTTTACTTATAGCGGAAATCGTTTTGTTTTCATTACACTCGTCCTTGAATACAAACAGCCTTTATTTTCAAAGCATAATCATGAAACTATAATAACATGTATTATATATAATGAAGAGTAACATACATGGATTAATTAATGGACCATGTCAAAGTCGCCAGCAATATCTTCAAGTTATCTGATCCATCACCTCAAAATATTTAATGGCACACCGTGATTAATTATAATGCTTATTGAATCTCAAAAATATTTTATTGGTGATTTTCATTCATAAATTGGTATATTAATAACGAGAATAAATACAGATTGACCTTCAGTATCAACCATTCACTTCCAGCAGTCAGATTAATATCATACAATGTGTCAAATATTACTTATTTATTAAGGATCATAATCAATTTAATGGACCTAGCAATTAACTATATTTGACAATGATCTGGACTCAAATTGAGTTGTAATCTCAAAAAAAAAAGTTAATTGTTATAAATCATAAACCATTATAAAAAAATCTAATTAATTGTGGTTTTGGAGTGACATAAACTTAAGTTATCAATACTGCATTTTTACAAGCAAAATGGGTGATGGGGGTTGGAAGTCTGGTTGGAGTTAAAAAAGTAACTAGAAAATAATTTTTTAATACAAATAAAACCAAGAATCAAAAGATGAATCACTCAGAGCTGAACCGAAAATAATGGTGCAAATATACTATATTTGAGAAAAAATAACAACATCAATAATTAACTATTAAAAAGTCGTTAAAATCTGCTTTTGAATCAAAATATAAATGGTTTGAAATAAATAGTGAAAATAAAAAAGGCTTAGAAAATATCACCCTCATAGAATTTATTTGACGTTTCAGGTATTTCATAAATCCTATATATCTATTGTAAATTTGGAACATAATACCTGCGTTGTATTCCGGATACAGCATCAGAAGAGGGCACGTATGTCAGTCATCGCCAACAGATGTGGTATTTCCGGCTATGTTCAACCGGAAGACGCAATTGTGCAGATACTATTTGTCTACCTCAACCCACAGTATAAATGGTATTTACAATATATATATACAGGATGTTTTGCACATGGACCGACATTTTTTTTTTTTGGGAGTTAGGAGGGTTTTTTTTTATGTTTTACACATAGGCCCTATTTCCTAAGTATCAAATATGTCGAATTAAAATCGTCATAATATTTTGATTTGTGGTTGTAATAGCACGAAATAATTGTATTTCTGATCTAAATAAATAATTATTTTATGCAATTGGTTAAAAGAAAATTATTTATGGGCTCCTAAAGTCACATAAAATGTGCAAACGAATGAGAAATGTCGACTTCTAAACTCTTTAAACGAAAACCTAATAATTATTTTAAACTTAGTTTTGTTTTAAAAAAATCCTAATTTCTCCCTTTCTAACGATATGATACATGTAGGGAATCCAATTCCGGAATCCCGGACAGTTTTAGGTGCTCATGAATCCCGGAACTAATAAACGTAATCCCAAAAAAATTGGGATTGAATTTTTTATCTAACCGAAATCGTACATCTCACCAGCACGATGAAGGCTACTAAATCGAGACATTCCCGCCGAAATTTTTACGCTTGGAAACAGTAGCGTAACTATTAATTGGCGAGCTTAGGCGACGCCTAAAGGCAGTAACTGTCTGACCTATATATAAATATATAGAGTGCATATATGTTTTTCAAATTGTTATATTAACCTTTCCCTACCGGTGATGTATTTACTACACCTCGGCTCTAATAATGGGATTATCGACATGAAATATAATAGATACGGGGTTCAGAATTTTTGTATTTCTCTGCAATATAATTACGAATCACATCAAAGTATTATAGTATATAAGTATTCATCTGCAGCGACGGATATAAATCATTAGTCGGAAAATCGGGATTTTTTCGAGTTATAGTCCGTGTCTCGGCAGAAGAGGAATTTTATCAGTCACATTGATGGTGTTATTCGAAAATGGAGGCTCACGCGGTCATCAATTTGAACTAGCATTTAAATATCAGATGACGATACCTCCAACGAATGTGGAGGCTGAGCGTGCATTTTCAGCAGCAGATTGCCTGACTACCAAAATCAGATCCAAACTAAATGACAAAACACTAGATGCTTTAAAGTTACTTCGGGTTTATTTTACAAAATAATATTTGAATTTTTTAGTGTTTTATTTATCTAGTTTTGAAGCTTATTTTTATCTTTTCTTAAATAAATAAAATGATTTCGCCTTCAAGTTATTTTTATATTAAAACCAATGTATTTATTAGTAATTTTGATCAAATTTATCAATATATGTCATACAAATCATTTAATAAATCGTCAAACACTGAAGGGGTATCCGTTTGGTAGGGTCAGGGTTAAGAAAATACTTTTTTTGCATAAGATATTTTTATTAATTTTATTTACATTTTTTTTCAAATTTGGCCATCTTTGCTTCATATGCACCTTTTCATTATTTCAACCGCAGTTGTCTAAAGTAGAATTTCCTCTTTCTTTTTTGCAAAGGCGGCGATTATTCTTTCAATTAGGATGTTTTATGTGGGCACCTCTGTCATGTAAATTAATTATTTTGCATGTCCCCAGATAAGGAAATTCAGTGGTGTCAGGTTTGGAAACCGTGCGACCCACAGAATGGGGCACGTCCCCAGTCAAAGAAATCCAGCGGTGTCAGATCTGAAGACCGTGTTAGCCATGAAATAGGGCGGTCAGTTATGATAATTTTAAAGGGAAATTTTGTATATTTTTTCAAAATCTATTTCGACAATCCTGACATATAGGACATAAGCCCTATGTGTAAAACGTAGCAAAATACCCATAAAAAAACAAAATAAATATCGGTCCATGTGCTAAACATCCTGTAGATATATAAAAAAATATAGAAAAATATCACATTTCTCACGGTAGCTTTAACAAGTTGTCCACTATCCACTGTTGTGAAAGCCTTTAAAAATAATGCGAAGGTCGAAGCTCGGATATTACCAGCGCTATATCAGTCCATTGTCGCCATGATATAAGCTTCAAGATTAAATTGGATACATAATAAAGCACTGTGCTATTTGCTTTTGATATATTGCTTCGGGTAGTAAGTTTCATCAGATAAACAGATCATAGCTTAAAGCACTTGACTTAATTTTAAACATGCAAACTATCGTCTTCGGTATGACTACATAATGGATTGTACGATTAATTATAAATAACAGAAATGAAAATAAAATTACACGAATAGTATAATATTTTTTGGTTAAAATTGTATCGTGACAAATACGGAACAATATTTTCGAGCGAAATCTATCGAAAATCACAATCTTTCACGGCTATAACGAGCATTTAAGTCACCGAGAATAACGCGTAATAAATCGGTGTTTTTTGATCAAAGATAAATCTTTTGTTCGGTATTTCGATAATGATGAAAAAGTATGATGTTAGCTTCAGATAATTAATATTATGTGTAATTAATAATTAATATATATTTCATCAATTTTGCATAAATTATGGTTGAAAATAATTTTTGCTGTTACATATGACTTGATTTGAGTGGCTTTTAGTAATCCCTTTTATAAGACAGTTGCCAAACGTTTTTAACAAACGAATATGTGTTTTAAAAATGTGGTCGCCAATCACACCTCCTGTATGTTTGAATCCAAGATGATTGAGTTCACTTAACCGCGGGACTACCTACAGGTCCAAATCATTCTGTTGTAGAAACGATTATTTAATTCAGAAAATTCTCCAATTTTTCTACGCTATAACCATAACTTCATAATTTTGATTTAAAAAAAAAAACTTTCATCTCACGTACTCGTTTTATTTTCGGTACTAAATGTAAAACAAATGTGATAACATTTTGCATTGATTAAATGGAAGAAAATGCAGTAATATGTTATCATACGATCTAGTGCGAACTTTGGACAATAAATACACATTATAAAAATATGCAATTCGTTACATAATATGATTATAAAATGTCTCGAATGCCGTAGATAAGATTTTATTGTAGTAATTAAATTTATTAGCATTGGACTGTTTGCTTTCAAATTTATCTCGTTTGGAATCAACGCTGATTAAAATTGATAGATATTACATGTGAAATACACTTGGTCGATAATGTATTTGATTTAATACATTATAACATCTTCTTCAATCTTTAAATATTAAAAACGAGGAATCATTAGTTTGCAAAGTAAATCAAACATTTTTGCACAAAGTGTTCATCAATATGTTAAAGGAGACAGCGAGTGGACATAAGAAAGCAAGGACTTGTTAAGGTCATGATTACTCTCGATTACTCTCTACTCGTATCTTTATAATAGTACGAAGTATGAATACAATTGCGATTGAAGATTCATAAGTCCCATAAGCGTCTCTTTGTATTTTGGGATACAGGATAACTACTGAAAATAAGAAAGTGTGAATAATTATTGGTCCTAATCAAAATATATGGAATCGGTAAGATTTGATCTGTGCGAAACATTACATCAATTGATTTTCTTGTTAAATTCCAATTAAGTATTAATTCTTCTGTAAGATCGATGTTAACATTTAAGATAATGTATTTTTAACGAGCTTTATATTTTAATCTAGCATAAATCTGATGTTAATAGTTATTAGACACGCACGCTATAATTTAAACTAATAACAGTACATAAATGCTACATACCTTCGATATTGACAATTGGAGTCAATTGATGTTTTATTAAGCCATTAATAGTTTGAAGAATTTTCATTCCTAAAAGAGTATCTTATCTCTTGTCTTTTCGAGCAAGTGTTGTCTTAGTCATTATTAATGTTAGTAGGTTGGATCCTGAATTCTTACTAAGAAAGATAGCATAACAATCCAGACAATTCTAACCAATTTGGAGACTGAATATATTAATATTTCCAATCTATGCAGCTTTAACCTAAGAACTTTTAAATAGTACATATTGAGATGCATTATTGGAAAAGTTTTCCATGGAGATCTCCTACATCCGATAATAAATATATTACCTTTAAGAAAACAAAGATTGTCTTTTCTATTTTAAATTTATTTAAATACGTATTTATTTACATTCCTATAAAATTAAATCCTTAATTATATCACATTGGAAACGCTTAAAATTTATTTTATTTTATAAAAATATTAGTCGTAATTTCTGACCATGACTTTCATAACGTCAAACCCATCAGGAAACTTGATATTGAGTTTTTGAGCCATGTCATCGAATTTCAGATCCATGTAGGTTTTGAAGCCGGCTTTGCTCGCCAAGACTTGCGACCCCACCGCAGTAAACATGGTCTCCGATACTTTTATGCCCATTTCTTTGCAAATTGGCACCCTAGCGGACAAATTGGAGTAAAAAACGAATTAATCATTTTTCCGGAGGAAAGAAGGATACGACCGTAATTTATGCAAATTTTCCAACCTTGCATGCAATAGTTCTGCGCCAATGTTCATTCCACGGTACTTGGGATTTACTGCGAGACCGCACGCCCCCATGTACTCGTTGACTTTGAAAGCTTCAAAAATGTTGAAATTGGATTCAATTTCTTCGATTAGACCGTGTAATTTGTCAGGCTCTTGAAATTCTTTCTATAAAAAATATGCTTTTATTAATAAAGACAGCTCGGAGTCATCATGGATCCCTTACATCCAAAATTGGTTTTTCATAAAATATAATATTGGGGAGACCGAAAAGTAATCAAAATTTCTTGAATGAGTTCTTTCACAGCTATTTTATGTTAGTTGTGTTGGACATGGATCAGTAAACACATTAAAAGCAAATGAAATAGGTATCCCAAGAACATCGCTCAAAGAAAAAATCCCAAAAATTAGTTGATGATATCCTGAAGTCAATGGTGGAATCAGATCCTCATCAAACAATCGAGAATTTTTTTTTAGATTGTTTGTTCATCATCTACAGTTAGGGATCATCTTTGTCGCATAGGGAAGTTGCACAAACAAGGAATTGGGCTCCCCTATGAATTGTCGCAGACAACGCTCGATCTACAGCAAATAATCTGTGCATCTTTTCTGTCTCGGCTTTGGTGGCGAATTGTAACTGGAGGCGAGACGTGGATGATGTACAATAATCTTGTATGAAAAAATAATAGCTTTTTTCTACACAAGTACCTGTTCCGACCCCTCAATCAACACTAACAATAAAGAAGATCCTTCTTTGTGTATGGTGGTATTTTTCTGGACTTGTTTAACATGAATTTCTTAAATTCGGCCAGATCTTACAGCGATCATTTATTGTGAACAATTTGGATGATTGAAATATGAGCTCATGTAAAAATGGTCAATTTTGGTCAATAACTAAAAAAGGATTCTTCTTTACGATAATGCGAGACTGCATGCTGCAAAAATAGCTCAGGAAAATATAAAGAAGCTTTGTTTGGAAATTCTACTTCATCCAATTATTCACCAGTTCTTATACTGCCGGATTATTGTCTTTTCTGATCGTAAGAGCATACATTAAAACGTAAAAAATACCAAAGTTGAAGAAGTAAAAACGCCCTTAGATTAGTTTTTCAATGAAAAATCAAAGGATTTTTTTCAAAAATGGAACTGAAAAATTACCTTAACACTGGTAAATAGTTATAAAAATGATAAATATTTAAAATTTCTTTAATAAATAAATGTCTTATTAATTACTTTTCGGTCCCCTTATATTAGGGGGACCCATAAGTAATCAATTATTTTGAGAGCGTGTCGTTACATATCAGTTATCGCTGAGGCGTCGACTAGAAAGGTTATGAATTTGGTTGTATCTTATTGAGGAGACTCTAAACCTCATTTATTCATCAACAGATAATAGTAAACGTGTTATCTACACCATGTCAGACACAAAGCCGTCAAAAGAACAAATTCGTCATCTTATGCTCTTCCACTTTATAATGGATTGTAACGCAACACAGACATCTAAGAAAATTTGTGTTATTTACGGCAAAATTCTTAAAGTCAACAAGTGTCAACGATTGTTTCGAAGATTCTCAAGTAACAATTTTAGCCTAGTTGATGACCACCGAAGTGGGAAACCTACTGAATTCGATACCGAGCTGCTGAAATCGCCTATGGATTCAGATCGAAAATTAAGTGTGACAGAAATAACGTCAAGACTCAGGGCTACTTGGTCAACAATGCAAAGACACTTGAACGCGATTGGCAAATTTTACAGATAGGGCGTTTGGATTCTTCACCAATTGTCCGACACAAACAGAGATCAACGACGAAGCTGCTGCACATCGCTTATAATTAGACATCTTAACGAGTAATGTCTTCACCGGATTATAGCTTGTGATGAAAAATGGATATTATACGTAACCCAGGAAAAAATTAGGGAGCTCAATTGGGAACTGCTACCTCATCCACCAAATTTGCCAGATATTGCGCCGTCTGATTTTTATTTATTCAATGTTTGAAAATAAGACGTTTTGAAATGTAAATGAAGTTGAAATTCACCTAAATAACTATTTTTCGTCAAAGTCAGCCTCTTTTTATAAAAGAGAGATTGAAACATTGCCTGAAAAATGACAAAGAGCTGTAAATAATAATGGAAATTATATAATTGATTGAATAATTAAAGTAAAATTGTATTTTTTTTTCGTTTTAATTCGAAATAATTGATTACTTATGGGTCCCCCTAATATTATTGCAATATTTCTTGTCGTTGTTTGAGTTCACTTTATGAACGGAGAGCGATATGAACGCAAAAAATCAATGAACGATAAGGCATAAACAAAAACAATGACATTTCGTTTTGAATGTCTATACTTTCAGCATTTATCAATTCTTACGACCTACCTCTACTTCGTGACCTTTGACGAGGTGCAGTAAGTAATTAACTCCGACGATTTCAGGCTTTCTGAACGTACATACGGCCGGGTCAACCTCCTCGAAGCAGACGACGCTCAACCCCTGCGGAAGGACGTTGTACCTCCAAAATTTCAGAATTTGGTCGAAAGCCTTCTGATCGTTCAGGCAATCTGAAAATCAAATATGCGCCACGTTCGCGTTAAAAATATAAAATATTTTGCACGAGCGTAAACGTTTCAATTTACTTTCGGAGCCAAATGCGTATGACAGCTGAATAAATAATGTCGACTCGAACACGTTTAATTTTATTTGATTAAAGTACGAAATCGTGATAAATGTGTTTTTTAAGCCTACAAAAAATAATTTGAATATGGTGTATATGTTTTACCAATAGGGAAACCATAACTAAATACCATAAGGCTGCAAATATGTATAACATATTGAAATGTATTTTCTCGTCTTGGCGTACACCTCAGTGGCTCACGGGTGAGTCTTTATACATATGTAGAATAATTAGCAAGATTTCACATGTTGCTTTGTTTGCAATAAAATTTAAAAAAATGGAATCTGCATTATTGTAGGCATTTTGTCATGACACACAGTTCAAGAAATATGTGAGAATTTATTGTTTTTGTAAGAATTTATTGAAGACCAACTGTCTCCTTCTCTCTACCGTATTTTGCGCGCATTTTTCTCCCTCTTCCCACCTCACCCCGCGGCCTCACTTCATTTCATCAAACCAATATGGTGCATCCGTTAAACGTCTCGCAAATCAAATTCCGCACGCAAATAATGCCTGTACTAATTTTATAACATTTACGAAGATGCGCACAATAATGTTCCAAAGTTTCATTGCAATCGGATGAACGGTTTAGAAATGTATACCTAGCAAACCGACAGCACGATGACATTGAAATATGATACACATATTAAAAAAATATATAATTGTCGTATGTTGAAAACTATTTTTTTAAATACAGATATTTGTTTCTATATCAAAACCATTATTAATGATTTTACCTATATTTGAAAGAAATGCCATTGAAAAATTTCCTGACCGATTAATATAAGTGGTTTAACAATTATATAAAACAAAGCTAGAAATGTTTTGTTGAATGCTTAATAGGCATCTATGATCATATTTATGATAGAGAATCAAAAACATAAAGGTAGGTGTGAGATTTTGTGAGAGAGCCATATTTTTAGATACGCGAAAGTTTATACCAAGCAATCCAAAACCAGTTAAACAGACTTTATATGAAAAATTTGCATTGATACGCAATATACATACTGATAGTTACATTATTTACCTGTGGCTATAACAAATGGTTCTTCTTTGAGAAAATATTCGATCATAAACTCTATGACGTCGTCGTACATATTCTCGGTAATTTCTTGAACCCGGAACTTCCTAACGATCCCGTCTTTTTTGGAAGTCTTTTCGAACCTCGTCCAGATCTTCGGATATTCGCCATTCTTGCTTCTTCCCACCATTATCGACCCAAAAAATATTCACTAACACCTATCTCGGCTATCTGTAAACAACTGTATCCAGAGATGATTGTGCACAAATTATAAATAAGACATCTTATCAGACAAAATTGACAACCGATTAAATTTACGATCGCAACATGCCGACTATTTAGCGAGGAACGATAAGCCGTATACTGAGCTGCCGCTTTGTGTCTTACAATTCAACAGTGATATGACTAGAAAATATTAAAGTGGTCCGAATGCACAATGTTTTATGCATGGATATAAAAGACAACGTTTTCAACGGAATGTATGGAATTAAAAAAAAAATAACCACATGCACTTGCATTATACAACGGACCACTTTAAATGCTCACCGCTGCAACTTTGCAAGTCTTTAATAATGCACCGCGCTTAAAAAATGTACCAAAATGTCGCCTTATGGAAATTCGAAAGAATTTATTAATTATTTCTTAGAATGTTGTGGATAAAATATGAGCAGTTTGCTCACCAACGCTCGACATTGAACTGAACATCTAGTATAAGATGCGGTAAAAATAGCTATCAATTCTCGTGCATATATCATCAACAATGGATTCACATTCCTGTGTTTTATGAATTTCACATAATTTAGTTATACAGGTTTCAACCGATATTACAATTCGATAATGATTTCATTAACATAATGAAAACATCGTATTCGTACCTCAAAATATTAGTAACGTAGAAGTGAAACTTCTTCAAAAAAATCCATTTATTAACGATTTTTACTATTGGTTTGCTCTTTGTCTGGCTTACTCTTTACTTCTTTTCAAGGTACCTGTCGACACTTTTCATGGCAATTTATTATTTTTCTTCCGTTCTCTAAAAATTTTCACACAATAGAAAATATTAAGCTGTGTTTGTGTAATATATAAAAAGTCTTACTAATTACTTTATGTCAAATATACATACAGTGGAGGCATCGTTGTTCATGCGCGTATCGCCTCTATTTATCAGGTCAGTCCAAAAGTGGTGCGCATTTTTGAATTTTTTAATAGGAAAATGAATATCGATAATCAATACAAACGTGCTTTGTTATATTTTTATTTTTGTGTGGCAAATCTACAGCGATAAAAATAATAGTATACATAGGTGAACATACTATCAGTGTAAGGACTGTCCAAAAATGTTTTAAAAAAATTAGAGTTAGAGAAAGCAGCATTTATGATGAACCCCTTTCAGGACGTCCTGTTAATTTTGATATCGACGTTCTTAAAAATCTTGTGGGATCAGAAGCCATAGTTAACAGTGGATCAGGTTGCAGAAAAGATGGGTCGATTATCGATTGCGAGATCGATCGTGGCGCAATCCGTAACAATGGTCCCGACCAGCGAATCGGCTGCGATGAACGACGGAACACGTCTATGATTTTTTTTCACTCGGTGATAAAGGTCGAAATGATGCAGGCGCTGCAGGTAACCAATAAAACGTAGAAAATTGACATAACGTATTTATTCAATTAATCCACACAAATAGGAGAACCAGAGGCAAGCAAGCGAACGTGTGTAATACGGAGCAAGTGGGTGATGATCCACCCGATGGTAGACACTTTGTTGTAGCGTCTTTTTGAACTCGAAGATCCTCCCATGTTGGGGTCTATAAATTTACCAAAAAATGCGCACGAACTTTTGAACTGACCTGATACTTTCATTGTTCATCTCGTTCAGCCCAATTTGAAATGATTGTTCTTTTTCTATAGACATTTTATCAATATTTTTGAAATTTGCACATATTTTTATTGATTTTTGTCTGATTGTTTACTTCTTATATAGTAAATACTGAGATGATTATTCAACTCGGGCAGGACTAACCATAAATTACCGATTTATTGATTGGAAGATAATTTAAAACGATCAACTTAAAAAACAATCCCATAGACATCGCCTACAACCGATAACAAGTATTCCAACTCAAGAAGATCAATCATTCATTTCTAAAAAAATATTTATACTAAGGATTTCATCAACTATCAGGGTTATCTGTCCAAAAGTCCTTTTTGAAAACTTATAGGCAATACGCGATTTTAATCAGGATGATTTCGCATTTTGTTGCGCAGATTTATAAAATTGATGGCTTATCATGCGCATAGAATGTGACGTTTATCTATGATAAGGTCATTCAAAAGCTTATGTAAATGAATGAAAGAAAAAGTATTTTTGGAATTTGATAAAACCACTTTTATCGATTAGATTTAATTGAATGACATCGCTGGTTGGTAACATCTCCTTCAATGGAGCATTACGTCACTTGCTAGAAATCAACCGGTGGCCATGTAATAATGCAATTTTGGTCAAAATCTATCAATTTGACCTTCTTAGACTGACAAACTTTTTTGCTGGTGTTCTTAGAACAATTTTACGGTTTTGAGCTCCGTTTTTTAGTCTAATAAAATATATGTCAAGTGTCAAAAATTGGTACTCTAAATAAACCTCATTAAAGTTACTTGAATATAATACGCCTTAAACTTCTTATATATTTAATTTTGAATATCATCTAAAATATATGTCATACATCAAACACGTGTTTAAGGGTTTCTTTATAATTTCAAACAATTTAAAGCGTTTGATAAAATTGATAATATTCTTCAAATCAAACAATTACAAATCAAAAAAAGTCTATTGTTACAGATTTTTTAAGAATAATAATCAAGCACGTAGCAATTTTGTATTATTATCTTAGTCCTGGTTCAATATCTGACCAATGAAAATTTTCCACGTATTGATTTTTTATGTTATTATTAGAGAAAGAAGTACCACAGAAAATTCCGTTTTATCGAATTGCCGGTTGATTGAATTAGTCGTTCATTCAGATTAAAAATTAGAAACAATATACGTATTAATATCTCATCTATTTGATTGAACAATATTACTTTGATTGAAAAATAAGCGCAATTCATCATGTTAAAATTTTGAATATGAAGCTTAACTAATAACTAACATTTGATGATATATTTTGCTTTGAGCTATTAAATAAATCAAAATCTTTACAACAAAAAATATAATATGGAAATTGTCGATAGGTGTCCGAGTTTCATTTTGACACTTTACTTTTTTTTTACTTTTTTCGCATTGAAAACATACGGGAATGGGAGGTACCGTTTTATCAAACTGGCGGCAACCAGGAGGTTAAAATAGTGCCATATATCCAATATGCGCTTATAATGATTTAGCGCTTTTTATAAATAATTAAAAAATTGGTGACTACACTTGGTCTGATAGACCCTATATTTCTTGTATCTGATAAACAGACCATAAAAAAATCTTCATTATCTTCAATAATAAATACTAACATACGTTTTCAATGCAGTTGAAAATGGATCTGTTTTTGTAATCTACGCAATATATATTTCTCGAGCCCTACATTGCCTTTGCAACGCTGCAACGTTTGCCGCGTTATTCGGTTACAGAAATTGAACCGAAGAGTTCCTAGGGTGTGAAGCAATCCCATAAGCCGCTTTGATGATCTCTGTAATGATAAACGACGGATATTATTTCTTAAAGGGTTCATTATCTTCTTCGAAGAAGAGTTCAAAATAGAAAAGGGGATACAGTTAAAAGATTAAATTCTTTTGTATATCATGTATTTATCACTCTTCTATTCAGCACAAATGTTTAACAACAAGTAACACGATCAGTTTTATTCTATCATATACCGCAAAATACATACATATAATTAACCCTTTGAGTAGTTAGCTAATTTAAAATCTTCATAGCCTTGATGCTATATTTGTTTGTCCGCCACTTATTATCCGTACAAATCCACTTATCTGTCAGGACCGCAGCGGCGCATATGAAGCTTATATTTAACACTCTCTTCGCCCAATGTGAGTCGGTGATGTTTCTTACGGAGCCCAAATTCAATAATCGGAGCGTGAACAGAAGTCGTTATAGAAATACGTAACAATGAGACTCTGGATTCGCTTGTTGCGTAGAACGAAGTTACAATTTAGTGCAAAAACGAAATTGCTTCATATTTGTACATGAAAGATATACAGATTATTCCTTGATGTCCTAGTACGATAAGCGATATTTTTTAGGAAATCCAAATTCTTTATTTATTTCGCTTACCTTTACGTTGAAGGTATTGTTATACTGTTGGCCATGGACAACTGGTCATAGTTGGTATTTTTTATGGTTTAACAAGGATCTGATCCTACCGATTTATAGATTGCGTTTTCAAATCGTCTCTGAGAATCTTATCACTAATTTTAACTACACCTTATTATGTAAGCTGAGTGTGAAAGTATAAATTTCAAAGTTTTAATTGCTTTCCGGTCTCCCTATATTGATTATGAATCGCATTTTGTCCAATCTTTGACCGTAATCATTTAAATGTATAAAATAGTAGACGATATTGATGACGCATGATGTTTATTATATTTAGCTTTGAAGGAGTGTTTAGAAGTATTTTTTCAATGAAAAATGTTGATAATTATACACAAATAGCATTTATATGCTCAAACTATACATTTTATCACATAATATTTACGCTTCCTTAAAAACAATTCGTTTTCAGTCAGAAACACGTCAAGATAATATCGATAAAGCTATCAATCTCTTTCATGGCTTGACAATATCTTCGCGCCATATACATACGATATCAAAAGAACGCATCGACATTGCAATAAAAAGATTATTAGCCATTCTAAAACGAGATCTGATATGAAAGCGAAGCATCTTGGAACTGTAAAAAGGACAATTTGTAGGCGAGTCAAATCCCAACGCGAAAAAGACAATTCCGCGAAAGGACTTTGCGTATAAATATACAACGTTGCAAGTTTTGATACGAATCAGCAACATTCGTATGCGACGCTGAAGCTACACAACCTTCCCATTTTCTCTGTATCTAAAGTTGAAAGGCTCTCCCGGAAAATATGTAACTGCGTCGACATGAAATCCTACGAGCAAAGAATATCCATTTAAATGTTTCATTGAAATATGACGTCTTTTCCGTGGCCTGTTTTCGACGTTCGAATGCGTGACCTAAATGTATCGTTTAGTGCTAATTGAGTACAAAGACATGTCTTCCTAGCGACATATCAATTGAAAATCGTGAAGCATATCACGTCTGCTTGGCAAGCGAATTAGGGGCTCTTGATAAAACTAATGAGCCTGATAACCTCTTAACGACGGAACTACTTCAAAGGACTACCATCTTCATATCTGATTCATGTGTACTTGGATATTCGACAATCCTTGATAATTTACACTAATGTTACGCATATGTGTAACTAAGCATCGGTTCAAGATAATACATTTATACATATTCCAAATAAATATTAATGCGACACACGAAATCCGCCAAATTAAGAGCTATCAATATACATGGCTGTTAATGTTTCATTTACTGATTTTTCACATTTATGTTCGCTAACGCCTTCTTCATCCAAGATAATGGCTCCAGAAACCAAAATATTTCTATTGTATTTAATATTTAGATTCAAAATACATATTATAAAGTGGTCATTGCAGTTCACCATATGGCCTGAATAGATTCACACATTTTCATAGTCACTGACTGATTCAAAATTTTAATCGATTTTCAAATCCACCAAATATATTTTTTAAATAATTCTATGCGTAGATAATTTAAATTCAATTAAAATTTCTTAGCATTAGAAAATATTTTTTTTTAGATTAAAAGCATTATCCAATTTAAAAGCGTTGATTTTTTTGTATCAGGGTATTTCTTTCTGTAAGCTTTTACTAACAAAAGCTAATATTGCTTTTGCTCTTCGTCGATTGTCATCAATTTATTATATTCCTTCATTAAAGCAACACCACACTCAGCAATATCATTCACTACCCGCCTAGAATGGACCATTTTCTTTGCAGCCTTAAAATCAGAGTCATCCTCCCAAGTTTCAACATCTTTATTCAAAAACTGTGATGAGATACCCAGTATCTGGAAAAATCGTAGAGTTGCTAATCACTGAGTCTTCTTTGCTTTTTTCGGTGATGTGTTCGACATCAATGCTTTTTCTTTTCTGGCAATCTTCTACTTCTTCGATTCTTAATGCATCTACCATATTTTGCTTATCTTTAACTGAAAGTTCGTCATCAAAAAATGCAAAATACACCAACTCTTCCAACAATTGCCATAAATGGCCCAGTACTATTTTCATGGCAACTTTGGCCATTGTTTGGTTTATATTTTCAAAGGATACCAGGTATTTTAATAATTGTAAGTCGTTGATGTTAAATATCCGACAGGCGCTTAAAACCAGTATTTTATACATATTACGACTGTGAATAGACAAATATCTTTCACCGCTTTCATTTTCTTTTTCGTCAGTTTAAACTGATGTTTTAATTTAAAAAAAAAACAAGTAACACATAGCTTTAGCCATCTATTTAGCACAGTGAAGACCAGCAGGCCTCCTAAATGAAACTTCTTTTTCAAGAATTTCTCCCAAGTAAATGATGGAAAGACTCAGTAACCCTTTATAGTCATCTCGAGGTTGATACACTTGAAGTTGTTTTTGAGTAAAATAAATCCTGTCTGCAGTGATATTTTCTATGATTTTTGAGAACGTGGTATCATCAATTTTGTCCCAGTTCTTCTTAAATCTTTTAAACTATTGCATAACAGGAGCACTAGACGTATTTATTTTTTAGGGCAGAAAATTCTTTGGATGACCGCCCAACTTTTTAAAAGTTGAAAAATAAGGACCACCCTAATATACATATTAAAAAAAATTGATAACTCTTCTCATTATTCTATTTTTTTAAAATAATTTAGAACAATGATATTGATTACATGCTATTAATTCGTTTAAAATGTATATTCTTTAAGAAAAAAAAATAAATTTTAACCAATAGGCTTTTCAATACCACTGTCAATAATTGTTTGGATTCGCCTTGATCAAATTGATAATAAAGCCTCAGGGCCAACAAAGGCTATTTCAATACCTAGGAAGCTTTATAGGGAAAAAACGATGCTTAAATTAATTTTCCACAGATGAGAATATTCTTTTCCATCCCCAAAGCATAATTCAGTTGAACAATACAAGTTTTATTTTCATCGCATAATAGAGCCTCATCCCTCTTGGTCTTCAATTTTCTTAAGCGAAGGTAATCAAGTGAGTAATAGAATTGGATTAAAGCCAAATATCTCGAAAGTAACGCATTCACCGTTTATTTTAGCATCTTAGAAAAACACAGATCAAAAGAAAACATGTGAAAATAGGGCAAGGCAACAATAACACTTGAAAATTTTAGGTCAAAACTTTAGAGACAAAAGCTTTAAAAAAACACGCCCTGTTTGCATGAGATTAATTAATACCGGCGATTAAGATCTCGATTGTTCATTTTTTAAATTTGTATTTATCTTTAACGAAAAATCAACACCCAACTCTACAAACGGTACTCAAATAAATTACTAGGCCGGGTCTGTGCAAATATGAGGTGTGTTTGTTTTATGAACGGCTAGCGTTATATGTTGACGGACGCCGCTCGGACTTCGCACCCCTGGTATGTAAATAATAATACTACAATAACTTCCCATATGCGTCAAAGAAATACACTATAATGCATACATATTTTTTATAGTCAAGATTAACATATTTAAGTCAAAAAACCTGTATTGAGTTTTGACCTTCATATATGAATACAAAGAAATTCAATTATTTAAACGGGTTAATAAAACTGATTATCAAAATACTTCCCAAATGTCCATAAACAAAATTCAAGGAAATAAGGTATGGTAAAAATTTAATTATTCCATCAAACTACTTTTTATATTACACTATTTTTTAAAAATATTATGCAAAACAATCTATAAAAAAATAGATATAGCTATCAGTTTTCAATATACAATTTTACATATCACATGTTTTAGCACATATATAATAACGACAAATACCATCAATGTAAATTAATTTTATAAACTTATATAAATATTGCAAAATCAATGCTATTTTGGACTGCCAAATATATTACCAAATTAATCATTATCGTCTAAGATTAAAATTTATAAAATATGTAAAGAACCGATAGTGATTTATGGAGGTGCAAAATGTATTCTCGCAGCGAAACACCTCCAGAAATTATTAAAGAAAATGATTCCTGGCTTTTTCAAAGATATTTATTTTCAATATTTTAGACAGAGAGAGATCCCAACTACGAGACTCTGATGACGACAAGAACGAAAAACTTATGTCTTTCTATTACAGCAAAGCAAGCCATTTTCTGTGGACAATTTCGGGCATTGAGTCGTGTCAGCTGTCCGAAAATCGGACCGGTTAAACACCAGACTTTGTGGCCACTCCGTCCTTCGTACCCTTGTTACGGCTCTGCACGTAAGTTTGTATATAGTATAATAAAAAAAAACGCATTCATACGTATGTCAGTATTAGTTGTTATTAGATTTTATAAATACTGAATTTACGAATGAAAAATGACCAAAGAATCTCAACGTAAGTAAAAGATAGACGTTGATTTGTTGATGTGGTCAGTGGTAGATGCTATGGCAAGCATAATGTCCCAAAATCCATAATACCAACATCTTTGAATACGTATTTTGGGTCGAAATATATTAATAAGTAATTTGCACGAGGCATGTTAATCGTGTAAGGTGAGGTTCCATAAAGACATTTGAAGATAGGATGCAATTTGAAGACCTTAGATATAATTAAATCCTATATAATACAAATCCACATATACTTATAAGCTTATCGCATACGTGGAAAGCAGCAAAATACAACCACAATAAGCCATATGTTTATTATCATAGTTTAAAATTGTATATGGAGATAACCTTCATCTAAAAAAGAGTGTATCGGTAGATGAAAACGTCATCCTGCTATCGTTGATATTGAAAGAAAAACATCACATGAGATGATTCTTGGTATTGAATAAATTTAATGATAATATTTAATACGTTGATCTGAGTGTTTTTATTTTGATGTTGAGTTATCAACATTTCACCTCCTGCTTGCCCGTAATACATATGTAACATCGTGCACATGTAATATTTATGAAATTGAGATAATATTGCAAATTACATATAGCTTTGATAATAAGATAATTTTTCTTATTTGACGTCAGTGAGGCTTATTAATTTTTGCTTTGAGCGACTTCTGTCCATTGAAAAGTCGATAAGGTATTGATAATATCAATGGAAATATTTTGAAGTCCCTCTTTTAAAAGGTCGCCTTTTAATTAACTTAATGAAAAATATTCTGAATTTTTTGCCAAAGGCGAATATTTACAATTGAAAAAAAAGTTTTTCCCTCGATATTTAAATCTTATTTGAATTTGCCAAGTAGTGCTGAATATTAATCATAATTGTTTATATTGAAAATTTAATAAATCATCAAATAAACCATATATTACAAAAATATGGAATAACGCTTACTACCATCATTTAAAAAGCGAATTTGAATAGAAATATCATGAATGAATAAACACAGTGCTGAAATTATTACTTATGTTAATATTTGCTTTCAATCGTGTTTGCATTTTAATCATAAAAAGTAGGTTCAATATTTGATATTTGATTAGCCAAATTTATTTTAAAAACCCAATATTATATTCTAAATAAGATTAATAATATTTTTACTTTACATTACATTTAATGTTGGTACTTTTAACGATTTTATAATATTTTTTAGTATTCTGAGACATAAGAGTGTTTTTTGAGTTAATCATGTCTCCCAAAATAATTTTCATTAAATGAACATATTTCTTAACGCTCTTTATTAAAAAAAATGGAAACTTTTATATAAAGGGAAATATGTTAAAAGAAGGACTAAATATCCTTGATATAGTTTTTATAAATTATTTTTAAAAAAGTTTCAAAACTCGACTATTTCAATGCATTGCCCAAAACGAAGGCCACTTTAATTATATATTTTTTAAATATAATATGTAAGAAAAATAAATGTCCCTGTGTAACAAGGAAAAAAATAATTAAACTGATATCTCTTTTACTGTCCGGATGGGTATTAAACTCCACGATGCCCACCCAAAAAACCCCAGGGGGGGAGGAGAATCAACCATACGCCCATGAGCAACGGTTGAACCCCTGGAGTAGAGGTGTGCGAAAGTAACCTCGTCGGTTTGATCATCAAACGCTGCTGGGGTTGCCCAGCTAATATGAGTTAAGTAAAATGTCACCCTGTGCTGCGTACCCATAAAGGGGTGTGTGGAACAGCCGATTATAGTAGTTGGTGAAAACTGCGTCAAAGGCTCACCACTATCCTCAACTGCCTCAAAGGCAAACAGGGGAGAACGGTTTTAGGCTGTTCGAACGGCGACTCGTCTCTATGGCTAGGTGCTAAGAATGACCGAACCTACACGAGTACGATGGGGAAGGGTTAGCCCCTGCAATCCATCATCTGCTGCAACTCCATTCAAACTGATATTGGACTCGTGGTGGTAGTGAACCCGCGGTAGTATTCCCTTGAAGTTTAGCTTAACCTTTGTCCTTCCTCCTCCGACACACCGTCTAGTGCACATGATCTGAAGCTGGTATTTCCCGCGGAAACCTCGCCTCCTTTAGAGAGCGTAGAGCAAAAGGGGTGGGGCTAAAGGATCAATGAAAGACACTCTTTGTGTGGTTAGTCCGGGGCAACCCAGAACAGACCATACAGCAGCGCAGGAAATGGGTTCGATTTGTTAATGAACCTCCAATCCAGTCAATCGCTATCTGATGTCTGTCGTCTTATCTCCTATACTGTATCAGCGTTCCAAAGTTTGGACCGCTTGGACTCGGAAACCTTGTTGCCATTTCTTCCAACTTTAGGGCATTCAGGGCTTTTTACGAAAAAATTGGAGAAATGGTCAGCTTTTATATATGTATATCTTAGATTTTTTATGTATTATATAGCAAGTCTTGAGAATCTTCATTCCTTAGCTTGTTCATCCTCCCGCGCTCAGAGCGCAAGTGGCTACAAGTAGTGAAGAAATAGCGGATCCTCGCAGGACATGAATTTATTATTATTTTGTTTTACACCCTTTTTTTACGAATGGGAGAAATCTTCAACACCACCATTCTTATGGTAGTATAGGATTTTCACTCACTGAAACCCCCCACCTCTTCTGCTCCCACCCGGCTACAAGTTAAGTATTGCAGAAGGGTGGCAGCGATGTGTCTCTTCTGGGATCTTCGGTTGTGTTACGTCGATTATTCCATTTGCTCGGTGGAGGGTGCTTCAGAAGCTCTTATGCGACTTTCACGCTCTGCGTTTTCCTTCTGCTGCATCACGCACTTTACATAGCTGCACCACTCATTTCATGCCCTAGCATTCTTAAGCATTAAAGGGATCATGTTGGTAGACGAGAGTATAATTAATTAAAGCTTCTCGCAAATAATGTCCCTTGCAGCGATTCATATTGGGCATTCGAACGTCATGTGTGCAGCATCGTCGTCAGTTGCTCCACAATGATGGCATTCTGGACTTATCTCCTTGGCTATTTTGTGAAGATAGGCTCCAAAACAACCATGCCCGGTAAGGACCTGAGTCAGGTAGTTACAGAGCTGACCATGTTTTCTACTGCTCCATTCTTGCAAGGTCTGTGATCAGTTTGTATGTTCTCCGACCTTTTGAAGAGTTGTCCCATCGGAACTGCTACATGGCAATGATAGTTTCTCTGACCGCCTTCTTTATTTCTCCTTTTTGGGCCATCTGTCTCTCTTGGGCAAACAGGTCAATTGGGAGTGCACTAGCGTTTTGCACCTTAGCGTGCACTTTTTTGTGCGAGCTGACATGGCCCCGAATAGCAGGGTGAATAAGCAGTGGTCCCATATCTCCTATATTGTTTTTGGTAATTCATTTATAAAATAAGGTAGTTTCCCTGCCACACTCTGCATAAACAATGCTAACCAAACGTATCCTAAACTGTGACTCAATACAAACTTGCTACATTGCAAAATTTCTATTACTTTCCGGTTCACCTAATTTAAATCCGTATCTTATTTGTGTGATTTCGATTTACACAACTACAGCGGGCGATTAACAGTATTTCTTGTCTTTTTAGATTTATGACCATATTTTTTCAGCTTTGGTGTTAGCTTTCATAAAATTTAATATAATGTTCAGCCATAGTTTCCTTTATGTAATTTTTAAAAAGTCACCTAATAAATGTTCAAAATCGATAGACGTCGTTCACATTTTCAGTGGGGAATATTCTACGACCGCATAATAGTCCATTGCAGACTAGCACACCACGACCGTCGGCATAATAATGCGACGACAGGGTGTATAGAAAAGCTGTGTCGTTTGCGCGTGGCTTGTAATTACGTGAGACGTATTTAAATGGAGAACGGGCAAAAGCTGAAAACGAATGTATATAACTTTTTCATTAAGGCTTTGTATCCCTAATAAGAAGCAGTATTCATTTCAAATATTCAGGGGCTGGTTTCCAAGTAGTAAATTTCAGTAGGAATTTCGTTTGAATTTCTAATACACCTATCCCTCGATTTACGCGGTACCCATTTTACGCGGTTTCACTTTTACACGGTCAGAAAAAAAAAATTTAATAGAAATCGAACATGTTTTGTGGTACGCGTCACATGTTGATGATCTTAAATTGTGTAAAATTTACAAAGACTCAAAAAAACACATCACAAAAATTAGTTACAGACTATTTAATAAGACGAGAAGAAGAGCCTGCTGCTGGATTTGAATCCGATGATAGTAGTGATTTCGAGCCAACCAAAATGGAAAAAAATGGTTGAATGCAGTGAGGAAGTGGAATAATAAAATTATCATTATATAATTATGCTTTTAATTATAAACATGTTATAAATTTATGTCGAGCTATTATATCTAGTTTTTTAATTAAATTGTCTTTTTATGCAGATATATTTGTATATACAATGTACTCGTTTTACGCGGTTTTCTGGAACCTATCCCCCTACTTTATATGAAATTGAAGTCTCGATTTACGCGGATTTTTATTTTCTGGAACCTATCTTCCGTTTTTGTATGAACTTGAAGTCTCGATTTACGCGGTTTCGATTTACGCGTTTTCTCTCGGAACGTATCTACCGCGTAAATCGAGGGATAGGTGTATTCCAATTTACATATATTTTTTAAACAAATATCAAATTTTAATAGCATATCGTGTTTGGTAACGAGCCTAAAATTATTTAAAGGTATTGCGTTTGATGATCACGTAACATGTTCATTTTGAACAAACCCATTGAAAATGACCCTGAAGAAGCAATTTTCTAACTTTCATTGATTTCTAATTTATCATGAACGATAAGACGTTGCTTAACAGCGATAAATAACTTATGGCGAAAACATGAAAACGATTCGCCTGTAAGAAAATATACATGGATACAGGCGAGACAAAATAATTATATTTATTGCTCATTCAGCCATAGCTATTCATTAAGGTTGAATCACGGTGTAGTCGCCATTTTGACAAGTGATCTACTGGCGTCACGTGCGTTGGATAAATGAACTAGTTGTCATGAAATTGGCAATGATGTTGATATATCTTCTTATTCAAAACTCCATAATTTATCAACATATTACCCCACATCCAATCACATTGTTTTATTTTTGTAGAATTAAACTTTAAAATAACAATTAAGACAAAAAAGGTGTATTTTTATGTGGTTCATACAAATACAACTGGATAGCCAATATCTGGTCCATTATTGTGTGAAAGAACAATATTTTTCAATACAAATTTAAATGGAGATTCCACTATCGAAGCAAGTTTGAGCTAGCTTGAAAAATTCAAAGGACGATATAGTATCAGGGAGCTTGAAGGTCATGGGGAAAAGCTTTCTGCTGACATACCTTCAGCAAACACATTCATTGACACATTGAAGCTATTTGTGGTGAAGGAAGGATTTGACGAAGAGTTTATGTACAATGCTGATGAGATTGGTTTAAATATTAAATAAAATACCTAAGAAATCTTTAGCATCAAGACGTGAAAATACTTCACCAGGGTATAAAACTAGTAAAGAACGTGTCTCTTTAATGGTATATGCAAATGCAACAGGTAGACACAGACTGCCACTGCCATTGGAAAATCAAAGAACCCCAGGTGCTTTAAAAATATCTTAAGTCTTCCAGTTCAATATAATCATCAGAAAAAAGCCTGGATGAATGATGAAGTTTTTAAATTATAGTATGAAAAACAGTTTATTTCAGAAGTGAAAAAATATCAAAACTCCATAGATAAAAGAGGGAAAACATATTTATTACTAGACAATGCACCTTTCCACCCATCTATAGAGAGTTTAAACCTGATCGATTAAATGTTTTTGGTGAAATTTCTTCCACCGAATGTCACGTTGGTAATACAACCGATGGATCAGGGCATAATAGAAATGTTCAAACGTACTTTTGTTATCTGGACTAATTTCATCCCCAATTAGGTCTGGATAATCGAGATTCTACTGTACCTGAATTACGACTCTTCTCCCTAAATAATACCTGGTAGAAGAACGAAGGGGGGGGGGAGGAATTTGAAGAAGTGGAGTGAAGAAGATGTTCATCATCTCTCTTGGAAAAATAGTTATATTAATAGGAACAAAGAAATTTCTGTATTTCTGCAGCATCTATTCTCAGATCTGATAGATATATGTTATTTATATATAATAGTAGACTATATGAATCATCTTAACGGAGAATATTATTTATTTAATGGTGTTATACATTTATAAAATTAATTTAATCAAAAATTTTATTGGATTATAGGAATTTTTAATTAAAGTGTTGCTCACCTTTACTTAGAAGTCATCCTTCAGAGTTTCTCATTGGTATGTTCAAAGTTACGGATAATGGAAGTTCAAAACTATTCTGTGTTGCAGCTCATTATTTAACCATGGCATTGAATGCAAGGAGTATGATTATTTCAGGCCTTCGGTAAGAGGTTAACATTTCTATAGTTTTAAAATGTAAAATGCACTAAAATGTATAAGTATTCTATTCTCTCTGTATTTAAGTATTAATTGAAATAATGCATTCGTTGATAAATTGGATGATGTTAACGTTCTGGTTGCGTTTTAACTCGTTTAAAACGATCAGATTTGCTTTTATTAGTTCACGCATCTAATATACAATAACTATCCTATAAAATAGGATCAATACGGATAAATAAAACTGTGCAGTTTTAAAAATAATAAAACTCAAAGATTTACATCGCTTAATCCAAACTGAAAGGGAGTTTAAGCACCAACATTAAAGCATCGACATTCAAAATAGAACCCCATGACTTAAGCGGTTTTTAAGCCGCGCTTAAATATACTACCTGAACTAGAAAGCCATTTAAATCCTCTCAAACGATTTTTCTCCTTTCTTTGTCTTTTTTATGTCAGTCATTAATTTAAGAGACGCTCGAAGAGCGCTAGAAAATAGCATATTGCTGAAGTTTTACCGTAAACGCCGCGAGAATTGACATTTCACCCAAAAAAAAAGAGAACTTACTGAAAGATCATGGCTGAAAAACTAATTTGTTTTGTGGGAATTCGGCCATAATATTTTAGCACATCGGCAATAAATAATCAGCCAAATGCCAATTTCCAAACGTGAACTATTCTGATTTAGCCGCTGATGACTTTTTTCGCGCGCCCGAATGAAAGCAGCTTTCAAAGGCCGAAATAATTGGTATGTAATTGATGGAATATTTTTCTTCGTTTAAATCGAACCGAGTGTGAGGATGAGTTTCACCATTAATTAAATTCTCTCGTACAATAAACGGTATCCAGGTCCTGAGGCTGTGGCCTGCTGCGGAACAAACTTTGCCACTTTATTTTTTGCAGTGTTTCCAAAGCCCGAGGCACTGTGCGGAAACAGGGCGAACCGCGTACTGCGGCTTTTATAAAAGTTGCACATCCTGTATAACATGTAGAAGTTTCCCATAAATATCTTCTAGTAGAATGCCATACGACATCATCATATGTCAAAAATGCTGTGAATATCTCAGTAAATTCAACTTCCGCAATGCTTTCAATATGCAGGAAAAGTTATGGTTTTCCTTTCGACGAGCATATTTTCATTCTTAACGCATGAAAATACATCCCTTCAATTGAATGAAAATATTTTTTTAATTTGATATAAAAGCCACGTGATTCTCAAAGATACATCGGTAATCATTTTAGGTCTCATTAAACAAATCATCAAAGAGAATATTTAATCATGATAGAAACTGTCCATGAGAATTATACATTTTAAATCAAGTATACCCCATGCATTGATTGTTTTTTATCTACATCGATTATCAATTGGAAACACTTACTTTTGTTCTTATGTAATATGCGTTATATGTCAAGCACTTCCACTCCTTTGAGTTCCATCCAACTTATTAATCCTTTAAACAAATTATTTTCTGAGTTTTCCTTGGCCAAATTTCGATGGAAATCCTGGCAAAAAAATATAAAACCGTCCTTAACAGCACACAATAATATTTAAAAATTAAATTGGCTGATTTTCACATGGAGAATTGTGTTCACTTTTGCTCACGTACGTGATGGATTGCATATTATGAAGTATATAATAATATTAAAGCTCAGAACAGAAAGTTATGAAAAAATCAGGAAATGCAGAAGTTGAAGGGTGTATTTTAATGTGGTTCATATAAAGAAGATTTACTGAACAACTAATATTTGATCCATTATTGTGTGAAAGAATAATATTTTTCAATACAAAATTAAATGGAGATTCCACTGTCAAAGCAAGTTTGAGCTAGCTTGAAAAAATCAAAGGACTACATGGTATCAAGGAGCTTGAAATTCATGGGGAAAAGCTTTCTACTGATATACCTTCAGCAAACACATTCATTGACAACGTGAAGCTATTTGTGGAGAAGGAAGGATTTGACGAAAAGTTTATACACAATGCTGATAAGATTGGTTTAAATAGGAAATAAAATACTTAACAAATATTTAGCATCAAGACGTGAAAATACTTCACCTGTGTACAAAACTAGTAAAGAACGTGTCACTATAATGGTATGTGCAAATACAATAGGCAGACATAGACTTCCACTACTTGTCATTAGAAAATCAAAGAGCCCCAGATGTTTTAAAACTATCAAAAGAGTTTCAGTTGAATATGATCATCAGATATAAGCCTGGATGAATGATGATGTAAATTAAAACGATGGTATTAAAATTAGTTCATTCCAGAAGTGACAAATATGAAAACTCCATACATAAAAGAGGTACAACATTATTACTAGATAATTCATCGTTAATAGTCATCAACTTCCACAAGAAAATAAATTTAATAGAGTATTGCAGTAATGCAGGAGAACCTGATATAGGAGACATTGCGGAAGCAATAGCACAATTTTCTACATGTGCTAAATGCCACCAAGAAGATGTAGCCGAGTGGTAAAATTGCGATGCAAACGATCTTGGATTCCAAGTATTGAATGATGAGGAAATAATTAAAGAAATATCTTCCTTCAGAAGAACAAAATCGAGAAGATGAAGAATAAATTTGCGAGAGGGGTCTTTTCGTTATCCGGACTAATTTCATCCTCAATTAGTTCTGGATAATCGAGATTCTACTGTATGTTTTTATCAACATGCTTCATTTTAATAATACTTAAATAGAATTCATCCTGAATTATGAAATTAATGTTTGCTTACTGTGCTTGCAATCGCGGAGATTAAAAAAATGCGAATTGGGTCTGCAGCTTCTTCCTGCGTGTTAAAAGATCTTGGACATGCGAAAGAAAAAGGCCCAATGCCATCATCATCATCATGAAACAACCTTTTTTGTGATCTACTGCGATAATTGAATAGACCACATGAATCATCCGGATCTAAAGTTTTCTTAACCAAAATGCAGTTTAGAAATTCAATCACTAAGGACCTTGATTCCAAAAAGTCGAATCGCGTACCTCACAAAATACAAACTCTACAATATAATTGGATGAGATATTCCAAAAACTGATTTTGACATAAAAATTGATTAAGGCAAGACGGCCAATAATGAACAGACGTGTTATATGAAAATATTATTTATTAATAGTATTAAATTGCATTAAACAATTAGTTTTAATTTTAATATTATTACATACGAAGATTTTTTGAATATTATACGAAAAAAATATTGACTTACAATGTCATTAGGAAAAGGCGATAAAATTTGCATAATATTTCAATTACATTTTTAATATATCCAGATAGAAACTTCCCGAGTGTCTCCTAGTAGGGACATAAAATTTTATTGCCGGAGGAAGTAATTGTCCGAGGATGGAAATATTTCCATGTTTTACATTTATATAAAACTCATATATCCACCATAAAACCAGAAAATGATTTACACAAGAATTTAATTTCATGATTAAGTGTGATGATAGGATAAAACGTTGCTGTGTTGACAAAAGATTGCTCTTTTACGGCAAATGTAAGACGAAGAAAAAGATTTTCATTGCAATGGTCTACCTTTGAATTGTAGCAAAACATGTTCTTCATATTCAAATAGGATTTTAAAGCTTATGGTAAATATTTTTACATGTGATAAGACGTCGAATTTATTCAATATATCTGACTAGTGATGCATAATTTGCTATTGTTCTACCACAACACTGTTCCAACACACATAATTACATTTTAAAAAACCATCAAAAAATTTAATATAGAATGTCTACCTTATGAGTATCTCTCTATATTTTTTAGTATAATAAAATAACATAATTCCTTATCAAAGGATACACGTATGAGCATGGAACTCTGAGGGAGGCAACACAGTGGCGAGTAAAAGCAAATATTTTTTATTAGAAAAATGCATAGTATAGTAATTCCTACAGCCGAGTAGTTTGCAATATTTTTCAATTAGGGAATCATAGCATGTATACTCCTGAATTATTTTTTTTAAAATAATGTCAAAGGGATAAATAAATCGAATTTAAATTTTTGATCAATTATAATAGGTTTTTTTGAGATCTTATTAGATTTTTATGCTGGAATATGTTACAAAGCCATTTTGAGACCTTTTTCTGTAGAAAGACTATAGGGTGACCTCCAAAAAAGAGCTTTTTCTTTTTATTCAAAGTTTAACTTTTCGAGCATCAAAATGTCCTTTTTTGAGTTTTTCGAATTGTTTCAAGATTATGTTTACTACCCAGCAAAAATTCTTCACATTTATCAAAAACAATGTGCATCTGTAGGTTGAAACAATGACTCAAACGTAAATGCCCAAGTGTAATCAAATTCAAATTTTAGATCAGAAATTTTAAAAATAATTAAGATGAAAATGATCTATGACTATTTGAAATTGCGATTTGGTATGTAGACCAATCACCGCTAGAGACAGTACTTGACATTTTCACTATATCAAAATGGCGGAAGTATTAAACACTCTGCTCCGTTCAAACATTCGCGTCGTTTGTCTTCCGAGAAAGTCACACATAAACATCAATAAATAATGGAGACGGCGTAAAACGAGACATGTATTATAAATAACGTCGTATCTAATGAGTTATTTGATCAAGGGCTAAATATTTGATTCGGCTAGCACAAAGAAAATTAAGCACGTGGGTGGCACATACGCTCCAGAAGTTCCACTTTAATATCTCGAAAAGTCTTTATCAAACATTCAGCAAAGAAACAAAACAAATTTTCAGTGCAAAACAAAAGTTGAATTAGCTCACTTCTGAGGGGAACACATTATATGGGTTTATCTCGCAATTGAGATTGTTCAACAGTGAATCAGTTGTTTTGCAGAAGAGCAACGTTTGTGTCTCGAGCGGTAGACACTTTCAAAGTCTCTTCATCAAGATAGATGGAAAACAAAATAGATGTTAAATAAACATTGCTTCGGAGCTGGTTTAACAGCAGGACATGTTAGTCAGAGATAAGACATGTATCATTATTCTATGCGATGCTATAATCGCGTTAAAGCAACGATACACCGACTGAGCACTGAAGATTTATTATATTTCAGTTCAGAGTGGAAACTTAATCTAACGAACGATGTTCTTCAGAAGCACTACTTTAATTTTTGAAGCTCGGAGTATCCTAAAATTTTTAATACCAACTCGAGCTCTATTTATAACCGAGAGCAGATAGAAAGTTTCCTTAATGCGACCTAGATTATAGAGTACCGAACTTGTATTACTTCAACACATAATTCTGTACATTTTTTACACCGCCTTAATTAGAGCAAATTTATTATTTACTCTATATTAAAATAATACTTCAAAAGTAAATATTATAATTTAAATAACCGTTGTATAACACGTTTATATCGTGTAATTAAATTTATGTTACACGCAGTTCGAAGTCCATATGTAATTATAGTGTGCATTCTAAAAAATATCAATTTATTAAAAATGAGTTAAACATTTTTTTTAATTTCATCTCGAATTTCATGCTATTTCCGCCAAATGATCATTTACTGTTGAAAAATGAAATAATTTATGAAAAATTTCATACAATGTTTATTTGTTCAAAGCTTAAGCAATAGTTGACGATCGCTAAAAATCGCGGTTTTCCAATCCATAAAGATGTACAAATCCTAAACCCCTGCATGTCCCTAAACAAAGAAATCCAGTGGTGTCAGATCTGGAAATCATGTGAACCACAGAATAGGGCACGTCCCCAGGTGAATAAATCCAATGGTGTCAGGTCTAGACAAATGTACGAGCCACGGAATAAGGCCGCCAAAAGAATAAATCTACACGACTGAGGTGCAAAAGTTTCAAATGTATTGTTGACTAAGTTGTATTACGCAGCAATATTATATTAACACATTCCCGTCGGGTTACGCATAGCATTGTCTTTTACCTGGCAAGGTGCATATTTATAAAGCCAATGAATCACATGTCATGAAATGCTAAGCAAGGATAACTCTATAATTCATATGGCATGACAGATAATCTTCGATGTTTGCATTTTTTCGTGATCAAATGACATAATTTTTGTACTGCAAACTTGTTTCGTAGAATTTGAAAAAAAACATACAAAGGAGTGTAACATGAAAATGTAATAAAATCACTTCAGTGATTTAAAGATATTTTTGGATAATTTGGTGCTTATAATGTTATTAATCATAAGTGATGAATAAAATCAGACCTTTTTATTGAAATGAAAGAAATAACATTAATATTTAATTCATTACATACGACCCAAATGTTAAATGTTAAAAAAATGTTTGATGTTTGAGTAATAATAATCGAAAGATTGAAAATAGATTTTGTTAAAATATTCTTGAATAAAGATAATTCCAATATAGGACGAAGGACATTATCGAATGATATTCATAGATAAGAAAATAGTAATGACTAGGGAATCCAATTCCGCGATCCCGGATAGTTTTAGGTGCTCATGAATCTCGGGATTAGTAAACGCAATCCTGAAAAAATCGGGATTGAAATTTTTATCTAACAGAAGTCGTAAACCTCACCAGCACGATGAAGGCTACCAAATCGAGACATTCCCGTCGAAATCTGGGCGCTTGGAAACAGTGGCGTAACTACTAATTGGCGAGCTTAAGCGATGCCTAGGGAGAGTAACTGTCTAAAATATACAGTAAACATATATACAGTACATATATGTTTATCAAATTGTTATATTAACCTTTCCCTACCGGTGATGTATTTACTACACCTCGTATCTAATAATGGGAATATCAATATAAAATATAAGAGATACGGGTCTTAGAATTTTTGTATTCTTCCGTAATATAATTACAAATAATATCAAAGTATTATAGTATATAAGTATTCATCTGCAGCGACGCAAATAAATATTTTTTCGGGAAATCGGGAATTTTGCGAGTTTTAATCCGTGTCTCGGCAGAAAGGAATTTTATCAGTCACATTGATGGTGTTATACGCAAATGGGGGCTCACGCGGTCTCACGTGTTTTATTTATCTATTTTTGAATTATATTTTTATATTTTCTTAAAGAAATAAAATTCTTTCGGCTTCAAATTATTTTTTATATTAAAAAAATAAACTTATTAGTCATTTTTTATTAAATTTATCAATGTAATTTTATAACTTATTGAAAATTCTGGTCCTGGGATCCCGGGACTAATCCCGGGATGGTCTAATGTAATCCCGAAATCCCAAGATCAAAATTTTGGCTCGGGATTGGATTCCCTAGTAATGACGATATTAATAAGATGTTTGAAGAATATATAAAACGTTGGATAAATTTAACACTCCGACAGTAAGAGGTCGTTGGACGATATTCAGGTCGTATTGAGATAAATATTCCTTAATTATTATATATTCGGTTTTTCAACATAATTTGTAAATTCAACCACATTTAAAATATTTTTCGCAAAAAGTTTGCCAAAATCCAATTTTCAACAGCATGCAAGCCCGGCTGTCACAAAAATAGAATTAAAAAGCAAATTAACCCTGTGTTTAATATAAAATGAGACACTAAATATAAATAAAAGAGGTTGTCAGAGTGTAGCTGTGGGCGTCTGGGCTTAACGACCTGATATAATAAAGAGTATTCGGGGGCAGATAAACGAATGCTTTGTGGCGGAGCCCAGTGAAGGGGTCCCGCAGGATATAAGGGCTCCTGACAGATGTGCTTCGCCCAATTAAACAGGAGCGTGATCTGTGCGAATACTGATATTAAACCGGGTGTGGTTTAGTCTTATGAAGAACATTCGTCTTGGCTCCGGATGGCTGTCACGCCTAATGGGCAGGTGGTGACGGCGCCTTGGCTTTGTCACACACAGCCTCACCCTTAACGAGACAACGCGGATTACCCACCGGGGTTTCTGCGCCACACTACCCTCATTACCCGATGTGCTTCTCTTTCTTCGTATGCCACCTCATTTAACCCGACTTTTCATTAGGCTTAAACTCCAAGTCTAAGATATTTTTGAATCTCCACGAAAAAAATGATATATTGCCCCGAAGACCTCATGGATATCACTTAATTTTCAAGCCATAATAAAATAGATTAAAACCATAGCTACACACTAAAAGATATTAAACAAAAGTTTGAATTCTGTTGGTAGTATAAATCAAAAGACATATATTTGAAATCAAGTTTAGTTTGATTACAAAAGCACACATATTGAATGACACAAATTCGTGCGCCCGGATTCAAATTTGTTAATCCAATAGATTCCGTTTCTCACAAGCTTTGGAACTATACCATAATCATGCAATAAGACACTGATCATTTACACACAAATGGATACAATAAAACCTGATTTGTGACAGCGATTTAATTTAGTATTAGATTTCCGTCATGCAATTGATTTTTATAATACATCTTGGAATAAGTAAAAATATAATCTGAAAAAATTATCGCACAAAAGCACAAACAAACACGATGTCTTATATATAGGTCAATGGGTATATTTGGGTTAAGCTTTTTAGCTTTAAATAAAAATACTTATGTTATTTCTCTTAAGACTCTAAACTTTATTTAGTCCATAACAAAAAAATGTTCAAATAATTCGCATGTATGTATATGCATACGATTCTGAGACATCATCTATATCTAAAAAATAAATACGTAAACAATATATTTATTATAGATGTTGTTGAACTAGTTTCAACGAACAAATTACATCAATATAGCCTCCGTGTCTGGAGTAATAGTTAAAGGGATTTGACGTCTTCCTGTGGTATTCCATGTCTTTTGACATATCACCTTTGGCGTGTACATTGATGTTTGAAATTGGTTTCATGTAAATGTGACCCACAAGGCTGTTATAGTTCCTTAATCCAATAAATACCACTGAGAGTTAGAGAATTTAGACATAAAACTTGAATTTTCTAAAATATCATACAACTTCAAACTCAAACCGTGGCTCATGTACTTATTAATAAAAATAAAAATGTGCTTAGATGAATCGTTTTTATATATTTATTAGATATAAAAATACAAAATAATATCTATAAAGATCTATATATATCATGTTACGTAAATATGTTTGAGTGAATTTAAAGTTTAACATATTTTTTTATATATAAAGTTGATATGATAAAACACACATATCTGTGCGGACGGTATTTATTAGGTTAATATTCTTAATAGCCATCTAACTCAGATTATTTTCATGAATCAATGATATACTGTGATCGTGTCATTTAAATATTTTAGGATGCAATTTTACTACCCCGTCGTAAGAGCGTTATTGATGCTCGTTACGTCGGCGTCAATTTGGTCCTTTCCCTATATCCGAATTTTCAGTCACCACTTTTAAGTCGAATCTGATTTCAAGTATTTTTCAAATTTGCCAACGATTTTAAATCAATCATTGAGATTAAATCTATGCCAGCGATGGCAGGTTACGATTATTTTTTTGAACAAAGTGCCGTTTTAAGCGAATTCGAGCGATCGAAAGCGTTTCCATACGCCATGTTGATAAAGGCCCCCCCATCCCAGTGCAAATAGGAGATAAAGCATTTTTTGCGGATGTTATTCAACGATTCAAAGTATGCTTCTGGAATCCCTTGTTAATGTTAAAAGCCTGACAGGCTTTGTGCTTTACATTTATAGATTATGAGCGTACATCCATGAGGAGAGGTAAGTATTTACATGAAACATTTCCTACAGTCAGAAACAAATGCCATCAATCATTCCGACTCAAGGCGAGTCCCGTGTAAAATTGCGAATGAAGTTAACTTATTATACGTACAAATTTTAGTTTTCAACATTATTCCCCATCATTATATTTCATGTGTTGGAGCCCGGTTATGTGGGCCCGCATTAACTACACTTTTAATGGGCTTCATCGTCAATTATTTAGTAGCGCTGATTGCTTTGATGGAAAAATATTACGCATATAAATTATACGCCATATAAACCTTTATAAAACACATTATCTACATTAAAACTCTCTGTTTTATACCAATTTGTCTGTATGGAAACAACAAAAATCATTCGTCAACTGAGCTTCTTATCATTTGAGTTTCTTTTTTGTAATTCTTCCTCCTTGATACTAATAAAATATTTAGCGTGTGATGATTCCTAAACAGAATTTATAGATTAGATCATATAATGTCATAATTAAAAAAAACCTATCCTACCTAAAATTTGTATTCAAAATATCCTATTATAACTTGAGAGGTCATCTTATTTTGACGGCCCAAAAGATAGACAATTTTTAACAATTTTTTTCACAGTAAATACAAATTATAATGAAATGAATCCTTTTGAAATTTCATTATAATCAATCAATTTGAAGATTTTTCCATTTCGCGGAGAACAAGATAGCTTCGGTTTTCTCTTTGTTTAGTTTGAGTTTCCAACGATCGAAATATTTGAATGCAGCTTTTAGGCGATCGTTGGAGATTTTCGACTATTAACTGCAGATTTGCAAACATTTTTTTAAGAAAGTGCATTTGATAAGATTAATGTCAATCGATTTATATTAGCAATTCATGACAATGAACCCATCTCACCCCTTGGGAGACGTTTACATCCCTCAAAAGGGCACTTTCGAGCCTGAATACGTTGAAGATCATCCTGGTTCATTATGGGGGCGTTGAAATTTTTTATAGTCTGATGAGACAGTTTAGGCATTTAAGTCGGGCAATATCAAAGCATCTTATGGCAGTAAGCCCTATACTTCCATATCCACTAAAAATCCAAGATAAGAGTATCAAAATAATAGCTTTGTGAGGCCTTCGAGGTAACCGACTCCTGAATGATTTTAAAAACTGATAATAAAAACCAAACATATTGATTACCGCTAATTTTGATTAAAGTCATATGTTTAAGCTTGAATATGTTTTAAATAAACATTATTTTAATAAGAAGTGATACATTCATAACAGTGCATATTAATTATAGTTTGCATTGGTAATGATATAGTATACTCATGATGATAAAATCATATGTGGATAACCTTCTCTTATGTGAATTTACTGTACATTTCAAAAGCTGTAGCTAGTTTATGGGATATTAATATTATACATCTAATCTGAGTAAGAGTTCAAAAATCAACGAATTACAAACACATTTGGTTTATATATAAAATATACCAAATGTATGAAGCAAATGTGCTGAATTTGCATTCAAATAATGATTCATATTTTTGCTCCAATTTAATCCCCTATGCTTAACTCTGCAAATAACTCCAGTCTGGCTCTCAAAGACCCATTCTTTGAATCAGGACGGCTCACAAATTGATTTCTATGACATAATTAATCGTAGAGTTGTAAACTTTTAATTAAAATATGAATATATTTCAAGTTCTTGCACGCGCCTCGGCTTTAAAGATAAATGGCGGGCATTATTTGAAAACTCTATGAGTTTCCACCGAAAACTTCGAACTGGTAGAAATTCGAGATAGACGACATAAATACTGACACTTCATTAATCAACCTGGAAAAGTTTAAAACTCGCAGGGGAGGAAGCGAACGGGTTTCAAAAACAATATAAAAGGTACATTTTTAACAAAAACGCTCCCTAGAAGTTGAGTAATTGGATCACGGTTGCTTTATCTGCTGTTTTATTAAGGAAGCTTGAGCCCTTTGCCCGAACTTACAAAAAACTTTGCGCCTTAACAACATTAATACAAGTGCTTGTTTATTTCTTAACTATACAAATTTAATTTTTATAGTCTTTGTGTGCTTTCATAACGAATTACAAGCAAACATTCCATGAAAATTATCCTACAACTTTTGTTAATACGTGAATCTGAGAAAAGTATTCTCGAATATTATGCATTTTTCAAAGAAACTAATTTTAATTTGATCAGTCAAAGAAGTTCTAATACGTCTAAAGACACGAATTAGAGTTTTGTAAATGATAGATATTAAAGCATTTGTAGAAAAGTGTAATATTTTAACAGAAAATCAAAATAAATGTGGTTCGCTGAGGATGAGTCGAAGGATATTTGTCAACGTTGGTCGACCAACTATTTCCAACTCAGATTAGTTTTATTTTCAAATTTTTCAAACTTCACACACAAAACAAACCAAAAAGCAAGCTCTCTTTTATAGTAAACTCAATAAATATCCTTCGACAGATGAAAAGTCCGAAAATTACGATGAGCTCTTTCAAAGTTAAATTCAAAGTGGGTCATCAATGGTACGTATGATACAAGAGTGAGCAACTTTTCAGCAAAGGGCGTTCACTAACTTGCTATCTGTGGCCATAAAATTTCTGAACCACCAATTCCTGACTACTCGTCTGTGAGGAGATATGATAGGGCATCTTTCTACCCCATCTTCTTGCAAGTATTTAATCTTCTAAAGACCATCCGAGCGTGTTGAATTCCCGAAAGTTGCATCGTGCTATTAGGAAATAGTTCTGAGAAATAGACGATAAATGCATCCCTGGATTGGGTAAATTTACGACTGGGAACATACTCCAGAATCAATAAGCTTAGGCACTCGGCTCGAGTGGCTTAACTTTGAAAGTTTTCCATATTTCGAGACGTCGTATTACTGTACAATGCTCATCATGCATAAGTATATTGTATTGTCTCAATTCATCTTATTGTGACAGTGCTCCATCCCAAGACAAAGACATGTTTTTATCTATTCATTCTATGAAGTTGCAAAAAAAGTTGCCGAAAAATTTCATCATTTCTAAATGAAATAAGAGAATTTCGCCAAATACAATTTTTTGTAACATGCTCCTTTATATGATTTTGCCATTTGAATTTCTTCAATTATTTTATGTCAAAATTATTAAAAAGCACGAATAAACACAAGCTTTGTGCGATGGATTTATGTTTTTATTGTTATATTATTTGAAGTAAATCTTATACAGCGAAGATTTCATCTAAAGCTCATTTTTATTAAATTTGAGCACATCTGATCCCTGAAATTTAATAGTCCACACAACTCGAGACAATATCAAAGTGTATTACCAACCCACTGATAATAGATCATTTTTTATGTTATTATATAATTACTTCGCTATTGAGAAACTCATGATAACCATATGCAAAATATTAAATGGTTTCTTTATTAACGTACTAAATAAAATATTTAATGCGCCAAATATATTAAATAAATACAATAAGTAATGAATTCCCATTGTGTGATATTTAATTATAATAGTATATATATGAAAATTTCAATAACGATATCATATTTGTGCTTTACGTGTGACATATTATAGATAGATTTACAACGTGGACGCATATAGCAAAAAATGTTTTGTTTGGAGCATCAAAAATTGAATTTATGCCGAAAGCTTTTGGTCTATTTAGATTTTAACATACGTATCAAACATTTCGTTATTTGGATGTATAAAAGTCTGCATATATTTCATACATGTAAATGATCATCGTGGTAGCTCCGCCTGATGAATATTTATGTATTTAAGTATTATTTTTTCATACGTGTTATCAAAATTTCGATGCTGTATGGTACGGCTTGCCTTTGAGAAATATTGCATAAATAATTATATAAAGCAGGAAAGCTTTCGAATATTGTACGCTATGAATTTTTAAAAGCTTACTGCGAATCCGGGCTACACGTTATAATTACCCTCTGTCTTGGAAAGCTTTCGTGCATGAAAGCTCCCAATTGGTATTCCTAGATCAGAGGACCTTAAAGCGCACAAGCTTTGGATCAATCGCAACATTAAGTGACATCCTAGCACACATCCGAGTACGGGAAATTCCTTATTCAAGGATACTAGATTTATGTTACACGACCCATCAGGGTGAGGATAAGTGACTTGAGTGCTGTGTGTATTGTGAAACGGGTCGCCTTTCAAAGATTGCCACTGGGTCAATCTGCATATAAAATTACCGAGCGTAATATTTCAATGCCACTTAGCAGAATGGAGTGATTTATGTTGACTCTTTCTATTTACATTCATACGCGAAAATCTTGCGATAAGAAAGAAGACAGTTTCGCTAGTGATACTGAATGACGAGGGTAAGCCAAGAAGCAGGAGGAATTCAAATGTGACGTGCTAAATGTATTTAGATCTATAAAATACAATTAATACATTTTCATTGTTTAAAAATAGATCAATATAGATCTTCACAATTTTATTTAAATATAAAAACAGTATTTATTTAAAAAACGATTTGTAACATATCTGGTAGATTCAGCGAATTCAATTGGTTGATATATTGAACATGAGGGAGGGAAACCACCCATTGGCAGCCTCTCCGTAACATCTTCTGTTTCTAGCAGATAACAGTTATTGAAGATCACCAGGTTAATTCGGTGGCTTGTAAATAACACAATAAAAATATAAAACTACCACTTAATTATCATTAAAATATAATATAAAATACAAGTGTATATTGAACATCGCGATTTAAAAAAAAATCAATCAAATCAACACACTAAGACAATATCCATAACTAAACAATTTGAATTGTTTGCATCCATATAAAATAATTCTTAGCGCTTTTGTGTCCTTTCAGCAAATAGAAAAGAATATATCGCCATAAAACAACACCTCGCCAAAACACTTGCATAGAAAAATCTTAAAGTCTATCGGGAAAAAATCGAGCATACGGAGAGGATGACGCTTAGCAGAAAAACAAGCAATATATTTCTGTGTTTATGTTAGCGGCATTATTCCAGGACCCAGGAAAGGACTCTGGGCTTTTGAATTTTTATTTTGTGTTAAATTGGTAGGATTAGAGATAAGGAATGGGAGTTGGCCGATACTTGTATGAAAAAGTGGCCTCAAGTGTACATATGAGATCGCGATAACGCAAAGTAATTTCCATACATAATCCCACATTCCCCAGGGAGCGTGTACCCACGACACTTGGAAATGTCGTCCCTAATACTGCTAGCTTAGAACGACCAGTTTGCCTGACCATTCTTGTTTATTTATATTTTTGATGTGTCCATATTTATACATGTAGGCATTTATGTACACGCGCCTGAGAGAGAAATACAGAAATCATCCCCAAATAATGGTGTTTTCAACCAAAGCATGAAGAATGTTAGATTTTAATATTAGTGATAAGTCTTTTGATATTAATGATATTTAAAATATATACATATATAATGTCATTTGAGGATTTTTTAGGTGGCGAATAAAATTATGATTTAAATTTTGCATCGTCCATTCTTAAACATTTGAACTTTTACAAATTTTATTGAAGTACTAAGTCATTAATTATTAACCATAAAATAGAGTTAAGATTTATTTGTAAGGCAAGCATTGTGAAATGTTAAACATTCTATGTTTATAAAAATATCTACTATAAATATTTGGCTAATTTATATCTCGAACGCTTTGTAAAATATGATTGCTTCCAAATGCTATCATATTGAAAAACAAAATTGAATTTGTTGAAAATTTCATGCAATGCATAATTTATATGCCTTGCAAGTAAGAAAATTGTGCTCTGTAGAAGCACATTAAAAGAGTTTTAGATGAAGTTCAACGTATCAAAATTGTTTGAACTTCCCAAATCTAGTTCTTCAAAGAAAATTAATTGAAAGTAGGACTGTGAAAGAAAAAAATATCAAAACGTCAAAAAGTGACAATCAAATTATAAGATACTTGACATCGCAAGGGACGCAGAGACTCGTTTAAATTATTAGATTAAATACACTTAACTTCAAAATTATATTTATTTTGTATCTTAAACCAAATTTAATACTGCACATTTAATTATTGATTACAATTTTCATCAAATTTGGTATCATTCTCAAAAAAGTTATTTTACCAAATATCATCGAATGTCGTACATAACTCATTTTTTGTCTGCAGTCACCAAGTATTCTAAGAATATCTTTTTAGTTTCTTCATCGAAGAAAGCTTCCCAGATAGATATGCGCGCCGCCTTATTGTCTTCACTTTAATACATACGATACCCATACGCCTTCTATCCATGCATCAGCGAAAACATAGTTTAATCAAAACAAAGCTTTCCATTGTTAATAAGGGTTGATTTTGTATCTTTTTGCTTAAGACACAAGCTTCAGTCATTGATCAAACACTGACAAAAGAAAGGGATGCAATCTAATAAACAGATGAAACACAACTGAGCATCAAAGTTACTTATTAAAAGAACTTTATAATATCGATATAAATTTTGAGTTGCATTAAAAAAACGTCAATACTGTTAATTTAAAAAGCTAGTCTATGACTAGTGCTCGTTAAAAGTTTGCCTTTATGCAAAAGTTTTTATTGGAAGCCATACCTTGAGATTAAAGCTAGTGACTTTCATCTTTTAGTCTTTCGAAAGTTGAGTGTTCGTTTTAGAGGTGATTTTTTTATTCGGAAGGTTGTCGTGAATTTTTAAACTCAATCTGGAAGCAACGAGTAAAAAACGACACAAAAGACACATTCGAGCGAGGAAAAAACTATCAAGTTGAACAGCTCGATCGCCGTGTCCTGGCTGCTGACCATCAAGCCGGTATATTGAGCAGAGTTGTGTACTGATGTCGTTAGATGTTTTAATTTGTTTGGTTGCCAGTCAAAAAGTTTAAAGTGGATTTTGTGTTGTTTGCTAGTGCTGCTCTTGAATTTAAATGTTCCAGGCGTCCGCTATTGCAGACATTGAAAACATCTCGACTCACCCTTATTTACATGAAACCCACTCTTTGATGCACATTCGGCTCTCTGAATACATTTACGATTTCAGGCATAGCCTTAATTGGTATTTCAGTTTTAATGTTTTAGAAATTGCTTGACATTTGAAAACTTCTTCAAAGTTTGAACAATTTAAATATTTAATTTCAAATAATTTTTCAAGTACATTTGGCAATTTATCATTATTTTAATTTGGATATTATATTGCATTTTTAGTATGGTCATCATTTGTATTCACTCAGCCTTTATTGAATTTTCCCGGACAAATTGGAAGAAGCGATACGGTAAATCGTCGCCATTGGCACCATAAGCTATGGTGGCCATAAACAACAACCCTCGGCAACTTGTTCAAGAAAATTTGGGCGGTACAGTTGATTAACGGAAAGTTTATGGCCAGAAACGAATTCGGCCACTGAAGATAAATAAATTCCTGCCTCCGGTCCTACCCCAACAAACTGGATAACGACCATTGTAAACGACCTTATACACGACCGTGCTGCATTTCGAAGCCATTGTTGCAAAATGTAATCCTCCACCATTTTATTTTATTATTCAATTTAAAAAATATATGTTAAACATTTGAAACTAATATAAAATTATTTTTATCTTTAAAATATGCACTTTGAATAGATAGTTGATGCGGGTGATGTCATATATTAAGATGAAAATGCTTATCACTAACACAATATTTTCCTTAAATTTAATTGAAAAGCCAGCTTGAGTGTTTTTGCTAAAATTATATAAATTGCTTAAATGATGAAAACCCTATAACAAGTATTCAATACTCCCATACATACTGTTATAGGCCTTAGCTAGTCTTTACTCTTTAATTGCGTAATATTTAACGTCTTTGCTGATATTAATAACCCAAAATCATTGACTTCTATTGAAGGATCTTGTGTTATTTCGGTTAATTCTATGATAGTTTAGGTAATTTTATTATGATGATGAAGAGAGAAGATAGTTGTTGGTATGTCCATGACTTCTCAATTTGATTTTATGGACTCAACAATAGTTATTTAATTCTAAAATAGTTATAAAAATGCAAATGATTTAATAAAAAATGCCGTATTAAATCCCTAACGTTTCAATTAATTTAAAGGAAAACAAAAATATATAGGTTTTATAATCTGTTTTAATCAATCCATGTTATGAAATTCCCGCTTTTTGGTTCCATGAATCAAAGGGAATCAGCGGAAAAAATGTATAATCATTCCACGAAACATATTCCGAATTGAAAAAGGGTGAATATGAAATATGTTGACCGCCACAATGAAAGCAGGCGATAAATAAAAATGCAGTGCATTTTCATTACACGAAAGCAAAATATTTTTGAGCATTCTGCCGGAAAGTCAAGATAGTGCAGATAAGGACGTCCGTACAAATAGCCTCGTGAATGTGTGAATTTTGCGCGAAGATATATCTTGTTTATACAAAAAGGAATTAATTTCGGGCATTTAACACCTTTGTCCGGAATTAAAAATAGCACGCAATCACTCCAAATGCCTCGTGCCGGCCGGCGAGCCACTCCGGGAAAAAGGGGGTTGATGACGAGTAGGGGATGGGATGGCGGAATGGACAATCACGAATTGCTTGCTCTGAAAACAACTCCGATACACCAGGCAAAAAAGCAATCAACTTACACCAGGGCGTTGGAACTGGAGGAGCATGAGTGCCATAAGTACAGAAGATAATGATTAAGGAACAAACAAGGCAGAACGTAAACGTGCGCATAAAAAAATCAAATAAAAATATAAATTTGCTAAGCGTGCACATTTAAGCATCAAAACCATTTTATACGAATTGTCAATACATATATGGTTTAGTTGTAATAAGCAAACTTAAACGTTAATATCTAGCGTGTTATGTGGATGGTCTCAAATAAAAATGTTTTATTGATGATCTAACTTGGACCATTTTAGTTGGATTTAATATAAATTTTAGGATTTTTGATACGAATGTTAAAATACATAAACTTTAATTATGAATTGGAATTTTAATCATAACTAAATTTAATCCATATTATGACTCGAACAAATCTCACGTTATTATAGTAGAATACTGCTCCATATTATTTTTCTTATGGTATTGAATATTGGCACAAATTTTCTCCCCAATCTAGATTTGAGTCCGAATTTTTATAATATGCCTCTATAAATTAGTTCACTATACAAACAATTCGCAGTTATGATAATGTCATTAAAATAGCAGACATTAATGGGAACACAATTGACAGAAAACAAACAGTCGACAGACAGACGAAAAATGACACCATTGCATATTGACTTTATCTCAAAATAACTTCAAAGGCGTTATATGAAAGTCTTATTTAATAAATAATTTTATTTTACAGGAGTAACTTTATTCACAAATGCGATAAAACTTACGAGGCATATTCTGAAAGTAAGTGTACTGTGACAATAACAGGTTGTGGTTAATTTGTTTTTTAAGGGTTGACCATGCTAAGTAGTAGATGGTGATCTCTTGACAAAGCGAGTATAGTTGGAATACGATAGTAAGTAAATTTACGTTGTAGTATCCAGTTACGTGAAAGATGTCGGTAAGAAATCCTGCCAAGTGCGAACGGGTCCTGCGAGTTACTTGCGCGATTTGAATTGGAAGGGAAAGATTTTCTGAGCTTTATTATGATTGGAAATAAAAAGTGGGTGGCTCATTATACGTCTAAGTCAAAACGACAGTCGTCACAGTGGTGTCACCCAATTTTCCCATCTGCCAAAAAATTCAAAACCACAATTTCGGGCATAAAATCATTGCCTTAATACTTTGAAACTAAAAATGCATAATTTTGGTCAAATTTCTGCCCCACGGAGAGACCTTTAATATACAACGATATTGTGAGACCCTAAAAAAACTCAAAAGAAGCATTCAAAACAAACCGATCATGACCAATACCTCTCCTGCCTGGGGATGTTAACAAAGCGACAACTCCAAACTACTCAAAACATCGCAATTTGCAAAGGTTTGGGGCGCCTTGGTATCTCCAAAACTCCTAACTCCACTTTGAAGCCTCCTTCAAAAAGACCACATTGTCAAACTCTTCTCTAACTTTTTAAATTCTCTTTCTTTAGTTCAAAATATAATAATCAAATCCCTCTGCTGGATAATGTGACCCAGAGCTGTACTTATCTGTAATTTCAACAAAAAAATCAGACCTTATCGATACCCCAATATCATCCTCTTCTCTCGATGCATCCTAGGTATCTCTTCATTCGCTTGTATACATTGTGTATAAACTCTTCAAAACATGTATAATTATGTATATATAACCTGTAATTTACAGTTTACAAAAGCATAATTAGATTTAGTTTAGACTCATAGTTAAAAAAGTTACTATCAATAGTTCTGTAGTCTATTAATTATTTTTTAGCCTTCTTAAATTTCTTCATGTTAGTTCCATCCCTACTCTTACTATGTCAGTTCTATCTCTTCCGTTAATTATGTTAGTCTTATCTCTCGTGCTAATTGTTAATTTTTCATGTTATATGTTTATTTTTTAAATTTTCTATGTGTTATTACAACCCAAATATCAATACAACGTATAACATTAGACAAACTGCTCACCACACAAGGCATACTTACAAAATCAAGAAGGCTTTGGTCCAGGACCAGGACTTTCAACCATAACAAGATCCAGGACCGTCCTCACCCAGCCTTAGCCACCAAGACGCTCTTGGACTTATTTTATTGGGATGTTTTGAACCACCCCCCGTATTTCCCTGACTTGGCGCCTCCGTGAAAGAATACATGGGTGGAACTAAATTCTCAACTGATGAGCAGGTGCAAAAAGAGGTTCTGAATTGGGGGAAGGAACTTGCGGGAGAGTTCTTCGAGGAGGGCATAAAGAAGCTTATGCCACAGCTCAACATTGCATAGAACGAGATAGCGATTTTGTTGAAAATAGCTAACAAGTGTATCAATAAAATCCTGTTTTTTTTCTAAATAAACTTTTTTTAAAAAAAATATTTAGTACACTTACTTTCAGGATATATCTCGTATCTAGTATTGTTTACTGAAATTAAGTATATCAAAACAAAGGTTCAAAGGCAATTAATTTATAAGTGACTCAATGATTCTTTTGGCATTTTTACTAAATCTCGATTTGACATTAATTTACAAGGGTGGACAAATATAAGGAATTATGTGACTTGAATGAATGGATTTATGGCTATAATACGAATAGGATACAGGAATATCTATTTAGAAATCACTGTTTTTTTTTTATTATTTGAGAACTTTTCAATAACAGTTGAAATAACTAACGATGTTTTGATATATTATGTGTTTTATTTTTTAAGGTTTGATTGAATTTAATAACAAGGTGAAAGAGTCATTATAAATGTATATTATGTAATATATTCCATAAAAATAATTATTTACAAAAATATTATACTTAAAAAATATTTGATTATCATACCATTATTAATACATGCTTAAATTTGCAAAATAAAATTTAAAAGTTACAACGATATATACAACTGCATAAGTTTTGTGCTAAATCTTAATTTTTTTCAGCAGACAAAAATTCCGAGAAAAATGTATTAATTTTAATATAATATAAAATTTTGCTTCCAATCTTTTTAAATTAATTTAAAATAAATGTATAATAGCATATTTATATATTCCAACAATTAATTGATTACTCGCTTCCGTTGTGAGTTCCTCACGAGAATTAATCTAATAACTGAATAGCACAAGTTCTAAAGTTCAGACATGCTTCGCATTCAAGTTCCTTTTCCGTATTTAGATGAATTCATTTTCTTGAAAGCTTCAATACATTTTAAATCTGTTCCTGTAATGTAAATTTTGAAGTACCCAATGATGAAAATTTTACTCTTAATTTAAGAAAAAATGGAGCTAAAATATATGTTTTCCCTATTTCTTGAATAGAGCCATTTGAACAATGAAAAGTCAGGATGTTAATCCTAGAAAGGTGGCACGTGGCAGTGAATGCCCCTGACCCTGTAAGGGCATAAAAGCGAATTAAAAAAACGTTATGTCGGATTATTTCACCTCTGAAGGATATTAAAAAATGGTTTTTGATAAAAGGAATGTATGGAACGCTCACGAATTTCGGGATACAAATCATTTCAGAGCGGCTAAGCCGAAAAAAGATCATACCCGTTGAGGATTATCCTCGCCAATATGAAAAAAAAATTCGAATAAAATATTAATATTAGCCATCCAACGACGTAAATAAGCGCCAATACATTGCAGAAATATAAAAACACAATATGGTTGGCTTATTCATGCAGGCTGTTTGCTCAGATTACGATTTCGGAGGTATTACATGGTTATTTTTATTTTATGGACCCCGAAAACGAGGTCAAAGTCATTTTCGTGGGATCTATATATTTTTTGTTCTACGACCGCGACGTTTATAATGGGCTGAGGGATGGAAAAATAATTTATTACCCCGGCGAATTGTCGTTAAAGATTTATTTTTACAAAAAGAAAACAATCATATAGCCTATTAAAGCGCTTCCTCAATTTATCATCCGATGTCAAAATATTGCTGTTTTGCTTTTTTTTTTCGAGGCGACTTATATAAAAAGGAATGTATCGATTTAGGGATGAAACCGGATTTTTATATGAAATGTCTACAAATCGAATGCAATAATACAAATTTAATAACCTCGTGGCATGGTCATTAAATAACGGGAATTCTGATTCTGATTCAGAAATCTACCCTTCAAAATATGTCTTTTTTCCGACCCGTACAAAAATGAATCCTTAATATCATATAAAACAGTCGATATGATCCTAAATATGAACTTATTTTTTCATCAACAATGAAGATGATTTTTTCCAATGCATTAAATATCGTATTGTCTCTATCCAATCTCACTATTTAATAGCCATTCGTAATATGGTAATACTGATATTACATAAATTCGTAGATAATGTATAATATATACATTATACGATTATAGATCTATGAGTTTATTATGCAGAAAATTAATATCATATCAAATCAAACACTCTGATATCCGAATTTATTCCATGATGTCTATTAAAATATTTTTTGAGATACATTTGGATGTTTAAGTTATTTTTTTAAATGGTATAATTTAAAGATACATTGAAACGTATAAATCGTTTATTTATAAGAAAGTATATATATATAGATCCACCAATAATTCATGTTAACTCTTTAGTATCAATTTTCATTGTTATTCTAAACAAATGATCCTTCTGAAAATTTATACCGAAACAGATCCTTTAGATTCAATTTAAACAATATATTAAATGTATTTTTAGTATTATAAATAATAGCTCAATTGATTCTTAAGCTCAGCTTAGCTCAATTTGGATCCAAATATATATGAAAACGGGGAATCAAACTACCCTTTCAAGACACCATTCTAATAATAAGCATACCTTAAATGTAATATATCCTAGTTTTAATAACGAATGGATGTTAATATATGGCTGGAATTATATGTGGATGTTTTTAGTATATTTCTCTTGCCACAGTGCTAAGAGAGGGAAATAACGCTTCATTCCACATGGTATTTAATAGAATTCTTACAAAGCATTCTTGTTTAACAATATCAATGTATCGACTTAACACACAAAGTAGCACTATTATATTTACGTCGATATACATTCATATCGTAAAGGTTAAAAGCGAAATACCTTCGCTTCATATAATTTAGATATTTATCGTTAATAGAAAACAGTTCATGAAATATTTTTTTTATCCATTCGTATTAATTTTGAGATGAATTTGTGGATCGTTAGTTAAGACATAAGAAATCGATTAAGCGTATGCATGTCTGTCTGTTCTTAAAATAGGTGTAAACTGTTCGATCGACCTAAACAAAACTTATTGTTGAACTTCGGAATTTTGCAAAATTCATTTTCTATAGGTACTAATATGCGTCTGATGTTTAAGAAAATTGGTGACAAACTAACTAATATTTTATTATTTTTTTTATTTACACTATTTAAAAAAAATCCAAATATGCGCACGAATTTTTGAACTGACTTGATATATTCACGGTTGCAATTCAAAGAATATTTTAACACCTATATAGCGTCTTGCTTGTGCAAAGCTTTTCGTCCTATGGCCATGTACAGGAAACGGTGAGACATCGAATAGCCTTGGCTGCGGGAAGACGTCCTTCTCAGTGCATAGCTATAAGTTTCTCTCTGCAAATAAAATATAGTAGTTAAGACAAGAGAGTTTTCTTAAGTATATGACCACTTCAATCATATCGCACGGCTTTACTGTGACCCGATAGAATAACACGTGAGAGGGAAAATCTCTGCGAGCGAGACCGAGGGGACTCTGCCCTTAGAGCGTCTCTTCTCCACGTTATAGTCCCATAGTAGCACGTTATAGTAGCATAAGATGAAGAGTGAGTTGCCTTCCACCATTTCGTCTACGATCGTGAGAATGGATGTCGAGCAATTAAGGTAAATGTGTGCGTATCAATATGTCTTGTTTCTGTAATCTTCAAGCTTTAGATAAGGAGGACAACCGAAGACTTATTTTGACAGGCTGCGGAAAAAAGTCACCAGAATAAGCAGATAGTATGACTTGAAAGGAGCCAACCTAAAAAAAGATCGCCACGTAACACAAAAAGCACGCCATTCCGAAAAGTAAATGTAATGTTTCCTGGTTACCGCCATATTCTGATATAAATCAGAGGATCCAATCATTGCATTTCGTTCAATTATTCCATCAAATGCCTTCTCGTTACCATCATACCAATTTGCATCATACGTATCATGAATCTATGTTGGGGAGGATGGACACCCTCCCGTGTGCCGTCTGAGTCGAAGTCGATTCAATTATCAAACCTTGCGCTACGAATCCCAACCTAATCTCATGAGTACCGCTGTTTATAAATGTTTTAAGATTAATACTTAGATGCATATATTAATGTAGATACATTAAAAGCTCTCAAAATGAAGCCATGCATACATAAGCTAAAATGTTTTATTATTAATCGAATAATTTAAATTTTGCATTATTATTGTTGTTTTTTTTTTCTCTCTCTAAAAGCACTGACACCGCAATTAGAAGCATCGTTTGATTTATGAAGGCAATATACAGGACGAAAGCTTATATCGAAATGCATCATGTTTCATATTTTAACGAAGCTCGCGAGAATAACACGGAATAAGGGATTGATTTTGTTCAACATGCGGCAAGTATTCGCATTTTTTTGGAAGGACTCATTTCGCTTTGGCAATACATGCATAATGTAAAAAATTCGGGATATTCTGAGAGTGCAAGTAAAGCGTAAAGCTAAGCTGTCGTTTTGCCGGTAGCATAAAGAAGCCAGATTTCCGCTTAAGCTCGCAATATAAGCCTAGCTAATATATAAAATTTCCAGCCCCGAGTAACCAACTGAACAATATGGAGAGAGGGAAGGCTTGTGTTTTTATTTTTATATATTTTTTATTTAAAGCCAACGGGGTTGAGCAGGCGGGGGCGAATTTATCAGTGCGAGCTTTCGCCATTCCGGCGTGGAGCTTTCGAGGCAGATGTAATTTGTACGGGTCGAATAGTGCGCCACTTTATTCTAGTTTGAAGAACTCTTCAGGGAGGGTAGTAATGACACGTCGTATATCTCTACTAACATGTGCGTCAATATTTGTGCTTGTTTATTTCCGGAATATTTCATATCACCCTTCCAGAGGGATGCCGAGGGAGTTCCTGGATATTGCTTATTTACGATATTATACCAACCGCTATTTATTACCTTGAATCAATATGCTTTACATTCGCGGCTGTTGTGCCCAAACAACCTTTGTAAATGTTATCAAAACAACTTGTGAGCCTACGATAAAGCTCACTATGCTCGTGTATTTGACTTCGCGCAATTCAAAAATATAAACGATTTTTAATGAGGATTTGCAATCCTGCGGTAACTAAGCTCTCAGTGTACTTAGCTAAAATTATTTTATTTACGTAAACATTTATGATAATATTTAGCCTTCATTTCTATATGCGTAATCTACAGAATTTTTGCGATATATCCCTACTTTTATAAGAATGAGACAAAATTTGCTGTGTAACGTTGAGGCGGGGGGGCTCTCGAGAGCAAAGTTCTCGGGTGGCTCCCCGCCCCCACATGCTCGTCGGGATGACCGCGCTAGCGCACGGGTCCGTTCTTCTATCGGGCCGTAATATTGCTGGACGAAAGGATGGGAAAAGACGGGCGTCGAATAGAAAGACTCTCTTCTATAAATAACTTTTTATTCCACATTAGAGAGAGAGAGATCTGACTGCAGGAAGGACGACCTCCCGCAGCCAAGGCTAACCAACGACTCTCCCGACTCCCGCCTCCTGCGCGTCACTGCTCAACCTGCAACGGTGCACACGCAAGAAGTGATCCGTCGGTATGCATGTGCAATGTCTACAAGAGATGGCGCTGTTAAAATAACACATTGCATCTAAAGAGAGACGGAAGATATCGCTGTTAATCTGGAGAATTAAATGTGCTCAGACTAACAGCGCTATTACGTGGGGATGTTATATCGTCCACGTTACAGCTGCATATAATCTAATCATGTTTTTTTAAACATAAATATGTTGTTTATCATTATCGATCATTGATCCTCACTAGCATTTATAATCCTATTTATTAGATTCACACACAATTTTTGGCATCCTAGATATCCTAGCAAAAAACGTATTTCATCACTATGTTTGAATATATCATATACTTATAACTTGCTTTTTACAATTATCAAAAATAGTATGTTGAGATTTGGACCAAGATGTGAAATCTGAATCTTTCAAAATATATGCAATCATGCGTTAAACAAAGATTTGTAGGCCAAAGCAATTTAAAAAAATTAAAAACTTGTTTCTAATTCTACATAATAATAGCCAAGGAAATTATTTGGAAAAAAATCATGTGGGCCTTTATGTTAAAAAATCATCATTTAGTTATATTATATATTATATTTGTGATACAACTGGAATATATAAGATGCATGTGAAAAATAATATTAATATAATAGGAAGGATATTACAAATTTGCATTAATTATCATCATATATTTTTCTTATTGTGCCATACCCGAAGCCTGAACGTGAACAATCACAAAAATATATTTTCTGATGAAGCATTTATATGGTAATATCCCATCCCCTTCAACGTATTGTTAAAGTAAGATAGTAGGGGAATTATATGAGACATGGTCAATGACTGAATGACATGTTAATTTTTGTTGCAATCTATTATACAAAGATACTAAAACGAAATCATTTTAGAGATTTTTTTTAATAAGATCCCAAATCTATTGGGTGTTAATAAGATATCAAAGATATATTTTTTTAAATTTCATCATCATCATAGTGCAGCCACTAACAGTCCACTGCAGAACTATGGGCCTCTTCAATATCCATTCACAGGAAGGGGTTACATTCATTTCGTCTGTATCATACATTCACCTCCTCGTTCGCTCGATATTGAAGGTAGCATTACCACCGAGTTTTGTTTCGAACGTTCACCCAACGGGTATCCTGAGTGAACGTATTGACGAACGCTTTCGCAATCGTCTCGATAAGGAATGTGGAAGGTTTGTAAAGACTGAGTAGTTTTCATAGGATATGGTGGAAAACTACTCTAGACGACCTTTTTGACTCTACTGAAAAGGGCTTTCTGGAGTACAAGGAGTCCAGTCCCCCCTTTCCTCGCTAGGGCGTTGCCGGGGTAGGGTGAAGACAGACGTGACGCTTGAGTGCATCTCGGATTCGCTCCTACACCAACTGAGGGTGTCTCCCCGTCACCGTACAACTTACCCGAGCGAATTCGAAACTGAGTGGTTTCGCCATCATTTCAGGTTGCCCCTCTCAGTTCGGCGATTACAAAACGATATAGAAGTCAACGGAAGACAATTTTGTTTACGTTGCAAAGTGAAGTTCCTCATATGCATCTCTTCGAGGCCGTCTCTTTGATGTTCTTCTTGTCCTTGTTCTGTTCCTAAAAAATCTTGGTTCCGAACCGATACGGTTCATCATGCTCCATATTTTTGGGTAGGGTCGACTATTTAACGGATAGCGAGTGATAAGCAAGTCTTGATTTGTAAAAGTAGCAATGAATAGTAGTTAAACTAAGTATTAGCTTGCTGTTAAAAGAGTATTTAAGTATTTACTGTGTAAATATGTATAAGTAAACTGACCAATAGTTAAAATACATAAAATCGTATAAGCATAATAGTTAGAAGTAGTCAGATGTGGTTAGGCCGCAAAGAAGTATTAGTCAAATTGTATTAGCAAAGGGTAATTATGTCGCATCAAAGTATTCGAACTTCGGCGTTTAGTGTTAACTAGGCACAATCAAACAATATTTAATTGGTCAGACTGGGAGCAAACTGGAAAAAAAATAGACAGAGCTAGAACAAACAAATAGGTTAAAGTAACGTATCAAGTAATATCAACTAGTCAGGTCCACATCAACAAAATCAAATGGCTTCACAGTCAAGACTGTATTATGGGAGCAGTCGAAACATCACTTTGGCGGTCGGACCGCGAGTCTAGTTGTGCAGGTTTGTCTTCTGGTCCCAGTGTTCCCACGTTTATGTGACAATAGAAAGCTGATGTGTGCGAGTATTTGTTAATTCACTTACCTTGAAAGCTTGGATTTTTATGTCTTACTTGCGTTATTGTCAGTTCATCTCAAGTAATGCGGATGAGATGTTCCATTTTTTGTGCAGATGTAATATGCACAAGAACAATGTTTTTCGGTGTCACTCGCGAATTTTACATATAAGTGTAGTCGGCGTTTCGTCAGAGCGTATGAATCAATTATAATAATATAAAAGTAAATTAATAAATTAAAATTATACGATTTTCGATTTTTTTTCAAAATTCAAATAAATAAAAACAAAAGCCAACTTGGTACGATACAAATTTACATCGATAATGTTGCCGAAAAGTCTATTAATTATCCATTTTTTTTTTTACTGCGATTACACACTGTTGGGACACTGACAATACAACCGACTGCGAGGAGTACTCGCTCAAGCCCTAATAGTATATTTACCGTGTACAACTCGTGGAATTCGATTTTTCAAAAATTCAAATAATTAAAAACAAAAGCCAACTTGGTAAGATGCAAATGTACATCGATAATATTGCCGAAAAGGCTATTAATAATCGGTTTCAGGCGCCGCGCTTTCACAGGGTAGCACAAAAAACGGTCGCCGACACAGTCCGATATAGATATTGACGCGAAAATTACTATTTACTCAAAAACAGAGCAGATGAGCGGAGCACACAAAATCACGACCGATAACAACGGTTGCCAACCGGCCAATCATCTTTTTAAATTTAAATATTATTATTTTAAAATAATGTGAATTTGATTGATTATATCCTTATTTTACCAAATGCAGTTAATTTATAGAAAGAATAAAAAATATTACTTCATTCATTAAAGCTGTCTTTAAAATTCACACAATAATGTTTCTATAAACATTCGCCATTTAAAAATTATTTGTATTTTTTTTTGCACTAAGCCACCATAAGTATTTAAATGTTTAAGATTTATTTTACATAAAAAAATTATTTATTACTAATAATTGCAATGTTATAAGGGATGGAACAAAGGAATGAGCCTCAAAACTATGCATTTATTTAGAATTTAATCCGAACAGAATTCTTTGAACACTAAATAAATTATAGCGAAGTATAAAATACCCTGTGGAGTTTCAACAGTACAAAAATTACATTTTTCATTTTCAGCTGGAACTCCAAGTAAAAATTAATATGTTTATCTTGCTTCTGAATGTAGCTCATTCTGCACGAACTTATACACAAATTCGCGTCTTGCATTCGTTGCAAAAATATGCATATCATAGGAAAGCGGATTTGTTCTTCGTTTTATCCAGCTTTGCCTGAAATGAATAGTTTATTATCTTCAGACGGGCTTTTTTAATTATGCAGACATTTAAGCGGAGTTATTTATTTTTCTAATTAACATTGCTAGTTGGGTGTTTGTTTTCGCTCCCGAATTCTTCACAATTAATTCCCAGGGCCTCATCTTATGTTAGGTTTAAAGGTGAATTTTACGCCGAGTTTATGGCATCGCATCTCATTACCGAAACTTTTAACTCGATTTCATCGATAAACTTCCAAGGCGAAATTGGGTACCTTGAAACTTTGTACAAACGTAAACTTCTCAAAAGACATAAAAACGAAACAAAAAAGAGCCTCCTTGGCAAAGTTGGCGAAATTCAATAATGGTTCTGGAATTTGCAACCGTGAAGATTAGGCCCATCGAGAGGACGTGCGACTTTCGACGTCTTCATACGACAATTCTTGCGTACGTCGTTTGTAATTCAGTTAGCTTTTTGTTTCTAAATCTTCACAGCAACAGTCAACTCAGGTCTTGCGAACTGATTTCATCGCGGAGAAGGTTGCATAAGTGAGTTATTTCGCAAGTTTATTATGGAACTTTACTATGGTGAGTTAGGGAACACTTGAAACCATAGTCATTCACGAAGTAGTTTCCTCAAACTTGTCAAACTTTGCAGTAGTTTTACCAGACCACAAGTTTAGGAATTAACTATTATCCTTCTAGGTGTTACTCTGGTTTACACCGTATAATTTTACAGTGAAACACACTTAATTAAATATGTCCAAAATATACATTCCAAAGCATGAATCGTTAATTATGCACACATAAATTATATGCATAATTATGCTTTGACACACATCGAGCCGAATATTGTTCAAACGAACACTCAAAACTTAATGAATATTTGATTTCAAGAATAAACATGATTTACTCAAATAATGGAGGCAAATCATTACCGTTATCAATTTATTCTTGATTCAACATTATGCATGACAACGAATTTTTATAATATCATCAAAATCAATAATGTACGCTCTACATCCAATACAACTAAATGTATATTAATATTATGATAATTATTGACTAAAATGTGGAAAAAGAAAAACGCCTTCTGAAATGGTCGACCAATTAGGTATGAATGCTAACTTTTTCATAGATAGAATAAGACTTAACTTCCACGTAAGGTGCCAAATTCATACGAATCTTCATAGGAAACTTTAATAAAAGAAAATTAGCAAAACTGGGATTTTTAAATTATTGTTACGTATACGTCATACAGGCACTTTGCATGACATTTATTAATCGTATAAGAATTTTCTTTTTTATGTGCTGGACATTTTACGTTTTTTCATCATTCAATAAGTTCATAGAATTTATTTCATTTTAAACTAAAACTTTAAACTAAAGTTTGTGATAATTTTTCCACAATTTCTTTAAAAACAAAGATCTTACGAATTTACCGAGTGATTAATTATGGCCATAAAGTTTTGCGTTTTTTAAATAACCATGAACAAAAATATCTTGAAAAATGATTTCTTAAAAATAATACAGTAGAACCTCGTTTATACTGATTGTTCAAAATAATACAAACAAATTTAAATTTGCTGATTTGCACGTAGGGTATCGTGTCCATTTATGCTTACGTGTGTGATGGATTACATATTACAAATTTCATTAATTGTTTAATATCAGAAGATGGAAGCTTAGAGTGGAAATTTATGCAAAAATTAGGAAATACAGAAGTTGAAGAGTGTATTTTTATGTGGTTCATACAAATACGATCAACTGGACAGTCGATATCTGCTCTAATATTGTGTGAAAAAACGATATTTTTCAATATAAAATTAAATGGCGATTCTATTTTCAAAGCAAGTTCGGGCTGACTTTAAAAATTCTAAGAACGACATGGAACCAAAGAACTTGAAATTCTTGGGGAAGAGGCTCTTTGCTGACATACCTTCAACAAATATATTAATTGAAACATTGAAGCTATTTGTGGAGTAGGAATGATTCGACTGAAGAGTTTATATAAAGTTCTGATCAGACTGATTTAAATTGGAAAAAACTACCCAACAGATCTTTAGCATCAAGACGTAAGAATATAACCGATGGATCAGGGTATAATAAAAACATTCAAACATCTATCGCTATTATTGCTAGGAGACAAAAATAGTGAAGAAATAGTTATCAGCTTCCATAAAAAAATTAATTTAAAAGATTGTTGCTTCCACGCGAGCAGTTGGAATTCTTTATATGTGTCTACTTTGAAAAAATTATGGAACAAAATTTTAAAAAGACTATAAGTAAGTTCCAGTAACGGCGATAGAACCTGATATAGAAGACATTTCTTCAATTCAATATGCTGAATACGACAAAGAAGATGTAACCGAGTGGTTAAATTGCGATGCAAACGATCCTGGATCCCAAATTTTGAATGATGAAGAAATAATTTAAAAAAATATCTACCTCAGAATAACAAGTCGAGAAGACGAAGAACCTAATTGGAAATGAAAGTAGTTCGGATAATCGAGGTACTACTGTATTGCCTAAATTTAATACAAAGTTCGGGGTATATTAACCATTTTTGACGGATGTTCTTCTTTAATTAAAGTATCATTGATGGTTTTTTTACATAGACTCAAATTTTAAGATAACTTAATGAAAAACAATCAGCTGGAGTTAGATCCAGGCTGCGGGAAAACCATGGAATAAGTCCTCAAAAGCATCTTCTGCAACATTTAATTACAGGTATGCTCATTGTGTGTATGGCAAGTTGCTCATTCAAAAGCAATAGAATCTGTTACATCTAAGTCCTATTGTTAACGTCCTATTCTAACGAACTACTGCAATTGTAGTTAAAAACGTTTTTGTAAAATTTTCACATATTCTCCAGAATTAACTATTATAGAATTACCGTGTGCACTTTGAAAGACATACAGGTTGATAATGCGCTTGAAGAGTATAGATAATGAGATAACGAAGAGATCGCCACCCAAATCGTCAGCTTGAGGAGAATGTCTTTGGTGTCTTCATTTCGAATTTTCTTTACTCAAGAATCTGCAATTTTATTTATTTACAGTTTTCGAAAAACTAAATTAATTGGATTAATCCTTGAAATGAACCCGATAGATGGTTCAAAATAACGGGAAAAAAATATATATATATGGCTATTTATATGCATTTCTATTTCGATAAAGCGACTCTTTGTATTATGATATAGCAGCTACTGCAACGTTTGTGGATAACGAGACAAAACCAACAAAGTTTCTTGTACGTGACAAAAAGGATCAGGAGATAATATTACATGCAAGCTGGGTCCCTGCAAAGGTAAACTTGCTTCGTCACTCTTCTTACTTTCCATCCTGATTCGTAAAAGCTTTTGCTTTCTATTGGATTGTTTCGTAATCTTTAAGCTGCTTTCGACACAAGAAAAATATCATGCATAGTAATAAATATGGGATTCTGTGTTTAACGCTCTTGAGATAGGATAGGCATTGTCGACGTAGTGCAAGTCTAACATACATTTTGCTCATTTGCTCTTTCATAAAAATATTCATACATTTGAAATCTATGGTCCCTAGGCAACCGTGGGCTCAAAGGATATGATACAAGTGGAATATGAAAAAATACTCGGTCGACTCCGGTACGACTAGAATGATTTACGACCAAATGAAACAGGTAGATGTAGTGCGGAATTACCAAGCAGAAAATGTCGAATGAGAACGTGGCGAGAATTCGGCGAGAACAATGGTGGAATGGGAAAACTCACGCTTCAAGGTTGAACCGGGGGAAAATTGCTCCTGCGACTGAAATCAATTCAATTTAAAAGTACACGACACGCGTTTTCAATAACCTTAATAAGAATCATTCCCTCCAGAGAAAGCCTCATCCGCAGGATATGAATTTAGAATAAATGAAATTTGAAGTTTTGAGCTTGTCACGTCAAAAAATCGGTAGCCGCCCGAAACGAGCTTTTGAGCGTGCTTCATTTCGTTATCTTAATATCGAATTAATATCCAGAATGCGAGACATGACATTCCAAGTGGGGGTGTGGGGGTGCGACCTTGTTTAGCCTTATCCGCTTTGTGTGAAAAAATAATTTAATGCGAAATTTTACGAAGGGTAGAATTGATACGTATCAAGGGCGAGGCGCGATTTGATCCGTCAATGCGTCCTGCGATAGTAATGCTCATGGCTACCGGACCTTGGCACATTAGCATAAAATGTTTGCCTTGATAATACATCAACAGCGCTCATATTAGATATGACCAAATGTAATTAAGTATGAAATGCTTTAAATTTTGCCGACATAATTGAGAAAAAGTTGACATTTTTATGACCACTTAACTAAAATTAATACGAAATAATGAGTTCAAAAATACGATTTGCTAATGATAAGCTGATTTATGAGCATTAGCTGCTTGGAAAAGATTTGTAAACTATATTTATTGAATGCCTTAATGTATGTTTTCCTGTCTTTTTTTTACAATAAAAGGAATTTGTTGAAAAGGCGAAAATTTTATCATAAATATTTTATTTAGGCAAAACTAATAACTAAAGCTCAAAATTCTAATGAGTTTTTGCCTTTTTCATATGTCTATTTCCATTATTTTTAGTGTATTTTACTACGAAAATTTTTAATGTTTAAAATTCCGTCGCCAACAATGTTCCATATATTGCTCCCAAGACGCTTGTATTACGAATTTAACATCTAAACCATGACATTATTTATAAGAAATATATCATAAAATATTATAAATATATTCATTTCATGAAAAACGATACTTTTTGAAATTTACAGTAGCCATTTCTAATGTACTAGTATTTCAGAATTATATTTATTTTGTTGATAAGCAAATTTTTTTATGGATCAATTGTTGTTTGAAATTTATTTATAAATTGTCAATAAGTACAATGTAACAATTTTGTGCTCTTCTTTAACATTTTTGCAGCAAAAAAGCTATGAATCCTGTTGAAGTAAACATTTTTTTAAAAATATAATACAACATTTATGAATTCGATATTATCAATGTCGAGGATTTGTTCTAAATAACTTGCTTAACAAATTGTTAGGCTCGATGGTATTGGAAAATAGATTTAATTTATTCATGAAATGAGCCCGAAATATCCAAAGCATGCTATTAATCTTCATCGAAATACAACGGCAAAACATGAATAATAAAACACGATGTAAATGTGTAGGCTTCGATGATTTCCAAAAAGAAGTGTTATATGGTGTAATTTGAAATTGATGCTTTTTTACGTCGATGTTTCACCGACGCCATCCAAACATACATGTCGACAATCGGAATTCTCGAATCGATTTTGTGCCTCCATTTTAGGGTTTTGATACTAAATACAACGTAATAAATCTTTCAAACTGTACTACCGTCAACGTACATAGCTCAACTTAAATTTACAAAAACACTGAGGCAATGTAGCCAAAGTTACTATTGGAATATTAAAGTTCACGAGCTTCGCAACCAAGGCAGCTTCTTATCCAAGTCACGAACTTTATTGTTATTTTTAAAAATGAACATTTCTTGTGGCACATGAAAAAATCTTGAAGTGAATAAATATAAGTAGAGTGCTTTGATAAATTTCATTTTAGATTGTGTAATAAAATTCAAAATTTTTTCGTAGGTGAAATACAAGCAAACGAGAATTTGTCATGAATTCCGCAAAAAAAAAAAAACGATCGTCATGTGAACATATTTAGAGCGGCCTATGCCTGTATGTCTGTCTGTTCGCTATGCAATCTTAAAATCACAAAGGACATATAACTGCCATCCTTCTCCAAACTAACAAATTTTAAATAACTAAACAAATTCTATAATTGAAAATTTATGGAAAATTTATTTAAAAAAACAAGTTGATAGTTAAGAATTGATTTAAGTCAATACGAACAATGAAATTAAATGTTTTAAAATACACTTTATTAAATTGAAGGCATAATACAATATTTTGCCTCTATTGGTTTTATTTTTTATTTTGAATTATTAGAGCATTACTACATAAACACAGATAGCATATTTGAAATGAAAATATTTTCTATATATATTCTAATAAAACTGTAGTGTGGGTGATTTACCATCTGTTGACGGCAATATCTTCCATCTCTCTTCAGGTGCAATGTGTTATTTTAACAGCGCTCTCTTGTGGCCCTGTGGAGACATTGCACCTGCATACCGACTGATCGCTTCTTGCGCGTGATCCGTTGCCGGTTAGGTAGTGACGCGCAGGAGTCGGGAGTCGGAAGAGTCATCGGTTAGCCTTGGCTGCGGGAAGTCGTCCCGCCTGCAGCCAGATATCTCTCTATCTCTCTCATCTGGAATAAATAGTAATTTAGAGAAGAGAGTCTTTCTATTCGACGCCCATCTATTCCCATCCATTCATCCAGCAACATCACGGCCCGATAGAAGAACGGACCCGTGCGCTATCGCGACCATCCCAACAAGCACGTGAAGGCGGGGAGCCTCCATTACGAGGTTTGACTATTAAATAACGAGATTTATGATTCTCAGTATCTGATTCTGATATAGTATTATTTGAAGAACAGTCCTAATATTAGGGGAAAATAAAAATGTTGTTGCCTTATTTTTTTTCGCTGAAGACCTTTTTATTTATGCTGAAAGAATTTTCCTATATTTTTGATGTCTTCTTCTGGTCATTTATTGCAAAATTTAAGTAAATTACACGTATTAGATTTTTTATCTCATCGCATCATTAAGAACTTACTCTTTTAAGTTAACGATTTTAAACGTCAGAGAAAATAATGTACACAATCATAAAGTTGGACTTCCATATGGCTTTTTTCTATTATTATATAACAGGATTATACTAGAAGATCTATTCACAAAACCATTAGAAACATGATTGAAACTAACATTTCTGTCCACAATTCATTTTCACCATTTGAAATGTGATTAGGAATCACTACATAAGCACAGTCTCGTTATTTAATAGCCACATCTCATATATGAGTGCTTACATTATTTTTGAGATCATAAAATAAGATTTCTACCTGTATTTTGAAAATACAGTTTATTCACATGATTTTAAAATCAGCATACAAAAACAATGTATTGTATAATATTATATATATCCGCAATGACTATGAATATATATGCAAATAAAAACAAATTTAAGCTTAAAGATTCATTGTTTTTACAGTGTCCTATGTAGAAATCCAATTAAAATGTGAAAACTATAAGGAATATATTGAAAAACCCTATGTATCTGTTAGTGTATATAGCACCTTAGACGTCTAAAAAAGATTTATATATTTCAACAATAATAATCTATCCATTATCCATTAATTGTTGGTTATTCCCTACATTTGCAAATTCAAGACTGTGATTGAATACGAGAAGCGTTTGTGTATTTAGATTTGTATTTGCCTTTTTGACATGTTTAACCCCTCTTAAATGCTATAATATGCATCCGAGTTTATTTGAAAATATTCTCGCAAAATTTGCTTTCATATTAAAATGTACACGGAGTGAAAGTGGCTCGGTTAAATAACACGTACTGTATTCCTCAAAAGGATCAATCACAAGTATTCCCACGTGAGGTCTCGCATGAAGCAAGAAGACGTGCTTTTTTCAGAGGGTTTTCTTCAGCGCCGAGCTACTGAATGAATGTTAAACGTTAAAGCTGAAGAGGTTCCCTGAGAATTGATAAACACTTCAACTCTAGTAAACTTTATTTAGACCGTGAAATAAATGAAAAAAAAACTGCTCTACTTTCCTCGCGAAATTGACCTCCTTCTTATTCCCGCGGGCCTTGAATACGACCCGAAGACATTTAAGGCCGATCTTTGTTTGATATTTGCACTTGTAGGGATCGATAAAAGAGCGTCCAACAATTAAGACCTCCTCATAAAAAATTGGGGCTCAAAGTGATCCTCGATCTTTTGATATTCAGAACGATTGCAGCTTGAAGATTTAGCACTCGACTTCTATCGTTAATTTTAAAACAAAGTTTCTCAATCGCAAGCCCTGAGACTTGTAAGCCGTCTCAAGTACTCTCTCCAAAAGTCAACTGATTCAAGTTTTTGCAGTATTTACGTCCAAAATGCTTATCTTGATCCTTTAAATTTAAATATAGCAAACAGAAAAAAACCATTTCCAGCGTAAATGGATTATTTTTATTTTTAAGTTTCGTTATAAAACTTCAACAAGAAAATTCCTTTCAAGCATTCTCACGGATATACAAGTGTTAAATACGCATTATAATATGAGTCATTTGTCAATAAAATATTTGCCCTATTTAGCCTTTTATAAGTGCCCTAATAATGTGCAATACAATTATAATCATAGTTAAACTTTAAACCATCAATTTTAAATGAAGAATATGGCTGAAAATATGAAAAATACGCGTGTATTTCATGCATATATTTGCATAAAATGCTCGTAAATACAGATTTAAAGACTTAATCTCAACGTGTTTAATTTAAATTGCGACTTAAGAGCTTAGATATGAAATCAATTTCTGAAAAAATGATCCATTTTAAGTCGTCCCCACAATACGTTGTTTGTTTGCTTCGATGCCCCGCTCCTATTCATAAATCATGTCTGTTGATACAGCCTCAAGTTGAAACTTATGTTTTGCACAGAGGCATGCTATCATCCCGAAATTAGTATGGGAATATTAATGATTTATTATTTCGGTTCTCGACCGCTGAAGGCTGTTGAGTGAATTCAGGCAAAAACGCTTTTCACGGACTCACCTGCTCCACAGAATCACCAGGTGTCTGCTATAGAAGCAGATAGTAGCAGAAAAACTTTTTCCACACAAAAAAGGTAATAAAACAACGTCGGAATACTTATTAAACAACTTTGAATTTATTGTCCAAAAAAAATAAAATGAAAAAGAGCTTTCGTTCGTAGGGCAGTTACGAGAGAAAAGCTCCGACGTATGTATGCAGACATCCAAAGGACGTGTTACATATCGGCCATTGAAATTCTATGGCATTAGAATTTTAAATATATTCAAATTTTATTAATATCGGAACGAATTTCTATTATATCGAGATCACATACTTCTAGCAAGTCATTCAATTTATAAGAGATTGTTTATGTACGTGATATTATGAATTTCTGTCTTTATAATGAATTTAAATGGTTTCTGAAATATTTTTGTATTAACTGTAATATTATTTAAATATTCAACAATTTATTGTGAATTGAAGTGTTTTTCCCTTGTATAACAAAATATTTTTTATATAACCATTACAAAGATCTTAAATAATTTAAATTCAAATGGACAACTATGCAGTTTTTTTAAATTTTAAGCTTAAATATATTAAGGCGTCTTCTCACTTTACAAATTTAAAAAAATCGATTTTTATTTTATTTTAAATTTTGAAAGTACATATTTTCAAAAATGTTATATCGAAATTTCATAAAGATCGGACGAGTTTAACTACATTTTTGGGCGACCGTTAGGTGACTACCTGAGAGCACCCGGCTGCATACGTATTGTTCAGACTCATGGTGCAAGTACAAGAAAGTGGTGAAAAACAATCAGATAGAAACTTTTAAACATTCTCCTGCTCTAGCTGAAGATGTTCATGAGATTTTGAAACTGATTTATGAAGATCTTCGGAGGAAATACCCAAAATAACAACGAGTGTTTCAACAGCTGTGTCTGGGCAATTTTTCTGTAACCAAAACTTTAAACGCGTTTATCTCAAAACAAGGTTTTTCGGTGGCTTGTTGATGAAATTTCAGAAACTATCCAGCCGATTGTCATGAAATTTGAATGACATATTCTTTATAGTTATGGCTATAGCGCATATTATCAGATTTTTGAAATTTCGATTTTAAGTAATTTTTTTTGTACAAAAAACTGCAAAAAATACGCATTTTTTTTTACTTTTTCGTAAAACGTGCGCCATTTTGTTATTTTCGCAAATATCAAAAATCTGATGATTTGCGCTATAGCCACTGATATACTGAATCTAAAACTTTTTTATTTTTTTGTTTCAAATGACCCATCTCGGAGATACCATCAACAAGCCACGAACATAACATTTCTACACGGGTTTTTCGATGCTACTGTTTTATTATAATAATTGTTCAAAAAAATAAAATTAAATTTTTTTCATGTACTTGAAAGATGTGTTTATTACATAAGATCCATTTTATCTCATAATTTTTAGCGAAAATCCTCGAAAAAAAATCGTGAAAATAGTCTATTTTTGAGGCGCCTAAAGTGAGAAGACGCCTTAAAACCCACTTAGAGGACATGATATTCTGTATTTTCCGGGATAATGAATAATTTTACCATTTTTATAAAAACACCAAAAATGAATATAAAAATCTGCAATAATATGTGTTTAACTAACTGCCATGTTTTTAAAATGTTTCACAATTAATTCTGACCTGTAAATAATAGCCCAATATATCACTTATGACATAAGAAAATAATCTGTGAATCCATTGGAACGCTTAAAAATGAAAAAAAAAACAATATTTAAAGAATGAGAGGTGGTCTGTTTGATAAAACTCACGTTGGTGAATGAAAGCCTGAAATTTGGCAAATTTGATCATTGACAGTTATCAAATAAGAACTATAATTAGCAGAAATAGGACAAAAAATTAATCAAGTGTTATTTTCATTTCTTTCTGCAAATTATTTATTTTGCCCTTAAACTTTTGAGGAGTGAGCAAATTTAAGATCGACGAAGTCGTTGATGCCATAATCGCTTTACACCAATTACTTTCTGTCAGCTCCTATCAGTCTAAGACAATCTTCAATTCGGGGCAAAGTCAATTGTATAGCACAAAATATTCGGTCATTTCTTTGCGTAAACAAATAACACACATGAAATCGAAATCGTTATTAGTCAATAAATTTGGGCTTACGATCTATACAATCGTGCGATGTATGCGGGGAAGCTCTCCGTCTCTGTCTCCCGAATTGCGCTACGTTCTCTCTATTTCTGTCTGTCTCCGAGCTCAATGTACAAGAGTGCTCTTTCGAATAAGTGTAAGGGTGGTCCCAGGCCCTGGGATAGTACTCCTTTAGGGGCTAAGAAAAAATTGTAAGCTGTATATTGCAAATTTTGACAGGTTCGAAATCTAATGTTAATTAGTGTTTTATTTACACTATTAAATCTCCAAAATGCCCACGAACATATATAATATGATATTTTTCTGCTCATCCGGAGCCCGAAAATTGTTAATTTTTTGTTTGACGAGACACGCACGTTTGTAAAGATACACAGATAATCAACCTATCCGTTAAATTGAACGGATGATGTAAATGGAGGTATCTAAAAACGTCTGAATTGTCAATATTAAATATATCTGCAGGTTTTCATGAGATCAGTTAAGTGTCTGCACTTACTATGAACTGAAGTTGTTTGTCACCAATTTGATAGGGTGGGCGATTTGATTGACCGGCGTAGAGTTCATCGCATGTCAAAGTAAATACATCGAATTTTTACGATATCTTCGTCATAAGCTGGCAAATAGTATTTCTTAATAATTACTGTTTGCAACAAATTTCACATCAACCTAATAGTCTGAAAACGCAGACTTTCTGCCAACTGATTGAAAGCTATTTTCCACAACATGTTTATTAATATGAGTCTTTACACGACTCCGCTATGTTACAAAGTATTATGATGATATATACAATATATGAGAAGAGTATTGTAAATATTTTGGGATGCAAAGGATGCATTTAAAAAGGAAATCGGTTTGGGGTATAATTTATTGGATGCGTGATTGAAGTGCATGGAAAGCCCAGTTTGTCATCGAACAATGGAAAGTATATGTTTGCATTGTTGGTTTTGCGGAGTGGTCCTGGTGGGAGCGGCAAATGAATCTGGGCATCTGGGTAACCCCCGCGTTATTGCATATGTAAATATTTGATTCGGCCTCATACCTTGGTGTAGCCATTTGTACTGGCGATGGCAGCGACACGCTGCGGCAGCGTTATTTATTTGTTTTTGCCATTATCCGCATCGCGTATCGTTTGGGACAAGGGACACGCACCAACATTTTGATAGCGCTGCCAAACAAAACCCTTAAAATCCACACAGGAACTTTGCCAGGAATGTTTTTCGAAAATATTTTATCCGAACAGCTACAATGTACGCTTTAAACGTCGGATTAAACATTTTTCCCGCAATCAATGATTTCGACTTTTTTTTTTGTGCGTATTTATAAAACAGTATGGGAGTGAGCTAACAATGGGCGCCAATTTGTTTTTATTTGTTTACAAATAAAACCCGAAAAATATGATTATTCTCAAGAAGATACACTACAGATATTAAGTTTAGATATTTAACCCTTTAAGGAGACTGTGGATACAGGGTTGTGTCCAAATTTCAATGATTCAGAAAGAGCATTCTTACACTTTGAGCTTAGAGACAGTTAGAGCTGGAGAGTGTCTTGCATGTTGAGTTTAAAGAGAAACAGAGACGGAGAGAGTATCTTGCGTACATCGTACGATTGTATAGATCGTTAACCCAAATTTATAATAATATGTGAATGATATAATGAATCGATTTCAAGAGTATTGTTTATGTTTGTGCAAAAAAATGGTCGAATATTGTATTCTATCGACAGTATTTATTTATTCATATACAAGCTTCATACGCGCTACGACGGTTCTGACAGATAAGTCGATTTATACGGAAGATAAGTGGCGGACATACAAATATAGCATCTAAGTGTATGATTATTTAAAATTAGCTCACTAATCAAAGGGTTAAAAAATAAAAATAAACACATTATTAAGCATAGCTATCTTAATATAATCACAAACATTTTAATGATGACTAACATTGCTTAAAAAAATATTTTTGGATAATTGTAGTCTATACTATGAGGATGTTTATTATACACTTGTTTGCCAAGTTTCATAAACAATACTAATGTAGAGCGTGTAGGAGCACTTCCATGAGCTTGAAAAAAGCAGTTTCGAGAAAAACGCGTCCGTCTATCCTCTCATCAGCTTTGCGAAGCGCAGTTTCTCCTCGTCGACCTATAACTTTTTTCATTCATATCCACTTGAAATGCGAATTTTATTGATATCGACTTGAAATTTACTGAACGTATTCTTTAACATTGGTTCTTTCTGATGATATGAAGAAAAAAATCAAGACACCATTTTGTTATTAAGGTACAAATACAAACAGAAACAGTAACAATAACTTTCTTGTAGGTCCTTCATTAATTGCAAATAGCTAAACTTGTATAATATTACTTAGAATCATTTTCAATCATGATTAGCCGTAAACCGTAGAAATTCGGCAACTTGATATGTTACACCCTAATAATTTGGCTGAAATGCGAGACGAGAGCTTTCGATGTGAAAATGACTTTTAATTTATAAATACAAGTATACAAGGTGTGTCCCAAAAGTCATGAAATATATATTTTTAAAAAGATTTATCGATAAATACCTGTCTAATATGATAATATTATTCAAAGTACTTTCCACAAACATCTACATAATTTTTCCAGGAATTCAAAGACACGTAAAAACTTATAGCTGAGCGCATTGTCATGATATAGCTCTATCTGTTCTTGAACTACAATCTCTGTATGGACCACACCCTTGTTGTCGAAAAAGACAATCAATATGGTTTTTACTTTGCATATACACATCCTGGCTTTCCTTGGTTTTGAAAATATTGTGTCATTCGGCATTTTGATAATTCACATGCTTGTTTGAGTAATTTGTGAGTTTCGACAACTTTTTTGTCGAGTTTTGTATAAAATTTGATCGCCCTATGTTATACGGAAGTTTCCGCCATCGCGCGTCGTTACATGGTCTTGAAACAAGGGTCCACTAAATCACCTATCTCGATTCTACTGATGCTCACAGCAGACTGAACTTGTATACAATATAAAGCTAAGGGTTCCCCCAACTCACCCAACCGGATTGAACTCGCTGCGAACAGTAGGGATGTAACAAAAAAATATGTTTCATGACTTTTGGGATGCATGTTTTATATAAAATATATTGTATAAATTATCTTCTACTTGGATTAATTTGTGTTTTTTAACTTGGTTTTTAAGCTATATTTTGCTGATTCGTCATTCGTGCTATATTATAGAGTATATCTTCTTTGGGGGTTGGCAATAATAATATAGATGTGATTTTCAGAGTTCCTAGCATTCGTTTTATTAGTAGTAACTTGATATTCTTCGACCTCGGAAACCGAACATGCATATCATCTCGCAATGCATATTTTCTATCTAAAGCTAATATCAGTATTCCAAAAAAAACCTATTCTTTTTGGTTTGCAGTCTCTCGCTATCTCTATTTTGATTTCTATTTCTTGCTTGTGATTATATGGTTCATAGGGCAATCTATTGATTTTCATCATCCTTTGCGTACTATTATATTAGAATATTATTAACAGCTATGGTGGATATTATACGACGTATTTATACTTATGCTTTGATATTATAATGGATACATTTACATATTTTAATATTATTAATACGGAAATCTTTTTGCGCAATATTTTTGCAACTATTGCCTTGAATTTTGATAAAAACGCTTGCTAAATAAATACATTATAAGGATAATGAAACAATTTTGATGGTTTTTTTTTCGTTCAACATTCAACATTGTTTTTGTGGATTACATGAAATACAATTAGTACGATCCACCCTAATTCTGTATAAATATTTAATTTTTTCGAGTATGTGGACGGTTACCCATTAACAGTAAACAGGTAGATTTACTTTAGGATTTTTTAGATTTACAGAATTTATGAAAGTATGATAATTAATGCATGCAGTCATCGAATAATAATTATTGCTGGAAATACAGCACAAATATTGTCATTATAAAAGACTGACCTGACTATGATACATATGTTGTCTCAACAACATGTAATTTTTTTAATTTTTGGATCGTATTTATAATACATTTTTAGTAGTGTGAGCTATGAATCTTATATCAAACTATATAGTGTAATTCCTAATTTTAGCTCACACGTTGTTTGTACTCCTTAATCCAATACAAATATGCCAGGGGTTATTTTCGTTGTGCAAAATTATGGTATATGCCAATCTTCCGATTCAACCGGGGAGAATATCATATTCATAGTGGCACTCAATACTGACGATTTCTCCATCATTTTGATACTGTTCAAATATCGATGCTTATGAATCTCTCCAAATAATTTGATCTCGTTGTAGACGAGAAGCACCCTTGTACGTCGTGCAGTTTGCTCTATTCCGATTTGAAATAATAAATTTGCACTCGAACTTGAGCTATTTAGCATAATCATTTTTTGCATACATCTTGATGTAGAAATGTAATAAATCACCATGCATGATATAAGCTTGTATCAATACGATTCATATTACATAGAAATTGTGATCGACCATTTCTCTGATTATGAGAAACATTTTTTTAAATGTCTGTATGGTGATCTCCTTTTTCGTGTATGTGACGGTAAAATCATCTCAAAAAGCAAGTAGAAAACCATTAATAAAGAGTCACATTCCATTTCTTCGAATGATGTCTTCATTTCCTATTCAAATTAAATCCTCAAAAATGAAACGATGCGATCCGCTCCTCGAGGAAATTCGGTGGGTTAATGGATGAAATTAATTTCCGTTTCTAGAAATCACCACTTTTCCCGTACGAAAGTGGACATTTCGGTTCATCAGGCGCGACAGATACAAATGATGGTCCAAATGCTGTAGACGGGATGAGTTTAGCCTAATATAAATAGTTTTTTGTCCTCCATGTCAGTGACTATTTGACACATTTCCGTTTGATAGTGCCGGAATAAATTTAGTTCCGCTTGAAAAATGAGCGAAATGTAATTTTGTAGGTGCCCGCTGGAGAAATAGTGGACGACTGAACAAATCGTTAGAGTGTTTCGGGGATAGAAACAATTATCTTAATGTGTTCAGGATGAAGACATTTTAGTGCAGGGATGCTGCGAGCAAAAATAAACAATTATTTTGAAAGCATTCGGATATATATACATAATATATATATTCACACTCAGATTTTACAAATATTTAATACGATTTCGACTTCAAACTAGTTAAAATGCTATAAGCCGCTTGTTACTTATAAGAAGAAACTTTAAAAATTTTAAGCATTGATATAGGAATTTTTACGCTTTAGGGTAATCATATTTATTGGACAATTTTTTACAAATATACTGAATTTTGTTTGTGCATTTTGCAATATATACAACATTTATGGCTTCTATTTTTTGCAGTACTTGGCAACTTTATCATACTTTTGACGTTGAAATCTTTGGCAAAGGTTCTGTTTGTTTTCTCCAGCTAATTTTTCGGCTAAACAAAATATGAACTTCTTTCTGGATATTTTTGATTCGGTGGACTCTTTATAATTCACGCGTTTATAGCTGCCAAATCTAAAATATTGAATAAAATTTGAAAACGCCATCATTCTCTATTTGAAAGGGCTGTCGAAACTTTCTGCTTATTTGCGTGCCATCTGGCCAACGACGTCCACACCAAACTTTGTTACATTATAAAAAGTAATAGTTTCTGGAATACATTTATAATTGTCTTCTACATACCTGTATGTTTGGTAACGACGTAACTCAGCAACTGCGATTGTTCAGTATTTTTTCCAAACTCGATGTGCCTCGGTTTCAGTCCAATATTTTATATGTTACATTATGTGTCTAACAATTGTTAATTCGAAAACACTAGTTACAAAATCTAACATAATATTTCGCTTATCGTAGTCAGTAGACCCGGCGATATCCTTAAACATCATACGTCCTACCCCTAGATCTTCCTACTTTCAATTTTATCTACTATGTTCCGTCAACTGCAATTTCATTTTCACCCATTATTGGGATGTATTTGGTGTGCTCGTCCTCTCATCTTTAGAGTCAAGACGACAGACTTGAACACTTGACAAGGTTAATCTTTTGATCTACAATATCGTATGACGTACGTTCAACGAAATTGAGTTGAATTAAAGAGCATGGGTGTAAAGTTGTGGACCATTTATAAATATAAAAATAATAAACATCGTTTATTCATAACGTTTTGATAGTTTATTAACTATATCAAATAAAGACGCTGTTGATTTTATCTAAGTAGTGAGACTTAAATTAATAACTAAAATATAATAATCATATTACATATTGGACTATTTGCAGCGTATATTAGCACGATATTTCATGACACGCAGTAAACCTTCATATTTTATTCTCATTTTTGTGCGGATGTTCAGAAGTGGAAGTGGCCAGTCAGCTGAAGAATACGCGGGGGAGTGTGTTGATTAATTTAGTACTTCTTCATGACACGATTCAATCTGATTTATGAGGTGATTAGAAGAAAAAGTGAGATATATCTGGATTTATACCCTCTATTTGGCCCGGCAGTATGGAGCGATCCATCGTTATGTCAGATTTAAGACACAGTCCGAGAGCCTGATGAAATTTCGCCGAGAAAACGAGACGATACGTCCGAGCTTGTGGATTTTTTGCGTGTTAAGTGTTGAAGATTAAAAATTACTGGGTACGTGTGAAAGTCGAAATTTTCGCAAAAACGCGTAATCCCTCGTTTAAAATCTGAGCTTTGTCATTTTTAAAGGATTAGCCTTATTTTACGTCTGAGTTGAAAACTGTGCGGTAGAGAGCTTTAATAAGAGCTTCGTAAGCTTCTATCGCTTTAAAGTCACGACCTTTTCGACTTCAAAGCAACCCATCAAAAAAGAATTTAATAAAAAGAGAGAAGATAATCTCGATCTTGAAATTTTGTACCATCCTCGTGAGTGACATATCAACTACATACAGCTCTCCAATTTATGCCAAATCCCGTGAAATTAAAGCTCAACTTGAATGCACATAAGAGGCGAAACTTGGGGGATTTATCTTGAAAATAATATTGCATATGAATGTACATACAAATGGAAGCATTCGTCATATATTAACGCTGGAGAGATATTATTATGTTGCGGTATTATAAAACGGGAAGCGTTTCTGGAATTGCTAATCTAGCATAAGTGTAAATTAAATTAAGACAACAAAGAGCCAAAAGGTTGAGTTATGTCAGAGATATGGCAAAGCGAAAAATATATTATGCCCACAAAATATTTTCAGTGAAACTTACAAAAATCCAAAGGTTATCATCAATCCACATGTTTTGAACATATTTTTTTAGAAAAGTACAGAATTATACTTTTTTACCATATATAATAAATTTAACTGATTTTAACATAATACTTACAGATTACTCTAAGATAATTTCAACTCGAAAATTTTATACTTAATTGGATGACTTGAACTTGTTATTATAATGTCATATCCGCTATCTTTAGCGACTTTTTTAGAAAAAGGCATTGAGTAAAGAAAATATCATTTGAATAATAATTTTGAATAAGAGACGCTCTTCGAATGAGTCACTAAATGATTGTTTGTTAAAGGAAAATTTATTTTTTGTTGCCAATCCAGTTACTTATAAACGATCCCAATGTTATGATTTGTTATGATTTATTGCCTCAGTATTTTATTTTCGAGATGATATATCAAAAAATCAAGAAACGAAGATTTAAATAGGATTGAACCAAAATTTACAATGCTAGATTGGCAATTAAAATCCTATTATCAATATTTACTTATCTAATAATAACCATTCACATTTGTCGGGTCTCCTAAATGTTCTTAAATATTTTTTTCTTGAAGGCACATTTATAACACTATTTTTTTATACAAAATCTAGGTAAGAAATTTCAACTAAACCTATATTGACACTATTCAAATAGATAAAACTTAAGGTTGTAATAACATATATATGAAATAAAATCAATTAACTGTAGAATATACTATTGATAACGCTGAATGTGGGATAAATCTAATTTATCTCAATAACATATTTTCTATTACAAATAATTTTATCGTTTATATTTGTATAGAATTATATAATGATAGCTTAAAGCTTTTGATTCATTCTAAAATCATGAACGAAAGCTTTTATGAATTGCTACCAAAATACATTTGGGAATACTTCATTAAAATATCTGCGATAAATGCTTATAGATTTTCGTCTCTTTTGCATCAATCTAATAATAAATTCCTGCCAAATCTGAAAGATAAATTTATTAACTTCATCCAATGAAAATATTCTTAAAATAGTGTCCAAGCAAAAAATATTTCCAGCGTTCGGGATTTACGTTATAAACGAATATCCTTCACAGAACGGAAGCCCTGCAACTTTCAGATTTATTCCCCTCGACAGATTTGTGTGAAGCGGGATTTTCTGGTGTGACTGCAATAAATCTAAAGCATTGTAACTACTTCAATGTTGCTTTAATTTTTTTTTTTTTTTAAATCATGAGATTGTTTTATCATTTTAAATTTGGTTTACGTAGAGGTTTTCATTCATATTTGATGTTATTTCCGGCATGAAGATCTGTCCATGTTCACGAAAGTATGTTATGCATTACGATTACAACCATAAATAAAATAGATGTTATAACGTACTTATCCATCAGTGGTCTTAAGGGGGACAATCCCTTTAGATGCTCGAAAATGAGTCGTTTTTCATGATTTTTTCAAACAGTCATAGAATTACGGGAAAAACTTAAAACTTTAGCTAAGTTGACTAAATAATATTATAGTGAGAAACATCCCAAAATTGCAGTCAAATCAATCAACAACTTTTTAAGCTACAACTGGCGAACAGTTTGAAAATGAAGTTTCGAGATAATCTCGTTTAAAGTTTCAATGCGATAAAACTATCAATTTTGCGTGACTTACCGATCAACCAAGGATTACCGGTATACATAATAGATCTTCAGCTTTCTCAAATAGTTGATTATATTCGACTCTTACGGTTCTACTTCGCTACCCGCGCTTCATCGAAATTTTCAGCAAGGACTTTACAGTAGGTGCCAATAATTATATTTAATGTATTCATCATCTTCAAAATGAAGCTGTAGTCGTTATTAAATATCCCAGCAACAATGTATGTTAATACCTTAGTATTTTTACACCAGAATGCAGGTGCTTTGGAGCCAGTCCGTCGAGCTAAAACATTAATTAGCATTTTAGGTATGGCTACCCAAGCATCTTTGAAGTAATTCATCCCTAGACAAATCTTTATAAATTGGTAAGAGATATATTATAAATTTAGATTTTGGCCAAAAGCTTCAATTTTTCATTATCTCCTTTTTGAATTTTCAGAGATCCGATAGTAAGCGGGCCCATGTGAGGCTATCTAATTATAACTTGAGGGCTTTACTATCTGGAATCCACCATCCTACGTCCTGTATGTGGAATAATCCAGCATTGATTTTTTTTATTTAATGTAAAATAATCCAATCAGCATGATTTTGAACTTATGCTTCCTGTTCAATCCACGTTTAGCTTAAATAACGATCATTTTTCCAGCATATTGACTATCGTTTTTTCTCAGCATTGTATTAGAAAATTCATGCCGAAACTTTTTTACTATAAATCATACGTTTACTTCTAGTTAAATTCAAACGATGCGTGACTACAAGCTAATAACGTAACGTGATTGAAACCTGCAGTACTTGCAAAGTATATATTTGTCCAAGATCAATATCTCTCAACTAAATGACGTAGTTCAATCCGCATAAGCTCAATCTCGTTATTTAATAGTCATGCTATTAAATTTGATCTGAATGAATAAGAGCAGTATAGTGAAACATGGAGGTCGTATTAAAGCTTTTTATAAATTCCGTTATAAATGTGATCTTATTTATTATTCATACAAAAATTCTCAATGATAAAATCTAATGCAACATCTTTGATAAGATGGATGCTTATAGCAGATGTTTTCTTCACTTCGTTTATTTTCATTTTGGATCATAAATATGATAATTTCATTCAAAATTAATCACGACAGACAAAAATATAAAACGGAAGGAAGTTAATTATAAAATACGGAATAATAAAATAAGGTACGGAATTAATTCAATTTATTTAGGAGAGGGAGAGAGAGAGCGGAAGGTTACCATATAAGCCGGTGGTTTATGTCTTTCGACTCAGTTTGTAATCAGGATCTGCTGACGCTAGAATCGACCTTCCACATCCTCGGTTGATTCATTAGGTATGAGGCGAGGAAATCTCTGTGTGTAAGCCGATGCCAGTATTCCTGTTCGCGGATGCTGGAATTGCCGGGTCGTTTTCGTCATCCTGCGTCAAATGAAGACCTCGCCACGAGAGCAATTCCAGCAAGGAAAACAGCACAAATAATAACAGTGGGTTAGGAGTTTTCCGCTCCGACAGATCTCAGCTATTTCCTCGGCGGAGATGCGTGATGTGTAAACATGGACCGCAGTTATTTTGGTTTGGTCCATATTTACTAACAAATTAACTTGAAGGAAAATCATTCTCTCCACGCTTCTGATAATAAACATTAATGTGTTATTTCAAGAATGGAGCGGAAGTTCAGCTCACTTCTCCAGAAGGCGTCCTTATTTATTAATGTTTATGATAACTTTGCCAAATTAATAAATTTGTTGAAGGAAGCTCTCGCATGAATGAATGTTCTGAAACTTAATATTAACTCTACTATAATTTTGAAATCAAGATGGAATGAAAGCAAACTTAATAAACCTGTAGCATACAAATATATATCATTTTTACATAGCCAAACATCACAATATTTTTAAATATCAATATGAAATGTATTAAATTTGCGACTAATTAGACTTTTTTTTCAGCATAATGGTCAACAAAACTTTTGATTATTTGACTGTCGATATCGTTGTCGATATCGACTGTCGACATGTTTTAATCAATGGCTACAAAAAAGAGTATTGCTGCTATTTTTTCTTCACGTAAATGAATCAAATAATTAAATTCAAATATAATAGTAATCCTTATTATCAAATATAAAATAAAAATGATGAAAACAGCAGAAAATTGTAGAAGAAAAAATATTCTCCATCAAGATGACGTCTTTGGACTTACTTACCGAAAACATTGTAAGAAGATCTATTTTGACTAATATTTGACCAAGAAATGTTTGTTTGTTTCAAAAATTAAGTCACAGGATTTGGGATAGGGTCCGCCAAAAAATTTTTGTTCAAGAGAAGGTCCGCGAAAAAATATTTGTTCAAGAGCGGGTCCGCGAAATTTTTTTTGCTCAAGACGCGGACTACATTAATTTTAGAACCGCTGATCTATACTATGCGCTAACACAAGATCATATCCAGTACCATTTTAACACATCACGTACGGGAAAGATGTGTTTGTCCCGTGACGCGGGCAATTTTTCAACATCGTGGGTAAAAATGTATTGAAAGTGCAAATTAGTTCGGTTTTTGGGGGTCAAAAATACATTTATTTCAGAATGAATGAAGATATTAATCAAAGTATCTTCCATCGCTAGTTATACATCTTTTTCCATCTCGAAAAAATGTCTTGTCTTTTGAGGCGATCCAAGTTAGAAGCCAATTTGAAAAAGACGTGAAACGGTGACCTGCCAATTCTTTGCATTTGTCGAAACAACCAGTAATCAGAAGGAACAAAATCTGGAGAATACAGCTGGTGTGGCAAAATATCCTATTTGAGCGTTTCTAAACATTTTTTTACGACTTTTGCGACATGAGCCCGAGCGTTTTCGTGCAGAAGAATAACTTTGTCATGACCGTTTTTCTCATAATACACGGCTCAAGTGAATCAATTATAGCCTATACCATCACCCATAATTGAATTGTCATGTTGTAGTAGCTCATATGATCTTCGAACTATGAATATTCTGTTTTGGGGTTGATGTTGAGGTCGATGGTAACGATTGACCGGACCTTGTTTAGTATTTTTTCTTCTTGGGGTCTCCAGTCACAATCTGATGTAAAAAAAACCTTTTATTTGTTGCCTTTGAGTAATCTGCTTACAAGTGAAAAATCGCCTTTGAACTTCCCTCAGCTTCAGTTCATAGGACACCCAATTGCCTTGCTTTTGGAATTTTCCATGAATTTCAATCGTACAGTTCCTCTTGCATTTGATTCAAATTTTTGAAGCCTCCAATTCTTTGTCTTCAATTTTTTTGGCTATCCAGAGCGAGGCTTGTCTTTAACGCTGAACTATGAAGCTCAAAGCTAAATAAACCGAATATTATTGATAGATGTCTAACCTCTTTGAAACTATGGAATTCAGCTGTCACTATGAAACATTACTTGATGATATTTCAAGTCGATATCAAACCAAAAGACAGCGTTATTCATAAAAATATGCTTCCCGTACGCAACTATTATTTCTATGATTCCCATACGTAATGTAATAAAACTCTTTACAGTTGGTATTTCTAATATATTTTCGTGTTATTGCAGAACTAATGTTTTAAAGTCGTGAGCGGATTTTTATTTGTATCTGCTATCACGTAAAAACACGATTACGGGTCATAAATATTTATCTCTTCTTTATCATAACATACGCCATATTTTTAACAAAATACTTAAAACTAAAAAATCTAACTATATGACATACAAGTCAATATGAGTTAATCACTGAAACGGGATAAATCGGGCCCATAAAATGTGTTAAATATCAAATACGATCGATTTAGAATATTGTTATTTTTGTAAATTTTAAATTTAACAAATAAATAATGAAACTGAATGTAAATATACCCAATCCCATAACCACTTTCTTCTCAATGTTGATCTGAACTTTTCAATTTACATTATTTTGTTACGCAATTGATTTCCCCTTAAATTTTTCTTTGATGAAGCATTTCCAGCTCGTTTATCTTCTTAAAAAATATTAAATTGAAGACAATATTTTCCACGTCGTTGCAAATTTTCATAAAAAATGAACCCATTTAGCGCTGCCAATGTATGATGAAAACACGCTTTAATAAGCGAAAGTGGAACCACTCGTATAACGTTGATATTTTTAGATGAGTTTCTCTCCCGGAAACGAGATGATGTTTTTTAAAAATCATGAGGATTCAGCGTGCATTGCTCCCTAAGGGTCGAAAAACAGGGGTGAAATAATCCGGCGGCAAGTTGACGTACTGCCCTAAAACAAGGCGCTCGTCTGCTGAATAAAACATCCAAGTTTGAGAGCTTAAAGCTCTCAGGCAGCTTCCCAAGTAGACACTACGCGGACAGATGAAAACTGACAAAAATGATAAGTTTTGAAAAAACTTCAGGTGTCCCCTCAGTTTTTAATGCACGGCGTTTTGAATTTATATCAAAACGGAGAGGGGTTGCATTTTTTTAACAAAATGATTATCAATTTTTTAGCCATTTTATGGCGGAATGATTCATTTAGCTAAATGAAGCGAAAGTTAAGCCGTTAGTTACCGTCCAGTAATTCGTTAGTTATGTGTTAAGCGTATGGGAAATTCAAAGCCTAATTAATCCATTCCACATTTCAGCGGGTAAGCTCTATTAAAATGGTGAAAAATAAATCACAAGCAATCAAAAGATAGTTTATGTCGATAAAAATATGTGTTTATCTTCTCATTTAACCACAATCATATTGCATTGATCACAAAGGCGATGAAAGCCTTCTTTCAAGAGCATTTAATTGCTGCCTGACGTCGACAAAAAAAATCCTTGTACAGGAAATCTTTGAATTAATAATCCCTTCATGGAGGACCTCATTTCGTGCACTTTTACGAGTAGAGAAAAAGAATAATTAATAGAGTTGTCTTCGGATAACACTTTGAAATTCAAACAAAAACATTAACCCTTTGACTAATGAGCTAATTTTAAATCATCATAAACTTAGATTCTATATTCGTATGTCTGCCACATATCCTCCGTACAAATCTACTTATCTGTCAGGACCGCCGCAGCGTGTATGAAGCTTGTATATGAATAAATAAACACTGTCGATAGCACACAATATTCGTTCATTTTTTAGCGTATACAAACAATACACTTGAAATCGATTAATTTGGGTTATCTTGCGTACGATGTACGCAAGATACTCTATCCGTCTCTGTCTCTCTCTGAGCTTAACAGTGTAAAAAGACTCTGAATCACTGGACATACGTATCTTAACTCCACAAAAGGTTAACATTGCCACAGTTTTGGATATCAGTGGAAGATGAATATTCATCTTTAAGTTGTAAAGCTATAAATTTATTAATGTACATTTCAACAATCTATTCATGCGAAAAATAATTTTCGACCTATGTCTTCAATTAATTCAAAACATTCGCACTGCAACCAAGAATATCCAATATTTTGTTTAAAAATATAAGATTAAAAAATATTACATAAATATCTTTTTTTATTTCAGCGTTATAAGCCCGGTTTTTTTACCGGTCCGCAAGTGTAAAAAGGTTGGAGAACACTGATTCCAAATTATATGATCAAAGTTTCCATCAATTGATGGCATAATCCATCACCTCATCAACTGACTACTTTAAATTAATTGCACAATCTGCGATGCCAAAGCTTTTTCTAACTCTTGGTTGCAGTTAATATTGAATCTTCTACGCTTAATTAAAAATTCTATAAAGATTCCTCTAATGTAAAAAGTTTTTAATCCGCAACTAGAGGTATTATCTATTATAAAAGTACTATGTGCAGTTATCAGTATATATTTTAACGACTATTTTGTATTTGTACTCTGACTTAAACAAAATAAGAGAGTGACTTTTAATTTGTTACCTAAATAAAGACCAAAGTAGATCGATGATATTTATGGTCACTCACTGCTTCTAATGATTAGAGTACGTCTTTTTAACCAATCAAATATATATATATATATATATATTAGAGTTTTTCAGATTTACGCGAGTCATATTTAAATTATTTTAATTATTAAAATATTAATAAATAGCCGGGTGTTCGATCGCGTTAAGGTTTTTGGTAAAAAATTAAAAAACGAATTTTTTACCTTATCCGATATTTCGGACCACTCGTCGGGTCCATTCTCAATCCTTGAGAATGGACCCGACGAGTGGTCCGAAATATCGGATAAGGTAAAAAATTCGTTTTTTAATTTTTTACCAAAAACCTTAACGCGATCGAACACCCGGCTATTTATTAATATTTTAATAATTAAAATAATTTATATATATATATATATATATTTGGATTAATAAAGCTTAGAGTTCTTTGATCAAGTTTTACAGTTTTTATATATTCATTGATGAAAATGAATAAATTTGATGAAGACGAGATCTTTGATGCTTGTTAACTTCTAATCCATCAATCTTTATTAGTTTAATAAAAACGTCGCATTAATTTTTATCTAAACTTTCGTTCGGCACTTCTCATACACCCGGCCACTTTGGCATAATGGCGTCGTTTCATCCAAACGCGTAATCAATCATTCAGGTCGAATCAACTTCATTTAAAGTTCAAAAAGTTGAGGATCCTCAGCGTGTGCCTAATGTGAATAATTCACCGGAAGAATTCGATTGAGGATTCTCCGATGTGAATACAGCCTCCGGTTTAATATTTAAAGCGGGAGAATGGCGTGGTCACGTGGATATAATCTAAAGACGCAGTACAGGTAATGTGGAAAGGTCAAGGAGTTGTATCCTTGGGGGGCCTTAAAAAAAACCTGCTGTTTCACCCACTAAACCCCATATAGATAGGATATAAAGACTGTAACTGCCGTTCTACTGCTTTTGGGACTACTAAAACTGTCGTACGAATAAGCACATTTCGGTGTTAGTGCTATTAATTTTATTACAAAGAATTGTGTTTGTAATGGGTTTCCTTTTGAAAGGATACCTTCGTAACGAATAAAGGGAATCGTCATGAGAGCACTTATTATTTTTAACGCTACACCATTAAATTATGCTTAATTTGCTTCTGTATGCATACGATGAGGTTATAATTCTTCAAGCTAAGAATTTGGTGCTTTAACGCGAGAAGAATCGAATCGATAAGAGTCCAGCAAGATATATTGGTCTGAGACGAAAGGATTTATGTGTCTGTGGGTCTTCGATTTTACTGCTCCAGACAAAGGAATAGGGTCATAAGCCAGTTTACTTGATCATGAAAAGATAATCCTGATCCCTTTATTTTGACATCCCGAATACCATATGAATAACGACTGGTCATAACTCGTGAGGGTCGAAATTTAACCTACTTAAAAAGCAAAATCTATTACTCTAATGAATATATAAAATGGCGCTTTCGCATTTTGGCCAAATAGAATTGGAATTGGAAATTTTAAAATATAATAGCTTAAACTGAGTGAGCATTGCACTTTTATATTTTGCAAAGCTTTTGATCTGATTTTTTTCATTCAAAAACCATTCATTGTGTAGCATATACGATTGGACTGATTCGTTGTAATCAAACAGATATTTCATTTTCCAGAGTAATGAACGCATTTATTAACAAGCAAATTTCGATTTAAATTATTATTTTTCAATTTTTAAATATTAAGAATTTTTAAGACAATGAACAGCGATTATAGTTGTATTTGTTAAAAATAAATATGAACATTTTTTGACGTAAGATTTTATATTCTTGTACTCAGTTATTATAATGACTTCAATCTGAATAGAGGATGACGCTTAATCATTTTATATCAAATATGCAGAAACTCATTGAAAACAACTCTTCCATCTCAATCTTTAAAATTTTTTAGTCATCTGGAACGATTTGAGAATACTTTTAGAAGTTGTGGAGTAGATAACTTCTTAATTAAATGATGAAATTAACACTTCTTAAGATAAAAAATGAATAAGATTTTTTTTTCAGGAAATCAAGCATTTTCTTAAGATAAACTTGAAAATCTTTTAACAGGATTAGGATCAAAACAACAAATGATTAACTGTGAAAAAAAGTTTCTGGTTAATCTAATATTTTTTGGTGACTTTAGCAGTAAATGACATGTTAAACCCCCAAATATATTTTACCCCAAATGAGTTTAGCTCGACAGTTTGCCGTGTGTGGTTGAATTTTGTTGAAGTAAAAATGTCAAAATATCTCAATAAAGGAATGAAAGGTACAGAAGTTCGAGGAATTAAAAAAAAGACATTATCATAGGAACCCGACTGAAGTCAAATACTGGTGCAAATGGCAGAAAACCATTACCTTAAAAACTATCCAAAGATTGAAGATCTGACTCCATTTCTTGGCCAAGAGATAAAACAGCATCTCTTACCAGTTTATAAAGATTTTTTCAGGGATGAATAACTTCAAAGATGCTTGGGTGGCCATACCCAAAATGCTAATGAATGTTTTAACTCGACGGTTTGGCGATTGGCACCAAAGCTCCTGCATTCTGGTGTAAAAATCAATACATTGCTGATGGGATATTTAATAACGACTACAGCTTCATTTTGAAGATGATGAATACATTAAATATAATTATTGGCACCTACTGTAAAGTCCTTGCTGAAAATCTCGATGAAGCGCGGGTAGCGAAGTAGAACCGTAAGAGTCTTTCTGAGACAAAAGCAGCTCGTATAGCCCGAAAACAACAGTTAGTCGAAGATAATCAACTATTTGAGAAAGATGAAGATCTATTATATATACCTGTAATCCTTGGTTGATCGGTTAGTCACGCAAAATTGATAGTTTTATCGCATTGAAACTTTAAACGAGATTATCTCGAAACTTCATTTTCAAAATTTTCGCCAGCTGTAGCTTAAAAATTTGTTGATCAATCTAACTGCAATTTTGGTATATTACTCACTATAATATTATCTAGTCAACATAGCTAAAGTGTTAAGGTTTTCGCGTAAATAAAAGATTTTTTTTTTGGATAAAAATTATCAAGAAAATGGTAAAAAATATGAAAGTTTAACTAAAAAGTCTTCTAATTTTTAATTTTATGCTTTTTTTAAATTTTTGTAGCTTAGTTGAATGCCTAAAAATATTTCAGCTCAACAGGAAACCTTTGACAAGTGGCGAGCTGTTTGATAAAATAACTTTTGACTGAACTGAAAAAATAACGAACTTGTCATATTTTTTATTAAAATAAATTAATATTTAAAAATAATAGATCTTAAACCAGTACATATGTTTTTGATCATATGGTACATCGTAAACATTATTGCTAGAAAATCGCTTAACCTATTTGCATCCGAATATCGAGTTGTTTGCCTTATTTCAAGTTATGCGAAAGCACGAACCTTGGTCACAAAATCATCAACCACTGGAAAATAACGGTTTTTATTATAATTTCGATTGGAATTACTGCACAGTTCTTCACAGAAACAATTTTTTTTTGTTGTATTTGCATTAATAAATTTCTTTGATTGAACTACAATCGCAAAATGAATAGTATTTTTATAAAATTTCAATCAATATGCATAACCATACGATCATATTCGTCTTCGCCATGGTATATACTATATTTTTGCGCCTATTTTAGTTAAAATATTTCTACTTATACCTATAATTTGGGAGATTATAAATATTAATATATCCGATTGATCGTTTAATTATTAAAATATTCCTTGAAAATAATGAAAATTTCATTAAACATATATGAGGGCCTATCTAAAATTTCCCAGAAAAGTGTCCAATATTATTATTTAGATTGCCAAATTTCCATCTCATGCTCATTATATGCACCTCTACAGAAGATAAGTGTGATCATATGGTCACGCAATGATTATGACTTTCTATGTCACATTTAAAATACTTATTACAATCATGCACATATATTTTATAAAATAAATTGGGTTTAAGTCTTATTTTTTGTTTTAACCCTTGATTCGCTGAAATAGTTTATCTTAAATAGACTTATTAATACAAATGCTATTTGAACTGTCCACATTTATCCCACTGCTTATGTTCATAGCAAGTTAGTATATTATATTAGAGAATGTTAATTGGGCATATGAGTTATGCTTGCTCACCTGCAAATTCAATAATACTAATGAAACAATATTACATTGATGCGATTTGCAATAATTAAGCTGCTAACTATAATAATTTCTATAGTATGCAATTTGTTCTGCTAATGTTGACTGTGATTAAATATTTGAGAACGTAATATTTAATGGTAATGATTTCGGTGCTTTGTTAAACCCAATTAAGCGTCCATTTTCTCCGAAACAAAAATAAACTAATTTCGCAACAAATTACTCAAATAATGTATCCAGCAATTGAACTTATGGCGTGACTCTATGGAAATGAAAATTATTCACAGGGGGTATTTTTTTATCAGACTTATGTAAAAAGTTCGTTGCTCTCACGCCCAGGAAAACAAGAAAGCTTTAAATAAATTATCGATACTTGTGCGCTATTTTTGTATGTAATTGTGCCGAAAGAAAATCAGACAGGTCGTAAAAGCTCGATATAATATTCAGAGGCTCACTTCAAAAATGCTCCAATAGTAACATTATGGGCGTAGTGACAGACGTCAGGGGTTGTAAGGGGTGGAATGTCACTAACATGCGTCCTCCCATCGTGACATCGGAAGCCCACAAACGGGATGAAGAATGCAAGGGCTGTTCAAAGCGCGTAAACAACGACATGCTACGTGACATTCGCGATATTTAAATCCAGACAAAAGGACCATTTTGTGAGTATTTCAATATACCTGTTGGCATTGCATCAGATGCGTAATTTGTCAGAATGACATTTGGAAAATAATCCCTTAAGAATTGTGGCTATTCAATAAAATATACACAAATTTATCCAATACCAAATGCGACATTCAAATCAGCGGGGATTTGCTTTAATGAACCATATTGGATAAATACAGGATACCTCATGGATAAAATTGCCAATGTAAAATGATTCCCTTGGGAATATTTAAATTTATTTTGGCGTTCCACAATAATTAATTACGCATTTTATTAAAATAATAAATTAATATCGTCATTAAAAAATGAATTAACGACATCTGTGAAATAATAGTCGAACTTTTAGCAAAGACGCAAACCATTTTCCCGACAGTAATATTGTATTTAATTTTATTGTGTGAATTTCATGCAGAGCATACAAATGATCTAATTTTGTAAATAAAAATTTAAAAAAACCTTAATTTCCATCAGACCTTTTTAAATGTACTTGATATTCCATGTATAAAAATATATAACTTATATTTGAACACGTGTAATATCAAATATTTATATGGAATTATTATTTATAATATATATACATATTGATTATAATAAATTAATTTTAATAATAATTTCTAAATTTGCAAAAAGATTTTGATTAAAAAATTAATTCAAAAATATTTAAAGATTACAAATAAATTACATATTTTTTCATATGGCGAAAAATAGATGGTGATGTAATAATTTAGCGAATTTCGTCTTTATACAAACTTATATACAAAATTTTATTTAAAATTCGACTCAATTTATATTTTACAAATCTTAAACAATAAGTACATATATCTTTTTAAAAAAGAATTAAATATCAAGCTGTAATACTCTTCACATAACATTGACATCTCGCGGAAACGATATTAAGTTTTATTACATATTTTTATTGCATTACTTGATTGTTAGTATTATTTCGATTAATGCTGTCTTTTTGCCATTTTCTTGTTTTATTGTTCCTGGATGTATCGATAGATTATTTCCGCGTTTCCTTCCTTGTCATAAATTGTATTGTTTTTTCCGCTATCAATACAGTTGGTCCAATGAAAATTTGCAGAGGGCTATGAACCATTTTGTTATATACCCAATTTTTTAAATTACACTTTTTTTTAATATTCAACTAATTCTATGATAAAAATGAATATTATCTGCATGCTTAACTATTAGAATACTTTATATTTTACAAAATTTATATTTTTACACTCTATAGTTATTTATATAATAAATAAAATTATAGAAATTCTTTTCCTACACCTAATCAAAAAAAGGCCTTTAACTCTATTTTTACCCAACATTTTGTATTTAAACCGTTGTATACAGATGTCACCAATATTATATTAAACTAAAATATTACTTAAACAAATATTGTCAACTTGTTCTAAAGCAGTACACCTCAATCGGTGGTACGCAATCCGGTGCCAGACAGCAGAGACCCTTCACTGGCTGCAAACAGTATGCCAAATTTCAATAAATGCAGTCAGCTTTCTACTTAAAGGAAAGATTTTTCAAAGTAGTGAGGATACTCGGCTAAATGACTCATTCCAGAATGGTCCCATGGTCCAACTCGGCCCTATTAGAAGATTTTTTGGGCTGGATGAGTAAACTAACTTTCTAGAGGTTTTGTATACACATTTTTAAACTGAGAAATAATTTCCATATATTTAAAAATAAGCTGGTTCTTTGGGATTATCACGTACTAGAGAAGGATTTAGAATTTTTTCCACTTTTACGAGAATTTTTAACTGCTCCTGACGTCGACAGAAAATGTCTAAATATGATAAATTAACACATGATGGTACTAGAATTAAATCACTATTATCCCAAAAATGTGGATCCTCGTACAGGAAATATTTGGGTGAATAATCCCTTCATGGAGGACGTCAAGACCTTAACAAGAGGGTGGCAAAGCAAGCGCCCGCCATGAGTGCAACTGAGCTTGGGGCGCAAAACGTAGAATACCGACCCAGTTGAGAGTTGCACATGGTTTTTATTTTAATTAACCTTTTTACTTCACATAAATCAACACTGATCAGTCTTTCTTGTACAAATTCGTTTTGTAATGAGAGTTCGTAATCGTTCGATAGACATATTTAAGTATGGCGTCCGATCACGAGGTGCACATTCGTCATATCAGCAGTCCAAAAAGTGGACCAATTGGACACATGGATCTCGTGGCCGCTACATCCTCTTTTAGGGCTTTTTGCGGCATTTCCTATGATCTGAACGATCACGGAAGCTCCCTCTGCTTATTTATCCTGCTATCTTAGCTAGTTTTTTTTTTAGTTTTAAGTTACAAAATCTAGAACAATTAATAGAGTTGTTTTCGGATGGCACTCTGATATCCAAACACAAAAAATTGACCCTTTGAGTAATAAGCTAATTTTAAATCATCATAAACTTAGATGCTATATTCGTATGTCCGCCACTTATCATCCGTACAAATCTACTTATCTATCAAGACCACCGCAGCGTGTATGAAGGTCCGCAAGTATAAAAAGGTTGGAAAACACTGTTATAAAGCATCAAAACTTGCATTAAAAAAATGTGCAAAACTCTCGTGCAATAAAGTGAATCTACTTAGCTCCTATAGGAAAAGTTGATTTTATTTAAGTTGATTTCCTTATTCAAGACATCTTACCATCGCGTTTGCAGTCTTTCCATCCCTTTTTTTTAAAAGCTTTCCCGCTTGGAAGCAATAAAACGATTTAAAATGAATTTCCATTTCAGCTGCATTTTTAAATAATTTTGCTCTCAGGATGTGCTCCATCGACCCAAAAAGGTGGAGATCCATTGGGACGATTTTTGGCGAATAAAAAAGATGTAACACTTCCCAGCTTAATTTCCGTATTATGCTTTATGAGGCGCACATTGACATAAAGCAGTATTGTCTCCTTTCTATTGAATAAATACGGATGTTTCCCTTTTAATTTTTGATGCAAAACTTCTCATTGTAGAAAATAAACTTGTTCAGCTATAGTTTCTGCCAGTTTCATTATATCATAATAAATTATTCTTAACCTTCTTTATAGTCAATTCGGATTTGGTTTTTTTTTTTCTTCGAGAAAGTCATTGATTTTCATATCGTTGCTATTCAAAAAGGGACCATTTTTTGCGTTTTCAAGAAAGAATAGCACATGTTCCGTCGCTTATTGTACTTACGGTACCCATCCTACTCTATAGCACCCATCCTATTCGTTTCTACGATAAGTTTTAAATATGTTTGTACAGTAGTCCATAAAGATCCCAATCTTTGCGATAACCTCTCTATTGTTTGCCGTGGATCTCACTCGATTAGGAATTTTAGTGCATAGTTATTAAAATTCGATGATCGTCTCATTCTTGTTTCATCCCTTATGCTTATATTGCCCGATTTAAATTTCTGGAACAAATATTGGCATCTGCGGACTAAAACTACTGTACTATAAACATCTTTAAATATTTTACTGTCTTTTGTGGCATTCCAATCCATATCAAAAAAAGCGGCACACAATGCCGGATGTAGACTTCGTTAGTTTCGGGATTGGACATTTTACCCTTAATTCGCCCTTTTTCTGTAAGAATGATGACATATAAGGATAGGAATTTAAATTGGACTTCTAAAAAAAGATATTCAAATGAACCATTTTAGTGTATCCCCAACAAACGAATAAATTTAATTTGTATAAATGCAAATAAATTAACGATGGCCATTCACTATGATGAATATTACTATCCTTTTAGAGTTAATTCATACCAATTTTAGATTGTTGTAGCCAATTTAAAACCTAGTTAATTCAATAATGGCTCTAATAGGATCTGTGCTAATAGGGGTATATAATATCACTTTAAAATTGATTCAGTTGATTGACTCAACAAATTTAGTAACACAGTTACCACTTTTGAATTGATTAATAGAAAATTTGATTTGGAACAACCCGAAGGCTTGTTCATGCATGCGCCAAAGTTAAATTTGTTTTGTGCGCCATAAATCAAAGCGATCCGCACAATAATTGCAATAAAATTAAACCAAAAGCAATCTTATTTCCAATCAATAAAATAGGAGTATTTTATTGCATTTTACGACCGCATAAAAATCGCGAAACAAAAACAAGGCACCCGACTTTGGGAAAACAATAAAATTTTAATGACGGCAAGTTTGGAGCGGCGCCCCCGCCTACCATAATTTTTGCCGCCCTTCATAATTATTTTAACGGATTTCGTTCCACGAAATCCTGTCCCAGCGGGGGGACCGGGCTTGTTTAAACATATTCAGAGCCGATACAGGGCCAGATCCCAGATTATCAACCCATTCGATGTAGTCCCCCCCCCCCCCTAAATAAGGGTGGAAATAGATAAGCGCCATCGGCCATAAATGGAATTAGACCCAATCGTTACACAACATTATTTTGACCCTTAAAAGTAAACAAAATCTTACTAATATTAATACCACGGGCTAATATTAACTGTTGCCCAATACAATATGCTGAATCACAAATGCTCCGATTACAACCGCGCCTCTGTAACCCAATTACAACCCTCTGTTTATTTGAGCCCTCGCGTTACAATTGACAAATTTTGCGGAATAAAGCCGTATATCTTCATAAATTTTCAGCAAAATTAAACAAAGATGACCTAATTAAATTCGATTTATCATCATGCCAACACAATTAAGTTTATAAAATATTTAAATGCGATCTTAATCAGTAAACAATGTACTTTATATTAAAGCATTCTAGAGTTTATTTAAAATATTTTTAATCCATTCAGACTCTTTAAATAATTGACATAATACGTATGTCTATCTATTTATTCTATGTAAATTTATCATAAATGCCCAATATGAATAAAATAACTTTAAATACAATAATTAACCTGGAAGTTGATGGTATTTTAAAACATATGTCACGTAAATCGTCCTTATATATATTTAAAATGCAACAATATTAATTAAGGAACTAGGTAAAATGATAATTAAGTAAAATAAGAAAATGATCCAAAGTCTAATAATATATCAATTTTTCATTAGAATTTGAAGAATTTATTAAAGGTGCTATAGATTGAAAAAAATGTGACACAAGACCTGCAACTAAAACGTTTATAATCTGATTTTTACAAAATTTTCAAAAACTGATTTTGGTATACTTAAACCTTTTTTTGTGCGGAAGATGCGTTCCACGAAAAATCGCACAAAAAAAGCTATGACTTACATAGAAAAAGTGAAGATGCGTTCCATGGATTTTAAAATCCGCATATATTTCGAAACAACTATATAAAATATATCCTAAATCGCACAAAAAAGTTAATAAAACAACAGGGGAATAATAAAGCAATTAAAAAATAAGATTTAAATTAAATAAAACGCGTTAAAAGATTTCATTATGGTATCGGTCGAGTTATCGTGTCACTAAAATAGCTATAACTCCTTAAGTAATTAGAATTTTGGAAATTCCTTTGGAGAATGTATTTTTAAAAGTCAAAACATTGGAGAAATGTATGAAAACGAATTGCTTCAAAAAAACCGCATAACTTCAAAATCGCACAAAAAGAGGTTTAGGTGTATCGATATATTATTACTCAACCATTATTTTAAATTTAGGCCATTTTATTCAATTAATTAAGAAAAGTTGAATTGATTCGTTGAAGAATTTTAGTTTCAGAGCGTTCTCACGAAAACGTTATTTTCCACATACTTAGACTTTCAAGAAGTCATATAAATTTTAGCAAATCACATGTTATTCTGATATTAATTTTATTCTAATTTTGTATCAATGAATGAATAACGTATGATACAATTCTATTAATTAAATTCAAAGGTCATCCAGAAATTAAGGTTACAACATTATTGTAGGACCAAAAAATGCTTGTATTTAATTGAAATTCACAGGATACTGCACAAATATATTATATTAAACTATCATCTAATGGTCATCGACATCGAGACATTTCTGTACTCGAGGCACCAGCTTTTGCATGCCAATATTAAAGACCTTCGCCGTCAGCTCTTTTTGGATTGTCTTCTGGATTATGGAGTGTAGTGATACACCCACGTCTCATCTCCCGTCAGAATAGAATCCAGAAAAACTTCTCCTCCTGTGCAAAACGATCCAAAATTTCATGCGTCACGCGATTTTGATGGTACTCCAGTGTGTGCATTCTGGATACCCATCTCACTCACAACTTCTTGTAACCCAGTTTTTCCGACACAATATCAGTAAGGCGACTTTGAGAAATGTTAGAAAATTCTTTGTAGGGTTGTTAAGCGTCACACAGCAGTCATTTCGCACTAATTCTTCAATTTTTTTGCATAAGTTCGTAAGAAATCACTGATGATATTCCATTCTGCCTCGTCGTGAGTATCAGTAAGGCCTTCTCTAAACAACCTAACCTACTTCATGAGCTTCTGATAGATATTCACGCAGATTTGTTCTGCAAAGTCAAACAGCGGATGAACTTGCGGATCTCGCACGGATGGAATGTAGCGGTAGCACGCGACGACCTCTCTATCGGAAGAATTTACTGTGACTAAACAAAATGGCTGACAAGCATATGAGACCAAATAAACTGACCGGCAAGATCCCCTTTACATGCCAGGTTCCTCAATTTTAAAACAAAAAAATATCCTAGCCTCAAGAGTCCTTGTAAACTTATTTCAAGATGACTCTTATAGATTGATCTCTTGAACTTGAACGCCAAGAATTCTTCAAGGAAGGAGATCTTTAGTTAAACCAAAAAATATCATGTCTAGATTAAATATTTTAATTACAATAAAAAACAGGACGAATACGTTACAAGCTACTTTTTTTAAACTTAATTATGACAATACTATTTATTATTTTATTTCTGAGATACTAAGTATTGAAGTATGCTGATGGTCCTTATGAAAATGATTTTCGATTTTATTAGCTTGGAGTTAAAGCAGTTGCTATTTTTATCCGCGAATCTAATTTTGTATTATTGGATTTCGCTTAAAAATGTTCATCTTTTAAGGTAATAACCTTATCAAGGGATATTTTTACTTCTTCCAGGGATTTTAATTTTTTATCGTTGAGAAAATTTTACTTGAATTACAAATTATGATCAAGGTGGATATTTAAAGCATTTCGTTTTAAAATAATTATTTTTCTTGTATGTCGAATGTTCTGTGAAAATAATATCTTATTCACCAAATGAGATCCTCTTCTTTAACATTTTATGTTTTTATTTGGCCTGCATTCATCATGACCCAGAGTTGTTCGCTATTAATTTGATTGGGTTGTCCGACACGAGGTTCATCTTTAAGGGATGAATTCCCAATACAGAACTTGTTTAACCGCATAAACGACATCTTAATCACTTACAGAACAAATATTTTTAGTCGTAACAGTTGTCAACAATCAAAAGGTTAGCATGTATTTTAAAAGTATCGATAAAATAGGTTTCAAGACTAAATAAGTATCGTTTAAACAACAACAGCTTTTGTAAAGTCTAATAACCAACATACTTGATTATGTAAGTAATATCAAGCTCGATTATTGGAAGAATTCTCATACAAAAACACAATTTGAAGTGTTTACTTATGTGTTCAATACTAATCATCTATATATGTTTTGCTTTATTTTATGTGCTTTTTATATAACGTTATTGAATGTTTGATGAAATTCCCCAAGAATATTTAGCTGGGCGTCAATTGTAATACTTTGGCGCTTAAAATAGCTATTTCATTAAAGTAGAAACAATTTGAAACATACAATAAACCGCGGAAGTCGGAAAATTCGTGATTCGGCAAATTATAGCTGCGTCACAAAGCAATAGTCCAACAAACTACTCAGAAGCCCTGCCGCTAGAGTTTATGAGAAGTGTTTTTGGAAGTTTGCGAAATTCATCCCTATTGTCCTGTCAACCCTTGTGGTCAACCCTTGCCAGGTTGCCCAGGCTTGCGGTCAAGGGGTTGTCTCGCCCAACTAATTTATTGCATAGAAAACAATTAATCAGCAATCGGCATACGATTTCCTTCCTCTAAAACAAGCTCATATTTCAGCCCGGATCCGTCAGAACTATTAACAATGCTGCGTCATTCCACAACAGCGACCAGAATTCATTTACCACGCTTTAATTATAAAATTGGTCAGCTTATAAAATATTTAGGCGCAATTAAATGGGTTTATATTTTAGTTTCCAGCGGGGGGAGAATTTAGATTGAAAACCCTGAAATAAATTCAAAGAGGACCGAACTTCGGATGCCCTTAATTGATTTTCTCGGATTCTCTAACAAACAGAGGAAAAGTTTTGGGACAGAATCCTTAAAATAAATCAGGATCGATCGAACGAAACGAACAAAAAAACAATACATTTAACTGAACTCCCAAAAAAAATGTACATAAATTAAAACCTGATTAAAAGAGAATTCATTCCATTAAAACTTCATGACGCATTTATATAAGCACTAAAATACAAATTAGTCTGGCAGCCTTGAACTACAATTCTGATGTATTTATTAGTGTTATTTGTTAGGCTAGTTGATTTATTCGTGGCCATAGGGTAGTGAGCCACCCCGCCGAGCCATCCCCCGAAACAAACATTTATTAAGAGGGCGATAAAATTATATGGAAAAACATGCGGATTTTTGGAGACAGTCATAAATTCGAGGGATTGAATGACAACGATTTCGTACCGTTCGTTCACATTTGCATCTGCATAATGCATTTTGTCGGGACAAAGCTTGTTAAAACTTCCATCATTTATAGAACGCTTTCATATCTATTCTCCGATCCAATCCATTTGTTTCGATAGTTAAACATCCAAAGTATGAATGAAATCGATATGCTCTATCTTGATGAAATTATGGATGACTTCGAGCCAGACAAAAATCGAATGAATAAATTTAGAGTTCAATTCTCTATTCGAATTAAAAATATTCGTATCAGTCGCCAAAACTATAATAATGCAAATCTATTTGAATTTTGTTTGTTGTTTATGTTTCCATGGGAACGCTTGGAATATTAAAAATAATCTGTATGTAATAAAATATATACACGCAGGTTAAGCGGTTGGATTTGTAACTCAATAATCTTAGTTTTAAATCTATGGGAGGTGTGACTGGCGACCACGTTTTTAAAAACATATATACGCCATGAAAAACTATGTCAAAATGGTTGACAATGTTCCCATAAAAGGGAATACTGAAAGCCACCTCAAAAGAAAAAAAATAAGTTAAAATGCATAAATGTGTGTCGCAATTTGTCATTTTTATATTTGTGGGACTCCATTTCACGACGTGATGACCCAAGTAGTTTATTTATCATACTATGAGACTATAAAAGAGACATTAAATATCGGACGCTTGTATGTTAAAGACAAGGTCTTTCTTAGATATTTATTCTCCTATTTTGGTGGGAAAAGATCCCAACTGCGAGACTTTCCGATGGCGATCTCCATAAACATAGTCAATACTAGCTCGAAGACGGTGGAAAGAAGACATCTTCTCCAAGCTAAGATTGTGAACAAATTACATTCATCCCAAATGCGAAGAAGGGCAATCGGGAACTCGCGAAATTAAAAGCGAATCATTTTCAACCCAATCCCTTCAATCTGTTTCAAAATAATGGCGGAAAACACTTGCAAGTATGGTTTATCTTTAAAATAAACGTATCAGATATTTGCCAGTTTTATTTCTTATTATCAGGTCAATTCAAAAGTTCGTGCGTATTTTTGGGATTTTTTTGAATAGTGTAAATAAAACACAATTTAACATTAAATTTGGAACCAGTGGGGAAGCTCTCGGTATCTGTCTCCCGAACTGCGCTACGTTCTCTCTGCCTCTGTCTCCTAGTACTCCTTTAGGGATTAAGTTCTTTCAACAAAGATAAGACGATTTTCGTTCGTGTTGTCTTAAGAGCAGGCGTTTGTTTTGATAATTAATACACTCGCATCATCTTATCGTTAACCAATTTTGTTATTCCCCCTTGACCGAGTACTCCTTTGCAATGTATAAGAGTTCAAGGTGAAGGGTTGTCCCAGGTCCTGGGATAGTACTCCTTTAGGGGTAATATGACGAAAAACTGTTCCATGAGATAAATACATCCTTTCTACCACCTGATCCACTATTAATTGTGGCTCTAACTTCATAAGATTTTTAAGAACGTCGTTATACAAATTAACAGGACGTCCAGACGGGGATTCATCATAGATGCTGCTTTCTCCAACTTAATTTTTTTTTAACTATTTCTAGGCAGTTCTTACACTGTTCACCATTTACACTATTAATTTTTATCGCTGCAGATCTGGCTGATTTATCACACAAAAATAAAAAAAATATAACATCGCACGTTTGCATTAATTATTGATATTCATTTTCTATGGATACTACTATGCGTCTGATATTTACGAAAAGTGATGACAAACTGACTAATACATTATTTAAGCGACAACAAATTTCGACAGGTTTGAAATCTAATGTTAAATTGTGTTTTATTTACAATACATAAAAAAAATCCCAAAAATACCTACATTCTAGAGATTGTTTATAGATTTTCTTAAAAATCCAATAACTAGAATAGTAAAATAAAAAAGTTATGGATTTTATGGTCATGATCTATGAACTTAATATTTTTTTAAAAATATTTATTTTAAATCTCGTAAAAAACTCTTTTCACGTTTTTCGATTAGAATAGCAAAAAAAAATACAGAATAAATTTGGCCGCATGCAGTGAGATTTTCAAGACCTCTGCGGAATTCTAACGAAAATTACTTTTTTTTAGGTAAGTTCAACAAAGGATGACAAAGCCCAGACTATGGTTCGAAAAGCCAAAAAGCGTCACAATTAAAATAAAGTGCTCGCATTAAGGTGCCCACTTCGGCGTATCAATGTCGCCAAAATGCTTACTTTCTTGCGAAAGTGCTTTTATTGTAGCATCGTTATTTCCATGTATACCATACACTCTTTCAACATATTAATATCATTATTGCACTGGAAAATAACTGAAAGTTTCACCGTTCGGCGATGTGTTCCAAACCCCTACAGACCACTTTTATAGCACTCCTTAAAGATTACATCGCAACTGTTAAAGCGCTGTTGTTCTTCCAAGTCGTTATGTTCAAGCACGAAACTCACTGTGAATAAATACACCCTACTACTCGTGTACTTTGTCCTTTGATATAAACAAAAATTACTCTTTTGAGCTTTTGAGAAGCACTCGTGTGATGCTGTGGAAAGCACGCCGGAAGGAGAATTTAACATGTGCATATCCAAGCTTTCTATCAGCTCACACATGAAGAATCCGTTGAATTTCATTTTGATGAATTGACACTTCGGAAGTTCAACAAAAATCGATTTTAAATTCCAATAACTCTTTGTAGTGAAACTAACGCCATAATGCGAGCTTGGGGCATAATGATGGATGGAGGATCCGGAAGTTGGTATATGTGATGACAACTTTTCATTCTGGAGCACACGCTCCAAACTATGAAAATGGGAAATCGAATCAAGCGATGCTCCAAATAATAGATTAACCCTTTAAAACAAATTTAACTTATACTTGGACTCACGAAGTAGTTTATTCAGGCTAGGGCAGAATTAATTCACTATTTTGTAAATTTACTATTTAAAATAATAAAATAATTATAGCTTACGACTGTTGATTCGAATTTGCAGATGAAAATTCGAATAACATTTTGGAAAAATGCAAATCCATAATTGTATATATATAGAATGATTTTTTTAATTTTTTTTTTTTACATAAAATTTCATAATTTCTACCATAGGCGTCAAAAAACTACTAACTATTTGAGTTCAATTAAATTAAAAAAAATATATATTTTATTTTCTATTCACTTCCTACTGGATCTAAAATATGTATAATGTATACCTATTTTTACTGTAAGGCCTCGGCGCTTCTAAACCTATGGCCTATAGAAGATATTCATACAGGGGCAAATAAAATACGAACATTGATTCCAGATCTGTTGTACCAGGCCTTCCCGTGGCCAAGACCACTGGTCGGATCTCAAAGTTTAACTGGCTCTAATTAAACGGAGATTAAAACTATGTGTGACGCGGAGACTTAAAAACTAACTCATTATGGCTCTCCTACCTCTTTTTGTGCGATTTCGAAATTATGCGGTTTTTATTTTATTTCATAAAGAGTACGTATCTCAAATGATTATGTAATCCTAAAGTTCATTTTAATAAAATATTTAAATAATGAATGAAGCTTTATTTAAATAACCCTAAGACATTTCTAGACAGTGTTTTTCACCCCCAAGTGCAATCAATTCAAGCATTGATCCATATCTTATTGCGATACATCATCTTTTTTTATCAACTTGACTCTTTAATATGCGGTTAAAATGTTCATATTCATCGAATTTGCATGCTTTAAGCGTTTGTTTTGTTAAAGCATCGTCAAAATTCACAGAAGCACTTTAACAATGGGGCGGCTCAATTGAAAATGCTTATCAGATTTTCATAAAACGTATGACAATAATTCCGCAAAGCTCACCTCACCCAACTTGGCAGAGCTTACATTTAATCTTCTTACGGATAGTTTACATAACATTGCCTATGAGCGTTGTTATTATTTGATTTATTAATAGAACTGGGTCGTCGTGACTCCATATGGATCTTTTATCTTCCGCTTTTATCCTTTTCCCGCATTCAACGATCCCTATAATTGAAAACAAGAAGTTATTTCGAGGATAAATAAGTACACTCCTTCGGACTTGATGGATGAATAATGAATGTGGCGAGACTAGGAAAAAAGTAAGCACATCGTTACGAGGGCCTCTCAAAATTGTGTTAGCGACGGATTTTAATATTTGATGGCGTTCAATTGGTTAGAAAATCTTTTGACAGTTAGATGAATAATTTAAGGTAGCGACTGGATAGGGAAAAAATAATTTCATACATTTATCGTCGAAATGTCTATTTATATAATCTAGTTCAATATAGGACAAAGACCTTTTAATCATTCCCATCTTGGAGTATTTTTAACTATGCTCAAAATAACCAAAGTGATTTCCATAATATAACGTAGACATAATTTGAAATCGATTAGGCGTCGGTATTTCTGGCTCCTGTTGACAAGGTTTATTCCATACCCTTTAAGGTTGTTATCTACTTTAAACAAATTTTAATATATATATTCAATGCCTTATAAACGTACGTCAACATCAATTGCTAAATCACATCTCATTGTTTTACTTTTTTTTCTTACAATCAAATTTTAATATTATATTTTGATGTAGTGTTGAAATTAAATCTATCATGTGTGACTATTGATGCTATATTTTAGAAAATTTACCACTATGAAACAGCAAAATATCATAGAATGAAGCCTCTGTCACTGTCTCCTGTAGCATGCCTTGTCTTAAATCTAACAAAATATATAAATACAGAAAATCAATTGAAAGCTCTATTTTTGCTAACCAGAAGTCCTAATATGGACTCTACATAAAACCCATGATAACCATTGACTGGAAGAAAAATGCATACATCGACAACTAGAATACAACTCAACAAGCTCTAATCTCATCAATTTATTTGAAACATCTTGATTATATTGCCAGTAAAATATTTCAAGCATGATCTCAACTCTTCTGGGTTTAAATTTATTTTTCCTAGAGGAAACAATTCCCTTTTCTTTTCTTCCAACCGCATGCTTTCAGATTCACTTAAAATTTAATGACATTTGCGGGCAAGCCTTTTAAGGCTTCGTGGGCGACTCCTCGAATTGGACTAATCAATCAAAGTTCTCGAGTGGGATGAATCCTGGAGTGGGTCGCCGCCAGAAACAGGATCTCAGATCGGAGACAACGGTTGATGGCCCCTGATATAAATGCCGGATGTGGTCTACAAATATAGTGATGTATGGACTCATGAAGCGTACATTACATCCGTTTTATTACATAAAGGATGGCGACCAAGAATAGGAATAAGTACACACCAAATATGAAACTTAATTAATTAAGCAAATGTTTGCAATGAAAATTACGTCAAAAAATATAATATGATTATAACTGTGCTATTTGTCTAGCCTTTGGAGATATTTAATCGAAAATTAATTAGTTGGTTATAACGCGTTTGAGTTTTGAATGCATTTAAGAGCTTTCTGCTACGACGGCTTTCATAAACCGGTAGCATACCAATCCAGCTAATCTTTCAAAGGATTATCACTATTTAATTGAATTTATCGCTTATCTCCTTATTGATATGAATTTTGCTAGGAAATTGAATATTTCACTGAGTAAATACTGATTGTCTAAGCAATTGATCTTTCATCTACGAGTGTGGTGTCACTAAAAATATAATTTAAATTTTGCTTTTTTTAAATATTTATTTATAAAAATAAGTTTGTCGTTTGTGTTTCTGTGAGAATGCGTGGCTAAAAAACGAATCATTTATAAAATTCGATCATCGTTTTCCTTTCTCCACCATATGACTAAATTATTTTAATGATTAAATAAATTAAATATAGAACATGAAAAAAAGTTATGAAATATATCAAAAAGCTGTATGATGGTAGTTTAAGAATTGTGCAACAATCTTATTGTAACTTTAATATCTTCAGATTTAATATCTGGAGATATGGACCTGCTTATGAATATTGGAACAGTTTTAAGATGCACTTGATAATTATAAGTTATTCATCATAAAATAGCAAAATTCTTGCAAAAAAAAAGGATAACTTGTACTTCAAGAATTACTTTTCAATAAAATCAGCAAATGTATATCTTACCTTCATCAGGGTTCAGGTTCAGATTCATGAATTAAATGTATTGTTTACAGGATCCTGGAACTTTTTTCTAATAAATATTACAGGATCCCAATTCTGATCATAGTTTTTTAGACAATAACATATATTTAAATCTATCCATGATAATATTCATGTATCATGATGATTTTTTTATCTTCAAAGTGTCATAACCAACCAAAGAAATCTTCATATTCTTCAAAGGATTAAGGATTTTCAGGTGTTTCAAGATGTTTCAGTATCCAATTGCTTTCTTAATTAAATAGAATTATTTTTTTAAAATCCTTATGACGTCCATCAAAGCATGAATCTTGATGTGTCATATCCGATGTCGGATATAAGGGATCTCCATGGGAGATCTTACTTGGGAAATGATTTAATGTGGTGGTTTCCCGTTGCCTTCCACACGTGGTAAAGTAAGGATAGGATTATTTGGAAAGGTAGGAGAGGAGAGAATCTATGAGTGAGTAGCGAAATTATCATTATATATAAATGATAATTTAATTATTGTTGCAAATTCAATCATTCACTCATGGTCGTCCCTGCACGACTTTATTAATCGCCTCAGCATTTACTTTTTCTAATCCAGGAAATCAGGGTAAACCTGGATCGAGACGATCGATCAAAAATATTAATATTTTCGATCTTCCAAATTTGTTGATACGGTGAAAAAATTTTCCACAATCTGGATTTGAGCCCGAACCTTTACAACAAGAGTCCAGGATCTAAGGCACTATACCAATACTTGGTCATATGCATAGTATACACAAAATTGTATTCAGTATTATTATGTTCATTTAATAATAACACATTACACGTGGAGAATATATAATTGGGGTCGTGCATGAGTGGTTTTCAAGCATAAATTATAGTTGTATTTTCAAAACATTGAATATTTTATTACATTTCACACAGGAATGGAGGCCTTTTTCTTCGATAGAACTATTGTTTTTTTAAATATTTTATTACATTCTGTTGATGCTACATATATGTATTATTTTTTTAGGCGTATTCAAACAGAAACATTTTTTGTACATAAAGCCTAAAAAAATATATTCGCGAAGAATATGTTGTCATTGGAAAATATACAGACAAAACACAAAGCTTCCTTTACAATGATTTCGTTCTTATATTTGCATTTAATAATAATCAAATCACTTCATGGAGTACTACTGAAATTAATTTAACGGGCTAGGAACCGCAACGACGCGAGAATTGGACAGAAATAAAGTTTTTTTAATAATTTAAATGAAATATAAAAATATTCGTAATGTTCTGCCAATCTTTGCTTGAATTGGATATTTTTCAATTTCAATTGGGAAAACTTTTAGGCTTTCATTCTACAAAATACGTCTCATTCCTGTCTTATTTATCGAGCGTTTCCATCGAAACTTAAATGACATCAGACGCTTCATATCAGATATTTATGAAATGTACCAATTTTATTTAAAGCGTCTCTTATTTCTAGTGTTCATGCCTTTACACTTATTACTTCTTGTTGAGATTTATTCTTAATTTAAAAATATGTAATACCTATATATTTCTAAAGAATCTTGCGGCTAAAATTTAAAAAAAAAGCTTTCCATTCGAAAAATTATTGAGAATTTTGAAAAACTTAAATTGAAATCTATAAGCCTGTTTTTATTAAAACTACTTTTTTTAACACGGTTGACATGATATCTCATGTCTCAAACAATAGATTTACATTAAATTTATTACAAACTTTTTTTATAAAACCTTCTATCGTCTCTACCAGATTTATGTAAAAAAACTTAAAACTGTTTATAAAAAAAATAAAACTAAATTAAATACTTTTTTTAAACATTCACCATTTTGCGAAAAAATTTTTTTTCTAAGGTAGGGGCTATAACGGAATCCTGTTAATTAAGAATATTTTTTGTTACAGATAACTAAAAGGGATGGAATTTTATCAAGTGGGACACGCCCTACTTTTTCACCCCACCCCTTTATCACCCTACAACATTTTTAATTTTTTGTATGTTCTAAATATGTCTATAAATATCTGATAAAAATATCTATCGTAAAAATATTGCATGTAGACTAGAATACCACCTTAATTATTTGAATTGAGATATTTATGCTCAATATCTTCAGCAATGTCAACTGATATTACCATTGATTCTGACATGTTTAGGTATATTTAATTAAACTTCTCGATTACGACTTTATTTGAAAGCTGCTAAAAAGATTCCCCGTCCTTGATTTAGGTGTAATAACAGTTACTGAACGCAAATAAAGGCATTATTTTTTACTTAAGACCATTATATAGTATCTATTTTTTATTGACAGTCACAATTTATAGAAACAAAGGACTGATTTCATACCTACACAAAAAGAAATACATATTACACTCATGTTCTAATGCGAATAGCAACGATTCTAATATATGTATGATTGTGTATTTTATCATCATTTTCATCAATCTATCAATCTATCAGCTATTCAAGTTTTTTAATTAAACGATGAAAGCATTATTAAATTTGGATTCTGCTTTAAAAGTCAAATATAAAATTGTAAAATATCTTTTGAACAGATTTTGATGGAGCCTTATAACGAAATGCCTTTATACGACGAACGATCACTTGAAATATTCCTTACATTTGCAATAACTTATTTATATCAAATTTTATTTTCATATTACACTGCAGCAAAATCAAACAAGTATCGGTCCTGCATTCGATAATAAAATTTACATTTCAAGTATTTTTCCTGTTATAAGGAAAGTTTGTTATTCAAGATCGTACAAAGTTCAAGCCGAGGACTTACAACATCATTTTATTTACATAAATTCGTTTATTAACGTAAGATTTCCCAACTACATTACATTTAATTAAGAATAATTAAGATGAAGATATTGTCCATAAAATAAGCATTTGAAAACTTATCTATGGTATTTTAAATATGATTAACAATGGCAATATAAATATTTCTTCTAAATTGAGGTAGTCTTCAAGTATTGATCATTATCAAGTTATTAACAAGATGTATTTGGATATTTAATAAATGAGTGCCGTACTCTATTACCACATTAGATATGTTTCCACGGAAACACAGACAATAGAGATAGATTATCCACACGCAAATGTTAAACGGATTTAATCCAATTCAAATTTAAAAATAAATGTCTATGTAGTTTTAGGCAATTTTCTATTAAATATTCTATAATCTATTTTTTGTATGAGTTACTTACCATATCTTTTTTATGTGATTTATATTTACAAGGTTTTGTTTTTACATAAAACTTATCCAAAATTATGTAAATTTCAATATCGTTGCCTTCCAATTTTAGAGCTAAAATAACAAGATATAATTAGCTATAGACAAGCTTCAAGCAATCTATTGGGAAAAGTTATTAACTTGCGTATAAGTAGCATGATATTCTAAAGATTCTCTTTGGAATAGCAATACTATCCAGATACCTCCATACTTTTATAGGAATTGTATGCTTCATATAAACAATATTTTCAAATAAATGTTTTTGAAAAGCTTAAATTATTATTTAAATAAATAAATTTATGTGAAACAACTTATGTGCAAATTTAAGCTGGATTGCAGAAAACCCTTGGGTCGATCCTGTGATAGGCTTATTATTTTCTTTAGCTCATTGAGTACTTATCAATGTATAAGGATCATACAAAAATTGATACACCAACGTAAGAAGATATTAACGTATCAAAATATTAATAAATATTTGAATTTTTCAAAATAATTTCGCAACGACTCATTATTTTGCATTGATTGACTCAATCCACAGTGCTGAAATTAAATTCATATATTGCTTAAATCATGTCATTAATGCTTCCATCATCCTTCAGGAATTCTTGAAATAGGATTCTATTATAAGCAAATTTAAAGTATTCCAAGTCCTCAAAAAGTAGCGCTTAACGATGTTTGTCAAATTTTCTTTTGAAAATAATTAATTTTCACCTTGCATTAATCTTATATATCTCCAATTTACTGAGATGACTGTTTTATTTGTTGTTCAGAAAACCTTCAATTTTTATCACATACTTTCAGCGTAACTTCCATAGAATGTCCAGTCTGAGGATCATATTTAACTGCCTCCTGCCCACACCAAGAGAGTTCAGGATAATATTTTGGAGGAGTTTAGTTTTATTAAAAATGTCTTCCTTCCACCCAACACAACTCCTACCCTTTAATCCATGGATCAGCAAGTTATTTCTAACTTCAAATTGTATACAAAGAGACTTTTTATACTCTGATTCAGGCTGAGGGCACGCAGTTCATCCTACAATATTTTTGGAAAAACCACTTCGACATCTTAGGGTACCTGAAACTCATCGATGCAGCATTGCAGGGTGTCTCAAGAAGAACACTGATCTTGACTGAATTTTATCCTAAATTTACCATATATAGAAAGTATTGGATAACAATCACAATATGTTTCGGTATTCATATAAATTCTTATTTGGTAACCGTCTATGCCCCATAACAAACGTGGCACAATAAGAAATAAGTTTATAAAACAGAAACGCTTTTCAAAAAATACACGTTTATTTCAAAGTTAGTGTTCGCATTGTGTTGATAATTGTTTTCAATTTTCAGCGCCAAGTAGCGAAAAGTGCTGGGTTTTTAAAGTGTCATTTCGTGTATTGTGATGTAGAAGAAAGTGGTCCAATTGCGAAAATATAAATATGTTTGCGACGTAATATCATCGATATCGGAGCTTTCTTCCACGGGGCGCCGGGTGACTTTCTGGAATTATTTTAAAGCACAATGTCCAATCGTATTGTGCACGGTTGAAAGACGTGCAAAAAATAAATAAAAGCTTCCCTCACACCCATTCGGAGCTCCAGATCGGAAAACTAGCCTCGTAGGTTTCTTTTGTAAGCGTTCTGCTTGCGAAGCTTTTCTCTGATAAAGTTTCACTATAAAGTTTACTTTGTCGCACACACGAAAAAATGTGTTTATTTTCTGTGTATAAAAATATAAAAGCACCTTTTGCAGCAACGATTGTTTTTATATTTGATGTACGTGATCTGTCGCAGGAGCACATCCCGAACAAAGCAAAGCAGGGAAGGAAAAAAATGGAAGGGAACATCGTGGAGATACAATTACGTATTGTTCGCTGAAATATCTTGTTCGGTGATATGCGATGTACATAAACTGATATTTGCCCTAATATATAACGTTTCCTTTCGCATTGTGTTCCTTCAATTTTATTTGTCGGTGAATACGTTTTAGCGCTCTTGCCTAAAAAAATATTTATTTATAAGCGTATAAATATTAAGGATTCTCCGCCATGAATATATGTATGGCGATTCTGCAGCGAATCCAATAAATAACTGGGGACATAAATAATATAGATAAACAAAATTGTGCCCGTGCCATTTTTATAGAGAAGCGGGATACTTTACATGTCGTTCCAGGACTAAATAAGCTCATATTATTTTTATTTATGCCGATTTTCAGAAAGACCCTTTCCGTGTATTTTAACTTGTGCTGTGCAAACAATTTTTAATCGTGACCATTGTAATGTAGGAAGAAAATTCGAATAAACTTTTAAAAAACTTAAAATCTGGATGACATAAATATTAAATTAACCAAATACAACTAGTTCAAGTAAAGGCGACCCATCTGTGAGATACCCCAATGGCCTCCCCCCCCCTCATCAACCCTTATTATTAAATTTCGTTTCTCTTCGAAGTCTATCAAAATGACGGTAATTTATTTGCGCATTCTGCTTTTTTCCCCTATGTTGATCCTTACGAAATACTCGTTATTTATTTCAGAAAGAAGACAATATGAGGCCTAAAGAAGATAAAAGTCCTTATTAAGAGTTTTACTTTATGCAGCGCTTATAAATATTTATTTTAAGGTGCAATGTTCCCTGTTCGACTAATATAATTTACATAAATGACTATTTTAGGGATAAAGGATTTAAATTTGATTATTCCCCATTGCCTTCTTCGTAATATTAAATAAGGTTAAGAGCGTTTTAATAGGATTTTTATATGATAAAGAGGATATATGAATGTGTGGAAAAATTATAATTTTACTGTATTTACTATTGCAAATTAAAACACCCAGAAACAACCCTAATAAACATTATCAATCATCATAATATTGAGTTTCACATAAACTGAAATCGAATTAAATCTGGATTTATATATCTTTCTAATCTCATATATTGATTGGTAAGCGAGCATTCTTCCCACTTTATTTATTATATTTTAATAAATATTTTATAGGTATACTGAAACAATCATAACCCTCTTTTAAAATACAAAAATAGCACAATGCTAAATTAATGTTTCTTGTGATGTAAACCTGTTAATGGACAGAATGTCCTTCGTTTGCTAGATTTCTAATCCCAGATCCCTTGTTTCATTACAGGGCGTTCATATTTTATGGCATCGTCATCAATCTCGTCAGCCATTAGGCCAATGTCTCCTGAAAGGCCTCTCAGTTTCCATTTTGAATTCAACTTTAAACACTTGAAATACGCATTAAAATAGTTATATTCACGCCCGGTTAGGTATTAAAAATGCACTTAATATCCATTTGAATTATGGTATTTTGGTATAAATTATGGCATATATTAAGAAATACAAAAGTGTATTTACAATAATGAACAAGCCACGATCTACTACAAAATTCCATCGGCATGTTTGTACAACGTGCTCTTGAATATTTCAAATAGCCGGTTCGGAGCCGCGATCCTGAAGCATTTTCCTCGACTACCTCATGTCTAACCTACATTTTACGATGCTTCAAAATTGAGATCTGAGCTAAACGTAGACGTGATCATGAATAAGGCTTCGACCCACTCGAAAACCGATAAATGAAATACACCTGACCTAATGTTCTGTCAAAGACATTCAAACTGACGCCGAACAACCAAATAAATAACTCACAAATAAAAATAAATAAAACGTAGAAAAAAGCATCGGCCTGGTTATCCAGCGTCCTAAACCGACCCTTAAAGCACATTGGCGAAAACTTTTCGCGACCCAACACCACGAAACAATACTCCGCAAGCACGTTTTCGGCATAAAAGATTTTATTTGCCGAACATAACGATTTTCGGCCTTATTAAAAAAATCATAATGATACCTCCAAGTACATTACAATCCCGGTTATCTATTTCATTTCTTTTGAAAGTGTGGATTGTGACTCCGAAGTGACTTTGGAAGTTATTAAAAGCATCGCGGATAAATGAGCCAGAAACCTAACTGCTTTTGTTATTTCACTCCAAATGTACTATATTTGGGATATATCTGAGTACCTCAATAAAGATAAAGAGGAGATTTAAGAAATTTCTAACGACTATGGTGATAATAAAAATCATACCAAGATATACCCTAATTGTTAAATTTAATATTATAAAGTATTTTATTACATCGCCGTAATCATTACCATCCAATTGTCAGCATTTAGATGGTTTTGAGGCCAAATAATAGAGATATTAATCTCAATTACTTTAGCTGTAGATCTCTTGAAGAAATCATCATGCGTATTTTCTGTAAAAAATAATTACACATATTGTAAATTTGAAAGAATAGAAATGGTCATCCCCAGGGACATTTTTAAAATTAAAAACTCATCAATCGGAAAATCGTCATATTAAAATTCAAAAGCACTTTTATCGAATAGTTAAATTAAATAAGAAATATTTTCTTTGCTATTTTTTTGCTATGAATAGTCGCTAATCGCTCAAGGGCAGCCAATAATAATATTTGCAATATAAAACGACTGATCCACCGAATTATTTAGCCATATTAGTAATCTTATTAGTTGTGTGCTAAAATTATATGAAATGTAATCAATATATAATCTGAATACATCACATTCAATCAATACACGATTATCTTAATCCTGATTAGAATCCTACAGCCACCCAATATCTTATCCATAAATTGAGGATGCACGCGTATACTCATTGAAACTACAATAATTTCGACCTCATGCGTCAGAAAGCGATGAAATGCAATTTCAAAGTTTGATTCATTTCATCCTCGACCTGTAAGGAAAATATATGATGGATGCTGTTGAATTTATGAAATGATACATTATGAATATCTCTCTACACTAAGTGCCCCCAAAAACGCTCTTCACGGAGGGTTGAAGCCTGAATTTTATAAAATGCAAGCAGTTCATCAAACTTTATAAAGGTATTATAAAGCGTCTCCCCAAGAGCATTTGTCCTTTCATTTATATTTCATGCCGTTCCAGTAAATTTCTTCTTCAGATCTGATAACATGCTCCAGAACAATCTACCCTCGAAAGCAATTATGCGTTTATGATAATTATCATAATAAACATATATTATGCCATAAAGAGCTCTAATAAAGTAGCACTCATGTTAATAAAGACATGCCAGATCAGAGATAATATCTAGATTCTTAAAAATTATTCATATACAGAAATTCATAAACTATCCACTATCATATGGAATAAGCTGTTTTTTTATCTTTTACGGGAATATATATCATATTAATCGATTTGTAACATGTTAAAGCTGCCAAATTAACATTTACTATTTTAATGTGAAATTTGCTAATTCAGGGAATTATTTAGACAAAAAGTAGTCTGGACGTCTAAGAAAGGTCACCACACGAGGAGGAGAGCTATTTGTTATAAGATAATGAAAAAATTTGGAATTGGAAATTCTATATTCGAATTGTATTACTCTATGTACGTCGGCAAACATTCATTACGTTTTTTGCTTTGTCGGTAGGAATAAGATTTTTTTTATTTTAAGATCAATATACTAAGATTATCATTTATAATAATAATTTATTAGAAAATATATGATGATCGTTTAATCCCCAATGAGTTCTTCGACCAAAATACTGAAAGGCACGTGAAGAATTCCAAAGTTTCCTTGACTTGATTTGATCCCAATTTTCGATCATTCTCAAGACTAAATACCGAGTATACTCCGAATATGTTAAATCATTTATCTCTTAAAATAAAATCTTACACACAAATTTGAGAGATTGATCTTAATTTCCTGTATTTGATAAAATAAATACAGAGATGATTAATTCAGTCATTCAAGGCTGTCTATGAATGATTGAATTTACAATAAAAATTGAAATATCATTTTAAAAAATGATAATTTTACAACTCGTGAATTCTCATCTATCTAAGACTCTTATTCAACTAATCCTAATTTAATCTTACCACAAATGAAAGACAACCTTCTATGGTAGTCGTCTATATGCAATAATGAATATAGCATCTTAAAAGTATTATCTTTCAAATGTCAAAGTGTAATAATAGCCTGTAATTTCTTATATTAATATTAGGTCTCGTAGCATAATTTCGTTTAATAATGCCTTTAGCTAATAATTTTAGAGAACGTTCTATTAAAAGCTATTAAGCTAGCTTTAAGATGTTTTAACAGATCAAATTTATAAATTGAATGTATTTCAACACGCTGGACTTAAACTCGATCCTTTACGATAAGAGTCCGAAAAGTAATACCAACTATGCCAACACTTGGTTCCATAAAGATCCTATATTTGGTCATGAAATAGTTATTCGGCAGTAAATGTGAGATTTTCTCCAGTCTTTCCACCAATGCGAAAATGGTTGATTACGCCAAAGTTTATGTATGCCACACATGTTAAGATTTAATCAAAACCCAAAATTGACAGTTGTTGTAATGGTAGAATGGTGGCATGACCCTAAGATCAAATGATTCCCATTAGTGTGTGAGCGTAAGGCATGACCACTGCGAAGTATTTGGTGAAGGATGTAAGGGTAGGGACCCTCCCTGCTACGCTTCCTGCTTCCGAGGGCCGAAACCACCCTGGCGTGCTCCAAAGGACTGGAGGGTTCGGGACGCCGACATCAGGCTTAATCCTTTAAGGGTTAGTTTACACTTGTACGGGCTACAAAGCGCTTTCCGTACGGTTAAACGCAAAAATGATTTGCATCAAATATGCATATAGGTGTTGCTCGAAGCTGGTGTTTGCACCACACCGACACGTTAGCTATAATTACACAAATCCACTCCCCCCCAGTTGTTAATTATTCAACAGTACGTTAGAGCAATTCGAGTTGTATAGCGAGATCCCCTGATGTGCATTCCGACCCGAGATCCAAACCTAATTGTTACAAAGAGCCCTTCCAAGTCCTCACATTATCATAATAAATTTATATTACTCATGTCGTGACCCGGCTATAATTGATACGGACAAATATTCAAATAAGCTCGCTTTTAAGAACAAATAACGTTCTATTCGCTCCGTGATCAAGGAAGTATTCCAAAAAATATTTTTATATCAATTTGTTCGTTGTTTGTGCTTCAGTGATGCCGGCATAATATGTAAAATTTGATTTGAGAAGGACCATTTATACAGGATGTTTTCCACATGTACCGACAATATTTTTTGGGGATTAAGGGAGTCATTTACTACGTTATCCTATGTCCTAAGTGTCAGGGTTGTTGAAATAGATTTTTTTAATTGTGAAAAAATACCCACCTAACCCCCTTAACCTCCAAAAAAATATTTTTCGGTCTATGTGCAATTATGTATATTGGCTATACCGGACTAAAATATCGTTTTTGTAAATGAAGTCTCAAATATAATTTTTACATTTCCACTCGAAAGCTTCAACTTTTTTTAAAATATATTTAAAGTAATTTTAATATTCCATTTGGATGTAAATCTTTGGTTTTGGATAAAAAATAAACATCGACGTCCGTCTTAACTTCTTAAATATTCTAAAAATTTGGTATAATTTTTCGTTCCGTTTCTGCAACTGGACCCTCTGATGTGGTCTTCCGCGATCGAAAAAGATGATATTTGGGGACTACCGAAGGGGTGAATGCCATGAAATGAGGGAAAAAGAGCCCCCCGAATCATTGGCATTATTTAGCATAATACTATTAATATATTTCCTATATTTCAGCTTTGATTTTCGATATTTTTGGGATATTTTTGGCGATAAAGATACTGACTCGACGAGACAAATTGTATACTATATTTATGTGAAAATGTATCAATTTTTTATATATTTTGTAAAAGACTCATATGTCCTTTGAGCATGCAAATCCAATAGAAGCAATATATTTTCTGGATGTATTTGCAAAGCAGATTCTTTATGACAAAATTTGATTACATTGGCGCACTGAACCATTACAGTTCCACTATCTAAGCTTCATACATCACAACATGCACAGTGATTTACGAGCTACACTTTTACGAAAATTCTATGGCATTTTAAGGGTTGATTTTTAAAAGTGGTTTTTTGTATAGTATGCAAGAATGTAATTATAATTTGTTTTGGTTCAAATCATCGAACAATGAGCCTTCAACGTACTCAATATTATAGACGAGAATAGTCGTTCGGATTTCGCAATCATTTCCGGATGACTAATGATTAATGCGTTATATCATTAGTGGCATACAACGCTTCATCAACTATTGTACAATGTATACACGTTCAACCCTAAGTTGTTTTATTTTTCAGGTGTGTGCCAACCTATGTTAATTTTCTGAATAAAATTTATCTGCAATAAAAAAAATACATCAGTCGACTACAAGGTCTATAAGCTGAAAAAAAAGGGTTTACCTCCATTAACCCCGTTTATATTATATTCAAGCATGAAAAATATGTACAATGAAGACCTCATTTTTAATATTCAAATACAAAAATAGACATAGATATACTCTGACGTTTCTCAACTTAATGGGATCTCGTTGAACAATGTACCAAAGAGGGTGGAAAATTTTCGTCCGTAAATAGTAATATCAGATATAATACTTTAATAAAGCCGTTAAACTTAAATAGAAATATTCTCCATATTGAATGAGTGAAATTAAATCTTCTCCACGTGTAACCTTTATACATTTTTTAAGAATCATAATAACTCCTCAAGTCGCGCCAAAATTTAAAGTAAAATTCAGAAAGCTCGTGCTTTTTTTTATCTAGTTTGATACTTGTCGGAGGAGTTCTCGCGAAAGCTGGAAGCTTTCGTCTTAAACGGATGAAAATTTTGAGCTTTCTTGACGTTATAGTGATTAATCGTGCATTCGACCACCGTTTCAGAAAACCATCTTTGAAATATGATGCTGCTTGAGATTAAACTGAATATCGAGCAGACGGTCGTTATTTCATCGCAGGACAATGCCACCGTAAAATATCGCCCTTAATAAAACACCCCTAAATAATTCAAGATCGGATGCAAATGATTTTTACAAATATGGCACCATATCTTATTCCAACACCGTGAATGTTCAATGACCTGGCACCGAATGTCAGACATTTGCGACCTTCAGTCAAATAATTACTTTGCTCGTTCTATACATGAAAGTCTCTTTTATTAACGATCGCACTTAAAGAAATAAGCTTGAAATTTAACAACTGTAAAATTAAGACAATTAAATCCATTTAAATAATCTATTACATCGATCATGTGTAACTGTTGCCAAATTTGATTTCCATTTCTAAAAGTTTTCGATCTATTCACACAATGGACTTGTATGAAACATGAAATAGTGAAATTTAGAGACGTGCACGTATTAATTTGTTATATATTCTTGATGACATGTCAACATAGAGTAAATTTAATAGTAAAATAAATATTTAAGGAGGACCATATTTCTTGATGTTGGGAGCTATATGTTACGTATGAAAGAATATTAATGAGGTTACTAACAGTACAAAAAACAGGAACTCGTCTCCATGGCTAGGTACTACAAATGACCGTACTGATACGAGTACCATGGGAAAGGGGTAGGCCCCTGCAGTCCGTCATCTGCTGCAACTCCCTTTAAACTGAGGTTGGAATCGTGATGGAAGTGAACCTGCGGTAGTATATTCTTTGATTTAGCATAACCTTTGTTCTTTCTTCTCAATCGTACCTTCAGGGTGCACGTAGTCCGAAGCTGATCTTCCTGCAGAAACCTCGCCTCTTTTGAAGGACGTGGAGCAAAAGGGGTGAGCGCCGGGACGATCTGCATGTAGCGTTTTCTCGTGAGATCAAAAGATCAATGGAAGACACTCTCTGTGTGGCTAGTCCGGGGTAACCCGGAACAGACTATGCAGCAGCGCAGGAAATGGGATCGAATATTATAATAATCTCCCAATTCAGTTAGTCACTGTCTGTTGTCTATCATCTGTCTCTCTCTCTCTCTCTCTCTTCGTGAGCGAAGTTCAATCGTATAGCTCTCGTCGTATCACGCGAGCGTCCTTTCTCTCCCCATCCCCGCGGCCCACGCTTCACTTCACCAGACCAATATGCGCCAACATGGTGCATCCACTAAACGACTTGCAAAACATATTGCATACATAAACAATGCTTTTACGAAAATGTTAAAATGCTTATAACAATGCTTTTACATAGAGGTGCGTACAACAACTTCCGAAATTTCATCACAATCGAATGAATGGTAAAAAAGCGTATACGGAACCAACTAACAATCAGACAAACTAGAGGTATTCATTCATTCAATATATATTTAAATTTTTTAGTTAATTTACATTTAAAATCAAATATAATTTTGATGTTAGTACTAAACAGCATGTGGGAGAAAAAACTCTTATTTCAAAGGAGTTCTTTCGTGGGAATGAAACTAGTTGCAAACATCAGAGACTTGATTGAAAAATGTCTTCAGCTAGCGAACACTGCATCAGTGTAAACATCATAAGAAGTCCCATTGGAAATTTTCAAGCAAACAGCGAAGTAAAGATTCAACGAATATCTTAGTCTAAGAAGCTATTCAACGACGTATATCAAAACTGTTCGTAGACGTAGATCAGATATTGAATGAAATTAAGATTTCATCATTATTTTCCTTTCAAGTTGATGAATCAACATCTATTATCTGTTTCCTTGATATAGTCATAATTTACGATGAATTGCAAAATGATTTTTTAGATTTGCGGAATGATTCCTCGACATTTATCTTGCTTGTTTAATGAAAAATTGCTCACGAAATTCTGTTGTGGGAGTTGTTGGGGTGCATCATTCGTACACAAATGTGAGTCCACATACTCGATGCATATATTTTCAAAACATTTACTTTATATTAGAACTCCTCTTAAATTTTAAATAATCAAACCCATATTCTTTATCACGATCATCGGATTATTCTGAGCATGGAACAATTTTAATGGAAAAGTTGGTAAATTGATCAATCCGATAGCATTCTCAGTGGAGCTACATTCAGGCATTATTTTCTCGCTTTTTATTGTAATTTGTATTTAAAACTGACTCAGGGATTTGAGGTTTTTTTCCGCATTTAGTGCCAGATGTTTTTTAACAGATTTTCTTCGCAAAGAGAGTCGAGCAAAGTTGACGCTGAAAAAACTTTAATCAATTTTTCACCCACTTTCAACACTAATAGAGCGTTCGCGGTTTTTGCCCGGGCGCCATTTAGATCAAAATTTCGAGGCACACCAGAGTGGGCGCCTTTTTTATTCCTCCGAAATTCGTTAGCAATCTTTTTGCTGTGAGGTTGGGCGGTACAGGTGCGGTTATGGGAACAATTGGACGTGAAGTTTAAATTACGCGTCCATTATTCTAAATAATAATTGAAGCGAGGACGATTTTTCAGAAGCGGTAAAGGTTGTATATCCATAAACCCTAGCATAGGAAAAACATCAACCCTAAATTGCAAAACGGAACAAATATTTTTAAAACCAAATACCATCCATTTTATATTTGGACACAAACTGTTTTTGTCTTAAATATGTTATCTATTTTATTTTCCAAAACCTAAATTTATCATTAAATAAAAATAGATGGTTATTTGAAAGCTTTCATTCAATGATCAATTCTAATTGATTTAATACGAAATATCAATCTCTAAACTTATCCAAATTACTATATTTAAGGGGTCATCTCACTTTATCCCATAAAAAAATATTGTGTCTTATGGGTGAGCATCGTGGAGCCTAATACCCACCCAGAATACACCAAATCAGCCAAAAAAAGACGAGGCTGAGATAGCTGAAAGATTGATTTATAGAGCTGGAATCGCCGATGTCTATGTTTCAGTTTTCAGCGTGATGAATAAATGTCACCAAAGCTGGTTACGAAAATAAATTTATATTTCATCACATAGTACAGTGGGTTTATAATAGAACATCAAAAGCGTCAATCTCAGTCATTAATATTCGAGATTAAATTGATATCGTGTGATTTATCCGGCGTAGGAAAGCTCACCAGTGTGATCTAGGATCACATCTCAAATTATCATACCTGTAAATATTGTACGTTTTTATTATGCATGTTAATTAGCGTGATCGATGATACGATAACAATAGTAACATATAGATGCCTTTCAGAAACATCGCATTTGTTTTGCAAGCCCTTTGTGGCGTGAATAATTAATTGGTTCGAAATAAAGGCAATGCCGTCAATGACGCTAATGATGGCTGAGCAGACAACAAAAGCTCGGAACCCGAAAGCCTTCATCAACACCTCTGTTACCGGTGCTATCTAAATTGGCATCGTTGATGATGTCATTACGGTCATCCGATGATTTAAAGCTCACCCAGTGTGGGGCGGCAATCTATCAACCCGAAAGAGTTTCATCCGGGGGAAAATTCGCACTCATCAACGTACTGAAGATAATCCCTGTTTGCGAATGAATTGCGTTTGCACTTTTGAAGCTTTTTAAATCAGCAGGATTACGTTGCCAGTTCGCGTAAGCTATTACAGTACCTAAGCCCATAACGTCGTTTCAAATAAAAATGAACATAAAATTTAGCAGCATTGATATGTATCGCAAAATTTATGGTGATGTAAATGCTAATTAAGTGTACAGGATATATTTAAAGCATATTAGATAGTCTCTTACCCATTTTTGCTATCATATTATAAAATATTGTCGATTTATATTATTGTGTGGGCACAAAGCCACTGTTGATCTATGTAGATACAATTCGTCAGATTAATAAATACAAATTTATGTTTGTTTCCCTTCAGACGCAATGTGTCTAATTAACAGTGATATCTTCTGTCTTGACCTCTTCTCGTCCTGTAATGATGCGTAGGAAGAGAGAATCGTTGGATAGCCTTGGCTGCGGGAAGATGTCCTTCTTGCAGAATCCGAGTTGTAGTCTCTCTCCTGGTAAATAAAAGATAACAGTTAAAACTCAACGAAGAATCTCACTTCACAGCATTAACAATAATGTCTATCATTGTCTTCTATATCGATTTAAAATCTTCTCTCTATAAAAAAGACTCTTTAAAAATGTCCGATTATAAATATTTTTGAAACAAAATTATATAAAAATGAAGCATAACGAAGGTACAATGGACATTGGCTTGCAAAATTATAAGTCTCCAATATATACATATTTGTGATCCCCAACCAATATTTTATCTCTTAAGTCCCAATCGTATTTTATAAATAAAAAAAAAATTATCAAAATAATAAATAACTTAGGTCACTACCAAAGTTTTGCCGTTTGATTTTAAAAAAAATATCGCGATAAATTTGATCGCAGATTTATTATATTAATTTTTCACATCAAAAGTTTTGCCTACGGCAATAATAAATATTTGTGGTAACTACCAAAGTTTTGACCACTGGTCTCATAATGATTTTTTTGCCCTCTCAATAACTCCACCCACCGATTTTATTTTTAAATTTGTCATAAATGTGACCCTTTAAATATTTTTGCTCGCAAATTTAAAATGGATTATTAACACCATTACACCCGCATTTCATACATGTCTATTTAAAAATAGCGCCTAGCTTGCAAATTTAAAAAATAGTCCTTAGCTTGCTAAGAAAGATCTATAATTTAGATCTCTAAATTGATTTAAAAAGTATATAAAATGAGACCGAGCAGGACTTGACTTCAAAAATAATTTTAATTTATAAAAATAATTCATGTTTCATTCTTAACTATAATCATATATGGAAGATTCTTTGCTGAAAATACCGATGAAGTGCAGGTAGCGAGGTAGAACCGTAAGAGTCTTTCTGAGATAAAAGCAACTCGTATAGCCCGAAAACAACAGTTAGTCGAAGATAATCAACTTTTTAAGAAAGCTGAAGATCTATTATATGTACCTGGAATCATTGGTTGATTGGTAAGTCACTAAAACTGATAGTTTTATCACATTGACACTTTAAACGAGATTATCTCGAAGGTGCATTTTCAAAATTTTCGCCAGTTATAGCTTAAAAATTTGTTGATCAATCTGACTAGAATTTTGGGATGTTTCTCTCTACTATAATATTATCTAGTCAATTAAGCAAAAGTTTTAAGGTTTTTGCATAAATAAATGATTTTTTAGTGTAAAAATTTGTCAAGAAAATGGTAAAAAATATGAAAGTTTAACTAAAAAGCCAACTAAATTTGTAATTTCATACTTTTTAAATTTTTTATGGCTTAGTTTACTGCCTACACACATTTTATACACACAAATGTCTAAAGTGATTGCCCTCCTTAAGTTTTGAGATTTCCGGTCGGTTTTTATTAAGACTCAATTCAAGATACGTATATTTTTGCCACTCTGGAAAAAATATAAAAATGACGATTAAAACCTATGGAATGCTTCTTAGAAAGATTGGGAATACCTCTGTAGTGTGGAACAAAAACACTCTGACAGAAACCACTGTAATCATCTACGGAGAGCTTTGGCCACAGAAAAATATGCTTTTGGCGTCACCTTCGGCAGTAGTCTTGCAATTAGGGTATTTTTCCTCTAGTAGAAAACTTGAAATAAATATCTTGGCTCAATAGCGAATAGATCCATGTAAGTTCGTCTGATTTAAAGTATTTCACGTTAAAGACCCTTATCAAAACATTACAATAGTGTCAAAAGTGGAATAATATACTAATATCATTAATCGAATCAGATTCATGTCAATCAATCAAAAATTATCTATGATTGATACATTAAATAAGCAAGGAATCTGATGAATGAACTCGAGTTTATTTTTCTTAAACAATCATACAACCGACCTGTTTTATGCAACAAATAGTTATTGTTCTGTGCAATAATCTTGCTTATAACTACCTTATTAAAATAATCATGACACATTTTAATTATTTTCTAATCACTCTTATATATTTTATATAACATCCAAGTTTTATCATTTTCAAGAAGTAAATGAAGTTTAATTGTTGGCAACTATGATAATCTCGAAGATAAAACTATCTGTCAAATCAAACAAATAAAATGCATCATTCTATTCAAAGAAAGTCATTATAAAGAATAAATTAATTAATCAACTCCTCGTTAAGGAACAATGCATATAAAGTTTTCGCCAGCAATTAATCTACTGCAGACTTGTTCTTAAGAAGAAACAAGTAATTTTACGTTCTTCATTTGGAAAGTTTTCGCTTTAATTGTAATCACATAATAGAGATGTGGCAATGAAAACATTACAATGCACTCTACATTTAATGTTCGTAGTTTTCATTTGTGAGTAGAACTGCGATTAGGGACCTCGGGCTTCCATAGTTTGCGGTCGTTTTTGTTGCAATTTGGCTGAGTAAATTTCAATCCGAACGCTGCTCCTTTTAATCGACCGCACAATGAGAGAAGATTGAATTTATGAATGGAGAAGTTACCGGCAACAATCTCCAAATTTTCTTACGTATACGTCGTTAGAGATTCGGAAAACCTTATTACCAAATAATAAATGACGGCATTAAAAGTTTGGGGGGCGGATCCAGTCACCTGTGTCGGGGTGGCAATTTTCTAGGGACAAAGGAAAACTTTTTCGCGCAAATAATCTAATAAAACAACCCAGGAATATAAAATAACTAAAAATTCATTAAAAAGTATAAACAACGCGAACGATGAATATATTTTTTAAAAAATGTCTCCATCACAGACACTTGGAATTCCTTTGTTAGTGATACTTTGAATGTCAACAAGTTCGATTTTAAGGATGAAAACAAATTTCGATCGCCTTTTTCTATGTATACATATAAAATGAGCTTAAAATAGTATGGTCATGCTTATGTGGATATCCAAAAAGTAACCTCCAAAGCAAAATATTCAAAGCTCTTAAGCGTAATTCAGGGATGAAACTATTCCGAACCCTTCATAATGTAGTGGCAATATATTTTAAGCCGTTTTCAAATTAACCGTTATATAATGAACACTATTTTACCACAATTTATAATTTTATATCACTAACCTTACCTTATTTATACCATACTAGAAAATTACTATAACGTACACATATTTAGCACAATCTCGCTTGAAGCCTTTTTGCCCGACACGATTTCGCTGTAATGTTTACAGAATTGATGTAGTTTCCCAACAATATTTATAGAATTCGATAGCAAATTTATATTTAGTTTGAAATCTAAAACACGATGGAATAGTTCTTGCTACATTCTAATTTCATTTCTATTTACAGTAGCATTAGAATCAGCTGAACTAGTTTTGCAAGGATTTTTTCTAGCATCATATACATTTAGATTTTTAATCTTAATTAATTATGAACACAATTTATGAATCTTATTGATATATTGTTATAGTAAGCAACTTTCTAGGATGGTCCTTATTTATCGCCTTTTAAAAAATTAAGTGCTCACCCTGTCAAATGATTCTCTACCATAAAAAAATACTACGTTTGTTTTTAACATATTTTTTGAAAGGTTTTAAAAGTCGCTACGATAAGACAAACATTAAAAAAAACATTGCATGACCACTTAAATATGAATTGCTTCTGATTCTGATATACTTATTAATATATTTTGAAGTGGAACATCATGCTGAAAGACTACAGTCAACCTTTCTCCCTGTCTTCCTTTCCTAATTATTTCCTGCGGGTATGCATTAAGATCGAGTCATGTCTCGTATTTTAATCATTTGCGAAAGCTTATGAATAAAAGGCTGCTGAATCTTTCCATCGTTTACTTAGGAAGAATTTCTGAAAAAAAATCTTTCAAGTGGCTTGCTGGTCATCACCGTGCTAGATGGATGGTTAAAGTTATGTATTGTTTAAAGGTTTTTTAAATTTAAATACCGTTTAAGCTTACAAAAAGGAAGGGAATACAGTGAAAGATATATGTATTTTCAGAGTAATAATATATATATAAAATACTGGTTGTATATATAACATACTGGTTTGTAAAATACTTATCGGAAGAGTTGGTGTCCTTTGCATATTTTGACGATGAACTTTCAGTTCAAGTTAAGAAAAAAATGGTAAATGCACTTAGAATTGAAGATAAAGAGGATTTTCTAAAAAGAAAAAGCATTGATGTCGAACATATCACCGAAAAATTCATAGAAGCAACTCTGTACGATTTTTCAGATTCTGGGTATCTCACCACAGTTTTTGAATAAAGATTTTGACCTTGTAAGGATGACCCTAATTGAAAAGAAAATGGTCCATTCTATGTGGGTAGTGAATGATGTTACTGAAAGTGGTGTTGCCTTAATGGAGGAATATAATAAATTGATGACAATCGTTTTGATTGGTTAAATATTACAGAAAGAATGCCAAGCTAAATGTTACTATTTTTAAGAGATTTTCACACTGCTGATTCTCAATATTTAAATTAAAATTTGATGATGAATTTATTTCGTATTGTATGAATTTACCTCGTTAAAACATTAAGTGACTTTTCGTGTTCACTCACCGCTCCCAATTACCGATTGTATTTTATTTCAATCAAAAATCGATTTACTTGGAATATTTCAATAATTATTGCAAATTAGCCACTCATCGAAAGTTTTGTACGAATTTATCGTTCGTTTCGGATTATTTTTTCCACAATCTGAATGTGAATCCAAACATTTATATTAAAATAAGAATCCACTATCAATATACGAAGCCCAAATTTGCATGATCGTTGTAAATATCAAATATATTTTGATTGTATTCATAAATCTACCACTCGTTATATCCGTGATTTCCATAAAAATTTGCTCGTAAATTCATTGTTTTGTACCCGTGTGTAAGTATTAATTGCCGAGCCAAAAATTCATGCATTTCATGCCGAAATGAGAGAATATTAAATACGATTTTCATTTAATTGAAATTCGTATTCAATTATTATTCAAATTTTTTAGGTATGAAAATTTAAGGGTTGCCAAAATAATTACTCGGTGCTTCGACGTACATTTAAAAGGCACAACAGATGTTTTATAATTACACGTTCGAATATGTTATTCATGGCATTTAAGGCCGTATTATAAATTAATGAGTTTTATGTAAATCGCTCCGCGGCTCGAAGCATTCATATTGCAGTAATACTGTTTCTTCAGCTTTTAAATTCAATTAGTTTCAATTTTCTTAATAGATCATTCTGAGGTCGCCGTTTCGAAATCGTTCCCAAGTTAACGAAATGAATGCGTTATTTATTTATATTTAAAGTGGTGAGGATGTTTTGACCTTATGGCTCATCGAAGCGAAGCAAGGTACTCTTACCGAACCCGAAATTACATCCCTCGCAAAGGAATTAATTAATACGCGATCCGCCATAAGATTTTATCAGACGTGGGTGTTTTCCCAAATTTTCACCCGGGGCTTAGATTTTGCACGGAAATCTGCACAGGGTCGGCGCGTGTTTATTTTCCGCAATAGAACGGTCGATTTTGCCAAACTGGTCCCAAATGGGGCTAACAGCCCTCACTTTCCAAGGAAAATATCCCAAAGAATCGACGGCGGCAATAAACTCGTTTCTGAAAAGAGTTTTTTTTATTTACTCAGCACAATAATATCGGGCTTTAAAAGACTTAACAATATTTATTGGGCCTCTGTCTTCGGTTGACAACGTTTAGTGCCAAACCTTTTTTAGTGACGCCATAAAGTCCTAAGCTCTGGGGAAGGGCTTACCGAGCAGTTAAATGTTCTAATAAATTTGCAGTCGTGAAAAAATAAACCTCAATTATACGCTCTGTTCAAGAACAGATTTTTTTGAATAACGCCGAGCTTTAACATGTTTTATGGATGGGCCTTTAATGCTCAATATATTACCAAATAGTCAGACATTTTTAAATTCTCGCCTTATGTATACGGCATACTCATGAAGTACTTGGAAGGGTTTGATTCATGATTGACTGCCTCCTTGATTAAGTTATTGAGTGACATAATTTTACCCTAAGTTGATTTATTTATACATTACACTATTTTGCTATTTCGTTAATAGCGTCTTTTTATTTATTTTATTGGAAAGATTTTTTGAATCCTTCTTGTTCGAAATCTTTCCAAGATCGCTTGTATATTGTTAGTCAATGCTGCCAATCTCTTCAATAAATTTATAATTATCTATTCTCTTAATAATTTTATATATTAATGGCAATTGTCAATCATTCTCAGCTCTTTCTACCCTAAAATTATTTAAGAAACATTGAGCCTGAATCTAAATAATTAAATTCTTTTAAATTCAATGCAAATCCTCAAAACACATTTAAAATTCATACAAAAATAAAATATATTTGAAATAATTTTAGGCTTCAAAATATTTTTTTTAATATGAAATTCAAATATAATATTTCATTTTTAAATATACTACATATCCATTCATACATTTTGATCTTATCATATTAACGAAATACATTATTCATTGACAATATCCTGAATTTGTGTCCTTTTTAAATGAAACATTCACGCACGCAGAGAGTTGATGCGGGCGACGGCAGATATCAATGAAAATGCATATAATTTTTTTTTCACATAATTTACAAATAAGTGAACGTTTTCATTATTACTAATAATTTAGCAATAAATGTTTTATTCATATTTTTTTGGAATCGTGACACTTTTAGAATGCCTACTGCAACGATCTTGTTTTACGCTTATATGACCCCATTTAAATTCTGCAGCGCTATCTCAGTTCACTATCACTTAACATATTTTTCTCATCATAAAGATTTTTATTGGCGTTAGTATTCGGGTAGATTGTTTTATATTAACAATATAAATCCTTTATAGTCATTTATTTGGTTAGTTGCAGCACTTAAAGGTATTACTTGGACTATGGGCGACTCACTGTGGTTAACCCAACGTCCTCAATGCTTAATATTGTTATGCAAGTAGTATTATGTACTATTTCGAATACGGTATCTGATAACACTTGGGGAACTCATTCTCAGTTTCAAGACTTTACTAATTACTTATAAACTCGTATATATACTGATTTGCTTGGAATTTATCTTATGCAACGTCAAATTTTGATATTGATATATGATAATAAAAATAAAGGCATGCTATTGAAGATGAAAGTTTCAGTATGAAATGCTAAAGATGAAATATTATAGATGGCTAAAAAGTAACGAGACTGATGATTAAACATAATTTTAATGAGAAACTTAATTATAAAAAGATTGCCTGTATCTAATAATATGTAAAAATAAACGGGGCGCCGATATACGGGGATCGTTATCGTCGTCGCTGCGACTTAAAAGTCGCGTTATTCGCACACCAACTTGCTGTTGAGAGCATATCGACGCGATGCGTAATAGTGGTCCCGGCCAGCGAGTCGGCTGCGATAAATGACGGAACAAGTTTATGATTTAATTCTCTCAGCCTAAGAGCTCAAAATGAGACAGGTGCTGCAGTTGATCAATTAAATATCAAACAATTATCAAAACGTATTTAAACCAGTGACAATCAAGCGGGTGATGATCCACTCGGAGATAGACGCTTTTTCGGAGAGTCTTCTTGAGCTCGAAGTTGGTCGTCTTCTCGAATATCTGACAGTCTACTGTTGTTTGAATAATTCGCCGCTGATGTGGTGACACCTCATGGGAGGTTGGGAATAGGGGTCCCAATCGAATATTCGATATTCGAATATATTTTCCCCTTTTTCAAGATTTGCATATTAGAATATTTATAAAATTAATCGAATATTATTCGTTAAGTAATTTAGAAAGTAAAACAAGATGGAACTCAATAAGCATGATGTTAGAAAAAAATATTTTACTCTCTGAATCAGTCAACAAATCATTGAAGGATTTAAAATCGGAAATTATTACTGATGAAGAAATACGTTTTTTAAGAAAATTGCTCGATGTTCTTCTGCCAATCGAAATATCAAAAAATAAATGCAAAAAAAGTGCTAAGCTTATTGAAATTATTTTATTGAATTAGTATAAAGTTTATTGAAAAACTATTCAAAAATATCGATCACGTCAAAAGAAGGTGTGATATTTTAGATATTCTTTACGATTCTCTCCTGTCGATAAAACCAAACTCAACAACAACTGAGAGAGTTTTTTCGACAGTAGGCTCAATAAACTCTATAAACTCTACGAGAAAATGCGTTGCGCAACAGAGGATGATACTTTTCGCCTTCTTTGTGTGATGGGATCAAGAACCTTCCTATTCGATGGAATAAATTTATTTTTAATAAAGGGAACTTTGTAGAAAAATAAGGTGCTCCATTTGTATTTTTATATAACACTAATAAATTCGTACAGAAAAGTTCCGGGTTATATTTGAATCATTGATTTTACGAATATTTGGGACCCTTAGTTGGGCATGACGTCCTCATCCGAGTGCCACAACTCCTTTGCAGAAGTCTTTTCTTGAAAGTAGAAAATCCGAATCTGATAGGCTGACAATTTTCTCAGAATTTCCTTCCACGTTACAGATATGTCTCCCTAAGAAAAAGAGGAAGAATTTGTGAGCTTAAAAAGAAATTTGATTTATGTAATATGGTTGCATCCAAATTTATTCAGTTTCGATATTTAATAGCCACATCTTGTATTTGAGATTTAATTACATCAAATAAGAGCCAATTTAATTCACAGCTAGCATTTGAGATATGTTAGGTTAATAAAAAAATCAAGTGACTAATAAAATTCCTGTACTAAGAATCCATAAGCACAACATCCATTGCTCGATAGATTATTAAACGATTTTGGAACATCATTGCGTTTTTCAGACGTTGGCTGCTACCCTCGTCAGACCGTTTGACGAGGGTTTTCCAGACTTTCGTCAAGGAAGCCCAGAGCAACGAAACAATCTTTGGAATACATGCATAAATCGACTTTCTCATTAAAATGAATAGGATATCATCACGCAATTGTCCCGTTTGCACGGGACCGAGTATTTGCCTACCGTTTGATTACGACGTATTTCCGTAGCTGCCGCAGCCATTAAGATTTTTTATGCTGACTTCCAAAATAAATAAGCGAGAAGAGCAGCATGAACGTGGATTAATTAAAACGACCATTTTGTTCAGATAAAATGAATAAATTTGCCCCTTTGTTTACATGTTCGCAAATTATTTTGCACGCTCGAACGTATGTGCTGATGTCGAATATTTATTCGGCGGCTTTCCAATCACTTAAACGTGGAAAATTAGATTTGGGAACATTTTATGCACTGAAGAATCCGCATGTGGAAAATTCTTTTGAAGAGGATGCAAGGACCACATGGAGAGACTGTTAGAACTTGTAAGCACTTGCACTTGCCAAATCCAATTTATCTTTTACGAACGTAAATATACTTGTGCATTTCTCAGACGTTCTTATTGTCTATTTAAAGTACTGCATATTACAAAATAATACGAAAAAAAGTTTTAATCAATAGCTATATACATACATACATACATTACAACGTCAAATTGCATATTAAAAAACGCAATGATAAAATTGAAATGCCGGAATGGCGTCGGTATGAAGTGACTTCGCTCGCTTTTATTTAATTTTCATGTGCTCAACCCTGCTGGGGTACGTTAAGGGCATTAAAAGCTTAATACTGATTAGTCATCCTACAATCCAGGGTTGGCAAATTCTTAGCACTTAGCACTATTTAGCATGCCAGTTAAATTCTATATGTATTTGATTTTTTTAATGTTTATTTCAAATAACCTTTCGTCGATTAAAAAATGCTAGTGTTTGGCTTTATAAACTAACAGTCAATATCTATTAGAATCATAAAATTATAGATCCAAACCCGCCTCAAAATTCACTTTCATCGCAATATTTCAAAATCATCGAGATAATTTTTTCTCCTTTTATAGCTATTTTGTCTGATTTTCCATCTGAAAATATTTTATTTTCGTATCGACTGTAAAATGTGATACTTTATATGAACTTTGGCGCCTTCAACATTGAGTTGAGTGAGCAAAATATTCCCTGCGGGCCCAAAGGCACTCGCGGACGCCATATCCCAGTTCTACCGATTCAACGTTTAGTTGATTTTTTTTTCACTAGTTCCACGAATCATTTATTTTTAAAAGTGAGTGTGACCATAAAGTCAATAGTAAGAATTAAAATTAAATACCTCTACTTTAAAAGAAAAAAGTGGTTGTTTTTGCGATTAGTATAATGTGGGACACATAGTTCATCATGCTAATTAAATATACGGAGCATATCCCGAAAATAAGTATATCATGACAATAGCGGGCTATGGTTTTTTGTTTGTTAAGAGTTGGCCATACTGAACAGTAGAGGGAGATCTTCTGACAAATCGAGCATAGCAAGAATACGGTAGTACGTAAATTCACGTTGTAGTGTCCAGTTACGTGAAAGATGTCAGTAAGAAATCTCGCCAAGTGCGAGGGGTTCAATAGCGTCCGCGAGTTTCTTGCGCGATTTGAATTGGAAGGCGAGAATTATCTGAGCTCTATTGTGACTGGAGATAAAAAGTTGGTGGCTCATTACATGTCTGAGTTAAAAAGACAGTCGTTACAGTGGTGTCACACCAATTCCGCATTTGCCAAAAATCAATTTCGGGCAAAAAAAATCATGGCCTCAGTGTTTTGGACCGAAAGGGCATAGTTTTGGTCGAATTTCTGCATCGGATAGAGACTTTCAATGCTTAACGATATTATGAGGCCCTAAAAAACCTCAAAAGAAGCATTCAAAACAAAAGTGTGGTTGTTACACGACAACGTCCGTCCTCACACAGCCTTAGCCACCAAGGCGCTCTTGGACTTATTTGGTTGGATTGTTTTGAACCACCCCCCGTATTTTTCTGACTTGGCGCCTTCAGATTATCATATTTTCCTCTCCCTATCTTCAACTGACGAGCAGGAGCAGAAAGAGGTTCCAAAGTTTTCAAATACACTTTTTCTAAAAAAAATAAATAGTGCACTTACTTTCAGGATATTAGGTAGTAGGTAGTTGATATCAAAATAACATCATTGATCGTTATTATAACAAAACGTAAACTTTAACGCAAATTTTGTCGTATTTTTTTGGAAATTTCACTCCATAAAGGAAAGTAAAAATTAAAAAATGAAGTGTTGCACAAATATAATCATTCAACAATAATAATAAACGAATAATATATATTATGAATAGTTATTTTTAACTTTAAAAAATATCTATTCTTCCTGTACCGTCAATTAAGCAGTGTAGTTTTATGTAAGTGTTTGTTTTCTCTTGAAAATATTTGGCAGTTTGTCTGAATTTCCATAGAAACAATCTGTAAAATAATTTCTGTTTAAAAAAGGCATGAATTGGGATACAAACTATTGTTTTTATTGACAAAACTAATGCTATTTTATTTGTATAAAATAATACACGTAAAATCCATTGATCACTTCAACAGGCTCTGTATTTTTTTTACATGCACTTTAGATGTGTCTCAAGTCTCACCCTCAAGGGATGAGCTGAATTGAGAGGACGTGTCGTCAACTCCCAGACTCGATCCCCTAAAAAGAAAAGGATTAAAATACGACGGCGTCGATCCGTTTAAACCGGTTGAAAAGTCACCTAGATATATTTGTGGAGGCTTTATACAGAGGCTTTTCTCTAAAGCTTCCAAAGTTTCCATTAACCCTGTTGTGTGATTGAAATGCGGCGTGCTGATAATAAATAAATATGTAAACAATGGGGTCGGGCGGTATTCCCGATATTATCCCTTTTCTAAACAATTACCATTATAAATCCATCGGTAGCTTCATTTCTCTCCTTATCGGTTTAATTTAAGTGTACAGTTAGATTGCGTTAAGTCGACTCGGGGCAAGTTCATTTATTTACACCGGTAGTCTTAGAATTTACATTATTTACATGAAACAATGAGGCTGGGGCCATTAATTTCCACGTTCAATGACTTATGGTGAAATTTTCACCTCGAGCCCGAGGAAAAAGCGGCGTTGGTCGTTATCAGGGCCGGCACGTAGAATGTATTCTGCGCGCCCGCCGAAACTTTGGCCCGCAATGTGCCACGTGGAAACGCTTTATCGTGCCAACTATCTGCGTGCCATTTATTTATTCATGCTTATGGAATCATTTATACATTTATGTACATGCCTTGCATGATGATCTCCGCTTTCCGATATCGGAACATTTGGAACCCATCAGAGCCGACATTCTTAGCCCTTGATGAAATCGTACATTTTATATTAATATTAGGGAATCGATAAGTAGACCATTTTTGTGATCAGTTTTCAGGCACAGTCAAACAAATGTTACATAAGAAGAGGGGCGCCGATCGTAGACCTCGACCCATATCTTACCCCGGTGTTTATGCTTCTTGACGTACGACTTTTGTGCGTTCGTTTGTTATCGGACCGCGAAAAAAGGTTGTCAAAGTGGGAGCAGGGTGACGAAAATATATTTTTTTGACCCAGGTCTTTATTCTATTGTATAATCGAAACCCAATTTCATCTTCCTCAGAAATAGTCTTTGTTGTGGAAACCACTCATGAGTTCCAGAAATTGCATATCGTTCTTAGGAATTTGGTTGGTATTCCAAAATCGGTTTAATAGACATGTGTATTGCATTTTTAAAATGACTATTCCAAATAAAAAAATAAAGATTTTGCATAACAATCTGATTGAGTTTCGTGTTCGCAAAACCGCTAACACTTTTCCCACATATTTTCTTTACGTTAAGAGATCATTTAATTTAATTTAATTATTATATTATAATTGGGGATGATAATTTAATACCCAAATATTGTTTTGTTGTAAATGAAAAACTCTTTCATCTTTTACTTTAATTTGAGCCTAATGCTTGATAATTAAAAATAAGACACATTTCATCATGATAATGCACGTATAATAAAATGCTTTACTTTTCGATTAGTATAACTAAAGGCAACCAATTAATCAAAGAAACAAATTTCTTAACCCGCACAAATAATTATTAGACTAAAATTATATTTCGATCGTAAAACATAGTTTGTCACTGTATTAAGTCAAACATTTTCATAAAATATGGTATTACATATATTATCATTAATTACGATGAATTATTGCTAAACCTCTCAGGTCCATATGTGTGATGGTTGCAAAACCATGTCGACTTTCGTATAAATAACATTTTTGAGAACCAAACTTAATTTAATTATAATTTATATGTTAATAAATATATTTAGTCAAAATAGACGAGGAACAATGTGAGATGATAACAAAATAATGTTTATTTTAAATCAGTTATAATCATTGGAGTATACATACCGTGTGAGTCACGGCACGTCCTCCGACAAAGAAATCCAATAGTGTCAGGTCTGGTGACTGTGCGAGCCACACAATAGGGCACATCCACAGACAATGAAATCCAGTGGTGTCAGGTCTGAAGATCGTGCGAGCGACGAAATAGGACTGCCAAAAGAATTAATTTACATGAAAGATTACAGTGGAAATAAGAAAAGTCTGTAGTGTATTTGAACAAATTATTTAAATAAATTTAATGAAAACATCTTAAATACAAAGAAGTATTTCCTTACCCATGAACTCAATGACAATTGTATAAAATAATTATTTATTTAGATCCAAAATATATTTCAAACTACAAAAACAGGTATTTTGGGCTATTATGTCCATAACAATAAAAAAAAGGGCTGACGGTTTAAAGGTGAATTTTGGGTATTTTTTCAAAAATATTGAAAAATATATATATTTCGTCAACCCTCTTAGGACATAGGCGTTATGTATGAAACGTAGCAAAAGACCCTCCAAATTTTTTTCTCGATCCATGTGTAAAACAACCTGTGTAGTAAATAGACCCAGAGACACAATTATTGCTTATAGATATCAATTTCAAATTTAATATCTTAATTAAAACAGCCAAATTTAATCTGCAAAAACAATTGCAGAAAATAAAATTGCTATTTCAAAGGGCTGTAATGAAAAAAAATGTTCATCTAAATTTTAATAATTCTTAATGCAAGTCTCTTATGGATAGATTATATATGATCTATGATTAAAATAATAATTTTAGAAACCTCTGCAAATACCCAAGTACGTACTTACCATGAATAGAACCATTACTATGATATACATTAGCATATGACAAATGACTTAAGAGCAATGCGGTGTGAGCGTTTAATTAATTAATGTGAAAGGCTTCGTCCTAAGGACCTTTGTCACGTGTTACTTTTCTACAATTATTTATATTGAAAAATTAAACAAAAAAAACCCTTTTTAAATAAAACTACACCGCATACGTGCAGCTGGTCCTTTGATTAATTAATATGGAGTCACGCAATCAAAATTTAGTTGCTTTGATCGAATGCATCAACGAATTTATTTAAGTCCACTCATATAATTGGAGATTTTACAGACTGATAAAATGAGGACATAAATGAGGAATCGCATGATATTTTATCATAATTAATGCTTTTAACTAATAAAATACCTGCAAATTGTATGAATTCATGTTGGAAGATGTCCAATTTAATCATCATTTTATAAATATTTTTACTTTATATTTATATTATTGTTATGGAGTCAGGACAATATCCTGATTTTGTTTGGGACTGACAGAAACTCTGATAAGGGAAGCTTATTATATTTATATCCGTAGTTGTATATTTTTAACATCTACCTGTCTTCTGCTGAAATTTGCATGTAAAGTAAATAGAAATATATTTATTTTATTTTCAAATATCATAATATGATGATGGTTTCTTTTTCTATACAAAGATGTTTTAATTTCGAAGAATAATAAGGTAATCAATAAATTATGAGATATATTTCCAAGGGTTTTTCCTGTTTATTTAATACAAATTCCTGAGAATGTTAGTTTTTGAACACATAGCATGGATACATTTATTTTATGTGTTTTACATCGATATTCCATAAGGAAATCATACATTTTATGTTAAGTAGCAATATGACAATCATTAATATTGAATGTAATCAAAATAAGTGTAAGAACGATTTCATCAAATACAAGCTTCATATTGTACATAGTACTTCGATCAAAATGAACATTTTACAAGCCTTCATACCTATCTGCTTTTATTCAAAATTGATAGGAATACCGCCTTTTAAAATTGTCAAAAGTTCCAATGGTAACTGGGAATATAGCATAGTGAAATATGCTAAATTCAATATGTATTGATTGTGTTGATCCTAAACGTTGTATTTCTTCCACTTCCATCTGTAATTTTTCATTATTATGCATTGTATTCACTCAAAGATCTTTTCAAAATATTCAATCATATACTGCTTTGTCTTATTGCCAATATGATCCTATACTTTACACTATGGCGCCAAGAAGACATAATCAAATTCATGGATTTTTACATTGAGACTGAAAATCGATTAAAGTCGTATTCAAAGGGAACCAACCCCAAAAAAATCTTAAATCTGAGCATTTTTCTATCACTCTTTTATCTTTCGACCCTCTTTGTAATAGTCCTGGAAGGTCCATTGACAGTTATGGTATACTTTTGGGCTAATTGGGCTCTACTCTTGCTGGAAATATCCAGCGGTCAACTCATCGTCTTTCTGTTCGCCCTCAAAGTACAATTGACAGCCTTAAACGATCATCTTTTATGCTTGGAGACGAAGATCAAAAACAACCCACATTCCATTTCCGTCCAAAAATTGAACCAATACAACCAAATAAAAAAAATACTTCAAATACATTGGCGAATTTGCGAAAATGCACGTTTCCTGAATTCAATTTACGGACAAGTATATTTGCTTGAAGTGCCCATTTTTTTAACGTCCATTACATACTACATATATCAGGCATATTTACTTGCTTCGGAGGGCCATCGTATTCATCCTAGCAATCTAATATCATTTACACTTTTTATTAAAATGATCGCCAATTATATAACAATGACTGCGACCTGCGAATCATTAAGATCTGAAGTACGGATTTCTTCGATTGGATCTTTTTTCAATCTTTTTTATTTTAACATAAAATACTAATGTTTTCAATGTTACAGAGCTTAAAAACACATTCAATATTGAAACAATGCTTAGTTGGGGTAGTCAGTATTTTTTTTAATTTAATTTAAAATACGGTATAAATTTGTGAATTATTCAATGTTAAATTCAATTTTAATTTCAGGAACAATACACATATTTGCAAATGTATAGTGATGATATTAATTTCAATGTGTTTGGATTGTTTGATGTAGATTTTACCACATGCAGTTCTGTAAGTATATGTTTATGTTAAAAAATTGTTTAAATCATTTGATTTAAATCAATACCAACAATACTAGATAACAAATCCGTAAATATATATATATCAAATATAACAAAACGGAGTGCGCTCTCAAGCGTACGTCTAGTGACGCCACTCATCTGGAAATTGCCGCTCTGTCAACATACAACTCAATGACATAGATTAAGCTGTACATGGTGCCATTTTATTTCCACTGAATACTCTTTTATAATTACACTCCAATGTAAATATCTGCCAATTAATCCGCAGTTCTGTGTTAAATGTAGAATAATAGATTCGAGCTCATTCTTTAACACATATTTATTCTTTCATAGACAATTCATATTATTTCAACATAGTTTTATCGGGTGGAACCATTTTATTTTATAATTCAATCAACTTAATTTAAATTGCTTGATTTTGATCGTGTGAAACATTACAAAATACACTTGGACCTCGTATAACACCTCATATATCTTTCATCATCGCAATCGCTAACAATTCTATATGTTCGACTGTTTTTCGAGATCAATTGTGAGTTTTCATCATTGGAGGACAATATGCCATAATTCATTAACCGTGTTATATCAAAACCTTGCTGTAATAACCGTGTTATACGAGGCCCAGGTATATACGTTTATTATAAGAGATAATTCTCAATAAAATTAAAAACAGATAAAATAACTACAGTTAAATAATGAAATATATGACAAATACATTTTTAAGTTTGTTCATGGTCATTTATATCTTAATCAGCATTAATTGGCGCTATATAAATATTTTGGCAGAAAATTGTTATTTAAGCAAAAAATTGATTTGTGTTAAGTCTTAATAATATGTTCAAAGAAGTCATCAATCATAAGCTATGTACTCTCTTCTAGGTGCTATTGACAGCTTTTAACAACGTTCTGGTGTTAATTAACTTTGATGCTATTCAAAAATCAACGTAATGGAGCCAAATGATGATTTGCATGAAAAGCTTCAAAATAATGCACCAAGAGGTAAATAAATTTACTGCGTCTTATAAAAGGCTTATTTGTATTATTAATAAGGAAAGTTTTCACTCTGTATCATTGAAAGCTCAATCAATTAATTTGCACAAAAAAGTTTTCATTGTAGTGCTTGTAATTAAAAATGAAATAAACTTCTTTCATAATGAGGCTTGAAATTGATAGATTACATTGAATCACTTAATAAAAGATTATTACCGGAAAGTTCACGCAAAAAAATCTTAGGATTGATTATATTCTTTTAATTTTCCCACGCTGGGTTGTATTAAGCTTTATCATATAATCGTTTTTCCTTTCCTTGTTCAAACTTTCCCTTAATTACCCCTCCGTAAAACAGTAAAACTCAAATATTCGTAGACAATGGCCTATAAATTATACTTAATCAAGTTTGAATAAAATTGAAAATATGCAAAGAATTATTGTAAAGTTTGGCCCAAGACCGAGGCTCGAAATTCTTTATCGAAATAATCCCTAGATCTCTTCCGTGGCATTATGGATCGGCACGCGAAACTCTTTTTATTAAGTACCGTAAATTCAAATCAACGTGTAAAACTTTGCCCAGATCCGGCTCGAGTTTTTCCATTATGGTTTTTGATATCTTCGGCAGATATCCCACATTTTCCGGATAAGCCTGCTTCCGGTAGCGAACAATAAACTTTATAATATATTCAAGTATTTTGTGTCAAATAAATAAAAATCACCTATTGGCAAGGGGTCGTTAAAACTTTTCTTTTGAAGTCGCTCATAGCGGATAAATACACATCCGTAACTTTTACAGCGAAGCTTTGAAAAAAGCTCCACGCCGTATGCACTCGGAACGAGCTTAATTACAAATGCAAAAGCTCGTATATTCGATGATAAAACCTTCAAAAGCGGTATTTATATCGGCCAAGTTTTCATAGGTAATATGTTCTTAAAGTGTGGCATCACTTTACCTAACAATTTCTGGAGTAGTTAATTCTCAAGTGATCAAGTTTGCTCCTCAATATGGCATATTACCTGGAAGCCAAGTTTTCCTGCACCCAAGGATGCAGCGTTGTTTCGTAATTTAGTTTGTCAATTGTAAATGAGGATGGAACGTGTGAAGCTGACACAAAATTGGTTTAGTTCTAAACAAGTCCGAGGCAATGGCTGAAATAAAACTATAACCCGTGCACATCTTATCCATATGACATTATACACAGTATAAGCTGTCACTTTATGATTTTTTTCAATTAAATTTGAATTATAATTTTGAGCATGAAGTTTATCGTTTATGATTCCGTAGGAACGCTGGAAATATTAAACAATATCAAATACAACCACAAACAAAGTCCCATGATTCATTACATGTTATTTTGAGATAAAAAATAATAATTAAAAATGTATAGCATTTATAATATTACATTTATTACCCTTAAAGATATAGATACATTATTCCAAACATATTTTACGTTTTAAAAACGTATAAAAGTACGTACATGACAATTATATTATGTAAAATGTGTATATATAAAATACGTAATTTCGTACTAGTGTCGGAATTCTTAAAAATGTTACAAAACAGTGGCCAACGCGCGGGAAGTTTCCCCGTATATAATGTGTTAATATAAAATAAGATAAACAAATATCACAAATATGCAATTCACTAAGCTTTATTTCAATAATCGAATATTATTCTAAGTAAATTATGCTAAACTAGGTGCATTACAATGTTTAATCAATTGAAACACTTATATACTCACATTCAAATAATCTCATCGTCCATATATTGATGTCCCTAATCTCAACTATAAAAGATCATCCTACAAACTACTGAAAGGAGCATGTTGAAAATCAGGATATTCATATAAGCATTCAGGATTTATGAGTAAGAGGCCACACATACTTAGGCTGAGACGTTTGAATATATGACTATAAATCAAAACGATTTATCAAATTTATATATTTCCTTTATAAAATAGTAAACATAATGATCTAAGTTCTAAAAAGATATATAGTAGAACCTCGATTATCCGGATTGTACAAAATAAAACATAATTTGCTGATTTACACGTGAAGAATTGTGTCCAATTTTACGTGATGGATTGCATATTACGAAAGTTTACTAATTGTTTAATATCATAAAATGGAAGCTTAGAGCGAAAAGTTATGAAAAAATCAGGAAACATAGAAGTTGAAGAGTGTATTTTTATGTGGTTCATACAAAGACAATCAACTGGACAGCCAATATCTGGTCCATTATTGTGCAAAAAAGCGATATTTTTCAATATAAAATTAAATGCAGATTCCACCCTCAAAGCAAGTTCGGGCTGGCTTGAAAAATTCAATGGACAATATGGTATCAGATAATTTGAAATTCATGGAGAAAAGCTTTCTGTTGGCATGTCTTCAGCAAACATATTAATTTATACATTGAAGATATTTGTGAAGAAGTATGGATTGCGCGAATAATTTATATACAATGCTGATGAGATAAATTTCTATATGTGTTAAATATGACGAAAAATGAATAATTTAGTGGTTAAACTGCGATGCAAACGAGCCTGGGTTCCAAATTTTGAATGATGAGGAAATAATTAAAGAAATATCTACCTCGGAAGAACAATATCGAGTAGACGAAGAAGAAATTTGCGAGGGAGGAGATATTGGTTCTACATATTCTGAAGCTTTTCAATATTTAGATGTCACCATGAAATGGCTTGAAAACCAAGAATAGTCGTAATTCAGGACAACATATATATCTTAAGAGTATTTGCGATTTGGTAGTTTCTAAAAGAAGAGCTAGCTTAACCCCAAAGTCGATCATTGATTTTTTTTAATAAAAGAAATATTTATTATATGTATATGTGTATGTAAATTTAGACAAATAAAAATTATTTATACTTTCCGTGTCAATTATGATTATTTTCGATTATCCGAATTTTCATTATCCAGACTACTTTTGTCCCAAATTAGTCCGGATAATCGAGGTTCTACTGTATTTCATTTTATATGGATAAACATGATTTAATACGAATCATTAAATAAATGTTTTTCGGACTATAGCCACTTAGTTACAAAGTCAAGGATCAATCCTCTACAACTAAGTGGATCTACTAGTTTCATGGACACCTTTGTTCTTGTAAAGTGCCAGAACCCACACTATTGTAGAGTCGGTCGAAGAGCTCTGCAACTATTTTTTTTACCTCAAAGTTTGTTAAGTCGAAGCTTTGACGTCGCTTTCTAATGGAACTTTACCTGAAATACTTATAACTTAAGAGCACTCTCCCATGAACTCCTTTATTAACTTGCAATATTGAACTACTCGTTCGCTTCCGTCAAGCTTTAAAACACAAAAAAAGGATTAGTGAAGGCACTGGAAGTGACAGTGACGCTGAAAAATTCATTATGCTAAGCATTTAAACGAGCATTCCAAGCGTCAATCCATTGCCATATATTTATTTTTAATTATGCCTCATTATGTATTTTTATCAAGAAAACTTGATGATTTAAATCCGACGATCCAGTGTAGAGCCATCAATATTTATTGCGATGAAATTGGACCAAAACCAAAACGTGCATAAAAAATGTTGCGGACATCTGAAAAAATAAATTCATTATGAATCACGGAAATATAAATAAATTCAAATAGCATAACTTCAATACTAAATTCTACCGAAGTGAATGTGTACAAATCCATGTTTGAAAATCCCAAAGTTGTAAATGAAACTTTCTGGTGCACATTTTGTAACTGCGCTAATTTAATCTAAAAATACAATTATAAGTGTTTAATGATTAGTCGTTACGAATATGAATAAAGTCTAAATGTTATATGAAGGTATTTCAAACAAACTTTTCGACTTACGATTGCTTTAACAGTTTTATCTTCGACTCCCATTAATTGTGTCGTTAATATAAATACAGCGATTTTGCTCTGTAATTTATAAAAAATATATATTAATCATTTTATCATATACAAAGAAATGCTGAATGGTTCATCAATCTGAAATCATAATTCTGTGCTTAAATATTTAAATTAAAATGTAAATGCTCGTAGGATTATGAGTGCCTAAGAGTGCTTCATTTTAGATTTCAGAAGGACATTCAACTATTGGTAGAACCCAAAATGGTTTTAATTTTATTGCTTGACCGTTTTTGATGATTGCTGCACTTTCAAGTCGCGTTTTGTGCTCTTTCAGTGACTATAATCATCATGAATAGATTGTGATTTTAAAAATTCAAATTTAACAACCCAATTTACAATGGGTTCATTTTCGCCGAGTGAATAATTAATTCGAAATTGAATGCATTTATCATTTTCTCAAAAAAGAGACTGCAACGCGCGCTACTAATAATATTTACGATATACTGGCTGATTTTTTAATTATTTGTAAATGTCAAAATTGGTTCCAGAAATTTCGATCTGGAAATTTTGATTTAAAGAATTGCCCTGGAAGTGAAAGACTGCGTTAAGTGGATGCCGCCACACCGACTGCTGAAATCGATAGTGATTCAAAAGCAACTATTAAAAAAACATCGGCCAATCTTGGATACATATGGTCTAGTATTCAATTGAAAAAAATCGGGAAGGTGTGGAGACAAGGAAGAAGGGTGCCGCACAAACTAGCGAAGAGAACCTGAGCGACCGCATTAATTATGCCAACAACTTCTAAAAATGAAACCCGAAACAACGTTTTTAAAGCATCTTAATAACTGGAGATCAGAAATTATTTTTTTACTCTAATTATGGATGTAAAAATCAATGGCTATCAAAAGGTCATGTAGCCCAACTGAGCCCTAAGTCCAGCCTGATAACAAAAAATATATATTTTGCCTGTTTAGTGGGACTGCAAGGATATTATTAATTTTGAAACACATAAACCTGGACAAAAAAAAACTTTATTGTGAACAATTAGACAGTTTAGTGGCGGAAAATAACACCAAATATTTTTTTTTTGGATTATTAAGGATAAAAATTATAATACTTACCGCTTTTTGAATTTGATCGCACATAAAAAAGATCATAATGATCGAAAAATAAATTCCGATAGCCCATAAAATAGCCATCATTAATTCACTATTCTCATGACGAAAGGTTGTGAATAAGTAAGCAAAATACAAATGATTGCAAACCGATAAGAAATAAAAAGGCAATTTTAAAATATATTGACCACCATAGAATGAATTGAGGAGCTTCGCAGAAAAACTTATTTTTCCATGGATTTTGAAAACTTTTTTGATGCAGTAGATGTCATAATATTTACTATATGCGTTTCTATTATTCAAATTGATCCTCAATGAATAACAATGCTTCTTCAGCTTGATATTCAAGGTGTTAAACTGCATTTTTAAAATCAGCAAGAAGCAAAAAAATTGACAATCTTGCGCATTGACGGCTAAGAAACACCAAAAGTACCATACAAAAATCGAAAAATTTCTGAAGACATATGCGTCCAGAACGAATATCGTAATTATGATCAAAGGATAAAATATACATATTAACTCTCAGAAACCCGGTCCCGCGGTACCGCGGAGAATTTCGTAAGCGGTTAACACCCGGTCCCGCACTAGTGCGGAACCGCACGCACCGCGGTATCTTTTCAAATACTATCGCACACACCCCATATTTTGTTTTTTTAATATAGTTTTATGACTCAAGACGGTTCCATTCATCGCTCGGCACGCCACTTGTAAAATATATGACATATTTATGGATACAAATCGTCTTCGAAATAAATATATTATTTCGATCGAAAACATCTTTACACATCGATTAAAACGAATTTAAATTTTTGTTTATCAATTCAATAAAGCAACCTCGCATTGTTTATAATAATAATAACCATTATTTGCTAAAATAGCATACATAATTTAATGCATCTAGCCTATACATATTTATACTAACTGCTTAAACTTAAGTTTTGGGATTTTATCTTTGTCCCCTTATCTTGATTACAAATTATAATATTAATCGTAAAATTGAAGTATTTTAGTTACATTTTTTATTTAGTAAGGTAAATAAAAATAGGAAATAGAAAAAATCTTTTTGCTAAAATGACTTTGCCTTTCATTTAAAATTAATTTGTTACTAAAATAAAATAAAAAACTACAATAAAAAATCCGTACATACTTCGTTCATAAATATCACTACCCCCCCCCCCCCCTTGGAGACAGAAGATTACATTAAAACTATTTCAAAACTACAATATATGCTTTGGCATTTTGTGCATATATTTAAATTTTATATTATCGGGTGTCGGTTGGATGATATTCGGTTGAATGGATTGAGCGGTCTGATATTGAAAGTAATTTTCAAAGCTCTGTTTTATACAACTTGGAGTTTTTGTAGATTGGTTACGCATATATTGCTCAAATGAGTCCTGCATAACTAAAGGTTGGGCGAATGATTGATGAGTATAAGAGCATATAGAGCGCATTGCCTATTGTAGTTTAAATATTTGAAAACAATGTCGGGTTTCTGAATGCACAATTGTTCCAAGAAGTCAAGATGAGCTTTACTGCGCCATAAAGTAGTACAAAGGAGGACTTTGCCATCACTCAAAGTGCCGATTCTTTCGAAATTTTAAAACCTATTAAGGGTATTCGAGGGTTGGGACAAGGCAGTATATAACAATGTGATTGGTTTAGGAATCTCGCACAATGAAGCTTGCTAATTGATGTGAAGGAGAAACAGTGAGATGATCAGTTAGTCAAAGGCAGACACTCAATATGTCAGCAATGAACCTTTAAATTTGCGCTTACATTTCTTGTGTTTTTGTGAGGGCTGCCGGAACTGCCCAAAGCGCGTGGGCTGAAGCGACCACCCTACAGTTTGTGTTTATAAGACTAATACGGAACTGAAAAAATATTAAAATTTTAATTATTTGTGGTGTTTTACCCATAATAAAAATGGATACAAATGTTGAAGAAATAATTAACGATTACATGTCGGATGTGCCGAGTGATACTGAGAGCGAAAGTGGTGCTAATAATTTTGAAGAGGATATTGATGTGGCCAAGCAATCGAGAACCATGACTTTGCCGAGTGATTTGGAGGGTGACATAGACATCGACATGGATTGGACAAAAAATAATTAACCGAGAGTCAACGAAATATTTCATGGTAATCCAGGAGTAAAAGTCTTTCCCAGAAATTCTGAAAATATCGAGCAAGTTGCATCATTGTTTATTGGTAATGATCTTTTTAGAAGTTTTTTCAGACGAAACTAAAAGATATTATGATCAACATAAAAACAAATACAAATATGTGCAAAAGACTCGAAAATGGCTTGATACCACAGTGCAGGACCTGAAGGAATTTTTTGGTTTGATAATAGTCATGGGTCAGGTGAGAAAATATATGATTACTGACTATTGGTCTACAAATGCCATGATTGAAACGCTATATTTCTCAAAAACTATGCCAAGAAATAGATTTATGCAAATTTTGACGTTTTTACATTTCTCCAACAACGAAGAAAGTACCCCAGATTCCATACGTAAAATTTGATACATGATACATCCTGATGAGGATTTAGACAGTTTTTGTCTGAACAATCACTATCAGAAGCTCAAGCATCATTGTCATCATCGCAAATAACATCTGTGCCATCTGGATTACGAACTACTATAGGACATTCAGTTATTGATGCACCAGAAAGACTTTTGGACGATTTAAAAAAACATGTCTTTTGAAAAATACTTAGTCATAAAACCAAAGATTTCGTACGAAGAGCATGTAGATTGTGCACCGAAAATAAAAGGTGGGGTTATACAAGCATCACGTGTGTGTTTTGTAATGTTCCGTTACACGCTGGGAAATGTTTTGAAATTTACCATACAAAAAAACATTTTTAAATCAGTGATTTTATTTTATAATAAATTAGCTACTAGTGTCATAAATATTCAAAATTATCAACATATTTGGACAGTTAAAACTGCTCTATTCGTGTGCCATTGCTATTGCTGCAGTTGTTCCTGTTCTTGTTATAAATAATCAAAAAATGAATGGTGAGTGTACTTATTCAATGACTAACCATAATTCTCAGAAGTCCAGTAGCTTTTAATTCCTGTTTATTTCATTTTTAGACCATATTGCTGAATTTGAAATACAGAAATAAATAAATAAATAATTCGACAGTTTGAGATTCGCTGGGATGTGTAATTCTATAGTTCGGGATTCTCTGGGATGTGTAGTACGATACCAAATTCAAATGTTTCGACAAAATTGTGTGAAATACATAAAATAATATCTATTTGTGTTGTTTTTTCGTCAAAATTATAATTATCTCACATTTTCACAACTTGAAAATTTTATTTCTGAACTAAATATTTTTAGCTTTTACGTAGAAAACTATACTTATCATAATACTTTTTATTTTACCAAATTAACTCCAATAGGAAAAAAGATATACTCATTTTTTACGAAGTCGCGAAAAAACCAAGATCGCGCTAAAAAGTGCGGTATTAGGCGTACTCTTTGCGTAAAAACAGCGGGTGTTTAAGTGTTAATAAACAATATTTTGCATATTTTTTATAATCCATCCTCAAGCCGAAATTCTGCATAAGGTGGTCAGTCGAAACCAAATTATCAAAAAAATTCACCAATCGATCTTGTAACAGACCATTCACAATCAAACAAACACTACACGATACCAATAAAGTCTTATCTTGAGTTTGGTCTACAAAACGAGATACTTCATCTGGCCAAAAATTTTGGAAAAATATCTGCTCCAATGGCTCCATAACAAAAATCAAGAAACACACTTGTAATACCATCCAGATTAATCTGTTTTTAACAAGACCACATCGTATGATTTCGTTATGGTCCCTATAAATCCTAAATGGTATTACACCGACCAAACATGACAGATTATATACAGGCCGAAAACAAAATATGAGCCTTTGACAAAACTCATACATTTCAGGTTATAAAAAAAGTCTTTTCATGAGGGATTTTATAAAAAAATGCAAAGCCAGTTTACTATTAAATACTTCATGTGCAATTAAATTATAGCATAATGATCCCATGAAGGAAGTGCTAATGTTTATCTTTTTAATTTATCATAAGCACTTTTGAATGATAGCTCGTAATCATTTTTATGAAAGCTAATTAATCTTCGATTAAAATCATCATGATTTTCATTAAATATATTCTATCAAAGTAATTAATTGCTATTAATAAAAAATATATGAGGGAATCATAAACTATCAAAGCCAAATGTATTGCTATTATCAACGCTTCATACATACACTTACTTCAATATTAAATGATCATTTAAACCTTTTTAAATTTGTTCATTCGTGAATATAATTTTAAAGCCAAGGTGCTAAAAATGGATTTAAAAATGTTCCGAACAAACTTACTAGAAAGTTAATTTAAATGATTTTAATAAGAGTTGTATTTGTGGATGAAAATCATATTTGTGTTCTTCCTAGGATTTCAAACCTGTTAAAAAGTCTGAAAATCGTCGTAAGCCGGAGTTTTGTCTAAGACGGATCCTGCGTTATCAAGAAGTGGAGACTCCAACCTTCTTGTTAGACACTTGTTCAACAAAGACGGATGACCGCACCTAAGAACAGCTTTTCATCTCGACATGAATAGACGAAAATTTCTTTTAAAATCTTAATTAGAACCCGAACACATTACCAGTACTTTGTCCGACATTAGAAACAAGTTAAACCAAGCGAACAGATATTAGTCGAATAATGTTATCCAATACAAGTGTTTCTTGTTGTTGAACTTTTTTAATCAAATTATTTACACTCCGGAACATTTATGCCTGTGCTTTCTATTCGGCGTAAACATCACCTGAAAATGACAAGCCATCAATTTTATACTTGGCTAACATGTATAAGAGATTGCGGTTTAACAGCTCCGTTATATTGAAGAAAATATTTTACTAACTTCGGATGTAAGCCAGCCTTGAATAGAAACGTATTTAAGTTCGATTTGATAGAATCTATTTCCTCGTTCAAAGTTAAGTGAACTTTATTTTATTTGCTCGGATTATTTTTGTATTCTTCCCTGTGGAAAAAAGATCTTATCATAGCTTGTAAATCGTCGTTATTGATTCCCTACCTTTTGTCGGGAGCGATTATATTGCGTTTCAAACAATGATCGAACTCGTAAAAGTCAAAAGGAAATCACTCAGACGATATATTATCGCGTTTGAGTCATATTTCTACGAAATATGAAGCTTCAGCGTAGTATGGAATAAAAATGGCTGTCGGCTAATATGTGACAAAAGACATTTGTATTCAATTATAACAGGATTCTGTCCCAGCAGTGTATCGCACTAATGATGTAAAAACAGAGAGCTTTAATAAGAGAAGTTGTTTCTAGAAATACTGCATTGGTAACTACATTGCCATGTGAATGAAATCCAACAGTGTACAATCATTTCTAAAGCAAAGCTCGTTACCCGTTCTAATATTCTTTATATGAAGCAATGTCCTGCCTTGACACGACCTATATAAGATGAGAACAAAAATATAAAATGTTATTTCACAAGCAACGGTGAAACAACAAATATATTATAGAGAAGAATGAGAGAAACATATTATATAAGATTCATATACAAACACATTCATATACAAATCTATAGTAATTCAATATAAAATATTTTTTATTTCATCATGAGTATTGTAAGATCATTGATAAATGATATTAAGAAGATACGACATTTGGAAACAAAATTAACGAGGTAAAAGTTCTATCCACAAGCTCTTATTTATCATATTAATCTTATCCTAATATTGTAGAATAAAATCTAATCTGGTCAAATCATTACCACATTGAAATGTTATTTTTATGACCATTATCTGGCCATATTCAAGCAATTCAGAATTAATTATATCGATATCAACCAATATTTAATATATCGACCAACCAACACAAAATCTGCATCAGTCAAAGTTACCTTCTATTAGTGACGTATTATATAACGTTTATGTTTTAACACTACATCTGTAAACACCGACTTGAGAAATAGAACTTGTGTTTTTCTGGAGCAGAAAATGTAAAAAGATATGCTTTGCCTAGCTTGTCGCTATCATATAATGGTAATTATATTAAAAGCGTGAGTCAATCGCCCGATTCGTATAGTGCTCCTTATATCCAATTGTTTAAAAGGTTTAAGAAGAAGTGGGACAAAATTGATCAAAGTAAACAAAGTATAGCAGTAATTTATGATACTACGTCCTCAAAAATCATAGAAAATGTTACTGCAGACAGAATTTTGTTTGCTCAGAAACAACTTGGAATAAAAAGACTCACTGAATCCATCATTTACTTGGGAGGTATTCCTGAAGTAGAATTTAATTTAGGGGGCCTGCTGGTCTTCACCGTTCTAAATGGATGGCTAAAGCTATGTGTAACTTGGTGTTTTTAAATTCAAACATCAGTTTAAACTGAAGAAAAAGGAAATGAAACAGAAATATATTTGTCTTTTTACAATCATAATATATATAAAATACTGGTTTCAATACCCTGTCGGATATTCAACACCAAGAAACGACTTACAATTATTAAAAGACTTGATATCCTTTGAAAATATAAACCAAACAATGATCAAAGTTACCATGAAAAAAGTTTTGGGCCATTAATGGTAATTGTTGGAAGAGTTGGTGTCTTTTGCATTTTTTGACGATGAACTTTTAGTTAAAGATAATCAAAATATGGTCGATGCACTAAAACCACCCTAATATATAATCAAACTTATTTGACAATTTCTTGGATGTTTGATGAGGATATGATTCTACTAATGACAGCGGAATGTCAAATTTATTTCAATGACTCAAACTTGAAAAAAAAACCATTACATTCTAATAATCCCTTATATTTAATACAGATTTAAAAGACTAAGCTTAAGGATGTAGTTAGAACAAATTAAAGATTTATTCAAAGCATTATTACAATTTCGAAGAGTATAACGGAGCTGGATAGAGCAATATAAACTAAGCTCGAGAATAAATTTAGGTAAAATAATGGCAATGTATAACTAAATGTACGAGTGAAGATATTAACATTAGTGTAATAAAACAGAAAGAGTTATTGAATATATCTATCTGAGAAAAATGGTTCAAGCGTAGAACGAAACTATAGTGCTTTCGATTGGCTTGTCGAAACGTATATTGAAGTTGACTCAAATTCGTTTATCTTCTAAGATAAAACAGATGTTTCTTTATCAATTGTTAAATATCATACAACATACGTCTCTTGTGTTAAAACAAAGTATGTTTATAGATCAAATCATATTTCGAAAAGATGATATTGCAATTTGAATGGTCTGCAATAAAAATCTTTGTGATATTTCTCCAATAAATGTATATATTGTACTTGTCGTTATATTTATTTTTGATCATATAGACATTAAAACATAGAGTATGTATAAATATTAGTATTTTTTATTGATACTATAAACGTCGTCTACTTCTGATACAAAGTAGCTAGGGCTTTGGTAGATGTGGCTAAATTTGTACCGCGGATCTTAATTTAAGTATTGCAATTTAATTGTGTCATAATATTAATGCGATTGTAATTATAATGCGAATGTGTTTTATTTCCAATTTATTTCTAGATAATTTTTGAGTATTTATGTTATTTTTATAAAATATCCTGGATTCTGGATAATTTTATAAAAATATCCAGGACCAAATTAATTATGTTATTTATACGACCGCTTAATAAAGGTATACACAAATTAAGTTGCTATAAAAAAGTGCTAATCAAACAAATCATTTTCAATCGAGGGAGTTGGGGTTGTGCTTGTGATGTAAAAGAGGCGTGATATTTTTTTAATTTTTTTTTTTACAATCAACCCTAAATAGATTGACCTTGGCTTATCTAAAGGTTAAAAAGAGCTTTTTTATAACGGAGAGCGAATATATATTTTTTCAAGTAAGCTCGAAAAGTTTCAGCAAAAATTAGCACGATGCGTACCTAATACGAGATTGATGAAATATAAATATGAGCGGCAAGAGTTGAGGTTGAAAATATTTCGCCAACTTTAAATCCGCAAACTTTGTCGGCGCAAAAAAGTAGAATGATTAATCAGCCAAAGCCAAAGAAGACTAATTACGGCTAATTAGTCATTTTGTCTACGCCAACTTTTGCGGGCCGATATTGGAAAGTAAATGGAAACTTTGTTTTTATTTTTGTAGCCCACGCAAACACACACATTGGGCCACTTTAATTGGCCAAGTCGATTGGAAATTTGGCCTGATTGATTCCAAAAATATTTAGTGACCCGTTTGCAAAGTTTTCCACGTGCAAAAAAGCCTCCGATGCATTCTATATAAATGGGATTATCGTCGGGCGAGATCGGACGACGAGTTGAAAAACCGGTCACGATAGGGTTGTTCTTTTTTAATTTTATTTTTGTCAAGGGATGTTTTTTTAATTTATGGGTAACCCGTGCTTGGTAAGTAGCATAAATCCTTTTTTATCAAATTATTGAAGCCGTAAATATCGCTAGGTTCGCGTGTGTCTTTTCGATTGTGAAACGCCAAGATTAATTGCGTAAACCAGAGACATGGCTCTGTCTATTTTTGTGATTTATCCTTTGAGAATTTCCTTTCTCCTTTCAGAAATTATGTATTCAACCCTGCGTGGCAGAAAAAACAATCATTCCGGTTGAAATTAAAACGTTTAATCTTATTATCGCGATAAAATTATTATGTCGGGCGTTGCGTGAAAGTATATCTTAATGGCAGTCAAATTGAAACGTGAACTCAAATTTTAGTAGTCTTTAGAACATTTAGGGCTTTATTCAAAGCTCCACTCTATTACTTGAGATTTTCATACAATGCATTTAATTTGGTTTTTATAGCTACTCTAGTCAATTTATATACATGACTGCAATTCATCTAGTTTTGATGAGCTTTGCTTGATTAACTTTTAAATCATACAAAGATATTTCACATTATCATTAAAAATTGTATTTTTTTAGATATTAATTTTTATCCTAAAGTCTTATGAAATATGTCAATAGACTTAGGAGAGGCAACTATGATATATACTGTTACATAAGAGCCTAACGATGAACAATCTATTTTTAAATCTTCAAGAATATGATAGCACACAACTTTCACAAGTAGGTCAATTATGAATAAATTTAATGAATTATTATTAAGGACATTAGTATGGGAGGCATGGATATTATTTATATAATTGTACCTACAAAGCTGATTCTTTTTCATTTCAATACTATGAAAGAAAGAACTTCGAACTTGTCATTAATATTATATTTAATAACCATATATATATATATATTTTAAAATATATATATATATATATTTTAGGGTGGTCTTTATTTGGGTCAAAAAAATTTTTTTTTCGAATATTCGACCGGTCAACATCTTAATTGTTTTTCTGCCCTAAAAAACTATTTCAGTATTTTTTAAATTAATATTTAGGGGTCGCTACCAAGTATTTCGTCATTTAGTCTGGATCTGATTTTGGAATCCAGGGAACCTGCTGCTGAAAATGCACGCTCAGCCTACACACTCGTTGGAGGTATCGTCATCAGATATTTAAATGCTAGTTTGAGTTGATGACCGCGTGATAAAATTCCCGAATTCCCGACAAATTATTTATTTCCGTCGCTGCAAATGAATGCTTATATACTTTAATACTTTGATGTGATTCGTAATTATATTAGGGAGGAATACAAAAATTCTGAACCTCGTATCTATTATATTTCATATCGATATTCCCATCATTAGAGTCGAGGTGTAGTAAATACATCACCGGTAGGGAAAAGTTAATATAACAATTTGAAAAACATATATGCACTGTATATATGTATACATAGATTAGACAGTTACTGCCCCTAGAGGTCGCCTAAGCTCACCCATTATTAGTTACGCCACTGTTTCCAAGCGTCCATATTTCGGCGAGAATATCTTGATTTAGTAGCCTTCGTTGTGCTGGTGAGGTATACGATTTCTGTTAGATAAAAATTTCAATCTCGAATTTTTCGGGATTACGTTTACTTATCTCGGCATTCATTAGCAACTAAAACTGTCCGGAATCCCGGGATTGGATTCCCTACTCCAAAATAAATGATGGAGAGATGATGGAAAGATTCAGTAACTCTTCAGAGTCATCTCGAAGTTGATAGACTTGAATTTGTTTTTAACTAAAATAAATCCTGTTTGCAGTAACATTTTCCATGATTTTTGAAGACGTGTTATCATAAATTAATGTTTTATAATCACTTTGTTCAATTTGTCCCAGTTCTTCTTAAGCCTTTTAAACAACTGGATATCAGGAGCATCTTCCATTTTTATATTTCCCAAGTCCGGTCATAATTTCTCAAAAATATTATTTATTGTAATATTTTCTACCTCAAATCCATCATATGTTATATATTTTTACCTTCAACGATTTCTAAATATATCTTCAGTCATCCATGCTTTTATCATTTCGAACGAATTGGCAATGTATTAAAGTCCATACGTTTCATTACACCCAGAAGATTTAATCGATCCCGAAACGCTGCCTCATAACAAAAAGCCATCATTTTAAATGTCTTTTGACATTATAAGCAAAATGTCAACATTTGAAAAATATTTATAAGTACATATGTATGATAAAAACGACATTTCAGTAACCAATACAAACATTTATTCTAATATCACTTTAAGCTTTACTCTTCCTTTTTTGAGGTCGTTTTTTCGCGATTTCTCAAAAAAACACACCATATTGATTATTAAATACACAAGCTAATTCGAGTATCAGCCTCAAAATGATACATCGATCTATACACATGGTTTTAATTTAAATTTAAATGTTAATACGTACTCAAAATAGTTACAAGAAAACGACTAAAACGTCTAAAATAATAAATGATCGTTAAATTAAATTGCTAATATCTGACAAATATTAAAGGTGTAACAAAAATTTTAAACTCAATGAATTTATGAACATAATTCATTTAAGCTTCATTGACAAAATGAACACAATGGGCTTTTGGATTCTACTTATTGATTTGTGGAAATTATCCTTAGCCATCAAAATACAGCGAATTAAAAAAATGGATATAGTTAATTCAAATGTAATTTTAGAACAGTTTTCATGTATCTCGGTGTTGTTCTTTTCTTAAATTTGCGTAAATCTCATAAATTCACAAGGAAAACTGTTTACAAGATAATAAATAATCAATGGAAAATTTGGCCGCTTAGCTTACAATATCGTTTAATGTACGTGATAAAAATTCAACATTTATCAGAACAAACATAATTGACACAACACTCAAACGTACATAATACAAGTTAGTTATTTCATTATTGAACATATTATTTTTAATAAAATATAATTGTTTATTCGATTTCATTTTATTCTCTCCGATGATTTACTTTTAAAAATGTATCTATTTTCAGAGAAAAACGATTAAGCTCAGATAATGCATCATGAAATAATTAAAAATCCCTTAATGATTCAAACCAATTGAGCACAAAGTTGAAACTACTTTTCCAATGTCTCCTATATAGCGTTCAATAAATATTTAAAAGTCCTTATAAAAGTTTCTCTGTGTTGGCTTTAAGCTCAATAGTCACGTAAGTTTCCATTATATTTGAATATAAGGAATTTCTTTATGGCTTCCTTGGCATGATTAATTAGTTATTCAATAAAACTATTATTTTTTATGATATTTTTAGTGACACGTGCCGCCGCTGAGCCAACTCAAAGCACAAAAATCTCGTTCGCATATCGGAAAGATCATAAATATTCATTAGGCCTTAATTCGATACAAAATAAGGCCATTCTGAAATTTCAGCCCTTTATTCATAATATCACAAATTTTTGAAATGCCAATTTATATTGCGCATAAGTTTGCTTGTAAAAATAGTTCATTTTAGGGACACTGAAAGTGAAACTATTATAATTAGACACTGTTTTTTGAGTCCAGTTAAGTTTGATTAAGAAGCTTCTTATCCTATAGAATTTATTTTCTAATAAATGAAACTATTTAGAAAAATAAGACATTCCATTTGTATTTTTATATATTACAAATCCAAATTGGACTTCACAATGTATTCTTGTCGGAATTAAATTATTGGTTACTTCATTGTCAAAACAAACTCTTAATTTCAAACCCCCTCACCATGGAATAATGCTACTATCACGTAAAAGATTATGCGTTTTGTGATTTTTAAATTTCTACAAACAATATTCAGCTATAAACCGAACTTTTGAGAGACATTCAGAGTTTGGAGTATTCTACAGAGTCGGTTCTCCTCACTGACGTACCATTAAAACCTATTATAACACAAAAAATATTATTTTTTATATCGTTTTCGAATTTTCAAGACTGAAGTAGACATGAAGGCTCATATTGTTACATACATAAATAATAAATAAAGTTTGATGTAGTTGATGTGTAATTATTAGGAAACCGATAAAACATTTTTAAGGATCATTTTTAACCATAATATCATTGCAAAAAAATACTATATTAAGTCATAAATCTAAATAAAAAAGATATACATCTTGTGCAGAGTGCTAACAAACGGAGAAAGTTCGAATGATGTACCTGGGATAAACGATGAGCCTTCTTCGAACAACTTCATTTTGTAATGAGAGTTCGTAGACGTTTTGTAGACATATCAGGACAGCGTCATGTCAGCGATCCGAAAAGTGGACCGGTTGGACACAATAACATTGTGGCCGTTCTGTCCTCTTTTAGGATTTTTTGCGGCATTCTCTATGATCTGTACGATCACGAAAGCTCCTTCGTAGGATACTTTTTTTTAATGGGGGGGGGGGCGCATGTTAGATATTTGCCACGGGCGCTTTATATCCCTGTTACGGTTCTGCATACTTACATAAAATAATATTGGCAAAAATTTAAAGGAAAAAAAAGTTTTCTATTCACGCATTGCACAAATTATTTTATATGTTCAGAGTAATTTATAACAAACATCGTTCCACAAAACCACGGATAAATTCTTGAAATCCTTAATGTGTTTCTTATACCCTCTTTTTTGCAAAAAAGCGTCTCGGCGCGCATCGATCGTAGCGCCGCTCAGCGGTTCCATTGCAATCAATCAAATTTTATTTTTGTATGTTTTTCCACCGATGATCGCATTTAAAGCCATTCCAGATATTTAATATGTAGCGTTGAATCAATGTTAAACATTTATATGACAGCAAGTGGTTATATTTTATATTATTGAATTAACAAAGAACATTACAAGTATAATTTTGCTTGATTTATTATTATGTTTCCATTGCAAAATATAATTTTCTATGGATGATGAAACATTTTTCTAAAAGCAGACAATCCAAAATCGTACGAGTTGATCCTCTTGCGTATAAAAGGATATAAAATTGCGATTTGCCCTTCAGACAATGTCATATAGCTGAATATGAAAATATCATTTTTTAAGACATGGTTATTCAACGAACAATATGGATCAATCCTTGTAGTATTTCTCATAAATTTAATTAATTGAAAGTATGTGTCCTTACATGATTTTTATGAATACAATACACTTTAGCTATATTTTTTCGCAGAGTAATGGTCTCGATATATTACTTTATTATCTTTACACAATACATCCTGAAAAAAATTGCTTTTATATGGATGCAATAAATTACCCTCGGCATGAAAGTTTGCGATCAATTTCAAATCACAAACACGTCACGGTGTGTAACGGACAGGCCTTGATCTGATTTTCCATTCTGTAGCAAGGATCATACTCTTGGAATATGAAACCTTTCAAATATTTGCTCAAGCAATTGAGGGCTGCGCTCGAACAGGGTGAAGTTTTGTTGAGTAGTAAACAATGGGGTTGTGTTAAAGTTGGAAATTCTAAAATCATAATCGCCTATCACAACAATATATCCCAAAATATCTCTTCCGATAAATCCGATATGGATGTCTCAATCGACATAAATACATCCCGAAAAATGACCGCCGGCTTTTGACATATGGGGTTGACATCATAATGGGGGGGATGTTATTTCAAAACAAATATCGAATAAAGAGATCTGGCAAAAAATAAAAGGCTCTATTTACTAGCCGTATTACAAGAATGAAAATAAATTGCCCGAAACCAATTTTCCTGAACAGAACTCTTAAACTACACGCTGTGGCACATAAAACATATAGTTAGCACAGCGAAATCAAACTGCTCTATTTATTAGTAGAAAAATAAACCTTTATTTGTATCACAGAGTTTCATTGATAATACATAGACAAACAAGAGAACTAAATATTTTCTTAAATACATTTTCAGTATTTAAATTTGTAATAAATATTGTCAAAAATTGTATAAGCGCATAAACACTTTCTTTGCTATTAAATAACGAGACTTGGCCTATATTAATCAATCCATGGCACATATGCAAAATATAAATACACATATCTTTGGATGAATTTTTCGGAACAGCCCTTATCACCAAAACGGAAGAAAGCATGACAAATCAAATCTATTTTGATTGTTTTTCAACATTAAGATCATGGGTTTGAAATGGTGAGTTACATACAAAGCAAATGTGGATCAATCAATTTCAAGAAAAAAATTGAAGAAAGTTTACTGTTATAGGAAATCAGTATTATCCTCCTTCATGATAACGGAAAGTATCGGAAGATCTACAGCACTGTTTTCATCAATGGGCAGAAGAATTCTGTATTTTAACAGACAAAGTTAAAGGCTTAAATCTAAATGAATACTTTAACTTTGGTAGATTCAGTCGATATCATAGCTTGAGAAGTCTTGCATTTATATGACCACTTGTTGATTTGAAATATTAATATACGTCGTCTTTAAAAATGTTCATGATATTATACTTCATATCGATTTTGCTTCACTTTTTTCTTTATAACGATTTCCAAAACGATTCATGAACATAATACACCACATTATACGTTGACTATTTTACACACTGTTGCACAGATTCAGGTTTGAAAGTTTTTCCTGGTCTCTTATGAATATATTGAGAGCTTTTATCCATTACTGTAAATTCTGAGTTGTCACTAATACATATTTAGCGTATAAAAACCAATATTTATATTAGAAAAGATGCAAATGCAGCTATTGAACATCTCGACAGTCTCAAATATCAGCCTATAAAATCTATAGTATCAATAAAACCATATAAAAAAAACTATTTTTTACATATATACAAAATAATACAAATTTTTGTACATACTTTCATATGCATTCAAAATGTTTTTAATGAGGAATTGGACAGCTATTTTGAATGAAACATTGTGGTCCAGATTCAATCATTTTGAAATTTTCCTTATGAATTCAGTGGTGCTTCCTGAGTTCTTTGATCTACCACCTTAAAATCTATAATCTAATTCGAAATTTATATTTTAACGTGCTTTGTAGACCTTATAGATCTATTTCATCCCCTAGAGTTCATGTAAAAATAAGTTTATTATGAGATATAATTGAAATTGGCAGAATTTGAAGCTTATGTTTTTAACACAGAATTATTAACTTATATATCTCGTTATGAGCTGAATGTCAAACCTGTTGTACATTTATAGTAATAAATTATTTGCAAAAGTCTCGTCAAACTATATTCGTTTAAAACGAAGAGCTCTAATCTGCTAATGTTAACTGAAACACGATGTTAACCGAAGAAACTTTTGTGAAGTCTTGTTTTTGATGCATATTCCGTAAGAGATGTTTACTCGCAGCCTCATTTCCGTCTAAGTTCAATGCGGAAGGTGGTTCACGTAGGTTATAAAGTAGAATTGCTCTTCCTTACCCAATTCCATATCCTGTCTGATATCAGTTTCAAAGAAGAAGGAAGATTCCATGCCCGTATGGCAGATCTTCTTTTGTGAAGACTCGGCTCTCGCAAATGTTGAAAAGTTCAAATTACATGCGCAATGCAACTCCTGTGCGAAAGCTCGAGGCTCTATCTTTTAATGGAATATTCTCAAAGTGTCATTAAGATAAGTCCCTTTGGATTACGCCAGCTAAATGGGACTCTGCGTCAGTTTTGAGCAATTAAAGGGATCCCCTTACATCCACATCCAGCCGCTCAAAGCAAACAACGGTCGGGACTGCTCTCCAAATGAAAAGATTGAATCAAATTTGTTCACATTTTCAGGTACCGACGTTGTTAAGTCATCGCTGTTTCAGTCCTGGATTATACTGAATTTCAGCAGATTTTCTGCTTGAATGCCTAATGCAGTAAAATCTGTTTCAGTCTACATTATGTTGAATTAGACGATTTCATATAGACGCACATAGGCCAAGTATATATTTTATTTCGCATAAATGAATCATTCCAAGGAGAGAAATACATGCCTGAATTACGACTCTGCCTACGTGCAATATTAAAGGCAAGTACGTTTTGAAATAATTAGAGCATTCTATGAAATTCCGTTTTTTTCATACTTACTTTTTGAGCATCAGTTGTGTCTTAGTCATCCCTTTGACACCATGTATTGTACAATGATTGTATAATGACACATTTTTTTGTTAATGTAAAGTTATATTGAAATGCATTTCAAATTAAGTATATTAAGATAAATCATATCAGAAATGAAGTTTAAATTGATCTTATAGAGAAAATAGATATATTTTAGTGTATCGTGATTAATCCTAATAATCACATAGGGTTTAGTTCTGTCAAAATATGAAGGATTGTATAGAGAACAAACAAATGGACATGCATTTTAATAGATATAATATTTACTTGGCGATTTGTAATGCTATTCAAAATAAACACTTAATATGGTAAATAATGTTGATTCAAATGAATAATATTAAATATTCCATCATTCAAGCTGTACATATAATTTAGCAGCTGGATTTGTAATTCAAATGTCTTGGGCTAAATCAATAGAAGATATGGCTATCGACCAATTTTACAAAAAAACAACATACGCCATGAAAACCATCTCGTCATTTACATGTCGAGCTCATTGAAGAGATGTTCAGATATTTGTTCCCTTTTGCATTTTTAATACAAATTTGAAATCTGCATTCAATAAAATTGTAGGCGATTTAAAAGAACAATGCATAATGAATAATATATTCAAGTGATTGGTTGACTTTAATTTTGTAAACCCTTTAAAACTCAGACATAACAAATCCATATATTTGAATCAAGAAAGAAGTACAATTTCAAAAGAAAAGTATCAGGTAGGGTGAAGGTCCCCGGTTTATACTCCACCTCATACTTAAACTTCAAAATGAACAGTATATTTGGGTCTATTCACTTTTGGGTTACAGAACAGGCAAACGCTTCTTGATCGAACTCTTTATTTCGAACAGACAGACATATATTCAATTTTTTTACTGAATGATTTTCTATAATTTATACGCATATCTTGAATTTCAAGTAAGTCTACTGAATATTTTTTTCAAGGTTAAATCCAAAATATTTTTGCTTTGGTGTATTATTGGCACATCCTTAAGGACTGAGAGGATTTCAATTTAACAAGGATAATTGACATTTAAAATCCGTTCAATGATCATGATATTTTTTAAGTATACGTCTGCATCCAATGATAAATAGTGGTCAAAGGTCGTTCATATTTTCAGACGTTTATCTTTCATATTATATGACCGAAGGCTGTTTAACATTGAAGCTTTATTTTTAGACTGTAATCATGTGCCTCAATTGGTTCATTTGAATATTTCGCCATGTGTCGGAGCGAAATTTTGAAAGGCTCCTTTGAATGCCATCATCAATCCCGTTATAATGCGATAAATTACTAAATAATTACATCCTTGACAGCCCGAGGATTATTATATTTTCAATTTCAAAAGCTTCTCTCTGTCGTCGCCTGTTGCATTAACACGTCATGTAAGCGCGGCTAATTGATATGTTTTCGCCCAGTATAACTTGAAGCGCGATATTAGCATTATTCATCCCTTACTATGATTTTTTCATTCAATTACCATCCCTCTGTGCCGATTTTCCTTTATCATCGGTTCACATACCCTGCTGATGTTGTAATAAGATTATTATGTTTAATTTGAAGCTATCATTACGTGAGCACACCTTACCAGGCCGTGTAGTAATTCAATCAATCATCTCTAATGGATTTCGAATGACAATCAGATCGGTGGATGATTTAGAATTAGTTAATAAACTGGATGGAACAACTGGGATGTATATGGCCTTATTTGGATTCACTGTGTTGCCAAATATTTGCCGAGATTTCCCATGTATCCATTAATATACATACATATATTCTTCGTTAGTTCAGGATGAGATGAACTAATTCAAAGCAATCTCTATCGCAGTCCAATGGCGTTTATCCAACGTAAATTTAGGATGTTCAACAAATATGATGTATTACTATTGTAAGCAATTAAATTTGAAATGCTATTGCTTCGCCTAAATTCAATTAATAACTATTTGACTTGTATTAAAAACATTTTTAGGAATAGATCGTATGTTTCATCCAGAAAATTGACACAATACCTTTAAAAAACCATTAAACAAACAAACCATAAATCATCCTTATGCACGACATCCCTTTTGAAAGTTTCTAGCTGCTAATATAATAATTGGATATATCACTATGAATATTTGCAAGAACTTGTGCATGTACTCCACTATCTACTATGCCAATATTAGAGCTTAATGTTTGGGTGTAAATAGCAAACATTCAAGTCTACTGAGGTGTAAGCAGAATAGGTTTATTTCCAAATAATAATGTTTATATAATTTAGTCTTTGAGGCCATTTAAGAAGCAAATATGTTGACGAAATTAATATTGACTCCTTTAATATGGAAGGTCTAAAATAGACTAATTTATTAGTGCTTTTAACACTCAAATACACAAAACTTATACATCGATAATCTTTCAATCTATCAAGTATCAATTGATGTTTTATATGTTTTTACATTATCTAATATGAATTTATTTAAACGCTTACAACGCTTAAAACTTTAATTATAATTTGGATATGAAATGTTAAGGTCATCATGTATCGAGACACAATTCAGGAAACACATTTATTTTTAATGATATTTACAGATAATATTAAAGGTAATAATCAATAAAATATATCAAGCTATGTATATCATAGGAGGGTAAAATTATTAAAGTGATAGCAACCCCTAAACTGAACGATGAAGTACCGATATTATTGGTCAAAAACCGATCATCGTCAAATAATCCGGAAATTAGAAATTCTTCAAAGTCAACTATTCTATAATATTTCGTAAGAGCAAATAAAATAAAATTGGGATTTGAGGTCCATAGAAAATTTATGTGAATTGTCACTATTCGCATTCGGACAGCAAATAATTAACTATGCCTCTCAAATGAAACAAGAGTTATCCCAAACACCTCATTATGTGATTATCATTTGCTTCTTAACTATACTCATTACGATGTAAAACATTTTGTTTTAACTAAGAAATAACTTGTCGGACCTTCTGAGATAAAATTTAATTTAACACATTTTAGCACAGAAATATAAAATATGTTTCTACAAAATTGATGAATTTCTGTTATGAATATGTTGATATTAGACCGCAAAATACTAAAAACATGGATCTAAATTTTCTACAATTAATGTATTATATTTAGTTTAGTCATTTTTAGGTTAGTTGTTTAAATAATGCCAATATTTCTTTTTTAGATCAAAAAAAAATTACGCTCTCCCTCCGAAATATATTATCTCGGTTAAAACTTTTATCCACAATCTGAATTTGAACTTGGTTGAACCTTTATTATAAGATAAGTAATTAAATAGTGACCAAATAAAATTAAAAAATAGGATTAATCATCTTGGGTTCGAATCCTAAATGAGATGTGGCTGGCGACAGCATTTTTAAAAATATATTTACGCCATGAAAAACCATGTCAAAATGGTTGGTAATGATCCCATAAAAGGGTTTGCTTTGTTTTTTTTCTAAATATTGACTATTTGAACAAATTGTTCTCCATAATTAGTTCAATTAACGGTCCTATCTTTTGAAATAGAGTATTATTAATTCCAATTTCGGGGCGAAATTAATATCGGAATTCATATTTAACATGCATGATAAAAATAATTAACTTCGTTAGTATGATATCATTTTAGCTCGGAGGCTCTTGGCGAATTTGCATACAAACATCCAGCCCATATAATTTTCCGCCATGAAAAGTGTAAGTAATTAGAAACAACTTGAGATTCTTCTCGTCTTTATTTTCTCCAAATATCTGCAATAATTAAAACCATCCTTTGAGCAGAAGAACTCGAAAGTTTTAATTTGATTAACAAAACATCAGTATTTACGCCGGAGCCGGAGAGAAATTTGTTTCAGCGCTGTTTTTTAACTAAATTTGGGGGAAAAATTATATTAACCCCTGCGTTTTTAACAGAATTTGAATTTTGACTATTGGATTTTTTCCACTGAATGCTAGTAAATTCAGGCCATAAACCATTTATATTGATATCATAACTATAAACTTAATGGCAAATTTATGAACCATGAAAATCGGTAATGGTCAAGGCTTCTAAACTGTAGCTAAATATTTTTTGCGCATACCGATTGTACCTGTTACGTGATTATTGCCTTAAGTAAAATTAAATTAAACCACATGAAATTTTGTAAGTAAGCTGTTACACTGGGTAAAATTAACCGATTATACTGGGCGTCCTGTGAAATCATCTCCTGAAGAAATGTGTCAACAAAGTGATACTTTTGATTTTGGCGGATAATCAAATAAAGATGATTTATTTTATAACGTCCCAGATCCAATATTTTTTTCGATTAGAATAGCTCATGTAACCCGCTTAACTATCGAACACCAGAAGAGATGCCGCAAGGTGGGCGAAGATCATTGTACAAGACATTTAATTCCAATTTTTTTTAAAAAAAAGAGCTCCAAATTGCAAAATCTCCCTCTCCCACTTTCAAAGTCAACGGGTTTGTTGAGAGGGTTTTTTCCGTTTCCCCCTCATTGAGAACAAAGATTATAACTTCTACCAAAAAATAAAATAAACGCAAAACTTTAAGCTTAAAATTACTCTACTCTACTACTACTGTTTCATTTTATCATAATTTAATATATAGTTTATAATGCCAAACGATCAAATGTTAGCTCTGTCTTCTTTAAATCTGTACTCGTAATAATATTTAGTTCTAATCTACGCTTTACATCACTAATTATAATATGAATAAATGATTTAAAAAAATACGGATACACCTCTTAGTTTTCAAGAGCTTTTAAAATAAGAATCAAATTTGTTATGCTAATACTAAAATTTGTTATTTTTAATTTCTAATTTATGTAAAATATTTTTATAATTTATGCTATTTTGAATGTATAAAAATATTCATCGAAATTACAATAAAATTTAACATTTAAATACTTAAGAAAACTCTGCATAATGTCGAAATATGGAATATAATTGCAATACTGCGGGGGTTTAATTTCTATCTTATAGTCTCGTTTGAATCTTATTGGATTGCAGAAAACATATTTAGCATAGCTAAGAATGATTTATTTTATGCATATCGATGATTTTTAGATTTAATCAACATTTCAGCACATTCTTGTGGATATTGCTGAGGGGGGCGGCAGTTGACACTCATCGCCCCCCAAATTTGCATTCTACCACAAATGCCGCCGTAGATCTATTAAATGCTCCCGCTAGAAACCCTTAAGATAACTAAGCCCATTTACTACGAACATCCTTTTTTTGACACTAATAGCCCTAATTGATTGATGTGACATTAAAAAAAACTCTTTGCATTTATCATACTATATTTCTGATTTTAAATATGTAAAAATGCGATTCATTTCAAAATTCAATGCTAGTCTATGGTTTTTTCTCCAGAAATTGTGGTTTTTAAATTTTTTGACAGATGAGGAATTGGTGAGACGCCACTATGACGATTCAGACGTGTAATGAGCCACCCACTTTTTATCTCCAATCAGAATAAAACTCAAAAAATCCTCATCGGTATTAGCTCTTTGCTAGCTTTGTCAGAAGATCCCCTTCTACCACTCAGTATGGTCAACCCTTAAAAAACACAGACCGTTATTGTCACAATACACTTACTTTCGAGATATGTCTTGTACATCTTCAATATCGAAAAATTAAAATATGAAAATTGGTTTGAATATTGAGCGATTGAAGAAAATAACGTTAAACTCAGTTATTCAGCTTCAGCTTTTTTAAAATGATTATGTATAATGTATTATTGTTTTTGTATCATAATTATATTTATTTACATATATATTATATATGCCTACATGTTTTCATATTTGTTATTGGGTAAAATATATAACATTGATAGAGGAATGTTAGAGAGCTTATTAAGCATATTATAAAATGTGTAGGATCGCAAAGGTCCAATCCTCGGTCCATAAGGGTTACCATTAGTCCACCTGATTACCTTTTATTTAGTTATAGACGCCGTTCAAAAGCTCCTAGATACATAAAATTCGACGATGGTATCGCCATAGGTCTTTTATGTATGTTCAGAAAACCGTGAGAGTATGACACGACACATTTTTCACATATTTCAGCTTTGTGCCATGGAAAATATTTTCCGTAGCACACTTCCCTTGATTATATATTGCTGGGTCGAAACTCGTGTGCCCCGTGAATAAAAACAATAAAATTGTTCCAAAACAATCATATTATTTTCAGGAATCCAAACTTGACTTTTTTCGTTCGGCAGTATCGAGATTTCCCTTTTTGGGCGTACATATACCAATAGAGCTACATGGTTTTTACGTGGAAAAATTCTATTTGAATGACCTCTTTAGCCCCTTCAGAAAAAAGCACATGTGTGATGTAAAATATGTTACTTGTATTGTTACAAAATATGTTTATTATACAAGTTATGGTCGTCATTTGGATTAGTTCAGACTGGAAAGGGATGAAATATTTTATCAAGAGATGGCGATTTTTATATTCCTCGTATACCATTACAGACTTGTATATATTAATGCACTCATTTTACTTCATATAAAATACCAAAAACATCTTTAACATATCTTCCATAATAATGATAAATCATCATGAATGTATATGAAGAGTTGAAGGAAATAACTCCAAAGAGATCCTATTTATATAAATATATCTTTAATTGGATGATGAAAAAAATTAATCTCTATCTTTCTGTTATAAATAACAATAAAATACACAATTAAAATATAAAATCTTTTACAAACGTGTCAAAATTTTGGGAACATTTACAATATAAAAAATTATATTTGTACGTTCGTATAAAAAATGTATTTTAATACCCCATTGATTATATCGTTAACAGAATCCACACCCTTGGGTGTTTTAATTAAGCCCAACAATTACGTGTAAAATATTGAAACTTTCTGCATGATATGTTTTTGTGATAATAGAAAATACTAAAATAATAAAATTGTTGAACTTTGCATATTTGATAATAAATTGGAAAATATTTGATTTAAAATTCCCATATATCGCTCGAGGCAAGCCCTTATGATTCCATATGTAATACAAGTTTCACTAATAAAACTAATTCCATTGTTTGCTTTGTATCGAGTTTTGACAATACAAAGTTTGCTGACGAATATTTGAACAAAATTTAAATGGGATTATTTTTCATGAATTTATTATTACCCAAAATAAAATAAAATTATCGACACGTATATAGTCAAATGTATGTCTGTTTGTTTTTTGAATAATACTTTATAATACAATGAGCCGATGTTAAGTACACTTTATATGCTTTAAGATTCTGTACAAAATTTGGTTATTTTATCCCCTGTATTTTTTTTGAAATTTTATATCAAATTTTCAAATTTAACTTCCAGATTCAAATTTATCTTCCAGGGCGTCTTATTTTATCAAATAATTTTTTTTCCGCTGTTGTAGATAATCAGCTATGATTTATGCCGTTTGATTAAATATATTCTGTATTGGGCAGGGTCGTCTATGAATCTCTGCTTTGCAACAAAAATGAAACAAGATTGTCTTTTACCTAAAAATAAATCTTATTTGAATTTAATTAACTAAGCGTAGGAGACGATGGAAAACTATCGCACTGCCCATAGATAAGTACCACATAGAAATCGATTAAATCTCATAACTATAGCGTTATTCTACGTTTACGCATGCTTAGAATACTGATACACAGAAAAAAATAGAGAATTGACCTTAGACATGAGAAGAGGTTTTCTTCCCATCGGCTTGCATGTAGTCTCGTAGCGAATCCCTCTCCGAATTAAATTAAGATCCTAGTTAAGATTAGTGCCAACTGGATAAAAAGTTTTGAAATACCAATACCAATTCTATTTATATTATCAAATTTATTTTTTTTAAATATGGATACTTTATGTGCCAAAAATTAAGAGCCTTTGTGATGATTCTTCAATAGTAGACTTAGTATTCTTGATATCATTCCAGCCTAAATCGTTAAAAAGCTATATTTAATGCTTCGTCAGTCTTAAGCCTTGACATTCTACCCTTATACAAAAAAACGACACTGCATAAAATGATCGATTAATTCATATGAATTCTTAATATATTATCAATATTTTTTTTATGCAAAAATAATATTAGGTAGAGTGGTAAGTCATTGAATATGCGTAACAAAATAAAATCAAAGCGAGATTTGCTTAGAGCTTATATATGTTGGTGGTTTAAGAAACGCTGCAATGTACCTCACTACTTCTCAGCATCCTTTGATGCCTCCTTTGTTATAACACCTCAAATTCTTCACCTTTGGCTTTATGTCGTTTTCCCGTCTTATCAAAAAAACCTTTAAAAAACAAGAAGGGAAAGAATTGGAGCATTTTAATATTAAAGTATATTTACGGACAGGAGAATTTTCGACACGCTCACGGGAAAGGAAGGAGATTAAAATGGCGAATTTCAAAGGCTAGGTAAACACGGATGTAGAAAGAAGGCTTTTCCCATATTTATAATTGAAATTAACGTTCTACCGAAAGCTTCACTCGCTTCGAGTGGATATTAAATTTTTTAACAAGAAGATGATCCCAGACCCGGAGGGATTTTAAGATTTCCTCGTTGCCGCACATTATTTACAAGGGCGTCGTATCATCTGCGCGCGGGTTAAGGGTGCTGAATAAATACTTTAAAAATTTAAGGGTCGAACGTATCCGGACGTTATTCGCGGAATTTCCGAAATGTATTTTGAAATGTGTTTCCTCAGCACTTATGCCGAACAATTTCAGAGTTTCGTGTTACTTTGAGCACAAAAACCTTCTATTCCTCGAAAACGGCGAAGGTATCCTCGTAATCGAAACTTCCCTTGTGTGAAGTTGGTGATGTTATATCTTAGAGTCCGCCACCGGTTCAGTGCCAAACTAAGTTTGTATGGTTGCAATGAAAGCCGTCGCCTAGCTCGGGTTCAACAAGTTGCTGCATAACTTTGTCCTTCGATATCGGAATTGAGTATAAGTAGAATACTTCGTCTTTCGAAAGAAAGTTCAGGCCCTACTACCTTTCAAATGAATCAAAATGACTTCAAATATATCCTCATCAACTTTACCAACCAAAATTTATATTAATGCTTCAAGTATCTCTAGAAAGTTTGCGTTTAATTTATGTACAAATATACAAGCAACCCTTAAATGATGTCATGGACCCAATTATGAAATTTAATATTTATATAGCGATCATAGTAAAATGCTTATTGTCGATATCAATTTTATGGATTCAACTTAACAGCCTCTCACTGTCCGAATACTTCTTTTGTCAATTAGATCGAATTAATGCTAATTCATTCTTATTTCGATTTATAATATTATGCCCAAGCTTCAATTCACCAGACCAATATGCGCCAACATGGTGTATCTGCTAAACGACTCACATAACAAATCGCGTACATAAACAATACTTGTATTCATTTTATAACGTTTACAAAAGTGCACACAATAATTTTCCAAAGTTTCATTATAATCAGATGAACTGTATGATAGCGCATAAAATATGAACAAACAAACATTGTATTTAAAATTTATATAATTATTAAGTCTATGTTTTTAACTACTTTTATAGGATTTGTAATCCCTCCAAATTAATTTAAAAGTATGATACATGACCAAGAGATGATGTAAGTAAATCCTAAATTGTGGTATTCAATCAATTTAAATCATCAATAAAAAACTATTGATATATTTATACCTTTATTCATACCTTAAACAAATAACATGACTCGTGCTGTTTATATTTGGCTCGCAGGTCAATGATACGTATTATTTTTATACTGATAAACGCACCAAGGTCTTAATCCATCAGACCATCCACAAGACCATCAGTTGTAGTCTCAGGCCATCTCTTTGACAGCACGTTTTGTATATTTTGTTGAACTGCTTAAAAGTTAAATTTTTAGTTTAGAAAATAAGGTCCGAAGTGAGAGAAATGTTAAAGTAGATGACGATATTTTACATGCTGAAATTGATTCAAATACACTTGAAAATATAAGAAAGACCATATAACAGGCGATGTGGATACCGCACAACATCACTGATAAGATCAAGGTGTGTGTATCATAATTTAATCGACAAAGAGAAGAAACAACTGTTTTTACACTATATTGTGACTGGATATGAAAAGTGGGTGTTGTACTCAAATCAAAAACGCAAAAAACAATGGCTTTCAAAGGGGCAGGTAAAGAAACCAACCCCTCGACCAGGTCTAACAGTAAAAATAGCTCTTTTAAACGTATAGTGGGATTCAAAGGGATAATCTACCATGATGTCCTTTCATATGATCCATAACGAGAAAGATTTATTATTTACAATTAGAAATTTTAAAATTGGTGTAGAGGTCAAATGTAAAGGAACTCGATTGGCAAACGATTCTACATTCACCTTATTCTCCTAACCTTAATCTTTCAACTATCATTTAGATCGATGCGGCATTATTTATCAGGGAAAAAATTATAAACATAGAAGAAGTGAAATCGAAAAATATTTTATATGAAAACTCGTTGAATTTTATTCTTCCGGAATTAAAAAAAAATAATAGATAGAAAAGGGTTATATCTACTGAAGGAGAATACATTATATCGATGAAATTAATTAGTACATTTTTTGTTTGAATTTAACTCTTTCATTTAAAAAACGACATTTCTAACTGGACAATCTATTACTTGTTATGCTTGACTCAAACTCGTTGAATCAATGTCATACGATTTTGTGGATTCTGCGGGTAATTTTAGATTTTTAATTAAAATTATTTTTTTTAAATTTATAAGCAATTAAAGACATTGTTAAAATCCATGAAGCTTAAAATCAACACGCTTAAAACCCACATAAAAATATTTTTATTAAATAAATCTTGTATTATGTGTACGTATTAAATTTTGTAGATGGATTTTAATATTATGGAAAATTTAATGATGAAAATAAAATCATAAAAGCTCGCTGAAACACGCTTGTTTTTTTCTAATTTTGCCAAAGAAAAGACTATTTTAAATTCTTAGCAAACAAAGATAAAATTATAAATTCATACGCTTGTTGTAAAATTTAGTATCATTCTTCTAAGAAAATGTAAAATTATAAGAAAAAAATCTTCATAATACATTCTGGTATAAAAATAATCCCAACAGCAAAGAAATCAAAATTAATTTTGTAATTGAATAATGTTTTAAAAATACATCATATACTAAACAGCTTTGTTTATATACATAAAATAAATTTACATTTAATTTGCAAAATATTTATTTTGATAACAAATATAATTTGAAGCAAAATTTACATTCGGTTCTCTCATTGATTAAATATTTTACAGATCTTTCTTTGTTCAAATTTTTAATAATGAGGTTAACATCGACGTGATTAATTATTTTCACCATCACACAACTCATTGGACCATTGATACTACCTAAATTCATATCAATTACCAAGTTTGCGGTAAGCGATGGGTTAATTAATTAATATTTTATGTGATTGCAGTATGACGAATCGTAATGTGAATGGCTTCTAACATTTTAATGCATGTACGAAGTTATTTGTCCTACATAACTTTGGTGCATAATTATGCTCATTTGCATACATCAAATATGGCAGCCACAAGAGAAGTAGGCTGTAATTTTAATAGAAAACCTTCAGCAATATAACACAGTATATAAGCAAATCCATGTATGTTTGTTGAAATGGATGAAAATAAAAATATGATTAAAAAGCCTCAAATTTTTCCTTATATAAGCATTGATTATAAATATTAAATTTCTCTAATATTGCTCCATCTGCATTTATACTCTACCTTTCATTTTTCCACCCGATTCATTATTTTTCATATTGGCTCGTTTGTATAGCGACTTTTAAATTGATATCGTCACGAGCTTAGGAAAAATCCAATTTAATATGGTGGTTTCTCATTATTATCCACATATGAATAAATTTGGCTAGCAAAATTATTACATATTAAAATTTCAAAATTGGTGATCCTGACCATCTTTATAAATCGTTCACGTATTTACTCTTTCATATCAAGATATTCAATCAAATGTCGATTGTGGAGATTTATTTTCATCCAGAATCATAATTTGAGTTCGATCCTTTAAAATAAGGACATAAGAACTAAACCATTAAATCAACATTTGGTCTTAGTTATAACAAGTAACATAATTTGAATCGATATGCCCTCGTCTGTAATATATTTTAGGAAATCCTTGACTTTAATACAAAGGCATCATATGAGATATAAATAGCGAAGATTCAATGTCGTCTGGTCGAGCCAACAGCTGATATAATTTATTGCCAATTTTATCGACCTCGATACTGATGTACGGACACCTCGTTCTGTTTATGATGGACCTCCTCCGGGGTCCCCAAATCACCCCTGCACGGATCCAGCCCCCGAACGTATATGTACATTTGCCGTACGAGAAATAACATTTAGAGGGATGATATCAAATATGCGCGGCACACGCGTTGTTAAGTGATTGATATCTCCACGGTCGAGTGATTCGTTTGCTACCCCTTGAGAGGGACCTGACCAGTTGCACGCAACCTTCGACTCGTCATACGCCGTGGGAATTTTTAATCGGGGGTCCAAAATGTATAAGTAATGGTCGTCTGTCCGATATTCATGAGCATATTTCTTACCCTTTTTTGTCAGCAATTTATATAAAAATAGGTCGTCATGGAAGACTTCATTTACTTATATATTATATTAAAGCACACTCTTATTTTTTTCATACATAAATAATCAATTATATCACATTAGTTTTGATATTACAAAGTCTAAGAATGATCCACAATTAAGATAAATACCTTAATTTCAATCTCAATACTGCAGCAAGATATATTGTTACAGAGGGTGGAGACGCTCTAGCCGCAGAAGGGCTGCTGAAGGCACCCCGAGCTGCTCTCTGCCCCATAAGAGCTCTTCATGATATATGAACACACATGTTGGTCTTGTCGCTATGGGGCCACTGAAGCTGAGCTGAAGGGTGGAGATGATCAGATGGTGATAAAAAGACACTCGTTTTAAACAGAATCTTTATTTAATAGTGAAAAAAGATAACAGCTATGAAAATAATGGAGCATTGACCAAAAGAGCATATCTTCTCACGGTTAAGACACTTGGCTGACTCTCTGCTTTTATTTCCTCCCTGCTAAAAACTCGCACACTCGCTTAAGGACAGGAAGAGACCAATATTAACCATTTCAAACCGGAGAACATACACGCTATGCTCTAATGTAAATCCACTTTTCTATCAGCTCCGCCGCAGCGTGTAACAAGCAGTATAATGAACCAGGTTCAATAAATGAACACTGTTGATAGCATACAATTTTCGTTCATTTCTTCGGAATATTTCTTAATGTTTAACGTGCATGGCATCTGCTTTCTATTGTTCAGCTATTTTTGCCTATTAATGTGTTGCGAAAATAAAACGACAATGTTACCATGCAAATTTGCCAGTTTACTTCTGAAGGAATAGATTTGGCAAAGGAGTGGCGATACTTGACTAATGACGCCACTCTAGAAGCGTCAAGGGGGAATAACAAAATTGGTCAACGATAAGAATGATTTGAGTATCCTAATTATCAAAACAAACTCCTGTTCGCAAGATAACACAAACAATCGAGCTTCGACTTCAAGACACTCATTCGTTCTTAATAGCTTATCCGATGACAGTGATTTCAGTTAATTATGCCTAAAATTTATGATGGTTAAAAGAGTCTCTAGAATATGATGTTTGTTGAATATTAAGTATGCACATTTGCGAGTTTCTACAAAAAAAAATATATAGTGAATATTAACACGTGTAGAGATTACCCTCTAAAAAAAAGACTACTACAGACAGGGTGACAATTGTGTACATAAAATGCATAAAACATATTTGTATACAAAAATATGCATGTACAAATTATACCTGTAAGCTGCTATTTTTACTTGTATTTTACAACTACAAATGCAAAAATATTCAACCAAATTCCTCAGCAGTTATGCTAAAATTATTTTAGTTATTTGAAGCAACGAGTGGCTATAAACAAGCAAAGACGATCTTAGGTCATAATTTAAGACGCAAAAACTTATAAGGATAAAATGGGTATATTCCAATAAGACTCAATTCCGTTGAACAATAAATATAAAAAAAAGATTTTCAAAGAGAATTTATTCTTGATCGAATTAAAAAAAATTATGCTAATCAAATTTAAACAAAATATTTTAGTTATTGTTGCATTTCAGTCATTCATCCGTTGCCTTGCCTAACTTTATAAATTCGCTCAATTTAGATATTTTCAGAAGTATGAAATCAGATTAAACTCAGATCGAGACGATTGTTTGAGAATATGACTACTTCCTATTATGAAACCCGAAATAAACATATTACATCAACAAAAAAGGTTGACAATCATTGGAAAAATATATTGTTTATTTTTTTCGTGCAATAATGTAGGGTTGATTGAAGCTTTAACGTTTTGTTCTTATTTGCAATGTCGATGTCTACATTCATTTCCTGATTTGTTCCACTGCGATTCTGATTTCCTGTACAGCAAACGGATTTAAATTGAATTGTTCTTGGTAAAAGAAAATAAACGGTCCTCTTGATATTTTTTTTTAATTCGGTTTGCAAAAACGCTGTATTTCAAAGGCGTTGCAAATATAGAAAAAATATTCCCAACACTAAAACTTAAAATACGTTGAAAAAATATTCGTTCCTCATAAAAATCTGTTTTTAACGAGCAAAAAATGAAATGAAATATACCTTAATCAAAAGCTCTAAGTCATCGTCGCGTAACGAGGGCGAAAACTAAGAAATACCAAGCGAAAGAAGAAATATTAAGATGACCCAATTTGCATAAAATCATTGAGCCGCGGAGGACACGGCCGTAGAGATAATGTTTTCCGATGGTTAATACTGCGGTAAGAATAAAAGGTTGCTTATCGCTGGCATGGTATTTGAGCACCATTGTTTGAGGGTAAAATGCGTGAATGATAACCCAAGAGCCTGCGAGAGGACAAGTGTTTATTGTTCGCAACCAATGATTGATGCGCTTAATATATCTGTTTATTTTAGTATCATTCAAATTTCAAATAAAAAATGCGTTGACATTTTGAACACCCAGTCGCCGGGGAAAGTATGAATATTCATGGAAAATTACCGAGATCATTAATAACTCCGAACAAAAAATTTTTGGACATTGCTGTCTAGCGTAGTATATTTTCCTATTTCAATAACGAGCTATTTCGTAGCATTGAAATGACGGCCTTTCAACAAATATATTACATATATGCTATAGACATAATTTGAAATTGGATGCGCGCGCATGTGAATGTGTTAGGAATTGGGTTACGGCTACACTGATGTATTTCAAGCCAATTTATACATAACGAATCATGTTTCGACAACATAATGATTATTCAGTGATAATGTTTATACGTCAATTGGATATTATCTCCAGATCATTATCAATATATATTTATATATTAGGGTGGTCCTTATTTTTTCGACTTTTAAAAAATCGGATAGTCACCCCGTCATATGATTTTCTGCCCTAAAAAATGAATACGTGTTTTTTTATTTGTTGAAGTTTCAGAAAAAAAATGTTGTATGGCCACTTAACTATTTATTAATCAACTCATTGATTTTGGTATGTTTATTAACCTATTTTGAAGTGGAATACCACGTTAAAAGACTCACTATTTCACTACAGTCAACCCTCCTCCCCTTCCCCCCCTTCTTAATAACTTCAAGTGTATTTACCTCGAAATGACTATAAAGAGTTACTAAATCTTTTCATCATTTACTTGGGAGGAATTCCTGAAAAGGGAGTTTCATTTAAGAGGCCTGCTGGTCTTCACCGTGCTTAATGGATAGCTAAAGCTATATGTTACTTGATTCTTCTTTTAGTTAAGAATTAGTTTAAGCTGACGAAAAAGGAAATAATAACTATGAAAGATATTTGTCTTTTCACTGTCGTAATATATATAAAGTACTGGTTTTAAGACCCTGTCAGATATTCAGTACCAAGAAACGACTTAAAAACTAAAACAATGTTTTAATTTTTTTAATGAAATTCAAACCTTGGTAGCGACCCCTAAATATTATTTTAAAAAATTAAAAAAAACACTGAAATATATTTTTTTAGGGTGGAAAAAAATGAGAGGTTGAATATTCGAAATAATTTTTTTTTGACCCAAGTAAGGACCACCCTTATATATATTTATACAGAAAGTTTTGCACATGGACAGACAAAAATATTTTGGGGGTTAGGGGAGCTTTTTTCTATGTTTCAGATATAGGCCCTATGTCCTGAGTATCAGGGTTGTCAAAATAGATTTTTTTTTTCAATATTTTGATAAAATATTAAAAATTTCACTTTTCAACCAACTTTTTTAATTGTGGTTGTAATACCACTAATTAACTGTTTTTGTATTTTGCAGTATATTTTTAATATAAATAAATCATTATATTATATAGTTTAAGCTAATGTTAGTTTTAAATATGCCAACTACTTAGCAAATGTATTTTAATTCTGATAAAACAAACTAAATCACACATAAATATTATAATAATAATTGATGCCAGTTTTTATAATTATTAATTAAATTTATACATACAATAAAACTGTCTCAAAATGTTCTACAGTAATTAAAATTATTATTAGATAAATTCTAAGAATATTCCGTAGCGAGAAACAACAATAAATTGATTCAAAATCGCCATTTAAATGCAATGTGCATCTCGCGAGTCACGTGATCTAATCGCGATTTAATGGCGGTTCTCTTGTGTGCAACCGCAAGGATCTATTATACGCTGGAGGAGTTAAAAACGTGGCTTATATTTTCAGTCTTGGTTTTTTAACTTAATAAAATTTAAAATCTGACTAATAATAAACGTATTTTTCAAACGTCTTCAAAATATAGTTTTTCAATCAGATCAGATCTTTTACATATATTTATCCATATTACGATGTTATGTACTCACTACTGACACCAAAACTTATGTTATGTATTGTCAGGAGTGCACCTCACTTCTAATAACAAAATTTATTTTATGGATTTCTTCTTCATCGGTGGTCTTCAAATGAAAGCGTATTTATCGTTTTTATATATTTATTCTTCACTTAGTTTATAATAGAATACACAATTGCGGTAGTGACCCGAAGTCTACGTGCTATCGCAAAAGGCAGATAGATGTTGTATAACAGGTGTTATCTTGGCGAGTGAATAGAGAAGAGTGCTATGTCTTAATATGTTAAAATCATATTGCATCGTCGAGGCACCGATTAGGCGATAAGGGCTTATTGGAGGGGAACCAGCCGACCAATCATCGGTGACTTGACGATGTTTTCGAAGATTATGAAATACGATGAGAGATGATGTTTATTTTACTCGAAGAGCACCATGTTTGCAAATGCACATAAATTACACTCTAAAATAGATAAGAGAGCGTGGGAAAGGATATGAGACAAACATAAATTAAACGCTCAGAAGTGGACATTGGAGAGCGTAGGATAAGGGTGCAAAAAAAGGGATGATGCAAAACAGATGTGAAGCAAGGACATGGTCTCAATGCTGTAGATTTCAATTTTAGAAATACTCATGTCACTGAGTTGGCAATCCAGAATGGCGAGTACATAACAACGACACTTATTATTTAAGCTAATAGTTGAACGAAGTATACATCGTAATAAAAGAGGATTAATCGCTTTCAGAATACGAACTATAAATATTTAAGTATAAAATGATAAAAACATAGTTTTGATGGAATAAACGAGGGTTGTTTTTGCTGGACGATATTTTTATTATTTTATGTAAGCTCATACATATGCCATTGTCCGCATTAAGTAACAAATCCGCGTGCATTGTATTGTGGTTGTATATAACAATTTGTGCAATTTAATCATAAAATATATATACCAAAATATTGATCAAGGACTTCTAGTAGTTAATTTTGTTTCCAAGTACTAATAAAGATCATTGCCAAATGAAATGCGTTTACAAAGATAAGATATTCTATTAGAAGGTTTTTGCAAATAGACAAGGATTATTGACCGAATCTCCAAAAGATTCCGTCTATCTCTTTTTTTAGCAAATCTCCTTTTAGCAGTAATCTCCCAACACGGATTATTATCTTTCTTCCGACATTAATTGATTACATACCATGAGATTAATTAAGAATAGAACTAACGAACAGATCCGTAGAAAAAATCCCAGCATCAGAAGCGTCCATGTATTTATTTTTTGCGCTCATCAAGCGCTATTGTTGTACAATTAGCGCTTTAAACTAACATAACTTCATACATTATGTAGGAGATAGTCGAAGGCACGATCTTGCGTTTTGGGAAACATTAATTTAATAATAACATACGAGATCCAATTAGCGTAAATAAGCGATCAATCAGAGCAAGGTTGTTAATTTGCCAATATATACATCATTGTTCAGTTAATATTCCAATTTATGCAAGCACAAATAGCGAGGGATGAATTATAAATATACAAACAATGATCCAATTAATTAAGAATCTGCACCAAAGAGGCTTTGATTAATGACTCGTTTTATCATCAACTGCAAACTTATATGCGTTTTTTATGCAAGTGTTTGTCCGCAAATTCCTATTGGGATTGTTATGGTATTTGAATTCAATTAAAATCGTCGAAAATCAATTGAATGTGTGAGTAAGTCCACTATTCCATAGGGATTTTCTGGATGAAGCATATAAAATATGTCCTCGACTCTGTGTGTTTTTATTTCCTTTAATCAATGAAGCGTGTGTAATCGTATATGCCGTTGTGGATATCGCTTAATTGTGTTATGTTAATCATCCAGGAGACTCCCACGCGATCTGCGCCCGCATCAACCCAGATGGCTGTCAAATAGAGCCTTTTTCATATCAAACTGCTTCCATATAATTATAAAACGGGGGTGGCTTAAATCTCAATCACGTACATAAGTCGTTTTTTTACGAGTTTTGATGATATTTTAAATTAAACAATTGTAATAAATTCATCCAAATTCATTACTATTTTGATTGGTAATGTTGATGGACTAATACAAGGTTGTCCAACCTTTTTCGTCTTGGGAGCTACTTTTCAATTTAAAATTGTCTCGGGATCGACTTCTAGTATGATTCTTATAGGAAATTTATTTAAGGTATTTCTTTTTTCTTTCTTCAAACTTAAAACTCAAATTAGCAGATAAACACGAATCAAGTCGAGTTAAAGAGTTCGATCTCCGGGATTTTATTTTTCATAGTCGGCTGTAAATATATTTATATAAAGTAATATATTTTTTTCAAAATTCACGGAAGTCGTCGGGATCGACCAAATTTTGCTTAAAGATCGACCGGTCGATCGGGATCGACCGGTTGGACATCCCTGGACTAATAGTTATCTAGCTCGCCTAACATCAAGTTTGACTCATCAACTGAAGCTTACTAACACGCTATGGACATATAGCATATTCTTTTTGTCGACAATCATCAATTGTGTTCAGTTCAGTTTAGAAATTCACGTTGCAAAAAATATTATTGGCTTATTTAAACTAAAGCTTAGGTTTTAAATCAGTCAAATTCTCTTTTCTCAAGTGTTTTTTTCGTGAAGAAATTTGTATATTTTAGCTAAATTCTAGCAATAATATAAAAACATAATCCAATGTGAGACAAAATTGCTGCTGATGGTTCATGAACATCAAGGCGTTTTTATTATGTTTTTTGATGTTCATTATTTATCCCGTAAAGAAGTAAGACATAGAGTTGTGTCTGAATTCCAGTAATTCAGCATTCTTACGCGTTGAGCTTGGAGCCGGATAATTATATGTGAATGCATTTCAAGTGTACTGTTTATGTTTATGCAAAAAAAATATCAAATATTTTATGCTATCGATGTTGTCTATTTATTTATGTACAAACTTCATATACGCTGCGGTGGTTCTGACAGATAAGATTTGTATGGATAGTAAGTGGCGGACATACAAATATATCATCCAAGTTTATGATGATTTAAAATTAGCTCACTACTCAAAGGGTTAAGGTTCTTATTATATAAAGGCTCCCACTTCTGCTCACCCAGATGATGCCCACGTGCTTAAATCGTAATCGAAACACCCGGCCCTATTATCTCCCTTTCTTTGTTCATTGAAGAGAAATGAAAGAAGAAAAAAATGAGACAACTGTCCAATAAGTATGATTGTCCATGGTCAAAAGTTTAGAAGCAATCATCATGTAATTAATTGAAATAAATAAGAAATTGGGCTTCACCATTAGTTGTCGATAGTCGTACTTGAAGAGTGCAAAATAAAATTTCTACCTCATAAAAAAGTGTTAATATTTTCTAGTTTCACCCTAATTTCGTGAATTTGAGAAAGTAAATATTAAGGCGATTAGTATAAGTTTGCTCTTTAACAAGTCAATATGCTAAAGCCAAATATGGAATGTAAAACTAGGGAAAATTACTTTGAAGAACCAAACATACATATTTATTAAATACAAATGATCCATAATATATTATTTCCAATAACAATAAGGTTCTTTGGTATAAAAACTTCAATAAACAATTTTTACCAGAGAACATTTATTTTTACAATATCAAATGAATTTTTAATATTTACTATTTAAGACATTTACTTTGATTATCCCATTTTTTTCCCTTTTTATTTTAAGTAGATTATTAACAACATCTAGAGCAGTGTTTCCCAACCTTTTTAAGGCCATGCCCCACCGTAACATTTCTAAAGTTTTTATGCCCCCCATATAAATTTTTAATCTTTAAAAATTATTTTGTTCCCTAGAAATATAAATGATAAGTTTTAGGAAGAATTTGCCTTTTTGTTAAATTTGTCAACGATATCTGGCATTGCATTTAAATAACCCAAAGCGAAAGGGTTAAAGTCGTGTCGAGTCCATTTTTAAATTGCAAAATTCACTAATATGTTAAAGAAAAATATGTGTGTAGAAATTTTTAACTGTCATCTTGACTTTAAAGTGATTTTTTTGTTCAAGTATCGATCCTTTCAAACCAATCAATAATATTTTAGATAAAGTGATGAAATGCGCCAAAATTAGCACACGGTATTTATAGGATAAAATGTCGTATATTTGTGTGAAATTCATATTAATATAATAATTCTTAATTTAACTAATGTTATTATTGAGCTATAAAATCGTCCTTGTAAATTTTTAATTAAATAAATATTTTTAAAAAGCTTTTAAAACATAATTTTACCAACTTATTTGACATATTACGCGAAAGTTTAATACTCTGTGTAAAATAATGTCCACATTTTCATCAGCTTTTTGCTAATAAATTGCACCCATTTGAATACATTTAAATATTAATTTTCTGTGTGCATAAAATAAATTGAGAAAATTGCAAAATGAACTCTTTTAATTTTACACGAGGAATTTGAGCGTTGAAACATGATGTCATCGCGGTTATATTTTTTTTTTCTTTTAGAGAACTTTTATCTCGTTAAGGTTGTTTGGCGAGTCGAAATTTACGAAAAAAAGTATTAGGTACATTTGCTGGATGAGGAAGCCTTGGGAGTTTTATTTCAAAACTTTCCCTCGAGCGGAAAGCTTGATATCTTCCCGGTGCATGGCGAATAATCCCGACGAAAAATCGACGCCGCCGCTATTATCCGGGCAATATAAATAGAATATCAATTTGATTACAACAAAGGGGGGGATCGACATCAAAAAATAATTTACAATATAATCTTTTTCGCGTTCCGCCCTTCTTTGTGGGCCTCCTACACATCAATAAGTCGCAGCAGGCCGGAAAATCTCGGCGTTTTTCGGGCGACTTCGGGAAAATTCGGCTCGCCATACTCTGCAACACTGGCGTGCCAACTCAGTACTGGAAAGACCTTCGTCAGGGATGTCCGCCACTGTTTCTCAAACCGCGCATTGAAACAACAAAGTGAAATCGTGACAACTCGGCCAAAGTGATTCCGTGTTAAATTTGGCGAACGCCAATTGTTGAAAACGGTCAGGATTCGAGTGCCGATCGACTGTGGATGCTTGACATCGCTGCAAAGTTGACAGTCTGGATTTAATCAAAAACTTGTACGTTAAGTGTGCTACAAAAAGTTTTTGGCGCTTATGAATTAGTAGGCTTAATTAAAAGATGTCATGTGCCTGTGTTATGGGATTGTTTGAAACTGGCGCGCCACGATCGTTTACATCATACCGTAATAAAAGTTAACATCCGCAATAAAACTCATAACGGCAGTTAACATTTTATCGTTCCATATCCGTAAATATCCGCATATTTCCACATGTACCTTTATTGTGTACTGGAAGGGCCCACCGTTTCAATAAAGTGTCCCCGTGTTTGTTCGTGACAGTTCTACAACTTAGGAAAACCGTAAATGCGGCCTGAAATCTGTATCATTTTTTTATGGTGTTGTGCTTGTTTTTCGAGTGACTCATAAAATTTTTTTAGTATGGATATAACACAACGCTGGGATGATTTCTGAATTATTTATCAACAAGCAAGAGTAAGTAGATTTATTTTGCTATGCCTTTCGTGTTTTGTTCGCGTATGAATCTGCGGTTGCCTCTTGAGCTTTTATGCCAACCGGGGTCATCAACGTTTGATACCAATTTTTATTGTTCCATACATATAAATACATTAAATATAAGCTTTTCAGATCGAATTTTCAGCAAAACATGGACACATCAAATGCAAAATAAAAATAATAATTCGTACGATGCTCCGAATACACGAAGCGACGTATGAAAGTTTTATGTTAATGCGGTCAGGGTTTATCCCATGTTATAAAATTACACACACAAAAAATGTTTTTCGCAACATCCTGTTTTCCCGGATAATGCATAAGCAAGTAATGGGAAAATTTTCCTTGGGCGCTTATCTATACGGGGAGGGAAATTTCCTTTCTCCGCGAAAAACTACCCTATGATTTTTTTAAAACTCATTTTCATATCAACGCTCACATAATAAAATATTCCATGTAATATGACCGTTGAAATTACACAGAAAATATCTTCATATTTTAAATATCAAATTATCCCGCAAAAATGAGTTTCTATAAAGTCTGCGCCTGACAGCCTCAGTCATCCTTCATTCTGCAAACTTTTTGATATAAATTTAGTCTACCTTTTCATTGAATTTCAATCCGCAACTCTAAAATAAACTTTGATGTTTGAGCAAAGCTTCAATACATCATGATCAAAACTGCAAATTATATTTATAAGAAGCCCATTTGCTTAAGCACTTAATTTAATGAAATATTAATTCATTCATTAATTTTATAAGATTAATTAATCCTAATATTTTTTTTCAAATGGTCAATTTCACAAAAAGCGCATCATGATTAACATTTCATATAAATTTGCCATATTTATCCAAATAAATACAGGTTGTGTAATATCCCTCTTCAAAAAAGCTTCATGGGTTATTTGTAAAGGGATGAAGGATAATATTGTTGTTTTCAATTGCCTCTCCCTCATGATTAAATTAGGATAGGAAAGATATTACCAATTGTTAGGATAGTCGGTTAAATCCAAAACGCTTAACATTATATAATACAAGGATTCAAAATCAGATTATTGAAAAATCACCGTATTTCCAATCGATCGATTTGATCCAGGTATACCCTGATTTTTGGAGCTGAAATATATATATACTAATCTAATTAATAATTAATAAAGTCCTGCAGGATTGTTTATGAGTGAATACATTTACAATAATAATTGAAATAGCTTGTTGAATTTGAACTTGATAAAAGTTTTGGCATCATAAGAAGATATTATCAATATTTTAAATGATATTTTATTTATTATTACAATCATCTCAATAAAATAAGATCAAGATGATCGATTGGGCATCTTTATCATTTCTATTTGAATATGTGAATCATAGGGTCCAATAACTAAGCCACTCTATCAATAATTGATGATATTTATTCACCTGATTTAAATTGAACATAGCAATTAGCTTTGGTTTTAATTAAGAATTTATCATATCTACCTTAGGGGATACTAAATTGTTCCTCTACATCTCTCATTGCCGCAAATTGAATCAGAATAGGGTGTTTCCAAGGCTAAAGCCATAATTTCCTGAGGAATTGCTCCTGAAGGCTCATCCTGATATAAATTATATTCGGTAGACACCGGCGCTAACTTATTACTTTAACCAAATGTGGATCTTCAATTATGTTTTATTGCAGCAATTACCCCAGAATTATATTCAAAATGACCAAAAACTTTGCTCCGAGCCTTCATAAATCAACCGACGTCAACTTCAATTCTTCACATCAGCGTCGCCCGGAGCTGCGAGTCCACCTTTCTTCGACTTCATAATCATAAATTACATATTTGCGCCACGTTTTAATTAAAATTAGTATATATTTAGGTGTGGCAGGCTGACGTGCATCACAAGACCTGATTAATAATACACATGAACCTTTTATTTACTTAGCGTGTTTGAAAGCTCTCTGTGCGAAATAAAGCCTCCCAGGACAAATTCCATGTAACAAATTAATTACGGTTTTTTGTCTGCAATATTGCCGAAATTCTAGACATTAAAAACAATATCAACGCTCACAAAAAAGTGCGTCGTGTTGACGTCATGCGTATGTAAATTAGCCCTTTAATTATTTGAAATTATGGGAGAGAACGGCAATTCCAGGCTTATGGGACCCGATGAATTTTAATACTGTATTACCATTCATTTTTACCTTCATGTGTGCTTCATTCATACCGTAAAATGTCACGCTTCTATAGCAATAACCCAGTTTGAAGTTAGATTGGAAAATCTATGAATATTACAAACGAAACGCAAACAATGTGTATCGTGCTCCCTAAAAATATGACCACATTTTCGAACGCTCTATGTTAAATAAATGATTACGCATTATTAACATATTTTCGTAAAAACAGCTTATGGCACATTTCAATTTAAGAAAATGGTTTTTGTTAAATCTGCAAAAAATCACTTTGAACGCCATATTTCCTTAATATGGTTATGATTTTAAGCGGTCAGCAAATTTTGACATAGCTTTTGACTATATACCGTTTGACCTGTGACATGTAACTTGCTTTTAAAAAAAATATTTCGTATTATATTATGAAATAAATTATTAAATAGAAAATAAAACATAGCACGATCCATAATGTTGATAGAATGAGTACAAAATATATTGATCCTACATACAGATAAAGAAAGTTCTAATGATTTAGATAGAATACTACAATAATAAAAACCTTTGGATGGAAATATTAGATTATCCAGTTAGAAATGACGGTTTTTTTCCTTATGGAGAACGTTATTTTCCAAAAAAATTTTTTTCGAATCGCGTTTCAAGACGGTGGATTTTTTACAACTGTAACTAAAAATATTTGTGATACACTCGCAGAATTTCTAACTATTTTTCAATGCCAGAGATGATTTAAACAATTTAAAAGTGAAAATTTAGTTTAGAAAATAAAGTCCTAAGTGGAAGAACGGTTGAATTGGATGACGATATCTTGCGTGCTGAAATTGAATCAAACCCAACATAGACTATACGAAATTAATAGACAAGCTTAGATATTTCCAGAAAAAGTATACATCAAATATACTTGAAAAAAAAGGAAAGATCAAGGTGGTGCGCGAGAGTACATGTCATAATTTAATCGATAAAGAGAAGAAACAACCGTTATTACATTATCTTGTAACTGGAAATGAAAAGTAGGTAGTGCACTCAAATCAAAAACGTAAAAGACAATGCCTTTAAAAGCAGCAGGTAAAGAAATCAACCACTCGACCGCGTCTACCAGTAAAAATAGCTCGTTTAAATTTATAGTGGGATTCAAAAGGGATAATCTACCATAAAGTCCTTCCATATTTTTGTATATATATATATATATAAAAGATGACCAAAAACAAATCAAAGTAACTCGAATGACCAACGTTTTCGCGCCCACCTTATTTTCCTGACCTAACTTTTTTTGACTTACATTTATTTAGATCAATACAATATTATTTATCGGGGAAAAATCATAAATATAGAAGAGATTGAAATAATAAATAGAAAAATATTTTATATCAAAACTCGTTGAGTTTTAATCTTCCGGAAATTAAAAAAATATTGAATAGATAGAAAAGGGTTAAATCTACTGAGAGAGAACACATTGCATCGATGAAATTAATTAATACATATTTTTGTTTGAATTTAATTCTTTGATTTAAAAAACGACATTCCTAACTGGACAATCTATTATTATTAAAAAATATATATTTATCTAAAAGGTATCAATCAACAATTTGAATAAAAACGATCATTCCACTATTTTCTTGGTACGAAAACATGGTTTGAAAATTTAAGAAAAAATTGCAATGACCAAATTAATTAAGGTTTGAAATAGTTTTTTTTTTCATTGTAAGCGCAAATAATGCTTAATAAACAATGGGGCAGCATATTATTTAATTCAGGGGATGAGCTATCAATTATTATATTTAAAAATCACTAGAATTTGAAGTAAGCTTTCGATTTTTATCTTCTGACCAACAAATATTTTCTTAAAATCCCTGTAGAATTTTTACAATGAAGACTTATATATGATTGGAATAAAAGAACCAATGAGACATTAGATCAATTAGCTCATTGCTTAAAAGACCCAGAAGAGCTATTTTTGGTACTTATAATTTTTGATCATCACAAATTGTTAAATTCATTCTATTTTATATACATTTTCGAATCAAAATTCAGTACAACTTCTTCGATGTCTAAAATTTAAAAATATTTTGATTAATAAATGAATTCAGCCAATTATTGGCATGATCTTTGAAGCATTTTTATTAATTATTCGAACCTTTTTTTCCGTATTTATGAGTTCGTGTTTAGTCTAAAAACTAAGAATCAAGAAGCTTCAAATTAGATGTATCGCGCATTCAAAAGATTAATAGCATTTATTAGTATCTAAAACAAAGTCAAAAAATATCAATAGGTATTTGAATGGATGGATTCAAATATAATATGATCTTGTTGTGATATAAAATAGTTAGTTTTTTTATATTCGTTAAAGAGTTTTATAGAAATTAAACATTTTTATATAGTGGATTCTCATTACCATAAATATATATATATATAAATATGTATAAATTAGAGTAAGGTTATTTGATTAGAAATTTTAGATGAGCCAATCACTTGTAAGTGGCCCTGCCCAACTTAATTAATTTGTGCTAATTAATTGATGCCTACCTTTATTTAGACAGGAAATAAGATTAAATTCGGATCAATACGAACGATCGGAAACATCAATACTTTGTGAATCTCCCAAATTTGTTCCTATATTGAAATCATTTTTAATAATAAAAATTAAGAATCCAGGAACATACAATTTACCCTGTTTTTAAAAATACATTGACACAAACAAATTACACATTGTTTCAGGTCCTCAATCACCTTGTCGTGGTCGAAATAATTCAGTGCAGTTAATTTGCTGAAAAAGAAACGTTTTGAGATTTCAGCAGCGCTAAATTATCATTTTGATTTATGGCGTATGTTTGAAATGTATAAACGAGTTCGATGGTGAATTTTATACGCATATCTGACCTCGTAAAAGCCATTATCAATTTTGCCATGGCCATCCATCATGGGAACGTTTTACATTTCTGGTCCTTCTCTTTTGAACGGCCCCTTAGTATTATGAATTGCAGTCACGAAAAATGTAAATATTCGCCCCGAAAAAAGCACGCCGACTTGCGGTCCAATCAAAAATGATCGAATGTGTGGGTCATTTTGCGAAATTAAAATTTCTTTCGGTCGGAAAGCAGTTTTCCGCGTAGGAAACCTTGCATTGAGCACTTTATAGGGATGCAACAGTTCCGCATTGGGATCGATGAAGGCCGCATTAGAATTCGCCAAGGTTTCAAATTCATCGATAGACTGAAGACATGTGCTAACAAAAATTAAAACATCCCCAGTTAATTTTCCGACACAGCCTTATCAGATCTTATTGAATATTAATATATCTACAATATAATAATATTCATATTTAAGGTTTAACTTGAAAATGACTAGGATTTGGATCAACCATTCGATAATATATGCTGCACAAGAAAACAACTATTCCTGATTGTATAATTTCATACACAGTTAATAATTATACGGCTATTAATCATACATTTGAACATAGCCATATGAAAAGGCATTACTTAATGCTAATAAAAATAGATGGTTTTAATTATTAATTTACAATAAAATATGTTTATAAAATTTTATAATTCAAAATCGCATTTAATTATCAGCAAGGAAGTTCGGTTTATCTCAATTTTAGGAAAATAAGTATATAATGACATTATGAACATATGATTTATAGTAAAGAAACGTGTTTTTAGCATCAATCTTAAAGATTTATTAGTAAAATATAAAATATTCAATGCATTTGAAAATGGCAATTACAGTCTGAATATATACAGATTGTTTTGCACATGTATCGACAAATTTATTTTGGGGATTAGGAGGTTCTATTCCGTGGTTCGCACAGTCTCCAGACCTGACACCATTGGATTTCTTTGCCTGGGGAGGTGCAAAATAATTAATTTATACGACAGAGGTGCCCACAAAAGAAATCATAATTGAAAGAACAATAACCGCCTTTGCCAAAATTAAAAAGGTAATTCAGACAACTACAGTTGAAATAAGAAAAAGGTGTTATACGTACATACAAAGCAGACGTGACCAATTTGAACAATTTGAAAATATTGCAAAATACAAAAAACCGTCACTTTGTGCTATTACGACTATAGATTAAAAAGTCACGAAAATTTAAAGGTGAAAATTTTGGATGTTTTTTCAAAATGTAAAAAAAAATTCGCCAAAATTTTAGAAAATTTAGATACTTTAAGAAGTAGTAAAGGACTTTGAAAGACCAAGTGATTATTTTAAATTGATTAAATGTTACCGTAAGGTAACTCTCATCGTAAAATGATCAATTTCCGTGTGTATCTTTGAAAAAAACCAATATTTCATCAATGATTCTGCTTGAACATCTATGTGAAAATTGTGAGAATGTGCTAGGACCAAAGTATTAGGTAGAAAGTAAATAACATTTTGAGATTTATTTTTAGACAGTTTGTATCGAGACACGGTTCAGGAAGCACACATTTTATGTTGCTATCATAAAATTGAAGTGTTTTTTGCTTTAAAAAAAAAAGACTAATAACACATTCGATTAGATTGTGTTTTTCTAACGCAAATCTAGCCCTTGAAACTATAGTTTTAGTAAAACTTTTTTTTTTAATAAAACGTTCAGAAGTTCGCCAAAAAACAATGTATGCATTTCTTTTATCTAAGTATGAAGTCGATCTGAAAAATTAGTATTTAACTCATAAACTGCTGAAAAACGATATATCGATTGAGAAACTGTCGAGGACTGCTAACAACGTCGTTGATGACATCATAATGCTCTAAAATAAATATTTTCTATGCACTTATAAAGCATCTTATTTGCACGCTAGCGCAATATTCAAGAGTGTGGAAGATGACAACTTTCGTTCTATGCATAACACGCAATTGCGCCCGCCCCAATAAGCTATGGAATTAAATAATAAACTACTTCGAAAATTAATATTCGACAAAGTTTCTCGACAGCAGTTTGAAAAACATCATAGCAACCAGAGGATTAAAAATAATCCAACGCAAAATTAATATTGGTTTTTTTTCTGCTCAGGTATTTTGTTACCCCTAAATCATCATGAACAATAGAGAGAGACAATGTTTATATTTGGTGGAATGTCAAAGAACTTCCCAGTCACCCCAAATATTAATATAAAACTATTGATTCATTGGGGAGCCGCATATTTATTGGGGTTGTATTCAAATATAAAATCATATACGTCAACTTGCTTTTGTGAAAATTCGAGCTAATTTAATATTGATAGCACACAGCTTTATTCTAAAAAGCTGTTCTAACAAAATACCATTGTGAAAAATTTCATCATTAATAAATAAGTAAGTTAAGTCACGACCTCTGTGCATTGAGACCACGTCGAGCGCAGCGTAATTTTTCTTCATATTTAAGTAAGCCAACTCGGAGAGGAATGGCTTAACTTCTTTTTTTGGACAGATTCTTCCAAGTGTGAAATGTTACAGGTCAAGTTGCTGAATCCGAACGGGCACGTATCGCTTAAATATTAAAATATACGCAAGAAGTTGACTTTGATGTTCGATGTTCGACGATTTAAGCCGGGGCGTTTTAAGCTTAATACATGAAATTTTGGCAATGCAACCTTAATTAAATTCGCATTCGAACTCTGAAATGATCGCGTTTTGAGTTTTTACCGGATGTGCTTAAATAGATAGCATTTTGAAGCTTCAGGATCGATTTCAACGATGTATTTTGTATTTACGCCGTGAACGTTAAACAGACGCCATTTTTGATATCATGTTTTAATTTTAAAAAAAAATGTATCGGAGAGAATCGCAAAATTTTCAATGACTGAACATGGCGTGAATTGAATGAAAATACACAGAAACAGCGAAGAACTACCGCTTCCGCTGAAAATAACCGGACCAAATGTACTGATCGTGAACAGAATGTCGGGATGAAGAAATATCGTATTTTATTTCAGCTCTGGAATATTATATTTGTTTCTCTCTTCGTTTTTGACACAGGGGCCATATTAAATAATTTATCCTATGATTTAAAAATTAGGTCATCTAGGAGCCTAGAGAACCGATTCCGTTCCAAATAGACACAACTGATTATTTTATTAAGATCACATAGGCGATGTCGTTACTATAATTTAGCTGATTATTTGCACAGCATCTCTTGGAAAATGTCTTATTTAAACAATAGACAAAGACTTTGTCTATAATATTTTGTATACAATTGAAGATTTCTAAAGGAAGAAATAAAAGTTGTCGCTTCAAGCAATAAAATCTTATAATGTAAACAAGCCTCAAAATGATATAAATGCATAATGTAGTTTGCTATATTTAAAGATATTCATAGATTAAAAACATTGAAGATATGTTTAAATGTAAAATATTGATTTTACGCGGAATGCGAGCATGTCTATGGTTATTCATATGCATATGCCGACGTGAATTTACTAGCGTGCGTACGGTACTTAATAGTTACAACCGGTTATAAATCTCCTCAGTATTGAATTATAATGGAAATTTAATATAAGGATTTTCAAGATTAAGGTGCGTCGACGAAATGGAATCTACACACTAGGGAATCCAGCCCCGGGATCTCAAAATCTGGACGCTTGGAAACAATAGCGTAACTACAAATTAGCGAGCTTAGGCGACGTCTAGAGGCAGTAACTGTCTAATATATGCATACATATATGTTTTTCAAATTGTTATATTAACCTTTCCCTACCGGTGATGTATTTACTACACATCGACTCTTATAATGGGAATATCGATATGAAATCGTCACTAGTCAATGCAAAAAGGTTCATGCTTCACACACAAAGAAATACATGTGGATTCTTGGTCTAGTAAATTTGAGAGTGACAAATTGTGCGGGATCCAAACGTCCTACTTGGAAACCATTCCAATACGATTCAGATGCTTCACCACCGTATTTGATTGAGATTAAATAATATTCATCTTTACTGCGATGTTCCTGGTATTTTAACGGAGATCAGTTTCAAGTTCAGTACAACATCATCGATGGCTGAAGGGCGCCTCTTTCTTCATCAACTCTTGACAAAATTGTTTTAAAATAATATAATAAACATAAGTAAAAATACGACGTTTCTTATGCATCAACCTAATAGATTCTTACGCATGCACCGCTTTCCGTTCTGTGGTGATACGCGGCAAGTGAAGAATCGTTAGATAGCCTTGGGTGCGGGAAGGTGTCCTTCCAACAGGCTCAAAGCTGAAAACTCTCTCTCCATAAATAAAATACAATATTTAAGTCGAGAAGGTTTTTTATCGACATTCGATCGTCTCTATCCTATCGCTCGGCTTGGCATACTCGCTACATTTTAATACAAAATATAATAATTTTCCATTTCACAAAAACACAAACAATATTGTTTATATAATTATGGTTAGATTAGGTTAAATTAGTTGTATCATTTCGCATTTCTTTAAATTAAACAAGTATTTTTTATGAAATATTTAAATAAAATAATTGATTTCATGAACTCTTATAAAGGTATGGATTAAAACGATGTCATAAAATTTGATCAATTAGTAATGTTAATATTTTATACTTCTAAGAGGTCAAATTACGATTGATTAGGTTGGGCAAGGCGTTCTTTCATAAATTATAATACAATAAAGTAATAGGATACTACCACCTTAAGATTATGTGTCCCTAAATACTTCATCCCTGTTTGGAAAGCGTTATGATATCTTAAAATGAAAATATAACAACTCTTATAAAATTCTTAATTGTGTCATTATAATGTTATTCAAGTATTTAACAAGATATAATATATACATATCGTAAAATGCTTATGAAATACCTAAAAAAATATTTATCTAAGCATTTGTATGAGACTTGAGAGAAGCAGTGAATATAAATAACATAATTATACAATATCGCAAATTAATACTTAATGCCCCTTGTATTTTGTCTAGTTGTCCTTTAGAAAAAATCTCCAATTAAAATAATACATGCTAAGCTATTGTCTGCTGTTCTGTCACAAAATGGCTTAACACGTCCAAATTTCGACGTTGTTTATTCAAAACTCACACGAAAGCTTAACGAAATTATAGTACTCTTATTTGATTATAGGACCGTCATATTATACAGTGTTTATTCCCATCATGTCCACCTCAAACGCCCACCTACGACGTTCTCAATTTGTTTCATTTAAGTGCATGTCGAGCGCGGCTCGAAAATGTCATTTGTGTAATTTAACCACTTTTCCATTCGATCAGATGTGTAATTCGAGATAAGGAAAAAAATTAAATGATTCCCCAGACCCATTTTCAATGTAAAATCCATTTACCATATTGGCGAAGACCGGTCGGGAAACGGGGAAAGCGTAATTGACGATAATCGCCCGTGAATCGGCTCTCATTATTTGTTCCGAGACCTCCAAATCCATACTCCTGGTCACGTAAACACCACGAAGAAATGTGGAATTACCCTATGCAAAAAACGGTCTTCCCATTGTCTATGACCATAATCGTCTGTTTCAATTATACAAAGTAGTTTTTGACCCGTGTTTGCAAACCGGGAGCAACTGGCCAGGGTTAATAAGCCTTAAAGCCTTTTTTGTCTCCAGCCTGGAGCTTCATTTCGCAAATTCTACTTGAATTTCGCTTTCAAGTTTATTTACATTTATGTTATTAATACACTTGCCTAATTATTTCAGCAGAAACCACCACAAGAATAATTTTAACACAGTACAATATACATTATGCTACAAATACTTATGGTTTGACAATGAATTATAGAGGTCTATCAACACGAACTATAAATATGAATACATACTTATAACCAAATTTGATTTGTTTTTAATAGATCTATAATTAAAAAATGCTAGCAAGCAAGTTCTTACAATATTATTTATTATAAACGAAGTTGACAAAGGCGATATTTCCTAATATTTATAATTTCTAAAATTTATAGGACCTATTATTAATATAGTGGGTAATTCCTTGATTCGTATTAAAAAAAAGCAAGGTGTAATTGCTTTAAAATAATATAGAAACTAAAAATATTAATATTTTCAATCGATCATTTCATTTTATATTTAGCTGGATTTTCGGCTTCTGTAAGAGTAAATTCTGAGATAATTAATGAAATTGGGCAGGGCTTACGAACGAATGAGATACAAAAAATGCTATCCATAGAATAATATATTCTCAAGATCACTCACAGTTAATTTATGGAAGTTCAGACTGTAGTGAATCAATCGCTCGGTTCGTCTAGTCCTCCTAATATCCAATTGTTAAAAAGGTTTAAGAATAACTGGGACAAAATTAATCAAAGTGTTTCTAAAACAGTAATTACTGATATAACGTCCTCAAAAATTATATAAACTGTTACTATAGACAACAACTTTAAGTGTATGAGCCTCGAGATGACTAGAAAGAGTTACTGAATCTTTCCATCATTTACTTCTACTTCTCTTGAAAAAGGAGTTTCGTTTAGGAATCCTTTTGGTCTAAATCGTGCTAAAAAGATGGCTTAAATTATGAAACTTGAATTTTTTTATTTAAACATCAGTTTAAACATTATTTTTGTATGTTAAAATAAATTTAAGATTTAAGAAGATAAGATAACTAGACTTATGTTCTGATAAAGTATCTTAACTAGCATTGCCTGAATTTTGTAATGAGGTTGTATTTATTTAATAAAATGAAGGACAGAATTTGAAGAAGATTGGAATTGAATCCATAAAGTCAAATTTAATTTCATAAATCATACTATCTGCAATAATTTATTAGTTATGGCCAAAAGTTTATATCCTTCGGTATGTTTTTAGACACTAACCGAAGTCCTATATAGCGCTTTAAAACTCAATGCTTCATCTCATTCATTTAAGGATTGAAAATTTCACTTGGAGTGGAAAAAATTGGACTGATTTACTGTAATAATATAATATATAGTTCCATAAAATCTTTTTGTAGTAAGAATTCCTTTGCGCCTAAATTTTCTGCAATTCAAAATCATTTTAAACATGGCTTTAAGAATAAGCGATGTAACCCTATTTCAAGCTTATACATATATTGAATGACAGCAAGTAAACCATTTAATAACGAAAACCCATTGAATATCAGAGCAAATTCTTTAGAAAATGACATTTTTCTATTTAAAGTTTTCCTCGCATTTTCTTTTCGATTTAAGAAGTATTTCCTGAACTTTTCCACGGCAAATACAGAGAGTTTCGGCGTGCCATTTTATTTAATTTCTTTCCAGCAGCCCTATATCCTTTCCGTAAAAAGTTCGCCAGGAAAATGTGGCAACAAAAAGCGGATACTCGGAAAAAGTGAGATAAATATGACCGCGATGTTGATTTTGAGCCAAAAAATGCAAGGCCTTGTTTCTGTAGACTTTTACTAATGTTTTTTCTCGTAGCTCCAATATTTTATTTTATTTCGAAATACCTATTTTATAACTGTGTAAATATTTGATTCAATTAAATAATTAATTCCCAGCGGAATACTGAGACTACGTCCCGTGAATAGATCAAATAAGCTCGTGCAAATTAGTTGAAAAAAATATTTTTATGTGAATATTTTAGAAACTATGCAATAAATTTGAATTATTTATATAATATTATAATATTTTTGCAAAAGAATAACATATTTTTATATCAAATGTTTTTTCAACTTGCCTATCATTTTAGTTGCTGTTCTCTTCGTATTCTCCAATATTGCAGAGCATCCAATTGGTCTTTTATTTCCTCCTTCAATTTCCGGTCATCTTTTTCTACCATTCATCCAATTTCTGAAGGTTGCATCCATCCCATTTAATCCCAATTTGTCGTAATATTTTTGTCGCTATATATCAAGTACTTTCAAAAGAAATGTTCAATCTTGAACTGAAATCAAACTCGATAATTGCTAATTTTTAAATTGCAATAATATTCATATTATCCTTTCTAACACGCACATAATGCATATTGACTAAGAAAAGCACGCATATTACTATCCATTCGTATGCGTTTATTATATATATATTAATATATATCGTGTTGCTAAAGAATTTGGCGACGGTTGACTATACCTGGCCACTTTGTACTCAACGCCACTTTTAAACTCTCTAATTGTGAACAATAAATCTCCCTCGTTATGGATTGACTATATGGAGGAACTTCAAAGTAGATTATCCCTTTGGAATCCCACTATACATTTAAAAGAGCTATTTTTGCTATTAGACCCGGTCGAGGGATTGATTTCTTTACTTGCCCCTTTAAAAGCTATTGTCTTTTGGATTTGAGTACAACACCCATTTTTCATCTCCAGTCCAAGATAATGAAAAAATGGTTGTTTCTTCTCTCTTTCGATTAAATCATGACAAACACTCCTTGATCTCATCAGTAATATCGTGCGGTATCCACATCCCCTGTTTAATGGCCTTTCTTATTTTTTCAAGTGTATTTGAATCAATTTCAGCACGTAAAATATCGTTATCTACTTTAACCGTTTTCTCACTTCGGAACTTATTTTCTAAACTAAAATTTTACTTTAAACAGTTCAACCAAATATACAATACAAAACACAGTCTCATAACTTAGTACAGCGGTACTAAAACACGAAAAACATATAATTTTTTGGACGCAAATTCATTTCGCTGATTAAAATAAATACATTAATTTTTAATTATGATTAACATTTGTGCTGAAATTCAGTTTTCCTAGAGAGCTTATTCTTATACGTTTTGCTTAAAATTAGCATTCTTTTGGCCTCTTAAAAAAGTTATTTATTTTATAAATGCGATGAAAGATAAATAATTAAGTGTATACGTGCAAAGAAAAATAAAAAGGCCGGTTGTTTAGACAATTTGATTTTGACATTCTATAGCAATAATTACGGAGAGGTCTAGAGAATGAGATCCGGACATTGGATTTTTGTGATCTAATATAGTTAAAGCTCTTTTGTTCTCTGAATTAAGAATTTTTATTGTGGTTTACTACGACGAAAAATATAGATGTATTGACAAAGATAAAGTCAGACTTATGACCATGACTGTATTTTTTTCATGTTTAATGTCTGAAGAAAATCCCACAAAAATTTCATATAAAAACACATGACAAGTTTTTGCGTCAATATGAAAATTAAATGTATCCCTTGGCATAAAGAGACATTCCTGGAATACATATAATGTATGAATAAAAAACATGCTTCAATTACGTGGAAAATACACATATATAAACATGTAAAAATACATTATGTCGACGTTTTGGCTCTTTATATTCAACCAAAATATATCAAAAGGGCTATTTTGATTCTACAAATTCACAAACGAGCTGGTAGTATGATGTAGAAATTTTATGAAGGAACAAGCAATTTGTTTGCATTGTGATATATGGTCTGGCTGACCGCCAATTCAAAGAAATCTGGCGGATGTCTTTTGCGCCCAAAAATATCTACTTTTGAGAATAAAAATTCTTCCAGTTGTTAAAAACATATCATACAGTCAACGTGATTTAATATTGCACTGAACGTATATTTAGTTCTGGTCAATTATATTGTTTGATGAAGGCTTTAACATTTTACTCCCATGTCAAGGATCATTGTCAATTAAAACCGACAACCGGTCATTTCGGTCAATGTGGAATTCATCAGCTAATGAAAATTGATACTAAATTAAATTTTAAATGTCATACAATCTATCATATTGAATAATTCAAATTGATTTAAATATATCAAAAAATAGCATTCCATGTTCGAATATAATCCAATTTATGCGAGCGTCATACGAATGCAAATGGCAGTCATTAGACCGGCTTCCACGTCAGTACTTACGTCTTAGTCAACTTTTTTTTTGCTCTTTTTCAAAAGTCGCTAAAAGCTAAAATTGTTGAGCATTTCTCGCTTATAACTTCGAATTGTGCAGTCGACGAGAATTTCCTCAGTCTCTTATATGCCGAGTTTCATGTTTCAAAGCTTCCAGGAAGGTTTCCATTACTTTTTGTTGTGAACATCTACCTGATACAATAATTATACGAGAAATACAAACAAAACGCCGTCTTAACTCTGTAATTTCAACAATTAACATAGATATTCGGTTTCACTGTTTAATTTTCAAAACAGTTGTATATGATTCTCGACATGAAGATATTTGTATAAAATTCATTATTAAAAGAAATTATTTTAATGAATGCCTTAGTATATAGACTGTCGATAGTTTGAGTATCCGTAGAAATGCTGAAGAGAATTTCAAATATATGTATTTATTTAATTATAAACCTCTATTGAGAAAAATAAAATATTACAAGGTAAAATGGTGTATCAATATACACAATTACGTTAAAAAAATGGTTTAACAATTTAAGTCTTAAATTACTATCCTTGTCTTAATTACAAATATAAATTTTAGTTATTTATTGAGTTAATTTAATTTTGTATATAAGGGGAAAATAGGAAGGATTTTGTATAATAAAAATTTGTTGCCGAAAGAGCACTGCGCCGACGAAAAATGGAGTGCAGCGCCCCCATAGCTGCTAATCCGCGGATTCGAGCTAACGACACCTGTGCTCCTCAACTCAGTCCTCTGTCCGAAGTTACCCCCAAGTATTTCACTTGAGGTTTCCATTCGATGGAGCTGAACCTGATAACTATTGGATCAATTATACAAGCGTTTTCACCGGATAATAACATAGATATCCACTTTTCATAACGCTTCACGTACTATCCGTCGGTCAACAGACTCAAACTAAACAAAGAGAAAAGCCTTAAACCTAAGATTCCATTTCTATTTTTATTGTGATTTTCATCTGTTAGTTAACTATTGCCTTCTAAATACCCAAAATGACCGACTAAACTTAGATCCAGATAATAAATATGGAAGATTTTAAAATTGCATAAAAAAGAGCAGACATAAAAGTTCTCAAGTATTAATCATTAAAATTATGTAACGTATACGTATGAATTAAATCATAAATAAAAATATAAATTGACACAATTCCAAAGTCCCTACTTCTCATTATCTGTTTATTATATTTTCAAGTCAAAATCAATAGTCTACTTGGAATCAATACAATTTTCATCGATATGATAACTCAATTGTATCTAAGCTTATTATAGTCTAAGCTTTGAATATAACAACTGGAATTTTAAAATGTGATTTATAACCACATTTTAAAATCGCAAGCTCTCCCGAACATATTTTTATGCGATTTACCGAATTCACAATGTTTTGCAAAGCATGCACCGGAGCACTGATGTGCATAAAATGCTCAACGTACTCGAATGCTTCAGTTGGAATGTCAACTCTGATATATGACGGGATGTTAATAAAACTCTTTTCTCATATTCTGCATATTTTGCTCCAATAATCCATCGATATCGTCGAGCAAACGCATTCTTGCGCCCTAGCGCCCTATTACAAATACTGCATGCATTATACACCCTATCAAAGAGCCATCCATAACACATTTCGCCGTTTACGTCTATCCCGAGCTTCCTTTGTTAGCTTACTGCCTTCGAAATATTCGGCGTCCTTTGTATAACATTTTTATTATAGTCGATATATTTCAATAAATTCAGGAACTGTTGAAGGCTCTGGCGAAGAATGAAGCTAACGACAGTGAGCAAACTTATTCCTATAAATGAAAAGATGCTGAAAATCTTATGCTTAGAGAGTCAAAAACATAAAAAACAAATTTAAAATATTACTTATACGCTTAATATGGACGAACTTTAGTAAATAAGTTCACTGTCGGATTGTGTAGAGATCTGCAGAGGAAAAAAATTGGCCAAGAAATAATTAAAATACAAGTTCTCTACCATGGTTTTTTTTTTGAGGCCGAGAGGAAAAGCACACTTACGAGATGGAGTAAGCCGGCGGAAAGAACACGTCTTCCCGCAGTCAAAACTATCATATGAATTTTTATCTTCTTTCTTACGCATCTGCATGATTAATACAAAGGATTTGATCACAAACAGCCATCATTCGCTGCTTCATCCCCGTAAACATATTTGTAGATATAATTTGCACTTAATGTAAACTAATTGATATAATTTTTGAATATTTGGTTAGAATTATCTCATCGTCAAAGACTTAAGCAGATTTTGTCTCATGCTTTGAGTTTTGATTCGGATTTAACGACTCATTATTAACATTTGCCAACACTATTGGCCAATTAGAGAATACATTTAACAAATTGAATGATTCCGTAAGCGTATCGATATTTTAATGAGCTCCAAGTCCTATCCTGTTATTATTTACTAAATTAGCAGAAACAAGTATTGTTAATATTTGCCACATGAGTCGGAGCTTTCCGCATTATTATCCATAATACCATAATACTCGCATTGCGGTATGAATACTTGGAGCAGAATAAAGTTTAACGAACCACATTAACTTGATGAGACAACCGACACATACTGTTCACTTTTTCCCCATATCGTATAAATTGATATAGTTATCGCTATAAAGACCCCGCATCATTTCGACGGGGTTCATAATATATACATATTTCGGACAAAAGCTTTCTTTAGAAAGCTTTATCGTTTGGCGCTACCGGCACGCCTGGAATGTTGGTACTTCCTTTTCATTTATGAAAAATGCTCCATAAGCCTACCCCAATTTTCATACATTAAAGATCATTTAAAAAAGACATTAACGTTCCGGTTTTGATACATCACAAAATTATTGATGGCTTCCTTATTCGCGTGCTGGCATTGCAATTATAAAGAGATTATTTCGTTGTATTATTCATGGAGTCCCTGTGATATTTTAATATATTTTTAAACGACATTCACGAACACATATATTATATCTTCATTTTGATGATAGTGATTAAAGTAAAACATCAGTAAAACGCTTTATGCTATAATCTCTGGCAATATAATTTGAAATACGTATCAATCAATTTCGCGTGGAAAGGTCATAACCATCATATTAATAAAACACACTGCGGAGTTCCCAATGATTCTAACATGTTTTTTTTAACCTTTTTCTACTTAATTTATCTGATGATGTCTAAGATTTAGACTTATTGTACTGAAGCATCAAGGATATCGGGTAATAATTTCATCAAACAATCCTTTTTAATAAATAATGCGATTTCCGTTTCCATATGATTCATAGGAAAAAGTTCACTTGCCATCACAAAATGTGAAATATTGTAGTGTAATGGAATAGTAGAAAAAAAAACGATGGAGAAAATATGTCGCTCATAAATTTTAGGACGAAAAACTGATATGTTTGCATTTTGACAGTCGGAAAATATGTACAATGTATCTTTGAAAAGCCAAATTTTGTATATGTAACAAAGTGAAAATGTTTTATAAACGCTGAAATTGCAAATTTAAAAAAATGGCTAAATGTGTGTCTCAGCCATCCCTTTGACAACACGTTTTGTATATTTTGTTGAACTGTTAAAAGTGAAAATTTTAGTTTAGAAAATAAGGTCAGAAGTGAGAGAAGGGTTAAAGTAGATGACGATATTTTACGTGCTGAAATTGATTCAAATACACTTGAAAAAATAGGAAAGACCGTAAAACAGGGGATATGGATACCGCACGAAATTACTAATGAGATCAAGGAGTGTGTCATAATTTAATCGACAAAGAGAAGAAACAACCTTTTTTACACTATCTTGTAACTGGAGATGAAAAGTAAGTATTGTATTCAAATCAAAAACGCAAAAGATAATGGCTTTCAAAGGGGCAGGTAAAGAAATCAACCCCTCGACGCGGTCTAACAGTAAAATGGGTCTTATAAATGTGTAGTGGGATTCCAAAGGGATAATCTATCATGAAGTCCTTCCATATGGTCAATCCATAATGAGGGAAATTTATTGTTCACAATTAAAAAGTTTAAAAGTGTTGTTGTATACAAAGAGGCCAGATATAGTCAACTGTCGCCAAATTGATTGATAGCCGAACAAATAAACTGTATAAAATATGAATAAATGCATAGTCTGTGTGTCTGAGGGAACGTTCAAGAAATACTAATATCCTATCATCAATTTAAGTTTGCCAATAATTGCCATTTTCGTTAAAGACACAGCTCTATTATCACCACACGAAAACCTTATTTAACTTTCACTAAAATACAGAAAACGATGTCATCTTAATTTGAGCGCACAAGATTCAGTTTTGGGATACCACATCGACCTCCAATATTGACATTATCCAGGACAATCAGTCCAGTTCAAGTATAACATATGGCAGTCAATGCTTGTTGATTGTAATAAACAACATAATACTCACAGAGTTAAAGATGAAAGCATTAACACGAGAAATTGAGTGTTACAATAGTTATTTAACCGTCTAGTTGGAGGACTGATCAAACAAAAGCTAAAGTGGGTTGTGCTTTTAACCACGACTTTAACGAAATATTCAAAGACTTGAGAGTCTAAAAGCTTGGTTAAATAGTAAAGTAACCAAATATTGGTATAGTGGGTTAGATCTTGGACTCTTGTTATATATTCGAGTTCAAATTTAGGCCATGAAAAATGTTTTCACTGTGGTAATAAATTTGGAAATTCAATCGATCGTCAAATTTTCTAGATTTGAAACGATAAAAACTGAATCCATTAATTGCAATATAAACTAATATTTCACTTAAAATAATTATAATTTCTCTAATCACTCAAAGATCCTTTTAACACTTTACGGTTCGTTCCCGCATTAACGCGTAAATAAAAGGACGTAACATTAGGCTGAAAAAAATATCGTACGAAATTTACATAGGTTTAAATTTATTTCTCAGGATGATAGTACACACATGTATCAATATTTCAATCGTATAAAATATATGTAAATATTATCCGACGACAAAATATGGCAAATTGTATAAGATTTTTTTTTTACAAATACGTCATAGAATATACGTTCAAATACACAAATTTAAATATATTCTATTTTTTTATACAAAACGATAAATTGACTGAATGTTGTCCTTTCAGTACTTTTACTTTTCCAGGGGTATTCAACTTAATTTATAGTTAAATTACTTTATGCAATTTACTAAGCTAGAACAGGCAGCCAGGTTGAAACTCACTGATATTTTTTACATACATCAATGCATATTAAATCAATAAAAATATTGTTTTATGTAAAATATAATTTTAATCTCTTGGCTAGTTTAAGAATTATATCAATTTTACTAAACACGTGCCATTATATGCATTTTGTGCAAAGCTCGCCCCGACTCCAGACAAAGTTTAGTGCGGAACACCCTAACTGTAAAGTGTTAACTTAACCCCATGTAGAAGTCAATGAGAAACTACCGCAATTAAATCAACCATTCCTAGAAAAGTCTTCTAAATAAAGACCAACAAAGTGTTTTATGGCAGTCATTGTCGTTGGTATTTTCGTGAGAACAGTTACACTTTTTTTGGGAAAATAGAATAACAATTACACCTTTTTTGAAAAAATAGCTAACAAGTTAGAAATTCCACGAACATCCGTTCATAATCATCTGACAAAATTGGGCTACATCAATCGTCCAGATATGTGGTTTCCTCATGAACTGATTTACTCAAATAAACTTCAGCGTATTTCAACATGCGATCTTCTTCTCCAACGACACAATAGCCAACCTTTTTTGAAGAGACTTGTCACTGGAGATGAAAGTTGGAAACTCTATGAGAATATCCAATGTAAACAGTCTTGAACCAAGGGTACAGAAGCTTTAACTGTAACTAAACCTGGTTTACATTCAAAAAAAGTTTTGCTATGCATTTGGTGGGACTTGAAGGAGGTAATTTATTATGAGCTACTTCAGCAAAGTGAAATGATCAATTCAACAAAATATTGTTTCCAACTAGACAATCTAAAAGATACAATTGCCAAAAAACGGCTAGAACTAGCGAAAACACGAGCATGTATCTTTGCTCGTCAAAAATAAATTATTATCATTTGACTGGGATGTTTTACCTCATCCTCCATTCTTTCCTGACATTGCCCTTTCAGAATATTATTTGTTTATTTCATTGAAAAATTATTCACGTGGTAAAAAATTTAATTAAAAAAATAATATAAAAATGTACCTTGATCAATATTTTGCTAACAAACCTGGGAAATTTTGGTAAGAAGGCATTATGATGCTTCCGGAGAGATGGAGAAAGGTAATAGAATAGAATGGATCATATATTATTCAATAAATTTTGATGTAATACAAATTATTGTTTATTTTTTTCTTAATATGAAAACGAAAGAAACTTATGGGACACCCTAATATAAGCACTATATTTCTTATAGAGCACTCAATATAGCTTATGCGAGTTTGTAAGACAGGATCAAGTAAAAACAAATAAAATTATGTCTTTCAGATTCAGCCGGCGCTCAAAAATACTCAGAGCCATCCTAAAATTATATAAATGCGAAAGTAATATAATAAAAATTTGCATAACGAATCCACTGAATGGCAAGACGAGATTACTGCTTCATAATTCTTGACAGTCGAACTGAAAATGTTATCATCCTATAATATCATGTCCCTCATTAGCATAAAATTCTAATAATTCCGCCATGTTTCTGAAATAACTTAAGAAGGCAGACACGCACTTCCTCGTCACGTTCCCTGAACTTCTCGATTTATCCAATAACAAATGAATATAAGATGAGGACCTTCAGCACCGGCCAGAATTCCACTGTTCTGTTCTGCTCAAAATTGATTCAGCAAAAATAGCACTATTGAATTTATAAAATATCTTTTGAATATTTTAAAAGACGCTTTGCTTTCACGCAGAGTTTCTGCGATTCGGGGAAAAATTTCCTTCGGAAAGTTTGACGTATCATATTTATTTTTGGAAGATTTCTATTTTGTATTTCAATCGAAAACCTTCACGGAGCAGTAAATATTCAGCATTTGCGAAAAACATTTCGATTTGATTCCGCGAAAAATGTAATAGCAACAATCCGCGGCTGAAAAGAACACAAAGAGAAAGCAAGACTTGACATTGAAACAACTTTTTGTATTGAAACCTCACACAATTAACGCTGAACCGTTAATAAAGTCAGACAAGGACGTCTATGATTATCTTATTGGCTTGAATAATTAAAGCATTTAAAATGATTATAATCTTGCGACTCACCCAAAGATTCTTTTGAGCAATATATAATCATAATTCAAGCAATGAGTATGAGAATGCAAGAACCAACTCAGATCATTATTTTAGTGGCTAACATAAATTTTTCAACAAGACTTAAAGAATGATTGAATATTTCCCATTGTTGTTAGTTTCAGTTCTATTGCATTGTAACAGAATCATTATTTTTCCTTAAACAGGAATTCAAGGTAAGCAATTAGTGTATAACATAAGGGGAGTAAAAATTAATCAAAACCAAATAAATCACACCAAATTATTATAGTTTTTAAATTAAAATAACTGTTGACAATATATCGTGAAACGACGTGGAATCTACATAGATTTTTTATTTTAAAAATACCTTATTCTTTATTGAATGTTTTTAATCTCTATAAAAAACTTTTCTATGAAAAGCATGTATAATTTGGAAACTTTATATTACTTTTCCTGTGTGGTTAAAAATATAGTATTATTACAATAAGATTTTCAAGAAGAGAGAAGACCTATAAGTGGGAAGCAAAATTGTAATATTATGATATTAAACAACAGAAAATCGGACATATCATATGAAAACAACTACACAACAGAAGTGCCCACAAAAGAAATCCTAATTGATAGAATAATCGTCGCCTTTCCAAAATGAAAGAAGAAATGCTACTTCAGAGTCGAAATAAGAAAAAAGTGTGCACACGAAGCAAAAGTGACGAATTTGAACAAATTTTGTAAATAAATTTAATAAAAACATCTCTAATAAAAAAATAAATAAACCCCCCCCCCCCGACCTCCGAAAAAAAATTGTCAAACCATGTGTAAAATATCCTGTATTATATGATGTTCATCGAATGATTTTTTTTATAAAATTTGTTTTTTTATTGGATACAGACAATCGATACGGACAAAGAAAATATTTTATCATTAATGTGGTAGTTTTTCACTTAACTTACACGCGTGGCAAAATTAGGATAAGATTATATGAATATGAACTTTTTCTTTGGACAGGATAAAATCTATGAGTAGCCTGATTGATAACAGTAATTGTATAAGTATTTACTTTTTTCAATTTACTTCTTTAAACAACTAATTATTCCACACGAGAGAGAGATCTGGCTACAGGAGGGACGACTTCCCGCAGCCAAGGTTAACCGGCGACTCTCCCGACTCCCGCCTCCTGCGCGTCACTACCCAATCGGCAACTGTGCACGCGCATTAAGCGATCCGTCAGTATACAGATGCAATGTTTCCGTAGGACCACAAGAGATGGCGCTGTTAAAATAACAAATTACATCTGAAAAGAGACGGAAGATGTTGCTGTTAATCTGGAGAATTAAATCTGCTCAGATTAACAGCGCTATTACGTGGGGATGATAAATCACCCACGCTACAATATCAATTGTTTCTATCCCCAAATGTTCTTCACAGTCTGAATTTGAACTCGAATCTTTATAATAAGAGTATCAACATTTCAACTGCACAGTTTAAACGCAATACTTAATATGGAGGGTCTCATAACGAATATGCATATTTCAATTTAATTTAAGCAATTGATCACATTATTCTTAAAAAAATTACCCATTCATTATGAAGTGCGTTCTTTTTCGTATATGTATTAAGGGCTCAAGCCAGCATTTGCGAATAAATGAAACAAGGCTCATCAGGCTTTCAAGCAATGTTTAAAAAAAATAATCAACTCTGTAAATATTTTCGCAGACGGGTATTTATTTGAGAGCGTAAACAATTTAAAGAAAATATATATGCAAGTTCCATGGCCGACCCCAAAAAAAAACACAACCTTTTTACGAATTTCACCAATGCAAACAGAGATGTTATTATACAAAAATAGTCATTATACATACGAAAAATAAAACGGAGGCCGTATAAATATAATGTTTGCTCGTGAAAATCCACGTATGGAAAACGGGCCCAGGATGTAATAGGAGGTCTTCCCAGGACTTAAATTAGAATTTTGTATGTTTTTATTTCATTCACCGACAATTTTAATGGCAGCTTTAATTAAAGCGAAATTTTATAACGCTGTTATGTCCCAATACTGAATATTTCCGACGGAGTATTATAAACCATCAAAGTAGATTTTGTGTTTACTTTTACAAATTTTTAATAAATCAAAAAACTACTGCCATTTTATCCAATTGAAAAGCTGAAAATTTAATGCTTCTCAGAAATTTAAAGGTCACATATTCAATATCACAAATTAATATTCGACACTTGGTTTTCTGCGAATATCATTTTATCATCATAAGCTTGCAAATTTCTTACTATAAATTCAATGAGTATAGTGACATTATATTTGCAAACCTGTTTAAATAGTACCTCATTAAGTTTATTGGCAATTATTACAAAAACTTTTGCATCTTCAAACAATGCATTTCATATCCTCGTCCTGTATTTATTACAAATATTGTTCAATGATAATAAGACGTATTTGTTATTCTAAAAATTACTTTACTGCAGAATTTGTATTGTTTTTAATTACATCTAAATATTGTTACAAATTCAATTCCTCATATGACTTAATCAAACATTTTTCTGAAGGGAAAAGGCACTTAAAATATTAACTACTACTTCAGGTGAAATCATGATCTATTTAAATCTTTCTATTTTATGATCACTCGCTGCTTAAAATTATTGATTGGCTTCGCTTTCAGTTAAATATTGTTATTTTATGAATGGTTTATATATACTTTTTAAAAAGACAAATAGACAATAGGCATCGTCTTTCGAACTACATTTGTTGCTTGTGATAAGTTATATTATAATATTAATGCTGCTTTCAGTACCATTAAAACTGTTTTTAAAATGATACGAGGAATATCCCGAAAGTAAGTGTACTAATTTTTTATATTGTTTTTTACTAAAGTGTATTTGATAGCAAAAACAGAATATTGTTGATACGTTTATTAAATATTATACAACATAATCGCCATCCCGTTCAATGCATCTGGTGAGTCGTGGCACAAGCTTTTTTAAGCCCTCCTCGAAAAACTCTCCCACCAGCTCCTTCCCCCACTTTAGAACCTCTTTATGCACCTGCTCATCGATTGAAAATTTAATTCCTTCCGTGTGTTTTTTTAAAAGGGAAACGATGATAATCTAAAGGCGCCATGTCAGGGGAATATGGTGGGTGGTTCAAAACATCCCAACCAAATAAATTCAAGAGCGCCTTAGTGGCTAAGATTGTGTGAGGACTGTCACTACAGCGTAAATTTACGTATTGCCGTATTCCTGTTATACTTGTTTTGTCAGGAGATTCCTTTTATCACTCAGTATGCCAACCTTTAAAAATAAAAAAACCACAGCCCGTTATTGTCACAATACACTTACTTTCAGGATATGCTTCGTTTACATACTTTTTGCTAAAATTTTAGAAAATTAGACTCATGCATTTTGGGGACATTTTGTAACACTTGGTACTTCCATAATAACTTGATTGATCATTTTTAAATTTAAAAAAATATTTTATATTTTGAACTCCACTGTGAACATAAAATGCCCTATAAATATGTAATGAACATTGCGAGCAATCAACAACAGTCGGCGAAAAAAAAATTACACTGCATCATATGTCAACATGAATTTGCAACTGGAATTCCAAATTGCATTTTGCAGATTAAATCGTAACAACGCGCTCGGAATACATTTTTTGAACATTTGGACGTTTGGATATAATTTTGTCGTAATGCCAAAATAGCATCTCCCGATGCAGAATGCTAAGGGTTGATCCCTTGAAGATCCCCCAAACTGGCTTAAAATGGTTACGTCACTGGCTCGGGAGTCATTAAGCGCACACATTAATCGTTCCCCTAATGAGCAAACCCCCGATAAAAATCATTGTTATTAGAAATAAGTAATGGTGATAACTATCGTTGGAACAAAGTAGAAAATTGCGATTTTCTTGATTATGGCAATAATAATAATAATTATAATGTATATCCCTTATTATGATTTTGACACTTCCCTTGTATTATTTTTTCGTATATATTTTTCACGTAGTCACGCAAACATTTTTCATGAAAGCATTGTATTGGATAGGATAAAAAAATCTGGAAAAGCGCAGACATGAAAACCCGCGAAAAATCAATGACATCCACTTTTTAGCACGAATGTTTCATTTCGGCTCGTCAAAAGAACTAATTGTTGTCGTCAATGGTTGGTTTGCAAAGAAAATACGACATCGTAATAAAAAGCATTTTAGGTATAATTTGCATTTAAACAACAGTTCGCAAGGCTATCGTCGTTAACATGTTCGTCTTGTTTTCAGAAAAAAAAATAACAATGAAAAATACATATGCATGAGGGAATAAAATATAACTAAGTGACAGCCCTTTGAAATAGCAGCTGGGTGTACAAAACTAATTAATTAGGTTGGGCATTAGGGAAAATTGCGTTTTATTTCATACAAATTTTTGCTTAATATATAATTAATTTGAGCATCAAATACATGAATTGATCAGAAAATGTAAGCACTAAATATTATTTTTACTGCTAATGAAAATGACGCATTTCGATCTTTCAACACCCTCGATAGACTAAATTAAATGTTATTTTTAAAAAAATATTTCCATTTTAATTATGTTGATTTTTAAGGATCCTGTTTAATAAATTTTAATCTGGTCTAACGATGATCTTTGTCTTAAAAACCGCAACATTATTGTTTCACAATTTTACAGAATTAACATTAATTAAATCGATAGTTAAGCTAAAAATTCAATTATTATCATCAAAAAGATCTTCGGAAGAGAATTCAAAATATTAACAAATACATTTTAAGCATGCTAACCATCGCAAAAATTTAGGTAACAAGCAATAAAGTTCATTCAAGTTTTCAAATATAATGATCAATTGTACCAAAGTTCCGATAAATGAACCTCTTGCAGATAAAGAATAGTAATTGTTGAAAATTTTCAAACAATAGCCCCAAATGAAGATATACTGGTACTCAAATTAATCAAAGGCAAGGAATGTAGGTAACAAAGATTTGGGTCAAAACACAATGGTTTCATTTGTAAAGCAGCGGACTTAAATGTAGGCAAAGAATTAGAAATATTTCTGATTAATAATCTAGAACCATATAGTATATTATAATATAGATCATATCCAATCACTTCAGTGCGGGCCCACTAAATAATGAGACTGGTGATCTAACTTCAGTTTAGTGAAGTTTATATCTTGGTATGATATTTTATCATGATGAAGGACGAAATTTACAGATATGACAACTGCAACTTTCGTACCTTTTTTTGCAAAACTTTGATCATCAAAAAATAATCCATATAACCTGGAATTATGAAATACTTTGTGACAAGTTAGTTAGGGAATCTGTTGTCACTATAAAACATAATATTATATATATGAAGTCAATAATTAAACACAAAGATCACTGGTTAGTAATTGAATTTCTATGTACAAATGTAATAAATTTTATCAAGTACAAGAACTCTTCCGGTGAGATGCAGACTGCTTAAGAAACAGTGCCAAGAAACGTGAATAGAATTTGGAGTATGTTGTTGCATCCTGAATTTCCTTGCTTTTTGGTATTAAAACGAACTACACGTAGTTCACAATTTATTGGAAATTTATAAAAGAGCATTATTCCGAATATAATGTGTCGATTTATCTTTAGGCCCTTTAAAGATAAGCGTGATCATATGGTAACACTTATAAGCATTATTATAAATATTCTTCTAAAACCAAATAATTGCGGTTTATTAACATTTTAGATTGATGAAATTTATATTAAAAATATCATCTAAGTTCATGCAGAAATCGGAGAAAAATAACGCTTATAGAAATAATGAAATTATCCTAAAATTGGTTGGAAAGGTGTCCTAAAATTGGTTCCACAATTGGAAATTATATGAATTTTTCATAATGACTATCCTTCCACTTAAAGAAGACGGATTTCATAAAGATTTCCATCTAAATGCAAAAAAAATAAATAAGTAGATTTTCGTACAAAATAAATGGTTAAAGTTGTCAGATCATAACATTTAGTTAATAAGAACACATCTTCGCTAAATGATGATTAGCATTTTTAATGAGGCAATCCTTATATAATTTAATATACCAAGAGCTGACAGCATAAATTAAAGGGTTCTGGTGCGTTTCCGGACTATTATTATGACAGTCTGGCAACTGAATATCGTTGAATTTGGGAGGGAAAGGGGTTGAAATCTAGTGAAAATTCAACATAATTAAGTAATAATATATTTGTATTTTTTATTTTTGCTACAAATGCTATAAACAATCATTTTTAAGTGTTGTTAATGCGATATCAACAGCGCACGAACTTTTGGACTGACCTGATATATTGATACAATTATTATTATAACATGTCTTCTGTCAACAGAAAAAAAACATGTTTAAAATAATTTTAATATGGAATTTATATTACAATTAGTTCGTTATAAAAGACTAACAAAACTATCCTTAAAATAGTTAATCTCGCCTGCCATTAATTATCATATTTAAATATTTACTCACCGAGAATGAATATTTAATAACTTTGGTTTGCTGGAAAGACACATTTTAGATTCCACACCTAATTATATCTATATTTCCAAATCATTTATTAAATAAAGAGTTGAAATGAGCCTCCAAAAGATCTTTTTTGTTTAAAAATAATCATATTTACAATAATATAATTTTAGCAAATTTACCAAACTACGTTTTCATTGCATTATGTCAGACGTAGCCTTGTGCTCCACATTATTATGCTGAAACCACTTTAAATAATTTAGTTTGTTTAACCACCTACGAATATAATGGAATTGTTTTTAGGGTTTAAAAGCATTCATAACTCCAAAAATAATTATTATTTCAACGTCAAATGCTTATTCGTCTAGCTTTAAGTGTTTGGCCGGATATTCGAGCTACAGATTTGTTAATGAGCTACTTTATTATTAGTTGTTGGCAAACCCGCTACCCGGATTTTAAGCATACTGGGATAATTACAGTTATTGGATTAAATCTCCATTAATTGAGGATACAATTTTGGGCAACTTTCGTCGATAAAAGGGTTTTTTGTGCGAATTTAAAATGTCGTTTTGATACTTTAATCGACGGACAAGGAATACCCTTAAGTGGAATTCTTCTGGAAGATTAGATAGAAGTGGCAAAAAAATCCCACAGGAATAACCGAAAGGGAACCGCAGGCCCCGTATCCATTTTTATTACATCGATTCCTGAAATTCGTTCTGCAAAACGTTAACTGGGTAGAAATGTCCTTGCAAATAATCCGACGATATTATAATATCACTTTAGCGTTCCGAATATATTGATTATCCTTATGTTGTGATGTTCATATTTATAATTAATCTAATACGGAGTATTAATTGATTATGTTCAGAATTTGAATTTCTCAATTTCACTAATATGTTTTTTTAACATAAATTTTACATCATAGTAAAATAGCTTTCAGTTTTTTATAGACTATGTCATTATTAATTCAGTCGAGGTTGATCTAAAAATATATTTCGATTAATAAGCAAGCACATTTGCCTAATGTGGATTCTAGGAAAACTCATATTCCGTAGCATTTCGTTTCGAAAATGAATTTCAATCCAATATATATATAATCATAGTCTTCATTGATAATTTGTTATCATTTATATTTGCTCATGACAGACTTCGTTGCTATTTGTCATTATTTCAGCCCCTATAATGACGCAAAGGTCATAGCATGTCGCCAAACACATACGCAACGGATAATGGAGTAAATATTAATTTAAAAATAGTGAAATCGAGCGATAATCTGAGGGTAGGTTGAAGAGCAGACAATATTTAATATTAATCAATATTTCTCGATTGATATTTTGTATTAAACCTATGAAAGCGTATACAAGTGTAACCACGCCTTATATTTTCTAATCCATAAAACTATACATTTTTGAAAATCATAAACGAATCCTCAAAAAACATCTCGAGATCCTTTCTTATGCGAAGATTTCAAAAAGAATAGTAGAGATTTCTTGATTGTTAAATAGGTCATGACGCTTGTAAAGATCTATGAAAAAATGCACTTTTCAATGACTCACTGTTCAACATGTCAAGTTTTTCAGTTGGTTGATTTTCAAAGGAATCCAAATTTCTGTCTTAAAGCCTTTTCTTCCAAATAAAACCTCTCCTTGGCCAGACAATTTATTTTGGGTTTTTCTCGTTCATCTAACACCACAAAATTCCTAATTTCGTCTATCTAGCAAACTGATAGCCTTTTTTGTTGTCTCTTTAAATCCCTTGAGCATTATTCTAAAATACATTTCATCCATTTTCCCACCTCTATCTCTCTCAATATTTTTATAAAACAATCCCTTAAACTACCAAAAAATATTTAAATAAATATAATATTTAAATCAAATTTATTCCAAACGAATCATTTTGTAAATGTAAAAATTAATATTTCGTTGTTGATTCTGATTAATGTAAATTTGGACATAGTCATTGAAAACTTACACAAAATATTTTTCATTACGTTTTATTATCATTGATGATAGATACAATACAATACAACCATTTTAAAATTCACCGTGAATTAGAAGAAACTCCCATGCTCAAGTTTGAAATTGTCCATGCCTGTTAAGGTTGTTTAATAAGATTTATGACACAGGGATTATTATACCCCAAGATTGGTTGAAATCGACATTTGTCACTTTACCTAAAAAACAACACCCAATGAGTCGCAATTACTATTGAATGATTAGCTAAATGAGCCATGTATTAAAACTATTTTTTAAAATTATACATGCCAGAATAAGAAACAATTGCGAACATGTTCTGGATGATACACAATTCGGTTTCCGAAATGCTTTCGGAACTAGAGATACATTGTTAGCTATTAATATCTTGCTAAAAAAGTGTCGGAACCAACGCAAAAAAGCATCTGCATGCTTTATAGACTACGAAAAAGCATTAAGGATTAAGTTTGACAATCAACGTCTCTAAAATCAAATAGATGACATTTGGCAGACTTGATTATTCTGGAGCATCTTTCCAGTTAAATGAATTGGATGTCGAAGTGATTGATCAAATCAAATACAAAGAAGCTTGACCCGAATATAAAAGTAAGGTGCCAAATAGAAGTTGCACGTGCTGCATTTAATAAAATAAGGGCATTCTTCTGTGATGACAATATGAACCTCAAACTCCGACAAAGAAAGGTTAAATGTTACATATGGTCAGCTTTTCTGTATGGCTTTGAAACATGGAATCTGAAAGTGAACATTATGAACCGGCTAGAAGCATTCAAAATGTGGATACACAGAAGAATACTTCGTATACCTTGGACCGACATGAACACTAACACAGACGTACTTAGAAAAGCCAGAACCAAGAGAGAGCTGCTGATAAAAATCAAAAGGAAGAAGATATCATATCTGAGTCATTTGCAAAGAAATTAATATCATCTTCTCCGATTGATACTGGAGGACAAGCTAGAGGGAAAATGGGGAGCTAGCAGGAAGCAGATAAGCTGACTGCACAGAATTAAAAAGTGGAATAAGGAGAATAGACGAACCATTCCGGGAAGCGCAGGATAGAGAGATCTTCGCCAGAGTGTCGGGAAGACCTGACATGGCACAGAAGGAAGAAGATGGCTGCAAAGTGCTGTGTGACAGTCACCTTAGTGGCCTAATGTCACCTCCAATATCGAACGCTTGAGAGAATATTATATTACACAAATGATATAAATATCATGCTTTCTCATGTATTAATATTGAAGACACTAATCATGCAATAGACTTTATGTGACTGGTGTGTATTGATAATGATGTTCCATATAACACAAAATATGTGTCTGTCTGTTCATTCCATATATAATAATATACAATCCAAAAATCTTTATCAAGCTTTAATCATTTGGTTTATAGCAGCTTTTTAAAACCTTTCACAAAATATGGTTTAATCAAAAACCATAATTATTTCAAACCCAAATGTACGTATTAGTGATTGAATTTACAGCAATAATTATAATAAATTTAAAATTATGATGATTTCGCAATATGATGTTCCCATCTTAACGACACGTGTAAGATAATTAGAATCTGTTCCATTTAATATTATTATGGATAGTCAAATATAAAGTATTTTGTGTATTTATTATAAAAAATTGAGATAGTATATATTCAAAGATTGGAATTTCTTTGAATTATTAATGGCATTTGAATATAATTTTTAGCTTGAATAAATGTCTGCTGGGGGCATTTTCAGATCGAAAAATATAGGAAAATTGTTTATTCGTTTACTTAAAAAAATTAAAGTAATTATTTTGATGGAACGGGGCCTAAAAAACGTACTTTGAAAAAATTTTGAGTAGGCGGCTCACGTTCGCCAAACAGAGTCCGCTACAGTCGGTCGACTCGAACGCGCCTTTTTTTTAGAACTTGGAAATCTGATTGAATAATTGGGTTGTTTTTTGTAGTAATCAATCCGGTAAATACAGAGCCGAGTCAATTTTACTGGCATTGAAACAATTTACCTGGTTCACACACAAATTACACGGTCCGCGTATAATGAATAACAATGCGAATTTTTTCCTTTGACCTCACGCCGACAGACTGAATATTTCACCCCCAAGTGATGCAGGGTTGGGGAGGGTGAAAAAAGTATTTTTTTGTTAATGTTCTTCAATTTCTGCCGGATTTGTGTTATAATGAGCGAAAAGTCTTGCGTGTCTATCGGGTATAAATCCAGCATTGTTTCCCTCGCGGACGGGCGGCGACTAAAAAAAAGGCCACAATGTAAATTTGATATACGTCAAAAAGGCTTTGATGGCGGTCGCGCAAACGTTGAAACAACAATGCTATCTTGATTACTTTTTACGCCCGCGGTCCAGTAGCGAATTTCCGACCCTGGCAAAAATGGCAAAGGCCATCCGGGCGCGATGTTATTGTCTATCGGCCGATGGCCTCATCTTGTGACAGTCTATGGCCTGATAGTATAAAAAGCCGACCTTATCTGGTCTTGGGACCCATTTTCACAAGACGATTATTTGGGTACAATCCAGATCCGCTTTTATATACACGCAGCCTCCGCACTTTATGTACATAAACATTTCAAAGGGTGTGATTCTGCGAGAACAAATATTCTTAACAATTTTTATTTTAACAAGGAACGTCATCATGGGACCTAATAAGCTCGTTAGATTTACAATGGAATAAATATATTTTATTTTATATACATTTTAGAGTTTCGTACAATACTAACGACTAAATTTTGGTATAGTGAGTTAGATCTCGACTATTATACAAATAACTGCATCACTCAATTGAAATGGTTTTTTTTTAATCCTCTCTTTTTAAATAGGCAATATGCAAATCTGTAATCATAACCATAATCGCTATATTATGTTATAACAACTCAAAAAAGGTTGAAATGCGGCACAGTCATTTCGCGATCTCAACGAAGTTTTTGGTGAAGGAACAATCAGCAAAAGCCAAGTTGAAATAGAATTCAAAAAGTTTAAATCGGGACAACACAAACCTCACAGTTAAAGAAAGAGGTCGAATATCAAATTTCAATGACCAGGCACTTTTGGCAGCCATGGAAGAGGACAAAAGCTTGACAACGAAAATTTTGACTGAAGATTTCAATGTACAGCATTCGTCCATCATTCGTCACTTCAAAAAGCTCGGAAAAGTATGGAAATTGGTGGGTTGGATTCCCAATGAACTCTGCAATAACAACAAATCCGAATTTGTTCCATTTTTTATCTCCATTCCTCAACTCCATTTGTGAAGAATCTCGACACTGGAGATGAAACGTGACTTTTTTTCGAAAACGTGGAAAGAAAGAAGTATCCACTGTAAGAAGGCAATGTGATATCTTCGAGGGGACAGTAGCAAAATTATCTACTGGGAAATCATCTCAAACGGGATTTGTCATTGATGGAATGATGAACACTCGTTGAGATCGCGAAAGCGACTAATTGAAAAAGAGGATTATTTTTGTCCATTTTTTAAAGAAAAAAAGTCACGAAAGAGCCGCAATAATAAAGTTTCCATAATTTTCTACCGTCCGTCTCGATCCAGGCTTATCCTTATTTTCTAGATCTAAAAAATAAATACCGATGAGATTAATTGAATCATACACTGGATTTGCAAAACATAATAATAAGTATTTTACTCCTCGTAGATCTTCTCCTATTTCAAATTATTTTTAAAGTAATCTTGTAAATTAAATTATCAATCTCACAAGCGTTTAAAATGTGTCTCAGAATGAAATGCTTATATTAAGATTGCATTTTTAGATAAAAATCAGCCTATTTTGTCGTTTGTAAATATATTAGTGAATTTTAAAAAGCTGTGATTAAATAATTTAGCAAAAGACTCCACTAACTCCCAAAAAAATTGTGTCGATCCATGTGCAAAACATCCTGTATATGCAAAAAATATTATTTAAGATTTTATTACAAAGACTTAATTGCAAATTATCCTTAATACCTGGTAAAGTGTCAATAATGAACATGGAACCTTAAGAAGAACATGATATTTTTCAAAATATCTATGGATTCTATTTTTTCATATACAAATAGAGCCTAATAGAGTGTGTCTCATATCGGAATGCTTTAAAATGTATAAATATATTATTTTAACATATTTTTAAGCAATTGCAATTATAATAGGCAGTTTCGAAACGATGGTTTATTGTATGCTTTTTTTACTAGATTGTCAAACGAATATTCGGCTAAATACACATCAAAGCGAACAAGAAGTTGGTCAGGGATGGGGTTGTCTTTGTTTTGCACAAGCACTAAAGAGTAATGATGTATACAAAATTTAGCCAGATGGGGGGAGGTTGAAATGTCCAGAAGGGTGGAATGTCTATATTTCATACAGGTACTCGGACACACATTATAATACACATTTATGTCGTGTCTTTGTTTTTATTAAAATTATCCAAGTACAAAAAATTGCTCAATGAACAGACAGACACACATTCAATTTAATATGCATACATTTTTTTTAATTCACATCCATTATGTGTAAGCTTGAAGTAATTAGTTGATATAGGCGATAACAGTTCTATAATATAGAAATTTGATTTTTTTGCTAAAAAATGGATACTATAAACTTGATACATCCAGAAATAAATTTAAATAAAATACACACCCACAGCAAGCCTTTCATTTGATGAGATGAACACAAAAGCTATACATCGAACCTTGACGTTGGTATTAAAAATTTCAATTTAAAATTCTTTCAATATCTAACATATGGCAAGTTGAATCTATGAATTAAATAGCTGTAATATAATTCTTAAATTTACATTAAAGAGGCTGTGGACTAATTTAAATATTATATATGCAAATTGCTAAAAATCTTCTTACTTCAAATACATTTTTTTTTCTTAAAACCAGATGTTTTCCAATGGATTTTCTGAAGAAAATAAGATTTTTTTTAAATTAAGAATTTATTCTTGTTTCAGATAAATGTGGCGCACTATTGAATCATTATCTATTTAAGGAGTTATTGGATGCATTATCAATGATATGATGTACTTTTCGTATATTCTTGTTTGTCATTGAATTGTTCGAATTTGATCAAAAAACATGTTATTCGATAAATAAAAATGATATACATTACCTCTTTCAAATGGTGTCAAAATTTGACGAGACGGTTCAACATATTTTGTCATCTGTCAATCTTAGACACCGAGCAAACATTCACCCCGTATTTATTCGAGCTTTCAAAATCCATTTTGGTAAAGTTCACCCTTATTCGCAATCTGAATTAGGCACGCTTGCTAATAAAGGAGATATTTATTTTTTCAACATTTTTTCGAGAGCTTCCGTGAGCTTTTGTACTATCTCAAGTTCAATCTGCTTCACACAATAAAAACCGCGCCCGAACCATTCCACCAAACAAAATAGCATGTCATGGTGTTTTAAAATGCTTCGACGAAGCATTTTATGCGAAATAGAAAAAAATACCATGGAGAAAACCATACTTATCGAACTTCAATCAAACCAAGTTTTGCGAAGCACTCTGAGAATTTTGCGGATTTGAGATACATTTCGGCCCAGTTAGGTCTTCGTTATATCCTGCCTTACAGTGTATCCCTTTTTTATGCCATCATTTATTTATTTTAAGAGTTACTTTAGGGCTGTTTAGGATACTTCTCCTCGAAGGATAACCGTTGTATATGGATGGATATCAAATTTTCATACCGGATGCGTATCTTATCCGTTTTAATGGGTAATTTGTTTTAGCGTATATAATGCAAGAGTTATTTTTTCGGCTCACTAAAGTTAACAAGTTATCCCGATGTTTCGCCCGAAATTTATTTTTATGTATTCGAGTAGGAATTTAATCGGGAACTTTGGCTCGTTTTCCTAATTAATCGCACATAATGGGAATTAATTTATTCATCTCCGGTTTTGCATATGCGAAAACTTTGGAACCAACGTGTGCTATATGATGTAAGCGCTTGTTGAACTAATGTACGACTTGTGTGCGAAATGATTCACGACTTATTACAGAAATCAGATCCAAACTTGTTGAATATCATAATATAATAATTGATTTCAATAATATAAAAACATTCTTCATTGATAAGGGATACATCCACCCCGTTTATATCATACATTTGCCTCCACATTTGCTGACGCTTATTCTGCGACTCACCTGGGTAAAGGTATCGAAGAGTGCTTTTGCGATTTTCTGGAGTTGATTTTTAAAGATTGAGCAGTTTTCTTCTAACAGCTGATTATATGTTAAACTATATTATTTAAACTATTTAAAAAATTCCCAAAAATGCGCATAAACTTTTGAACTGACCTGATATTTAATAACCTGATCTGATATGTAATTAAGCTGTATCGAAATGAAATGCTGATATTTTGATACACAACTATATCAACATCATAAATTATTTGCTCATATTTTTTCCACAAATTTGATTTAAAGTCAAATGATTATAATGGTTATTCAAGAATTATTCTACAATATCAATACTTGGTCTTATCTTTGATTAGCAAAGAGTATTTGGAATACTTTGAATATAAATGGAGGCACTCTTCAAGGCTTCTTAAAATCCATCGACAAACTGTTTTTCCTATAGCATTTATTTTTAAAAGGTTTGCATTGCAGCCAAGAAACTTCTTCAACAAATTGAAATTCTATGTAAGACTTTTACTCGGTTTCGCGTAAATTGCAGATACTCAGCACAAGAAATCCATACCATCTCACGGTATCGAGATACTGCTGCAGTGTTATTTTAACGTCTTCTCGCATTCTTTTTATGGATGCTCAATCGTATTTCTGGAAGTAAAATACATTTGGAGGTTTTTCTGTCTGTATAAGAAACTCAAAATTTGAATCAATCGAGCGTTATAACAAACGTCTTCGTGCGAGACCTTCATGCATGAGAAAGCTAAATAAACTTGCGAGCGAGTTACATAATTTGGCGTACGCGAAAAAGCCGACTACATAAATTCGTATAAATATTTAAGGCGTGTTCTCATTAGGCAAAATTAAACACTACCTTATCATTAATGATTCAGTGGCTTTTTGCCGTCTCGATCTAGATCAATTTTATGATGTGGCCCTAACAAAGGCTTCTAAGACTGTGGAAGGCGCGGAATGCGAACTTTCTTGGTCTAATGCACAAAAAACTTGGTTCATGCCTCAGTTGAGCCGAATCGGAAAGACGATGAGTAAAATTGAACTTTCTTTCACACAAAATGTAATTCTCTAGAGTGCTAGAATACAGGCGAAAATGTATCGGAGGGATGCCAAAATAAGGGACTGATTTTAGGGACATTTTCGGTAATTTTATACGTGCCTTCACATTTCTTCTCAGATCTATCTCAAGACAATTTTGTTAACAACCCATAAATATTGAATTTCAACCCCCGGGTCAACTTGGCCCTATATAAATTGTTGTCTATTGGATCAGGGCTCCGCTGAGGTAATTTCGGCGTGAAATCGTTTTCATTTAAAAAGTATTTAAATAAATTCGCTCGGTGCTTTTCCGATCGCCTCCTATAAATCATGGCGTTTTTCCTTCCCCCCGCGAACGTAAAGCCTTGTACGTTTGTTTGAAACAAGGTGAGATATCTTCCCTCAGGCTCCTTCCTAGAGTTCTATTCTATTCAGGCTTTGCAGATGATATATTAGCCGCGATAATGTGCGATATAAGTACAGACAAACGCCGTAGAGAGAAGAATAATAAAAAACACTACCTAGCCACATTACTCTCGTGAACTACGCAAAAATAATGCTGTAATATCTCGGGACAGAGAGAAAGTGCGGCGTAAATCATTTTAATTCTTTGCCTCCTAAAAAATGAGTATAAGTCTTATAATTGTGCTAAAAGTCTACAAATGCCCCGAATGATGAATTCGCGAAAAATATTCGCTTCATAATTAATGCCATATATCAGCACTATATGAGGAGTTTATATAATCGCCCCTGTTAATCAAAAACATAAACGATAACACAAACTGATAATGCGGAACATTGACCATTCATAGCACATCATCGCATACAGATTTGCATAATTTTTACATACTATATCAAAAACTATTTTATAAATACGTTATTAAACTCACATTAATGAATATTACCAATCAAACTGCATGTTTGTGTGATTGGTTTGATGACTACATGTTTAAAAACATACCAAAATACGTTCAAGATGATCCACAATAGATCTATATTGATCCTATTTATTTAAACCGAAATTACTGATAACTTTTTTGGATTAGGGTTTTGTTTATGTACATTACTTAATTAACGTGTAAATATATTTATTTTTTATTTTTTTTATGTTTACATTTTTAAGAGAAACTTGCAGCTAGTACAAAAAAAAAGTAATTAAATAGTTAAACAGAATTCATTCAAAAGTTTTTTCAACTAGCAAGAAATAAAAATAATAAAATAAAACAAGAACTTGATACATAAAAAATAAAATACAGAAAAGAAGATAGCACTAACAAAAAAAAACAGGAATTAGCATTTAAATTAAAGTTAAGATGGTTAGAAGAAGGATAATGCAAATGAATTATTAACAGTGGAGAAATTATCATTAAATATATCCACATCCACATCTAAGCCATTGTACAAGTCGCAAACTGACGATATATGAATTTTGACTATAGTTAGTGGAAAAAATGGGAATACGCAAAGGGGACATCTACGTCTAGAGCAGTGTTTCCTAACCTTTTTGGTCTCGTTACCCCTATAACCTATCAGGGAAACTGATTTTACCCCCCTTTAAATTTTTTTTGAAGAAAACAACATATATAATACATACAAATAGCCTTTATTTATCATGAAATTGAACAAAACCATTGGAAATTACAATTTTAACATACTTTCTTGATTAATTTAATGATGATTAATGTTAAAGTTAAAATTGATTTGCATTTGCAAGTTTTTTTTAATGTTAGGTTTAGTTTTTCACTTTAGCAACTTTATCCTGTGCTGTCAAGATATTCGTCATATTTCCTTGTCATCAGACTGTTAATTTAACTGAAAAAATCTATTGTGTTCTCTGGTTTTCGAGAAATAATCCTATTTCTTCACGGAGCTCATAAACCCTATTTAAAATTCTCTCTCTTGACAACCTGGGTACTTCTATCTGTACAAAAGACCATTAAATTTGGCTCCAACTTCATTGCACAAAACTTTGAATAATCTGAAACTCATAGCACTGCCACGAATTTGATTCACAATTTTTACTACATCATTCAACGCGCTTAGTAAATCCAAATCGTATCATGCAGTGATAAAACAAAACTTGAGAAGTCATTGTAACACGACTACTCGAAATCCAGAACGTCTTCTCATCATGGAAGACGTCCCTTCCCGTCTATACAATCTTTTTTTTTTAGGTTTGCTCGGTTTCATGCTCTCTGAGACCAAAGAACTTTATTACATAACACACTGAGGCTTTTCCATATTCCTGTCAAAAATATTCGTGAAACCCCATTGTAGAATTGCTTCTTGATACAAGCGCTTTTTCCAGAAGTCATTTCACTTAAAATACTGTCACAAATGCGAAACGTGCAAATTAGTGCTCGAGTAAATTGAAACTATATCGTCTCCATCTCTAATCTCTTCATCCCTCTCCTTGCGAGAAGGATTACTATAAAGGCATTAGAACACAGTGAGAGACTTCTTGGAAGAGAGTGCAAGCTATATGACGCTCATCTGTAATTTCTAGAGCGATTAAGAACAGACAATGAAAACTTGTTTAGGATTGCCGGACAATCGATAACGCCTTTTAGAAGTTTTGAGAAAAAGATTTTATCAGCTATATAAGAGAAGAATATGGAACCTACGTCTAGATACATAGTTGACATCTATTTAGCTACATTTAAATGAGAGATATCGTAAAAACCGTTTTTGAATCGCTTCAATTCTATCCCTATAAATTAAGTAATCAGGATTCCAGATTTCACTTGCATACTCAAGATGATTTCTTATGTAAGCATAATATAAAATTTTGATGATTTTGATTGGCCGAAATTCCTTGAAACGTCTGATAATAAAGCCCAAATGATCGAGATTCCTTAGCAACGATTAGATCAATGTGCTTTTTAAAGAGCATTTTACTATCACGGATAAAACCTAAATCCTTCAAAGAGTCTACTCGTGGTCTTATACATGAGAGAAAACACCGCCAGCTAAATTTAAATCCATTGGTTACAACAGCCTGGCATCTTCGATCGATGTAAGAGACTGGCCGTCTCAATAGGTTACCATGAATACCTGCTTTGAAATGTTTATATATGATGATATTAATTTCGCTATGCAAATAATTAATATATTTGAAAAATTGGAAGCTATTTCATGTTTCAAATACTTACTAACGACCACATTAAAAAACATACACGTTAAGCAAAATATCCCGAAATTAAGTGTACTATTTTTTTTTTTTTAGAAAATGTGTGTGTATTTGAAAACAAAAACACGATATTATTGATATACTTGTTAACTATTTTACAACATAATCGCCATCCTGTTAAATGCATCTGGTAAACCGTGGCATAAACTTCTCTATTCTCACTTCAAACCACTTTTTGCACCTGCTCATCGGTTAAAAATTTGATTCTAACTGTGTGTGCTTTCAAGCAGGAGAAAAGATGATAACCTGAGGGCGTCAAGTCAGGGAAATACAGGTGTAAGTTCAAAACATCCCAACCATATAAGCTCAAGAGCACCTTGGTGGCTGTCTGTGTGAGGAGAGGCGATGTCGTATAACAAGCACACTCCTCTCGCCAGCATACACCTCCTTTGGTTTTGAATGTTTCTTTAGAGTTTTTTTACAGGTCTCACAATATTGCTGTACATTGATGATCTCTCCCTGAGGCAGAAATTCGACCCAAATGATTTTTTTCGGTCCCAAAACACTTAGATAAATGGTGTGACACCACTCTGAGGACTGTCTTTTTGACTCAGACATGCAATGAGCCACTCACTTTTTTCCAGTCACAGTAGAGCTCTGAAAATCCTCACCTTTTAATTCATGTTGCGCAAGAAACTTGCAGATGCTATTGACCCGTTTGCACTTTTTTTACACTTTACACTTTCACGGGGGGATTTCTTACCAATATTTTTCACGCAACTGAACACTATAACGTGAATTTACTTACTGTGTTCCTGCTATGATCGCTCTTTCAAAAGAGCTTCTTCTATCACAAAAAAAACCGCAGCCCGTTATTGTCATAGTACACTTACTTTCAGGATATGCTTCGTATATCAAAATGGTTATCTACAATATATCAAATTGAGAATGTCTTTAGAATCATACCACACTATACATTTAACGCGCTTTTTTCAGAACGTGAATTTAATGAAGCAAATTATTAAAAAATAGTGTAAGAAATTATTATAAGTGAACGTTAAATTTATCAAGATCTCAAAATATATAATGTAAATTGGCATATTTTCGTTGGATAATGTATCAAGATTCTTATTATGATATGAGATAAAATAAATACGGCTAGAGGTGAAATAGTAAATTTATCAGAGAATAAAATGAATGAATTTACATTGCCTTTAATTATTTTATTTAGCAAGCGTTCCTATGGAAATACAAGGAACACGATGATAATCCAAGGATAAAAGACAATTGAGACAATTAATTATATCGGGCATAGTGATCTATCCATGACTGATTAGCATTATCCTGGTTTAACGATATAGAGAAATAGGTACAATTAAATGACTGCGTATTTGTATACATAATCTATATACAATGTAGTAAAATATTTCACGACTTTAATACATGCTCACTTTTCTGTACGAAATTCAAATTTTCATTCTTCAAGATTTATCTTCATTTCCTTTTCCGCTCCATTTATTTATGTTCATATCCGCTTACTGTCAAGCAATTTGAATCAATTCATTCAAATATACATCAGTTGTTCAAAAAAAAAATGACTGGATCAACGTTTTAATATTTAATGTGCACAAACTTGATAGGAACCAATTTCAATAGATAGTATTTTTAACCCACTCGCGCCGAAAATCGGTCATGTTCGACCCGGAATTATCTTTTTCTTCTCTCTAATTACTTTAAATGGGCTACGGCTTCAAATGCCTAAACAATGCCCGACTTATCGCGTGCTTTTAATAAAGCGCTTGTAAAATAATTTTGAATAATCAAATATGGCGCTCATTTCTGTTGGTCGGATAAGAGATCGCCAAACTGTGATTTATTTAAATTTATATGGATTTACATATTATGGAATTAAATCTATGTTAAACTGGGTTGATAAAATTGAATCTGATCAAGAATAGTTTAAAAAATAAATGATAACATCAGAAGAGTTTCATTAAAACAATTTCGTATTTAAAGTCATAGAAAAAATCGGACTGATTTAAAAATAAGTTAATATGTATCCAGGCGCTGTCAGACTGATAATTTACTCATCCTGGGTTCAAATATACAGAAGATGTGATCTGCGATTCTAGAAATTAAATTCTAGTTCTACTATTATACCTCCTTCCTAATATATGAGCTGATATATAAGTACAACCCAAAATTAGTATTGCTTGACCGTTTTTGAGGATTAGTTGCACTTAGGCTGCTGCACTTTCAAGTCGTGTTTTAGACTTTTTGGTGACTAAACTCATCAAGAATAAATTCTGATTTTTAAAATTCAAATTTAATAAACCAATTTACAATGGATCGATTTTCGCTGAGTGAAGAACTTATTCGAAATTAAATACTTTACTGACGGCTGAAATCGAAAGTAATCCAACTTCGTATACTTATGGTCGAGTATTCAAAGAAATCTGAATAACATCGGGAATGGATCAAGAAAACCTGGACGAACTTCCAAAAATGCAATTCAAAATACCATTTTCAGGCGATTTAATAACTGAAGATGATAAATAAGTTCTTTATTGTAATTACGGACGCAAAAATCAATGGATATTGAAGGGTTAAGTAGCAAATCCGATCCCTAAGCACGACTTGATAATAAAAAAATATTTTGTTTATTTGATGGCACTGCAAGGGTATCATTCATTTTGAAACCCTTAAATCTAGACAAACAATTAATTTTATACTTTATTGTGAACAATTAGAACATTTAGAAATACAAAAAACTACCCTCTTTTGTGCGTCGAAAACAAGTATTTTTACAAGATGATAATGCTCGCCCTTTACGTGGTGAAAATAACACGGGAAAAATAAACAGCCCTGGATGGAAGACAATTTGACTTCGTCCTTATTTTCCAGACATTGCTCTTTTGGATTTCCATCTTTTTAGATTTATGCAGCATTATTTGAATGAAAAAAATTACAAAGCAATTGATGAGGTCAAAAATGGACTTTTAGAATATTTTCGTTCAAATCTCGTTATGTTTTATGATAGAGGCATTAAATTGTTACCAGATATCTGAGAAGAGATTATATCTAACGATGAAAATTACATTTTGTATTAATATGTTAAAAATAATAATTAATATGAGCATTCAAATCATTCATTTAAAAAACGAAAATATTTATGGGTACATCTTATATTTTTTTACCTAAACCAAATTTACAAATAATTTAGTTTGAGTTAAGAAAGTTTTATGCATATGAATTTATTACATATATTGATGGTAAGTTCGTCGCAAAAAAATATAATGTCTTTGAAAAGTTAATATTATACGTATTTTATGTTGTGTGTATTGATATTTTCAGTACCAAACGTTGTTATATTGTATTATTGTAGATCCTGAACTTTTACTATACAATTCAAAATCCAGTTCAAATCCATCCATGCGAAAATGTTTCCTCTCTACAAACAAAATTAATATTTCTGAATCTTAAAATGTACGAGTATTTATCGCTAATGTATTAATGTCTAAATTTGTCATTTGTGTATGTGTAGGAACGCCAAATACTAAAAAAGAGCAAGGATCAATGGTTGAATTAATAAACTCATCATCTCGAAGCAGATTTATTCTAAAATCCTGGATTGAAAAATTAAATACTGGGATAAAAAATGAAATCAAGCAGGACTCTATTTAAATAATTATAATCTTATATAATCATTTAATTGAAGGTTGTGAAAATCCAACATATAAATATCGTTTATCTTTAAGATAATCTTTCATATTTATATAATTTAAGGGTGATCTGTTTATTCTTCTGGCTTATAACAATAGACATTGTCATCAGATTTGCAACAGTTATTTACCACAATTTTTTTTTATAATCATATCATGGATATTTATAATTTTTTGATGCAAAATATGCTAAAAAATATCTTAATTAATGTTTGTTCGTTTATCCCAATTTAACGTGTACACATTAACAATGAAACAATTTTGTATCGCAACGCCTTCGTGTATTTTATTCTGTTCATCGTAAATTTACTTATCGCATGACTTTAACAAATTTCAACGCTTACAATAAAGGAGCCCGGTCTATAAATATTCGCAAAAACCGACGTTTCTCAAATGGACTGAGAAAAGATTTTAAATGGAAACATTCTTTCGGTTTGTCGTTAAAAATCCATTTAACGCGATTACCGTAGCCGACCTAGCGGAAAATGTCAAAGGACTAGCGGCCTAACAAAAGGGGATCCTTAATTATTGTATTTCATGAACTGATACAGCCTTTGGAAGGTGAAAGGGGTATTTTTTCGGTTGATTAATAATATCGAAATTGCTCCATCCAATTTCGAATTATTCTAAATGTACATTTTGCTCAAAGTCTATAATTAGGCTGCGACATTTCAACCCTCGATCTATCGTATATTAACCAAGCGATTTACTTTCAAATCTGGAACCATTCATGCATTTACAGCCGAGATCTTTTTAAGATGTGAGACTCGAGCGAGCCGCAAGAAAAATATCTCGATGTAAGGAAATGTCTTGAGCATGCCTTTTTCTCATTTTTTTTAAAGTTAATAATTCCGCCTTTGCTTTATACAAAATTTCATCCTTCGTCTTTGCTTTGCGTCGAGGTAAAGGATATATAAATACGTAACCCCTTTATTTTTTTACCCCGTAGAAGCAGAGGCGTCTATTTTCTTTGTGGAACAAGTGTAAAGGAGCAAAAAGGTCAAAAAAACATAGACTCGTAAATATTTAATGTTCTCTCACCTGAATAGATCTCAAGTTTAGTCGTTAAGACTCCTTTTTATTAATTTTTTTTTGCGTGAAAAAATTAATACCATGGGGCTTAAGAATTTATTTGCGTTTTACCGCGAACGGATAAGCCTGTATAGTTTTTGCCCTTAAATGCCATCGCTTTGAGCACAGCTTAATAAACATGGTAATGTGTAATAACTTGATATTTTTACATCCCCCTAGAGTATTTTTTTACAAATACACCATACATATATCTAAGTTAGAATATAAAATACAAAGCTATTTTTATTCGCAAATCCGGGCAGTTGAAAATAAGCTGTTGTATGAATCGCCTTGGGCGTCATTTTTTATACCCTACGAAAGCTTACAGTTGTTCATAAATATATTCCTTTCTAATATCATGTTAAGATTTGTTTCTGTTCCAACATATATTTATTGTTTGAATATATTTGCATCACCTATTTTACTACTACATCTTATATCATTCATAACTTTATGCCAAAAAAATTATACCTCCATTAGAAAATATTTCATGAATTTTATGCATTTTACACGATTGAATCTCAATCATTCCAAGCAATATAAACTATAAGAAATTCATTCAGTGTACTCTCGATTATCTGAGTGCCGATTATCCGGTTTGCGGATTATTAATGCCAGAAAAATCCCGAAATCCCGGGATCGAAATTTTGGCTCGGGGTTGGATTCTCTAGTTTTATCCTTCTGAGTAGTTTAGTCGCGAATTTGCGATCGAATTCCAGTGATACAAAACGAGCATTCTTACACGTTGAGCTCAGAGAGAGACTGAGACGGAAATAGTGTCTTGCGCACATGGTACGATTGTATAGACCGATAACTCAAATTTATCGACTAATAATAACCCAAATTAATCGATTTCAAGTGTATCGTTTATGTTTAGGGAAAGAAATGTTTGAATATTGTGTGCTATCAACAGTGTTTATTTATTTTAACACAAGCTTCATACACGCTGCGTGGTCCTGACAGATAAATGGATTTGTACGGATAATAAACGTTGGTCATGCGAATATAGCATCTAAGATTATGATGATTTTAAATTAGCTCACCACTCAAAAGGCTAACTGCCAAAACTGGAACTCATAAAATTAAACTTTTGGTGATTGGAAAAGCGCAAAAACCTCGATATTTTAAAGGAAATACAATGAATTTTTTTTCCTATCGATTATTATAGCCAGTAAGAGTCATAGAATGTCACGGAAATTTTTAAACTATGGTTCAAAAAGAAAGGATATTGAAATCAAGCGATGGACTTATGGTTGCAAAATTTTTACCCCCTAATGTGACATCTTTTATCCAGCCCATAGACCAAAGCGTTATAGCATCAATGTCACAGTTTTTTTGACAATTTTTACTGAGGAAGTTTACAATATGATCAATTTCTGAAGAAAAAATACGATATTGAATGCTATACATAGAATAATGCAATCTTGGTCAAAAGTTAAGCCAGAAACACTTATTCGATCATGGAGAAAGATTCTTCCTGTCATGGAAACAGATTAATGCATTATGAAGATAATGAAGCAAATTGTGTTGAAAATTTCTAGATTATGCTGAACAAAGTGGATTTGAATATAATGATATAAGAGCTTTAAGAAAAATTCGAAGTGATTTTAGAAATTTGTTAAAAAAATTGTAAATATAATATTATATTTGAAACTAAGTAGAAATTTGATGATTTGGGTTATCCGTGTTTTCCAGTTATTCGTGCCTTTCATCCTCAGCATTAGCCCGGATAATCGATAGTCTACTGTATAACGATTGAAATAATCAAAATTATGTTAATTGAAGCTCAATATTGTGAATCAAATTCACATTTTTAATGATTATCTAATCTGTCGTCGGTCCTTGGCTTCGCTTTTGTATACATAAGACTTGCTAGAAATTCGCTATAGACATTGCTAGAAATTAATGTGAAATGCGCGGAAGTCGTTCTTACACGATGACATAATATGATTTTATCTCGAGTTGTATAAAAGTTTTCAAAAAGAAAAAGGACCGTTCTTTCCTTCGCGGAATGAAATTGCTCCGAAGAAAATCCAAAATAATTTCTTTCGGAATAAATGAAACGCACATTACAACCGCCAAAGTTCTGCTCTTTATATATTGCGCATATTAAATTCATGGCTCTACTTTTCGAAACTGCCTCCGTCCAAATGCGAACCCCTCAGACAACTCCATTAAAGCCTTTTCGGCATTATTTTAAACTATACATCCGAAGAACGAGTGGTTTTTCAGAATTAAAAAAAGCACGCAAAGGTCTTTCTGAGGTCGATCGACACGAAAATGATGAAATATGCGATGGAATACGATATCAAATTAACATAAAAATATAATATGGTCTGATTATAATAAAAGTATAACGATTCGCCAAGCCGGTTCATACATTTTGATACGTCGAATTTTAGTACAGTTTCTCTTACGTTTATAAGTGGAAAAGTTATTATTTAATAGGGGAGATTTCGCCTGCAAGACTTTGATAATTTTTTCGACTTCGGGTGTATAAATATTTTAGCCGTTTCCTAGAAAAGAAGGCTTCGAGATAACCGTGCTGATTTATTTTATTATGTCGTAGAGCCTACGAAAAAATTAAATTTTGCATGACCGTCGATCTTTCTTTATGGAATAGAGTAAATGTCTTGTGAATAACATCGCACACATTTCGCCCGGCTTAATGCTTTGGAAACTGCGGACTGAAACGCTGTATTTATAATCAAATATATATGAACTATTTTTTCTTTGATCTCATCGCTGAAAAATCCTGGAAAATATTTAATTTTCAAACTAATATTTAGCCTACAAAAGGTTTCCCTGAGAACTTAAATTGCTTTTTTGTAAACATTTTCAACCACAATTTGATTACATTCTATTTTACAATATTTTTTGATGTCGATGAATATATTAAATAAACCATAGAAAGATCTTTTAAAAGAAGTAAATTCAAATATCCTGATTAAAAATTTATAAAACGAGAACTTTACCATTAAATATATGGAACGAGCAAGAGAGACATATCAAAGTAAAATATAATTTGTAAGTATTCCTATTAGGTGTGCCATCATTGCTAAGGTATTATCAAACAGCATCCGAGCAAAACATCAAATTATATTCTTGGGTAAAGTCATGTCTCAATCATATGAATATGGCCGATAATAATAATATAAACAATTCAAAATGTGGCCTTTTTTAATTAGGGAAGAAGCCCTATGGAAAGGGGATATACCGATAATATTGGCCAATTGAAAACAGCGTTCATTAGAAAGTCTCGCATTTGGGATTTTTCTCAACTTAATGTCAGAATAAACATTTTTAATAAGGCAGCAATCTTTTGTCAACCATTTTTTTTACATTTCGGTTTTTTGGGTCCCATCTAATATTACATTAAACCTTTGCACTCAGGAGGTGACTCTTACTCACCATATGATTTAATGCCGCAACTCGAGAGGCGACTCTCGCTCACCACTCGTTTTGATGCAGAAACCTGATGCAAGGCAATAACTGTTTACGTTTAATTCTTTTGAAGCGGGTCCCTACGCTTGTCTGTATAATCTTATGAAGGATAACATGACACCCCTTCAAATAGCTATAAGATTTTCTTATCTGAAATTAGTCCGCAACCACGAACTGGACTGCATATTTGGCATTAATTCGAACTTGACAGTCATGGCAGAAAGACTACTAAGTTTTTGTTCCCTATAAGCATTGAACAGGAGTTAAGAAGGATTGCCAATTCTGTTCTCAAAGAAACAAAGCCGGCAAAAATCATCAAACCACGTAATATTGCTGCCCCAAAAAGCCTCGGAAATTGTTTTATGAAATTTTACACAGCAAAATTACAGAGATTAATATTTAAGTAATTATATTCATAAAGGTATAAATATATATAGAATGTTAAAATGTAAAAGTTTTACATATTAATTTGTGGGTATAATGATTTTACGTTAGGAGTAAGAAATTCGCCAAAAGTGCTGCGTAACGTTTCGAGTTGCTGGTTTGCCGCGCGAAAAACGGCCTCGAGTGCAAAGGGTTAATATAAGGTTATTTCACATATGCATTTTTCTTATTTTCTGGAGTTTCAATTTAAAAAAATGTTAATACTGCTCTGATGCACAGCCAAAAACGGTTAAGTTTTTCAATCTAATCGTATCATTTTTGGATAAAATTCAACCCCTCGTACCATAACTAAATATGCAATTTGAATTACATTTTTATCTATGAATTACATAATTATTTTTATAAAATATGAACAAAGCTTAAATATTGTTCTCTATATTTCCTTATAAAGGTTATAATCTATGAATATAATATTCGCTAATTTTAAGCCGATGACGTCCTATCTGCTGCAGATAAATCTAATATTGTGTTAAAAATAGCAATGACAATGATAAGAAGCATATTTATAAACTCTCATATGGTTTCAAATTAAACTTCTGAAAGCCATGTTCAGCATGGCGGACGTAATATGAAAATTCTAATATGAAATACATTTTATAAATAGAAAAACCAATATTTAGAAAGTGAGGACGGTTGGTTATCCAAAGGACCAAGCTCCGAATATAAGTCGTGGTGATGCAATGGACTGGAAAAAGGGTGAGGATTGGAATGAAAAAACATTTTGATGAAATTTGTGATAAATCGAGTAACGCAGAACAATTTCGATGGAAGATGAAGTTTTTTTTTTTTTTGAGGGAGAGAAATTATTTTTAGCAGGAAAAACATTTTTATTGACTACCCCTTATCAAGCAAGGGCTCGATATATTTTTAATTAAATTACACGAAAATCTGCTACGATACCGTTTTGGTCAATTCAATAGCATTGTGAAGTTTCTGCCAAAATAAATTATTCAAAGATCTTCTGTCATTCAAAGTGACCATGGCAAAGTTCGTCTTCAATTTCAAACTACCTCCAAATGGTCAATAAATGATGTCTTATATATATCTTATATAAATGTACGACTTAGAAGACGAGGCATCGAATTGATAGTCGTACCAAGTTCTTGAATTGACGCTTAGAACGGGTCAAACGTAATCGTCATGGACGGCGTATCATATAACAGAATTTGTAGCAAAGGCTTACATTAATTGAATAATAAAAGATCCTCGATGTTAATATTTGAAACGACTGACCGTCCATCATAAATGCTAAAATTAATCCTCCATTTCCCATTCCAGTAATTCATTCCAGAAATTTAAAATATTTATACCATTCGGTCTATTAGCTACAAGGTTTAATCCAACTTCGTCCGTAAATTTCGAAGAATTTTCAGAGATGCAGAAATTCTTCAATGAGCCATGAGCCAAATTGCGAAGTTTAACATCTTTTGTTATATAAAGGATTCCGAAATTGGCACCTGATGAAGATGCTCCAAATCCTTTAAATTTGTTCGACAATATACAACCATAGTTTTCGTTTGCTATTCGCTTGCCATCGAGATACTTCATTCTTTGCTACAACTTTATAATTCCGCAGTATAAATAAATTATGCGAAATCCAAACTTACCTCGGCGGAATAATGTACTTAATTATTTTGATAAAATATATACAAAATAAATTTTGTTTCCCGAGGGTTCCATAAAACTTAAATATCATGGAGCAGCATATTTTTATTATTTGATTATGCTGTACATTAAAAACCTGAAGGCTTCCACATTATATATCAACGGACGAAAAACTCTTCAGCTGGCAACGAGCTACAATATAATATAAAATAATTACTCGAATTGGGGTAGCGTTTTTCATTTACTTGTAATTGTTTCCTCCCCAGGAAATCTTTGGATGATTTTTTTTTAAATCTAGTTAATTTTACAATCTTGTAAAGCAATATCTTTTTATGAAATAAGGTGTTCTTTGTGTTAAATTTTTAATTAAATCATAATGATTTAAAACCAAAAAAATCTAAATGCTAATATAGTGAACTATTATATTGGAAACTATGAAACGGGCGTTAGGGACTAAATTTGTGTTCAGCTGCGACTTAGTGAGGTTCATTACAACATGTGCTAGATATTTTTGTTTTTAAATATTAAAAGTATTCTACTTAATCATTTCATAAAATTTTGCTGAAGAAAAAGATGAAAACAAAATTTACATCTACTTTTCTTGTACGAGTTCAAATGTAATCATGGCGCAATTTAAATTTCGATAAACATTAATCCCGCATTTGGAGATGGATCCACTAATCAAAAAAATGCTCGATATTGGTTCCAAAAATTACTTCTGGCAGCTTGAATATTGTCAACGAGCCTCATGGCAGACCACCGGCCCACATTGATAACGAAGAATTAAGGACGACTTCGTGAACTCGGATCTAAACTAGGAACCAACCATATGGCTAGTTCCTGCATTACTGCATGATAACGCACATAAAGCTTCACTTTTGACAAATTTACTTCAACCTCACCACATCTTCCATATTAACCATATATTTCACAAGCCGATTATTACCTTTTTCGTAATTATGAACTATTTTTAAGAGAGAAAAAATACAATAAGCAAAATGATATTATAAATGATTTAGAATTAACTCTAAAACTAAAGATTCTTTAAAAAAGGCATATACTTTTTACTGAATCATTAGCAAAAATTCATAGATGCCAATCGAAGTTATTTCGATTAAATATCGTAAATAATATGAAAAATAGCGCTTTTTTATTTATTTTTTTATTCAACGCCCGTTTCATAGTTTCCAACCCAATCGTTTCTGAGGTTATCCATTTTTTGTAAGTTTTAATCATATGTGGTGAAAGAGGTAAATATTGAGATGATTAATAAATTTGGCCAGGGTTCATCCATGAATGACTGTTTCTGACAATAATCAAAACGTAATATGAAAATAACGATATTTTCAACAGTTATCCCTGATGAAATAGATAGACCTTCTATTTGATATTCTTATTAGAAAAATATGTTATTAGTTTAAAAATATGTATAAAAATATTTTCCAGCCCTGAAAAATCTTGGAAATCAATATCTTTGATGAAGGACATGCCTCTTCAAAAAAAGAAGAATATAGTATTCTAGATGAATAGATTATCAAAATAAATAGCCATAAAATTAAAATATATGTAAGCAAAACTGATGGAAACGTCTTAATCTTAAAAGTAATATAATTTTGAAATGTATCCAATTAAATATCAAAACGATTCATCAACATTTTTGAATTGATATATGTACAAAAAAATCATTCTATGAAGTCGAGCCCTCTTAACCCTTCTGTCAATGAAATGGTTTAATGTACTCCTGTCAATTGAATAGGTATACAAACTATCGTATGAAATATACTGGCTTTTACATATGATTCAAAAACATTTTACGCAGCACAAGCAAAAGAAAAAACAGGCTTTTCCAAACATAAAATGCAAAAAAGATTTCTCAAAAAAAAGATAAAAATGCAGGTCAGCGTAAGAAATTTCACAAATTATTTTATGGAGCAAAAGGATTAAAATTTCTTTACAAAAAATACAGAAAAAAGTAATATCCTGTGTAAATCCTTTGAAAAAAAAAATTAAGTTTAACGAAACCTATTTTATTGGCCCTAGGTTCATAAATATAAATATCCTTTTTTTCTTGAAACACAAGTATCATAATTTTTTATTATTTTTAAATTCTATAAAACCCTTAAAAGGACTAACTCAGGGTGATTTGGTAAGATCTATACATAACTACTATTAAAAAAACTCATTGCAAAATCATAATGGTCTATCTAGACCACCTTATTAACAGAAGGGTTAAATATTGATAGAAAGCAAACAGAAAATAAGACAATTTTTCAGGGAGCTTTATCATATATATTAGTTCTTCACATATTCTGTTTATGTAATAATATCCCATAAATCTGTTATTCATAACTAGCCCTACATTTACAAAAAAAAATTGATTCAATATTATTTTATCCACAATTTGCATTTGAACCCAAACCTTTATAATAAGGTCCAATAAAAAGAAACTTATAACAGCTTTTACGCATAAAGTGATATTATAACACTTAAGAAGTTTATGAAAACCATCTTTCTTTTAAAATAAGACTGAAACCTATGCTGAAAAAAGCTATCGAAATTCTGTAAATTTTATTTGTAAATAAACATAACTTGAAGAAATAGTGTTATACTCAGACTTATTAAATTAATTTTTGACAATTATAAACGTTCTTAGATCATCAGAATAAAAATCAGATTTTAGTTTGAACTTCACGTCAAATTCTCGATTCATTATTACGAATAAAATTGCAAATGAACAGCCATTTAGTGCTTAATAACTGGAAATATCAATCAAAGATGTTTGCACACACGAAGTCACAGTTGAGTATTTAACGTCGGAGATAAACGTAATGGAGAATATACTAAATATTGAGTGTTCTGCGAATCTAGCAAAGCATGTATTTACAATACAAAGGCCTTCAATGTTGAATTATTCAGGCGATAAAATCAGTTCTTGGAGATAAATTCTGAGTATTAATGTGATTTATTACCTCAAATCAAATTTTAAAGCATCGCCTTAAAATGTTTATTTTGATGACATGGATGTATTCGTGATTTAATTTGTTCGCAATAATACGATAGTTAATGATTCAAAATTGGCAATTGAATAAAATATTTTAAATGATATTCGTTGTTCGACGTAGAAAATCTCCATAGTCCTTTTTTCATAATTAATAAAACCGGGATAAAGTGAATCATTCATACACAGGTTCATTAATCTTCATAGCATCAAAAAATGCCCGAATATCGTTCTTTATTAATCGATTTAAATCCTGTTCATTGCGTTTCTGTGAGAATGTTCGTTAAACAAAATTGTTTCAAAGAAATATGAATTGATTTTGTTTAACAACATCGATTGATTTGTTTCAGTCTGATCAATTTGAATTTGAATCCCTAGTCTTTATAATAAATAAATATCCAGGAATTGATCTGTTAAACAAAAACTGCGTTTATCAATCGAAATTACGAAAATATGAGCTAATATGATCGTTATTATTTGAATATCGTATAATGCGTTCGCGCGGATCTTGTAAAATGCCTATCGTATGTAATTTATTCCCACCAAATTTGGTCTTTATTTGACCCCCATTAAGCCAGAAATAGATTTGCTTAATGCCATATTTTTGCAAATCGATTTCCAGCATGGCAAGTTTAATTTGTTTGAGTTGGCACAATTGGCGTGGAGGCGGAGGACATTATATTTTTCGAATCTCACCGCCAAATCGGGCGTGTTTTTCCACAAGATTAAAGTCCTCGAGGGCTAAGTACGGCCGGGGAGAAAGTTATTACCCCGCCGGTTAATTTATTTGGTCCCGACCAATACGTCGTAAAATGAGTACAGAAAGGAGATCAGAATTTAAATGGGCGCTTGTGTTTTATAGGGCGCAGGATATCTTCATTCCTGAGGTGGTGCGTTGCGCAAGATCGGCCCCGTCGCATGTTTACTGACGTACCTCATTTACATCACTTTCTCTTTTGGTTCGCATTCCTGCATTTACTTGAGCCCATAAATTTTCCTTTTTTCAGTCCCTACCATATGTTACCGCATCGGGCTTTCTGGGCTTTTGCTTACTGATTCACCTTTTTGCGTGTTTTTTGCCGCTTTATTTTCTTCTGTCATTACCAAACACGTGCATAGTGGATTTTCTCATATGCGGCTTTCATATTACTTTATGTATTTTTTAGCACCGACACGAAAATAGTTCCCAAACTTAACCCTTCCATGGTCTCTTGACGCCCACGCAAAGTAATTTTGTTTCTTATGCAACACATCCTGATATTGAAACATTCTCATTTCGGGAATCCAGATAACAAGGGCTGAAAATCTAATTTGAAATTCGAAGAAAAAATAAAACATACAACCTTTGTATATTTTTTTTTTCTAGAGAAAGCCTTTTCAATGTGGTCGAATTACAATCAAATTATGTTTTAATACAATAACAGTTAGCTCAAAATAAATATTAAAATTCATCAATAATTAGATGTTACATTCAGTCATTTTTTTGAAACAGTGAGTGACCATGAAAAAGCGAGGAACTACTTTGGATCAGAATTTGGATTCCAATAATTATCATCTAAACGTATCAGAATGTACATGATTTAACTTGGGCATTTAAAAATGATATTGCCATTGACTAATAGCAAAGTTGATAAAAGTAATAACCCCTTAAAAAAATACCGCAGAAATTAAAATATAGTCGAGATAATGGGTTCATTATAATTTCTCTGAAAGACGACTATTTTGCGATTTCAACATAACAATTTCATGTTAATAAAATCTTTATTTATTCGTTGACATCTTAATTAATAGTAATTCGTCGCAACAGAGCAAAAAATCAGCTGGAATTCGCTTCTCAGCTCAAAGAAATATTTTTTACGACCAGCATAAAATAGTGGTAAAATAGTACCTTGGCGTTTTATAGACTACAAATTATACAGTTAAGAGTAGTATTTCAAATAAGAAAACTTTGACGGTCGAGACTATAGCGTTTTACTATTTCATTAAATTTAATAACAAACATTGGATCGTTTACGACCGTAGAATATTTCGATGGCATTAAAATTATAAAAGCATGCAAATAATGAATTCGCTGTGAAAATTCTTGAATATACATTGCATAATTATAATATGTGTATTCGAGATTTTGCATTCTCATAAAATTAATACAACCACGGCACGACAGGAAAGTAACTGAACAATAAATTGCAATTATTTTCTTTTATAGCCCAAGAACAATGAACTGTTTTGAATAATATATCATGGCTATTAAGTATTGATCATTTAATTTAATTTCAAATAATGAAATCACGTTTTTAACCATCTTTCCATTAATTTAATTCATTTCTGTATTTATACATTCATTTCTTCCGTTGATAAGACCAATGCTGTGGATTACCTTACATTTATTATGCAAAATCTCTATACTGCCTTTGGAACGAACGAACTCCTTTGAGAGCTGATTTTATTACGAAAAATAACCACAAAGAACTAACGTAAGTCTAATGAGTACAAAGATTGTTCGAGGAATTCGTTGCCTTTTTTTATCAAAAAATTATTTCAATTCTTGCTTAAAGCATTGTTCGTATGTAAAATAAATTCGTTTCCTTGGAGCTATGACCTTTTTCGTTAAGACGTCTTCTCACATTACAAATTTAAAAAAATCGATTTTTATTTTATTTTAAATTTTGAAAGTACATATCTTCAAAAATGTTAATCGAAATTCATAAATATCGGGACGAGTAAAACCACTACCCGCCCCACATTTTTTGCTCATTTGGCGACCGTAGGTGAGCACCGGCTGCTTACGTATGTCAGACTCATGGTGTGCAAGTACAAGAAAGTGGTGAAAAACAATCAGATAGAAACTTTTAAACATCCTTGCTCTAGCTGAGGATGTTCACGAGGTTTTGAAACCGATTTATGAAGATCTTCGGAGGAAATACCCAAATAACAACGAGTGTTTCAACAGCTGTGTCTGGGCAATTTTTCTGCAAAATTATTATAAAAAACAGTTATTAGTACACTAACATTTTTTTTTTAAATAAGCCTTGATGATTTTGATTGAAATGATTATTAATAAAATGCACAAAACGCGCCATAATCATACGCATAAAAGTCATGACGTATAACAAAATGGTTTATTTTCATAAAATGTTTTTTTCCAAGGAGCTCAAAGAGAATTTATTGAAAATTGTGCAAATTGCTCCAAATTGAATTTACACTTTTGACATATTTCATGCTTTATATTCAAAGGGTATTTTTTGCCCTCTTTCATTAGTTTGCTATAAAAAGGTTACTAGATCGAATAAAATAGCCCGGATAACAATTAATTCTGGTTTAAGTACATAAAAAGCTCCTTATCCTTAATGTAATTTTTCATCGCGCACAATGGCTCCGAAATGTCCCCAGTGACTTAAAAAAATATGAGAATATTAAAAGTGATAGGTAGGCACAGGTTTAGTTGAGCACAACTTGTGATCCAATAGAGAGGCCTTGGGATATTAAAAGGCTTAAGGGGGCGCCGAAGGATTTTCTAGATGGATGTTTTTATAAAAATTGTCCGTGCTATTTGGCATGGGGGCACAATCGATCATGATAAATGGGAAAGGAGCTCCATGCAGATGACGAATTGTATTTTTTACAAGACGTCGTCCATTATGATATTTTTCATTGAAAATTTTCGCTGAATCGAATAACGCCGCCCTTTGGCTGCGTTCACGGGCGAAACTCGCCCCACATCTTCCTGTCAAATATATGACTTAATTAAATTTCCGTGTTTTTTCTCGTTTGGAAATTGTATTAATATATTGCCACGATTTCACTTTTAACGGCCGAATGTTTGTGTGCTATGGCCACGATTTATGACACGCAATGCCAAACGTCAAGTTAACATACGAAACTTTCCAACGGGCTCAATAGTTTATTTGAATGGCTGCCAATAAAACGACATTCACTCCTTTTTCATTAAGGGTAGATTTTCATCAAACCTATTGAACTGTACCAAGGAATTTAATAAACTTGAATATTTATTTATGATCTATATTTGAAAATAGTACTTATACAGGATGCGTTCAAAAAATAATACGTCCAAATTTATAAAAACATGTATTGAACGTATTTGTAAAATTAATCAAAAATCTTCAAGATAGCACCAGCTTGATATATTCCTAGAAGCCATGTTACTAAGCCTGAAAAACATCCTTCTTCGATGTTATTTAGAGCCGATGTAACATGAGGTTGGATGGTTTTAATCATATCCCAATGTTTCTCATTCAGGACTCCTTTTAAACAAATAAAAAAAAACAGTCTGGAGGAGCTGTTTAACGCATTATCGTGATGAAGTTTCCATGCGACTCTGTGTTTAAATCTTCGATTACAATGCGATAAACGATTATTTTTGTTATGTTTAGAGTTTCTGCTATCTATTGAAAGCTCAACCGTTGATCAGAGTTCAAATAATCACGCACATACGTTATATTTTGGTCTATTCAGGAGGTTGATGGGTGTCCATTACAGGGTTCATCGGCGACCTCCTCTCGGCCTTCCTTAAACAACTTTTACCCTATGAGAATTTGTGATATAAACAAGCAATTACTCCCAAAGGTCTCCTGAATTAATAAAAACATTTCAGCAGTGGATTTTCAAAATTTAGCGTAAAATTCGATGGCAATCCATAGAACGATCCATTGCACCTTGTTACATTACCTCAAAAACTTCACGAGAACGCAGACGCTGCCTCTCAGATAGCTCGCAGGTGACTTTTAAATTATATGTTTTAAAGCTAACACTTCCTTTAATCTAACGAAATGAAATAATCTAAACAAAATATATAATAATGATTTAGGGTTAGCTGGAATTTAGATTTATAACAATATTATCAGAAATATTGATTTAACAGGACAAAATAACACCACGTATTTATATCGATGGACTACTTTCGAATTCTTCAATTACATAGTCACAAGTGGTCTAATATGAGAATTAATGGATAATTTTTAACTTTATTTAACATTTTTCAGTCAGTTTATATCGAGACACAGCAAAAATATGTCTTATCATAAACTGTCATCAGAAATTGGATCTTCGATCGATGTAAAACATTTGCGTCTTTGTGTGCTATTTTTATTCGATCTGGAAATGATGGCAAATACAATAAAAAAGCAAATATAAACGTATGAAGATTCCTTAAAATAGCAAAAGAAACCTCAGGGAAATTTCTATATCGGGAAGATCATAAGTATAAGAGTCCTTGTGATATAATCGCGGTGGTTCATATTCAATATAATAAACATAAACGTAAGAAAAAAATATAATTTTCCAATATTTAAAATTTTAAATTGAATTCTGTTACAATATCTATCAAACTTTTATTATATCTTGAATGAGATTTTAATTTAAATTCAAATTTGTGCAAAGCACAAACTTTTCTTTAAATAAAACCAATCCAATACGTGTTCATAAGTTTATGATTGGAATGCAAATGAGTATGCGAATTGTTGTGGAAACAAGAGGAATAAGTTTCAACTTCATCTACCACAATTAAATTAAAATTCATAATATAACAAAGAGATTATAGTGAAATCTCATATCGTTTCTACGACTGATAGAATTTCATTAATGAAAAATCGACCCCAGAAAAATATCAATCATTAAAATGTAGGCTTTATCGAAAATAGAATAGGGTCCTGATTGCGACTCGTGGGATGGCTCGTCATAGTCATCGAACCTTTTAAGATAATAAGCGATGGGACCTTCATATTTCTTAGAGGGTCTCTCGATATTAAATTTAAGGGATGACTCGCTTGTTTACAATATTCTCTCATATAGAAAACGTAGTCCCGAGCACGAAATATCTCGGATATATAAAATAAAAAGCACAAAGAAGATCACGACCAGGTCATGGCAATTACGAACGTTCGAAAATAATTTATTTCCCGGAATCGAAATGTCATGGGGTTTTCTGGTCCTGATTAAGCCGAATCAAATTGTGATTTGGAAAAGGCGATATTGCCGAAGAAGAAAAACAGAAAAAGCTGACAGATGATACATAATTATGTTTTTCAAATTAAATTTTTGCGTCAAAGCACTTCTTTATGTAAAGTGATTGCTTTCGCATGGTGACAGTTTGATGTTCCGCGAAGCGAAATAAAGTATAAACAAGGCCTTATTGATTTGATTTACATTGTTATGCCCTTTATTTTTACATCAAAGCTAAAAATATATTTACATTTATGTCTGTACGAAATAATAAAATTTCTTCACATTCATAACGATGACATGACGCCGAATAGTATCTAAATATATAGACTCTGGCGCAAATAGAGCCTTAACTTGAATTTAAATTCATAAATGATACAGCTAAAATATTGATGCTTTATAACAAACTGAGCCCCACAAATTTATATATTATGTTATATTTTAATATCGTGTATGTACAGCAATAATACCCTCGTCGTTATAATTTTAAATTTGCAATTCGATGTGAAGCAAATAATGAAATTCAGCATCTCAGGTAGTCTTTTCAATTATCAAATTAGATATGATAATAATAGAGATATCAGGTTGAGTCATATATAATTGCCGATTTTTTTTTTCAAAAATTTATTTAGCTTTAACAAAGCAATATTACTCTATTACATATTTATCATTGTTAGTAATAGCTTTCTCTCATTTAACTGTTAACTCATCAATATCCTCTTCATAAAATTTATCAGGTTTAGATGAAAAGAAATTTTCGATAGCGTGATTCGCTTCCTCAACATTTTTGATTTTTTTCCATTTAAGAAATTCTGCAAAAAACAGAATAGGTGATAGTCGGTTAGGTCAAGGTCTGGGGAGTATGAGAGATGTGGTAAGACAGACCATCCAAGTTCCAGAATTTTTGCTGCGTCAACTTTGTTTGCCGTATGCGGTTTTACATTATCGTGTAACAGTATGACATTTTTCCGATTGACGAGAGAAAGGCGTTTTTTCTTGAACACATTGTAGCTATTGAGTGTATTTATCGGCACTGATTGTTTCATTTCGATTTAAAAACTTGTAGTGGATTATGCCTCGACAATCCCACTATACACAATTTTTTCCCCATGAATATTTGCTTTAAGATAGGTAAAAGTGGTTGATTTTTATCAAACCATTATCTTTTTCGTACAACATTATCGTACGTTAGCCATTTTTAATTTCCAGTAATTTTTAATCTTTTTAAATTGGCTCAATTTTTTGCCATGAGAGGAGTCTTGTGGCAATAGACATGCGATGTTCTTTATTGTCTTCACTAAGATTATTTTACACCCACAAACCCTATTCGCTAACCTTCCCCATTTTTTTCCAAATGTCGGCAAATGGTTGATTGTAACGTATTTAGCTTCCCTGACAATTCTAGGCTAATAAGATTCATACTTATCTAATAATATCCTATATTCACCAATATGGATGACTGATCAAAGGTAAAACCGAATAATTATAACGGCTTATTTTTGCCGGCAACTATTTATGACTCAACATAATATTTTCTTCAAAATATTAATTTAAAAGCTTCAGACAAGCGAGAAGTCTTAGCTTTAAGATTTTTAAATTACTATGATATTTTTACTAAAATATGGTGGCCAGTGACTGATTAGAGACTGGCAAACAGAAGAATTTGAAGGTTTACAGCTTACTCGGGCATTCTCTAAGGTCTCAGATCAAATAGTTCCTAAGTCGTGCTTCCTTAAGAACACCAAAAATATACAAATTATCATCACATTTTATTGTATAGAACATATTTGATTGAAGTCGAGAAGATAATTAAAACTTCAAATTAAATCCGCAAAAATTAATATTTTGATATTATTTATAAGCATTCCATTCTGAGACAGCTTAAAATCGAATATTGCTTAAATATATATTTAATTAATAATTAATTAAATCCAATTTTTTTTTTCAACGTCAAGCGTCGATTCCAGGAATCCGAATGACGTTAGTGCGTTTATGAATAACTCAGCTAGCGAAAAATACACAGGATCTTAATTGGCCCAATTAATTGAAGGAAATTGATTATACACTGCGTGTCCTTAGGATGGAATGCGAAAAAAATTGCGCTGCGATACAAAAGAAGAGGAACGGAAACAAAGCACTTTTGGCCGCTTTTGTTAATAGTTGTTGGCACGTAAAAGCAATTAAAATTCAACTTCAGAACCCGGCTACAGTTCCGATGTTCTGGAATGTCTTAAGAATTTTTGGAGCTTCGCTAATTCGCATACAATTAATTCGATCATTATTCGAGGACTTTTTGTTCTGCGAATTCCTATATAATTTTGCGAATTTATTTCGGCTTTTTCCATTGGGCGTTCTTGTATTCATTTTTAGATTTAATATGTCTAAGGCAGAGCATATTTATAAATAGAATACAAATCTTTTACTTGATATTTACAAAAATCTAGGAGCTTTTCTCTGAGTGCCTAATACATATTTTAATAGTTTTCCTGGGCGCTTCATTGGTTGTCGCGCAGCAGGAGCATGTTTACTGAAGGAATATCAAATTTTGGCGAAGCAAGTAAACATACTAATATTTTATGATCGCACTGTACGCATTATGTATAGCCTACAAGGTGCCTTTGAAGCCTACAATACTATATGGCCCTTTTGTTAAGATAAACGCGCCAGCGGAGCAGATAAAGCAACACAACGAGGAAACACAGTGTGGGGCAAGAATAAAATACGATAAGTCAGACGGAGGGTTCAAACATCCATTAGAAATGAAAATATATTGTTATGGAAACACCTTATCGTGTTTTTTGGTGGTTTCGCGGCTGAATAGAAGACCATGAATGTGGATGCCATCGGCGAATACGCAAAACCGGTCGATGGTCGATAAAAATGCCAGAAGAAACGCTATGGAGTGATTTGACTATGATAGATGAGGCAACTCAATTACGGAATTCCGGCATGAGGTCTACGTTTTACTATTTTTGTAGGGCCAAACAATTTTGCTTTGAGTTCTTCTTCAAACAATGCCCTTGATAGACGTAATTGGGTCTCATAAAATATAAACAGTTTCATGTAAAAAATAGCACAAAAGAAATCAAAATAGACAATTCCAAACGCAAACTACTACGAAAATTGCGATCATTTCAATTAATAATTCATATTTCTATTGAAATATTCAATTTCAATTTCAAGCTTTTACCCAAACATTTAGCTTAAATTAAATATTTTTACAATCAAAATTAGAGCTATTTCTCCATTGGTTTTTGCTGCAAATCCAATCACCCTATACAATTTTATTAATCATTTTAGTACTTTGATACGTGAATTTAGAAGATCGATCGATAATATAAATTCTTTGGATCTCCCTTATTAATAAACATATTAGCTATAAATCAGGGCTTCGAACTATTATTTTCATGTGTATTAAATATTTATTTTCTAGCATAATCCCCACTATTTTACTCCTTTATTTAAAATAACAATTATTAATAAATAATATCGTTGAATTTACTTTATTAATTTAATTAGTTTTGGGAGAATGCCAGAAGTTTGTAAGATAATGGTACATTATCAAACAAGATCAGAAGATCTTTTACATCCTATTTTAATAAAAAGAGTTATCTGTGGAATAAACTTTATTAACAAAAGTTCTCTATTATCTAAAAAAAATATTTTTAGGAACGAGGGATCTTGTGTGTTTTACTGCATGTACACCCACCATTCCACATTAGTAAAAACCTACTAAATCCCCATGAAACAAACTCCAAATCATCTGAGTGTCTTTTTGAAAATATAAGATGTACCCATAAAAAAATTCGTTATTTAAATGAAAGATTTGAATGCTCACATTTTTTTTCATTTTTAACATATTATTATAAAATTATTTTTATCGTTAGATATAACTAGGGAATCCAATCCCGGGATCCCGGACAGTTTTAAGTGCTCATAAATCCCGGGATTAGTAAATGTAATTCGGGATTGATAGTTTTATCTAACAGAAATCGTACACCTCACCAGCACGATGAAGGCTACTAAATCGAGACATTCTCGCCGAAATCTGGAAGCTTGAAAACAGTGGCATAACTACTAATTGGCGAGCTTAGGTGAAGCCTAGAGGCAGTAACGGTTTAATTTACGTATTCATATATATATATAATATATATATATGTTTTTCAAATTGTTATATTAACCTTTCCCTACCGGTGATGTATTTACTACACCTCGACTCTAATAATGGGAATATCGTTATGAAAAATCATGTCAAAATAATTGGCAATGGTTCTAAAAAGGGCTGCTAAAAACCACACAAAAAAAATAATTAAAAAACCAAAATCTAAATTGCATATCTTTGGTCATTCATGCATTTTACATAGTAAATTAACGGATTTTATATTACATCTAAAACAAAATTGAAATTACATTAACACTTTTTGCTTCATATTTATAAATAATATTATTTGGATTTACGCATTTAATAGCAGATTGAAAAATATTCGATGTATAAATTCCAATATGTTGCTCGAGGCTAAACCGCTTGATTCAATATGTAATGGAAAATTTGCGAATAAAACTAATCCGAATGTTTACTTTGCATCAAGTTTGACAATTCATTTTCGTAATATTATTCTGAATTTAAATATTTAAGTTCGCCCTTCATTGTACATAAATCATATGCGTCTTTTTTGTCAGCCATGACATTGTGTATTGATGGTACATTGGATTTTTTTGTTGTATTTATTCAAAATGTAACATGGCTTCGTCCAAGATGTATTCATCTTGAAGATGGCTCGCCGAAGATTTCTATGATTCAACCGCAACCAAATTTATTGTGTACGCCGTAATGCTTATAAGTTAAAGCACATTGTTAATGGACAGAGAAATAGTTCCAATTGCGAGCCAGCAGATTACTTTTTTTCTTCAGTCACAAAAAGAAGCCTCATGTATTAGTAACACAGAAGCCGATTCTCGAAAGAACCGTACTTTGCTGTAATTGGAAACGGAATACATTTTTTTTTCATTTTTTAATAAGCTCTTTTCTTTCAGGAAGCCTCTCTCTTCGAGAGGAGAAAAAAGGCAGTGAGTGGGAAGTGAGCAAGAAGGTCTCCCGGGGGCGTTATGGGATCTGTAGTTTTGCTGTTGCTTTGCCTGCCACCCGTTCTGCTTACCCCAACCAAACATTCAGGTAAAAAGTGCTTAATTACTTCTTCAGACTTTCCTAATTTCTTGTTTACAAAATGAAAGGAGTTGGTCGCTTTTTGCGCATAGAAACTTTTTGGTGCAACTTTGTCATTTTCTTTCGACCCAGTGCCATTTCGCATGTTTTCCTCTCAAAGCTACCACTTCTAATTCATATTTAATCTTCCGAGACTGCTGCTTAGTCTTCTGTATTTGTTTTTTAATTAAAAGTGTTTTTCTTTAATTTAGATGGACACTATAAAGACAAGGGATGGAGATACGAATGGTATAGCGGACACAAAGCGAGCAACAGAGCGGACAAAACGTTCGAGAATAATACGTCCACTAATGTCACAATTCAATTGGGAACCACTGCTTTTTTACACTGCCCTGTTAGACATTCAACCGATAGAGGGGTAAGAATTTTTTTAAAATTATTATTTCTATTATAAATCATCAAAACCTCCCCTATAATCAATATTAATAAATCCACTTACTTAAAATATATCCATACATTTTAAATATTATTTTTCTTGTGTCAATTCAAATCAACGTTTTATCATTGGGTCGTATTTGTGTCTGTAGGAACGCTAATAAATAAAAATGACATATACGCTATGAAATCCTCTACAAATAAGCTACTTCAAACCACAATACATATTGTTATGCACTTCAAATTAGTTTCGCACATCAGATGAAATTTTAAAAAATATCAAATATTCCTATCAAGTGTTTACAAAATTGAATGCAGTTATTAATTTCAAATGATTTATGAAAATATTTATGTTTTAGTTATGTCTCATATTTGAATATTAAGGTTAAGGGCATGTTTATAAGCATTCGTATGAGTAACTGTAGATAGCTTTATGCTTTATACAAGCAACAACATGGTATCATTCCAAGACCAACAATCCGGACACTCATTAAGACATTAATAATAAATATGTCGATAAAATTTAATAATTACTGAAGTAAATTTAGCTGGAATTGCATATTTGACAACTCAACATTTTAACGACGATTGTACATATGGCAGATATAATGCAAGAGGAAAAGTTACAAAGAAAGCACAAGCGGTCTTGCAAAAATAAAAAGACAGGGTTGTCATGCAAGTCTGTCAGGTTTTCTTCTTGAGAAATAGATCTTTCATAAAAGTGATAAAACTTGGTTAACGATGCCATTTTAGTACAGTACACGAGGTGCCATATAGGCGTCATTCAAGGTCATAAAAAATGCCTAGTCCCAAACAAAACGATAAATAGGATTTGAAGAGAATATTGGTTAACATTCCTAAAGATGATTAGAACAATATCGAAACAAATCTGAGGCTTTGAGGACAATTAAAAAAATATTAAGATATATTGGATATAAAAGATATCTGCATAGCCACAGAAAGACACGTTAGTTATGAGTTTAGATTAGTCAGTCAGTTTAATTTTGAGTCTCAGTTTGAGTCAAAGTCAGTTATAAGCAAATCTTCTAAGATAATCAATTAAGTCTTAAGGTCTGACCAATCGCCTTTGCTACGGGAAAACCTGATATTCCCGCCCGCTGTTCCGATCTCGTAACTAAGGTCTTTATCTTGTATAAATAAAGAGCTGGTCTAACAATCGTTTTTTCGTTCCCCGTCTTCTTCCTCTGTATTGAAAGTATGTCTTAGACTCCACAAAAAAGCCCTAGGAGAGGAACTAATCCTACGCCCTTAGGAAGTTATATCCCGTGGGAAGTTATGCCCGGTATCCATAAAGTGAAATGTGGAACTACTGATTACAGAAGTGGTGGAATCTTTGCAAAAGGCGTCACCAGCTCCCCTCAATAGCCTTGTGCATACAGGAGAGAAAAGCTTTAGGCTACTCAAATGGTAACTCGTCTCCATGGCTAGGTACTACAAATGACTGAACTGATACGAGTACCATAGGGAAGGAGTATACAGCCCGTCATCTACTGCAGTCCCTTCAAACTGAGGTTGGACTCGTGGTGGCAGTGTCTCCGTTAGATACGATCCTTTGAACTTAGCATAACCATCCAACGCACCTTTGGGTGCATGGGGGTCTGAAGCCTGTCTAACCTGCGGGAACCTCGCCTCTTTTGGAGGGCGCGAAGCAAAAGGGGTGGATTCCTGGACGCTTTGCGTGAACATCCGGAACAGACCGCACAGCGGTGCACTCTGTCTTGTCCTCCTATGTGGACGTCTTCTAATAACTGATAATAAACGAACCCTGGGAGACTGTCTATGTATATTCTAAAAAGCATAAAGAAAAACCTTAACTTGGTCGAACGATTGAAGTTATGAAAAAAATGTCCACACGTCTTTATTTCCATAAAAATAAACTTATACAGATCTCAAGCAAATGTAAATTACCAATATAATCCAAAAAACGACCATATTTTTATGAATACTCGTAGTTAAGGATGATGATGAAGGAAATCTAATATGGTTCAATAAACATACTGCATCACTAAACATGTTTTTCTCAGATACAGAATTAAAACATAAGATTTTTTTATTAGACTTGGAAAATAACTCAGTTGATTGTATCAGTTATATTATTTGTACAACATATTTTTATTTCATACAAATTTTATTTTGGAATCGATTAATTAAATTGAAAATAATAAGCTTTTAAGCTATTCTATCCGATGTTATTGAAAAACAGTAGTAGTGTACCGTCATTTGAGACCACAGATATAAGCTTTTATTACGTGCAATATACATCCAATTGATAGTTTGAGAAGAAAATGAGCCAGAAGACAAATACTTGAAATGACAAATGAAAAAGTAAACTTAACATTCCTGCAGTTGCTCGCCTCTTTGTAAAGCAAGCTTTTTATTGACAAGCGTCGGCAATTAATTTAGTTACTCAAAGCCCTGCCTTTGAAAACGCTCTTAAGCCCAGAGAAAAGTTTCATTTAGTTCACACTCGTCAGCTCCTATTTCGAGCTGTCAATTTTCTTCAATATGTCTAGACAAGACGTACTCGAAGAATATTTTTCAGAAATGAGTTTCTTCAATTTTTAGCCAAAATCGTACTGTTAATTAAGATATTGCTCAATTAAAAGTTGTTAAACATCATTAGTGTGTTAGTTTTGCGAGTTTGAGTCTCTTTTTGTGCTCGTCCAGAGTTTATTATGCCCATTTGTGCGTCTGTAATTCTCTTTGTGTTGAAGAATTTTTGCCGTTTTCAAAATCGTGCCAAAGAAGAAAAGTTTGGATCGGGCTAATGGCTTTGGACGATGGCTAACGTGCTTAAAGCTCTTTGATTTGAAATTTATTAACACTTTAATAATTGTCAGATGGTCCTTTCTTTTAATAGTTTTATAAAACGTCCATGTGAAATATTAATAATATATTTTAAGGAGCTCATTGCTTGTATACGAACGTATGCTTTATCAAATACAATGAAGCATATTTTTACATTCAACTATAAAAATATTGAAATGAAATGTGACCATGCGTGACATAAGCTCGGTTTTATTACCGTTTATCATTTTTTATTATATTTTTAAAAAGACAATCATTGATTTGTATTATTCTTAGAAACAAATATATAGCAAATGATGTGATGTGACGTTTTTCATCTCGTGACAAACGTGCATTGAGTTGGTACTGAATAATACATATTGTACCTCAAAACTTACGTTTGCAAATTATTCTGAGCTATTGTGATATTTGATGTATATTTAATACATTGCATGTGAAAATATTGTCTTAATGGAAATTTTAAAGAAATTATATACTGTATAAACAAGTCATTGTAATAAGAAACACGTAGTTGTAGTCTGCGGTTTGTCGCTTTCTAAATTCTTAAAGATTGATTTAAGGTCTCATTATTTCGCAGTCTATTAAATTTGTTTTTAAAATATTATATTTAACTCCAAGTCTACATTAAGATATAAGATATAATATCTTTTGCTCAAAAACAACTTCGAGTATGTCAACCTCGAAATGATTATAAAGAGTTACTGAATCCTTCCATAATTTACTTGGGAGGAATCCCTGAAAAGGAATTTCATTTAAGAGGCCTGCTGGTCTTCACCGTACTAAATGGATGGCTAAAGCTATGTGTTGCTTGATTTTTTTATTTAAACATCAACTTAAACTAACAAAAAAGGAAATGAAACCAGTGAAAGATATTTGTCTTTTCTCAGTCGTAAAGTATATAAAATACTGATTTCAAGACCCTGTCGGATATTAAACACCAAGAAATGACTTACAATTATTAAAAGACGTTGTATCGTTTAAAAATATAAATCAAACAATGCCAAAGTTACTATGAAAAAAATACTGAGCCATTTATGGTACTTATCGGAAGAGTTAGTGTCTTTTGCATTTTTTGACGACGAACTTTCGGTTAAAGATAAGCAAAATATGGTAGATATACTAAGAATCGAAGGTATAGAAGATTGCCAGAAAAAAAAAAGCATTGATGTCGAAAACATTGCCGAAAAAAGCATAGAAGACTTTGTGACTAGCAACTCTTTACGATTTTTCCAGATACTGAGTATATCATCATAGTTTTTGAATAAAGATGTGGAAATTTGGTAGGATGACTCTAATTATAAGGCTGCAAAGAAAATGGTCCATTTTAGTGGGGGTAGTGAATGATATTGCTGAGCGTGGTGTTGTCTTAATAAAGGAATATAATTCATTAATGACAATAATCAACGAAGAGCAAAAGCAATATTTGTTTTTGTTAGTAAAAGCTTACAGAAAGAAATATCCTAATACAAAAAAATCAACGCTTGTGTCCTGAATATTTATGATTTTAGTATAAAATGGTATCTTTATTCGTAATCTAAACAAAACAGTGTTAACAAAGACTGTTTTTGTATAAGCCTCAAATCTCGTATAATACGGATTTATATTACACGTTTTTGTATATAAAAGTCATATCGTTAAAAATATTTTAAAAAATAAGGGTGATGTTATATAATGGAGTACAAACTTTAAGCTTAGGCGTAGCAACATGATAATTCTAACAGAATGACCACAAAAAAAATCAAAACTACCCTTATTTACGCGTTTGACGCATGTATCGTCGCCGTATGCATGACACGCCAAATTCATTTACCTTGAGTTGTTAATGATAGTTACGTACATTTCAAAGGTGGAATTGTTCTCGAACGTCACCGCCAACTTTAACTTTTTGGCTCGACGAGGCAAATTTACGGTTTTGATTTATGTGTATAAGAACGATAAGTTGTTGAACCACAAACAATAGAAAGAAAACACAGGCTGACGAGTTGAAATATTGCTCCTTTGTGGTTGTCACTGTTGTTCGGCAAAATCACAGAGGAACTTCACAAGACTTCTTGACAAAGGAAAAACTCCAATAAAACCTTCCAAATACTTGCGACTCGCTTTTTTCTCTCCGGGGGTGTCTGCAAAGTGTTCATCGGCCGTAAAAATCATTGTCACTATACATCGTGTGATTGTTCCAAATTTCGAAGCTCGATAATAAATGAGTTGAGCCTTTGAAATGGCGGAGGAATTCGGAGGAAGACATTTTTTATGAGATTTGATTGAAATGTATTGAAATTGAATAATGCGCTTAAAGCTTTCCACGGAGCTTTTTCTCTTATTGACTCGGCGGAGTCTTGATGGATTTCATTGTGCCATATATATTTCAAAGGTTCCAAGGACGGAAAAACATTATAAATAAATACATTTTTTTCACATTAAAATGATTGGATTGAAGATATAAAAATTAAGTTCGAACACTACCCGAAATATTATAATTACTATTTTAATGTATACAGGACCGCTGGATCGAGTATTGTCTTCAAATTTTTTGATATAATTGAAAATTACGACCAGTATAATTAGCTTCTTGTTGAAAAATGATATTTTTTAATAGAAGAAAATAAAGCAATACGAAGGTCATCCATAATTTACAAAAAAAAACGTTCGACTGTGAGAAAATGAGAACTTGTTCAGATCATGATTTGAACCACAGTGCTAGCAAATTTACTTTGAAAATAAATCAAATATTGGACGTTCGACTGATTCAGCACTGTAGCATTAAGTCCATAATAGAATAGAATATTTTTTCATTCATGTTAATTTGGGGTCTTATTTTAATGTAATAATGATTTATATACAAAAGGTCTACTTATTTTTAAAATAATTACAGATATATGATGATATCTACTAAAAATGACTAAAATTGTGTCTGTTTAGGGGTATGATTTGATTGAAACCTAAACAAGTGACATCATCTAAAAAATGCCAAAAAATATCACATTTTTCTTAAGTTTAATACATTTTTAATATTATTTACAAAATTAAAACTGGAATATTATGTTATTTTAGATGCATTTAAAAATTGTAGATTTTCTTAAGTTTGCTTGAGACAAATATTTTCAAATAAATTTATTAAAATTAGTAATCCCCAGGAGAATATTTGAAATGATAATAAATTGATTCAATAAATTTGTATTAAGTATATTAAGGATGTTCAATTTTGCAAGTTTTCCAGACGAATTATTTTAAAGGTGGAGTCCGCGAAATTTAGCTGATATATGAAATTATTCCCGATTCGATTATTAAAAAAATGGGAATATTCAGCTCCTCTGATTTTTGGCTATGCCCGTATAAATCGTCGCTTTGCTGAACGCAATTTAACACTTCAATTGCGAGCGGCGTATTGATAAATATGCACAATTTTAAATTTTTAACTTGAACGCCCAGCTGACGAAGTTCGACTCAACAATCTCTACAACGAAGCCGCTTTTCACGAGTGAAAAAACCTCTGGAAAATCTAATCAATCCAGCGACGAAAAACAGAGAAAATTTCAATGGTCATTAGATTTGATTTATTTGAAAAATAAACTTTCGTAGCTTTCACCTATTATATAATCAAAAATCTGACTTCATATAAAAAAATATTAAAAAAAACATTAATAATTCTTAAGCAATACGATTTTATTAAAAGTACAAAAAATAAATCCAGTACTATTATTTGAACACACTCTTTGATCAAACGCTATGGGGTAAATATGTAGGTTTTATAGTAGAATATACTTTTTTAATGTTAAGGGTGAAATGTCACACCCCAAAACTAACAAAGAATATAACAGACATTATATGTTGCTTTTTAAGATCAAGGCTGGTATGTGAACGAGGTCACAAAAACCATTTACAACATACACAGTTTTAAAAAATGTCATTAAAGCTTTAAAAATTACACCGCACAAAACATTTGTAAAGAAAGCTCTTAGCTCAGGATGACAATCAAAATTTAAATAAGGTCTAAAATATATTTGATCTTTTGTGTGAATAAGGCTAGTAGAATTTTTAAAGCATTATGCAATTGATCTTATTGAATTGCTCATCAAAATTGGATCTTAAAAAGTAAATCATATAGAATTACCTACGAGGAGTTGAATTTTGCAATGATAATTCAAATATGATTAAAATAATTACAATAATTTCAATCTTGGCTCATTGAAGCCCTATTTTATCTTTATTATATATTGATGAAAAACCACAATATATTTTCTGTAAAAGTCTTTTTGTAAAAATAACATTTAAAGGATATTTTTAAGTCAGGACGATATTCAAAATTCGATGAAGACTTGTTGAATAATCGATAAATTATTGGCTATTAAGGAATTTTAGTATGTCATATCTATGTTCATTTAAAAAAATGGAAAGATAAGACAAATTATTTTTTATTTGTTGATAAACAATATTATTCTTCAGAAAACATTGTTTTTCGTCAAACAAACAAGAGTTTCTATTCCTTATCCAAGATTAACGTTTCGAAATGTCTCCTTTTCATCTGATGGGATTTTTGATTCACGTGTAAAATCAAATAGTATTAAAATAATGAAACTAGAAACTAATAGCGTATTGATCAACTTTGATTGGGTGATAAGGAGTAATCCATTTTCACTCTTGACAAAAGTTAGAAGTTAAATTGGGAGATTTTATCACACGTAATTTATCCTCTAGATTTGGCCTCTTTAGATTATTTTCGATTGAGTATGCTTATTTTTTATAAAAATACCATACTTGTTGCATTATAAAATATTAGATTAATATCAGATACCTCCAATATAATCAACAAGTATTCGAAGAAAGCGCTAAAGAGGAAACTCGATGATTCGAACCGCTTAAAAATATAGGAAAAATTGTGATTCTAAATGTTGCATTTTAAATATCAAATATGTATGAAAACAATTTTATTGTGGTACTTTTGGTACAACTTGCACAAAAGCATAAAAATGTCATATACTTTTTAGGATTTGCAATGAATACTCTGTGCTTAAAATTGTATCAAATCAAAAGGAAAATACAAAATGAACAGCAAAAATAAGACGCAAAAGCACATTTTGTTGATAATCTCAGACCTTCCTGTATTTTTAAAAGTCTCCCTTGAAAAATAAAGATCTCTATAAAATCTTATAGATAAAACTCTCCGCCGGTGAGATTTTTTGCGCCAACCCCATGGGATGCCTTGCGAACCTCCAATTGGAAAACTCAGGTATATTCAAAACATCCCTGAGCAATTCATCCATTTTTAAAGCTACAATATTGAGAATTCTCAAAGATTTTTTTTTAAAGTAAATGTATTATTTATGAAATTTTGCTGATATTTCACTATCATCCTTGGTGGTTGATATTTGATTGTCATCAAACAATACATTACTATGATTGGAAAATTATCCATCTTAATTAAACGCTAAAAAAATATCTTACCAATTACTATTAGATTGGGGAATAAGTTCATAGCGTTTTTATTAAAAACTTTGATTCAAACAAAAATCAATAGTTTCAATAATAAATTAATTAATTATGTATTCAATGTTGCTGTTTACTACCTCCTATTGCCTCTAGACCAATTTGTCGATGCCGTTCCTCCAAAAATCGCCCGGTCTGGTATCAAAGAATTTGTTGAGAGAATTTTAAGGCCTTCTTCATTGTTGAAGATAAAGCCTCTCATATGGTTCGACAGGAAGCGAAAAATATGGTAATCTATCGATTCAAGGTCTGGAGAATACGGCGGATGCTAAAGGACCTTCCATTCGAGCTCTTGGAGCATTTTCCAATGCATCATGCCCTTCCAGTCCCACCAAACGCAGATCATGGTCTTCTTTGGATGGAAGCTAGGCTTGACTCTCGGCTTTAGCGTATCTCCTGGAGCCACCCATTCCTTTATTTGCTTCATGTTTATGTATAGGCACCATTTCCTATCGCCCATAATGATTGGGTACAAAAAAGCACTGTTTATGACCGCGTATTGCTCGATGACGGGCGAGATGTTGAGAAGAAATTTGAAGGCGATTTTCTTTGTTGTTTTCGTTAAGCTCGTAAGGCACCCAGGCCCTCAATTTTTCGGCAAATTCCTTTGAGTGAAGATTATTGAGAATCGTTTTATGATTGCAATTCATTTTTTCGACCAATTCACGACTGGTTTGGCGGTTGTCCTCCTTCAAAAGTGCTTTAAGATGCTCCTCGTCGAATTCAGAAGGTCTTCCGTTACAGGGCGTATTGTCAACATTAAAATCGCCATTTTTGAACTTTTTACCTCCTGGATATTCCATTTTTGAGACTCGAAGGTAATAAAATATTAAATGATTTTAAAAAAATATTAACACAGATTTGTAGAACAAAAAGAGCTCTATCGAATGAATATCATACACTTTGTCAAAAAGCAAAAAAATATTGTAAAACAAAATATATAAAAAAAACGCTACGAACTTATTCCCCAGCCTAATAAATACTGAAAACATTATATAGCAACTTTATATAATATGAAGTGCATTTACCATCTATTTAAGATTTTAAATTTTCTTTAGTCTAAGTTCTTAAATATTTTTTTTGATCATAATCGTACACATGGGCGGCATTTTGCATAACCTGGGTGAGCCGAAGTGGGAGTTCCCGTTGTAAGCGCTCATATAATGGGTCACCCAAGTGTATATATCGAACGAAGCTTTCTCAGTTATGTCAACGTTAAATGATCGTGTTTATTTTAATGAATAAAACTTTCTGACATACATAGAGTTTATATATAGTATATATACAAAATTCTGGTGATGATAATAAAATAATCAATGACCCATTTGAAGTAATAGCGTATAGTTCATATTAGTTAGTAATATAAAGACAAGATGAAATTTTTATTTATGAAAAGAAGATATCTTATGAAAGCAGATTAAAAGCATGGCATAAGATATCAGTGTTAATGTCCCAAATTGTAAATCCATTTAATATGATACGAAAGAGCGTTATTCGGATAATGTATTTAGAAATCTTTAATCCACTCTGTTCACTTGGAGGTTTTCGCCAAATTTTCCAGTTCATAATAAAAAGGAGCGTCTTCGTCCAATAAAGTTTCCCTCTCTCAACTTTCGGGAAATTCATTTATGAAAATTCGGTGTCTCTCGGCCTTTTAAAAATTTCCGATTCAATTAGGAGTTTATGAATCTCATTTGATCTTCACCCTCATTCCCTTCTTCTTTTTTTACAGCAAGTGTCCTGGGTGAGGAGACGCGATTGGCACATCCTCTCGTCTGGAATGTTCACCTTCACTAACGATGAACGCTTTCAGGTTTGTTTTATGTCGTTATTCTTTTCTTTGCCCTTAAAGAGCTTTTAGTTAATTGTGTCTTTATTTTTCACTAGAGTGCAGAACCTTTACGGGTCTCCATTTTTGAAGGCCCCTTTGTCTTGAGATTTTGCCGAAATTAAATTTATGTATCGATGAATGAAATTGCCATTGAGGTACAACAATATCTTTCAGCGAGACAAACCGCCTTTATTCTACCCCTTCTATTATGTTAATTATATTGGACGATACAAAATAGTTCATTGGCAAAAATATTGATTCAATTTATATGCAATAGTGTGCTTATCTTGTTAACCATAGATGGCAGCATCATAATTATATAACATGCTGACAAAAACGTATAATTTCAGATATTACACGGTGATAGTTCAGACGATTGGACGCTTCAAATAAAATATGTTCAAAAGAGGGATAACGGCACATATGTATGTCAGGTATGTAAAATTTTCATTCTAAATTTTAAAAAAGGGTTTCACAACAAATCAGTAGAATATTAGCATGATTATAAATTCAGAAAATTAATTAAGACAATCACATATATTCCATACTATAATATTAAATGTTTCCTAGCATTTATAAACATCCAAAATCTAATTAATTAAAGTCTGCATGTTCCAGTCTCCATTGTTTTTATACAAAGATTTTTTGCAAAACTTCAACGTATTTCGTACATCGCAAATTAAATTTACCCGGCAAATAAATTAAGTCTGGATAAGAACGACTTAGTATAAATTTGAAATAGTTTATTTAAATACAGAGCTTTATTTTCGGAATTCAGATGAACTATTGTATGAACTTTTGTTACATAATTAATATTCAAAAGGAAAAATCTGTTTTCATCACGACCATTAAAAATAATATGAATCAACTGTAGGCACACAAGTACTATCGCTCTATTTTGGGTTCTATGGCTGACCTTTCTACCATAGATATCACTGTAAGCAATTTTTATCATTGTATTTTGGGATAAAAAATAATCTGATCATAGGAAGTCCTTAACTTGGAGCACTTGCGTCATAGATAAATATAGAACTGAATATTTTAGATAGTCTTTCACGCATTTATCAATTTTGATTCATATTGGAGGTATCGAAAAGTAGACCATTTTATTCTAAAATGCTATGTTTTATCTTCTACTTCATATTCATTTTAAATTCATATCAAAATTGCTTCTCTCGGATAGATTTTTGGAAGAGATAAAATATGATAATCCAAAGGTGCCATATCGAGTGAATACTGGGGATGTGTTTAACATTAAATCTACTCACACTTCTTGTATACAATTTTGTAATTGCGTGAAGTGGATTTGATATAACTGGTGATGTGATAGGACCAATACCAAAATTTGAAGTTCTTTCTAATCTTGATGCATCCTTCATGTTCCCATTTCCTATTTTAAGCTCCTAGAAATAATTTTGAAATCTATTCATAATTTTGGATATTTAATCATCTTGTTGACAAAGTTAAAATTATTGCAAATTCCTGAATTGGATGTAACCCCTTCCTGTGATTGGACATTAATGAGGCCCTAGTTCTGCAGTGGACTGTTTGTGGCTGCACTAAGAAATGTATTAAAAACTATCCATATTTCATCATTATATAGGTTTTCGATGCCTTATATATAATAGAAACGAATATGGTTCAACAATAATATAATGTTGTTGTTGTATAAATTATGTTTTATTAAATTCTTTAAAATGAACCTTCAAAATCTTAATTCAGCCTTTTCAGCTTTATAAAGCTTATTTGAATAATATAATATCACATGATGGCTCTACAGAGCAAATATTTCTAGGAAATTTATAGGAATTATTTAATTTGGCTTTATATATAATATATGTATATCGAATCGAATAACTCTAAAATTGTAAAACAAGATCGCTGTTTGTGGTTTTCTTGCAGCTTAGCATCTCTCAAGTCGACATCGACCACATTTTAGAACTCTTAACTGTAAACTTAAATTGCGGTAGGTGAAATACATATGAATTTTATTTAGGTAATTTTGAAGCAAAAAGCAGTAAATATATTCAATCCATAATTTTTCCTCTGAGAACAAATTTGTTCTATTACGAATGTATTTTAGCTACGATATTTTTTGTGAATACAGATAAAGATTATATTCAAATTTTTATTTTACATTGCCTTCATAAACAAAGATGAATCCGGTTAAAAAGATTAATAATCTCCTCAGCCCTTGAAGATTTTAACGTCCTTGATTTTATTTTAAATTCACCTACAGGTATTATTTATTCCCATGCCTGTTAAAAAAGCAAATAAAAAGACTTTGTAAAAAGGGGTAGGAAAAATATTCACTTCGAATTTTTTCGCTCGTAAATAACCGACTGTAAAAATTACTCATGTGATTTTATAAATGCACACCCTTGGAAATTTTCATGCTTTTGATTTCCTTATAAAATTATTGAAGTGAAAATGAATATTTAAGCGTATAAAATAGTAATTGGGAAATGTTGGTTTAAGTTTTAAAAAATTCAATATTTTTTCGCCTATTCCTAAGCAATCTGTGTGACCATGTGATCACATAAATTGCGATACAAATTTTAATATAATGAGCGATATTTACAAATAATTTGCTTAAATCATCATATACGTTGGAAATTTTATAAATTCATCGTAACGTGGTGGATAATTTTGTAATAATTTTATAACTCGGACGTCAACTGGCGGAAAGAACACATCTTCCCGCGACCAAGGCTATTAATCAGCTCTCCATTATTCTTCCTTGCGTGTCCGTATTTTATACTAGCTTACGTATAGGAGGACAAGAATAGGTCATGGTTAATCTTGAAGTTTGCATCCGCAGTGACTTCAACGCAGAATTGTTATTTTCCCTGCGCTACAATTAAAATTTAAGAAAATAATTTCTTCATCAATTTAATATAAATATGAAAAATAATTAACACAAAAACACCCTTATTTGTCGATATTTAATTGTCTTTTTAATATTTAAAACGCGTTCTTTCATTAGGCATTTCAAACACCGTTTATTGCGAATTCGCGCAATCTCCCGATTAATTAGGATGTTCAGCGCAATTTCACCGTCGACATAATAAGGGTGTACTTCGCCGGCTTAATTTCTTGCCCGCTTTTTTCCGGATTTTATCTTGATCTTCACCTTGAGCATGAGTCTTTGAATTAATAATCTCGAATCTCATCGTCTCATTGTTTGTGAGCATCGTCCCAAGAGACAGGATCTCTTTTTAAAGTCATGTAGCCATGGCGACCGAGTCCCTATAGGTATCCGACGAAATTTGATATTCACCCGAGACCCAGGCGATAAGTCTTCTAGAAATATGGCTCAAGAATGGCGTAGTTTAATCGAAGCATAACAAAGCCTGCCGAAGATTATTTATTACGAAAACACTCTGTTTTGTGTTCCGGATAACTTGCTTATAAATATCAAGCACACGCCCCCGTAATCTAATCCCTTGAAATTCCTCTATACCTCAATGAATCCACATACGCAAGAGTCAACAGCTTTAACCAATTAAATTCCTTATTCTTGCTTAAAATCAATTTTAACGAGCGAAAATAATGTTAAATTTAAAATAATAGTACAACAAACTTTCAATGATGCATAGTCTCGTTCTAAGAGGGTCGTCGTTTTTTTGACGAATTTAATAAACACATAACTGCAAATTTTTACCACATATTTATTCATAACTTTTAGCATACTTCAGATTGAAATCATTTCTCATTGCTGAAATATACGACAACTTAAACACCCATCATCGAAAAAGGTCTTTTTCGGCTGCCACGATTGCGAGTGTTTTCCTTATCAAAAATAAGTGATTTAAATGGCATTTTAATTTAAAAATTATGAACTAGTTTTTATGCTAAGATCATTAAAAAAATTTGGCATCTTCTTGAACATTTTTTTGTGAATTGTGATGATTTTTCACGACTTATTTTACATGAAAAAATAAACGCCTTGATCAATCAGAATTATCCTAGTTTGCGCAATATCTACATATACATATACCGAATATCTTAATCAAATTTCAAAGAAATTAATTTAATGTATTTTAAGATATCGTGGCAACCGATTTGAAAATGCAGTTTTGAGAAAAACGCGTTTAAAGATTCCAATTCGTTTATCAACAAGAACATTTTGAACCACCTTTAATCTACTATATTTATGCTATTTCAACGATCTTTGTGCCAGAATGCAGATGATTTTGTATCATCTAACATGAATTGATCAGTTCGATCCTTTTGGGTGCTCAGTTTGGACTAAATTAACCGTTATATTCGAAACAAGAAATTAGTTTATAGAATATACCAGCTTCTTTATTATGTAGAACAAAGAAGTTTTTGTATTAATAGGGTTATAGTAAGAAACAGCTTATGTAAAAATAATGATCCCCCTTAATGAACCTTTAATCACACCTCACACATATTCATTATGATCATCATAATCTATTGTAACATATTATTAATGTCTGATAGAACTGATAATATAAATAGTTTTGGTCATCATGAGACATCATGATCTTGCTGGAAAATGAATGATCTTTCTGTGAATTCTTATTCAATATAAGGCATGACCATGATTACCAGAACGTTTTGATTTGACATTTGATGTTTTACCAAACCATGTCTAAAATGCTATCACTTCTTTAGCTTTGAGAAAACTGCTAAAATCAAGCTTTTTATATACCGGATGAGAAATTTTGTTTGAATTTTAGGGGTATTACATTTGGCGCATTGAGTTTAAGAACTTTGTGGTATACTCAAGTTTTATCTCCTGTTACCAAACCTCAGCAGTGCAAGTTCAAAAAATGGAGTCCTAATCTACTCTTTTTAAGGTGCCTGGATTTTTTACTTCGATAAAATCGATTTGTCGTTGACGATTTAACTTTACTCTTCCATTGTACGATTCGATTTTAATCTAAATAATAAATTCTTAAAATTGTTAAAGCAAAATATATCATTTTCACTTAGGGAAGATTTTATGTTACGACTTTTGGATTCCCGATCACTTCTCATCTGTTAATTAAATGGATCAAATTTCAACACACGTTATATTATAACTCTATATATAAATATTAGTTTTCATCTACGGTGTATGACAATTTTTGCTATCCTTTAAATGTATGCCTATCAATTTCCAAAATGTTTTCCATTTTTCGTGTATTTGACTAGATATATATTTGAAATCATTTTTGCTATCCATAGTTTCAACTTTCTCTGAAATCCTTACACAGATCCTACCATAAGTAGTTCGCCCTTTAATATCAAATATTTCTAGAGTTTATATACACAAAGGAATACCAAATTTCTAAGACATGAACATTACTTATTTCATCATGTTGTTAATGTTGCTCCAGTAAGATTTAAATTATTTATACTAACAGATTCCTGAATCGTTGTTAAACCTTCCTTTGCTCAACAATCTCATCTCTATGTACAGAAATAGTTTCTGAATTGAGTATTAAATTCTTAAGTCGATTCTCTTAAAAGCTGCCTTTATATTGCTTACATTTTTTACATCTTAATTTAGAATTAAATGCTTCAAAGAGTATATTGGTAATACTTAAAATTTGCAATTGCAATGCGTTTTAGGTGGATTGCACCAAATTATTAAAATGCCTGTTTGTGAGTCCTATAAAATTATATTTTCGTGAATGAATATATAAATAGTAAAGTTCACCCTTTTCAAGACCCCAATGGCATTAATATATACATGTGAATTGGCGGCAACATAGTATGACCAATTGACCTATATTCAAATAATCGAACACGAAAGCTATTTAGTCCTAACTGAGCCTAAAATAACAAAAAAATGTATGCTGATATTTTGAAACTACTTGTAGACAAAAATAGCTTTGTAGACTTTAATTCAATGACGGTATATACAATTATTCAGCTAGACTGTAACTTTCCTGATTTACATTGTATAAACGCTAACTAAAACAAAAATTAGCTTTGTTTGGATGCAAAATTTTGGTCGTTAACTCCCGTACTATTATAGCTGACCCGCTTTAATTCGGCCCATGTCTAATCCGGCGCCCCCTGTAATCCGACATCCTAATACAAGACTAGTGCATATGTACGGTAAAACTTCTTCAATGTTAAAGTGTGATTCTGGACTACCTAAATCATGATGAATATTTTTGTAGAGGAAACGTTGTAAATGTGATATATTCGGGAAATAACTAGGTATACACATATTTCTGGTCCCATATTGACCATGCAAATAATGCTGTTTTACAAGGCGATAACAACGAAAAAGGCCAAGCAAGGGATAATTAAAACGCTTTAAAAATCTTCATGGTTGATTTGATGACAGTAACAGGTTTTTATTTTTTATAATTTCTACGGTCATGGTGTTTATGACATCAGTTCTATAATAATTACAAGCACTGCTTTCCAAAAAGTTCCGGACTACAAGGGTTCGGTGGTAGCACTCTATAGTCCAACAAACTGGACAATCCGACACTGCCTTGCAAAACGTTTGTCGGATTACCGTGGGTCTGCTGGCTGTACTATGATTTCCTGAATCTGAAAATATAAATAATAAGGTGATTATAATGACGATTTTGCGCTACTCGTTACTAAATCATCTTCTACAAATAATCTTATTTAAAAATAACCCAATTTAAATTTTCTCCAAAAAATGTTTTATATCAAAATAGTATGTAAAACATTTTATCTATTTTTTATAGTTAAAATTGCATTACACCACAACAATTCCATTATATACAAAGGCGAACCATTCGAAACGTTAATTATTTGTCTTTCTAACAAAGAAGTGTACGTATTCGCCCATTGTTTTTCATTATTTGTTAATAGTTTGTGCGGCACTTGAATATTTATTATGTTTGCTCCTACAATCAAATTTAACCCTTTGCGGTCGTTTGTCTACTCTCAGCCACCACACGAGGGACCATACGAATCTTAACTCATGTCAATAAATAATTGATAAATCTTTCATAATCTTGCATGTTATATATCAGTGCACTTTCAAATGAAATTAATTCTGACCATCATGACACCCATGTCCAAATTTAATACGTCCGCAAAGGGTTAATATACCTAACCTATGGGGACTTTTTAACAATCAATACTCTCCAATTTAATTTTTATAAGCCATAATGTCTGCGAGTGTGATGCCTTTTTGCCATTTTCTTTCATAAACATCTTAGTAAAAAAACTTTCACAATTGTTCAATGTGTCTCTAATTTTGAATTTTTAATAAATAGTACGTTCTTGTGACTCGTTATTACATTTATAATTACATTTTTAGTCAATCTGCATTCATCGTCCAAAAATAACACGAAAAGGATCGTAGGTCTATTATTACTCTGGAATCATATCAAGTACCATTCTCCATATCTTGCTTAAAAGACTAATTTACATCTGGTATAGGGGATGATTAGTGTATGCTAAATAAAACTACCCTTCGTATAATATGAAAGTTGGATGAAATTCACTGTCAGGTGTGGATGAAAGTGATTCTGCGTGGGTGAACAAACGATCCTCTTCCCGGCGATATTTAATGCCCACATTTGTCACAGCACCTGCCTCTATAATAATAGCCAGGAGTGGAATCCCTAATTTGTACAATTTTTAAAACGAACCGTGTCAGATCGTTTAACTCAAATAAGACGCTGCTTCCTATCAAATAGAGTGGTCCAATTTCTCATTTTGAGAAAGTCGAAATAATGAAATATTCGCCTGCCTATATTGCTGAAGTGACTGATGGCCCATACATCCCCTTTCATTTTTTCGCCCTAAATAAGGTCAGTCGAATAAACTGCACGATTTGGCAAGGGGTTTTTTTTCATTACATTCTGCGCTGTTATTACTTGAAGCTTAAATAAATCGCTGCATTATGAATTTTCGCGATGTAGTAGAAATTTATGACGTCCCATATATATCGGTGTTTCTCATTCTGTTTATATGGAAATGATCCGTAGGAAAGATAAATTCGTTTCGCATACTTGTATAAACAAGTATTTTGTTTTCGTTATAACGAGTAATTTATCGTGAGGGTTGGACAAAGGGTTTGTTGGAATAAATTCATAATCATCTATTTGACTGCCATTCATTTAAATTGACTGATTGTTGGCATTATGAAGAACTATCGGTAGAATCTTGTATGTATAAGATCTTCTGAAAAGATAAGGAATTAAACACAATCAAATGATTTAGGATCTATGCAAACCATTAGTATTAATAATAGCAAGAAGAAATTAGCAAAATTGAACGGGATAAGTTGGGAATGAATAATTTGCAGCAATAATTAAAATATAATAAAATTATCGCCATTCATTGATCCTATCCTTTAAAAATTTCTTATTAAAATAACTATATACTAATTTAACCATATATGAACGCCCACCGTATAAAAATCCCCCATATCTGGAAAAATCTCTTGTGGAAATAGTTCACGTCCAATAACAGATAGAGCAGCTTATGAATCAAACATCATTTAATTGTAATAAAAATATCATATAATATGACGAAATATCAAACCAACTGTCTCAATGCTGACAACCTTATGCAGCATCCCAAACACACACAATCTTTATAAGACTCTTCTTGTTTTATTTGAGCCACTTAATATGCGTTTCGGGTTCACAAGAAAAAACCGTATAGAATTGAAATCAGGACCACATCTTATTGTTTAGTGTCACGTGCAGACTATGTGTTTCCCAAATATTTGCTATGCACAATTTGACAACTGTCTAGACCGTGAATCGCTTTCAATTTTGCATAATTCACATCAAATGGATTGCCCTTATTTCTATTTTTTCTACAGTAAATTAAATATCATATTAAAAACCGGTGGATTCTAGAATGTGAGTGCTTTGAAAATGTTTTTTTTTCGAAATGTCCCGTCTGGATTTCATGGCAGATGTGGCGAATAAAAGAGATTTTCTTCTCTAATTTATTTGTGCCAATCAATCATACATTTGACATGTATTCAAATATTGTCATATCGAATTTCGTTCGCATGTTGCACATTTTTACTGCTTCCGTCATTCGCCTGCCAAATCGATACATATCGCGCCAGATTAACTGTTACCAATATTAATGATCAAAATATTTATATTGTAATAAGATTACGCAAATATTCCTCTATGGCTGCATTTTTTTAACAATTCCATGATATAGAAATTATGTCATGTCCCTATATGAAAACCATATCAAAGTTATGGTTTTCATATATTGTTATATTTATAAATTAGTTCTAGATTAAATTTTAGTTATGAATCGTTAATATATTCCATAAAATACATCATAATCTCTATTTGAAATCCATAATCAGCAATAATTTTGTAAATCATTTATGATCGCTCTAAATGGTTATGGATCATTTTAGTTTGTTCCTGAGATTCAAATTATTATATAATATATATACAATTTATATGATTGAAATAGTATTTTAAATTATTTAAAATTCGAAGCTAAATTAAATTCATCCAAAGCATTAATTAACTGTAACATAGATATGTAATTCTATACGCTTTAACGTATTTATTTCATACAATATTAAGAATATGTGTCTTTAAAGTGTCTGTGAGAAATATATTCAACGTTAGGTCTTATTTTATTTCATCTAAAAGGTCACAGTCACGTTTGTCTACGTCTCCGTTGCGAATTTTTTAGAAATCTAAATTGAATAGATCATATGATAAAGATATGTGATCGCAGCTGTAGTCAAAATCGACGATCTGATTTAAAATGTCTATGTTTAATATCGATAGTCTTGCAGATTGCGGATTTGTTGAGTATTGCCGCAGTGTTTTAATTGAGTAGATGATATAATGCCGAAGAATTGAGTAGATTTTCGCGGCAATTTTCAGCGTAATTTAATTTGATGGTTTATTATCGTGAAAATTCTGGAAAAACACCTTTGAAAAATTCCACTCGATAATCTACTTTCATTACGTTTTTATTTTCTCTCCTTCTTTCCTCCTCTCCGTCAGGGTTACTAATGCAATCTTTACAATTCTCCCACCCGTTTATTCCTCCCCGACATCAATCTATCCAAGGTACGCAATTTTTATTATCAGATTTTTGAATGACGTCACTTTTGAATATCGTTCGTGGGGGAGAGGCCCAAATTGTTTCCACAACCTCATTGAAATCCCATCTTGCCAGTTCCCATAATTAATCTCGGGATTCTTCCATCCGAAATTAGATTAGATGCCTTTGTTGTATGAACTCTTGCTTCAGTGAAATTGATTTTGGTTTTTTTCCCTGTTGACAGTTATCTACGGGATCGGGTGTTTTGTCACATAACGTGAACCTCAATATAGTAGTTCCAGAGGCGTTTATATTGGGATCGGGAGAACACCACGTAGACACTGATAGTGTGATCAACCTTGTCTGCATCATTGAAAAGGTGAGACTAATATTTTATATATACTAACTTTAATATAAGATCTATCCTTAAGCATTCCATATTTATTGTAAAAATCATTTATAAATAAATTAAGCCATTTCACAAGCATTTGAATTTGCTTTGGTACAGATGATAGACATTCAATCACTCAAAATATTTTTAAAAATCAAATCCAAAATGTTGTTATTAATTTAAAAATATTGTATTTTATATCCAATATTTTGATCGTTACAGCATTAAAAGTAAGGCAATATATGTTTTCATGTATGGAATGTCAATCAATGTCTGCTCCAGAGACTATCAATAGTTTGGGTAGTCAGAAAAAATCAGAAACATTCAAGTTTTCAGATTATCGATTACACTCCTGTAATATATGGAGCATAATATGTGCAAATAAAACACAAAAGCAATTTTGTATTACTAATAAATCTTGATATATTAATTTATCTCTAATTACCATACATATAATTTTTGAAATTCTTTATACGTAAATATGTTCAAAGACGAAGATTTAATAAGAGTATTTTATTAATTTGTTCAAGATCATTTGAATAATATAATATTTTTTTTTTCGTTTAAAAAAATATTTTATCTATCGAGGAACTTCATATGTATTAATAGTTTTATACGCAGGAAAAGAAGCTATAAGATGTACCCATAAATATTTTCGTTTTTTAAATAAAAGATTTAAATGCTCATTTTTTTATAATTATTAACATTATTATAAAATGTGATTTTTATCGTTAGATATAACCTTTCTCTATATATCTGTATAGCATTTCAATGCCTCTGTCATTAAACATTACGGATTTTAAGCGAAAATGTTCTTAAGGTCTATTTTTGACCTCATCATTTGCGTTGAAATTTTTCCATCCAAATAATGCTACATAAATCTAAAAAGATGGAAATCCGAAGGACTGATGTCTGCAGAATAAGGACGATGTCGAATTGTCTTCCTTCCAAGGCTGTTTATTTTTTTCCGCGTTATTTTCGCCATATGGGGGCGAGCATTATAATGCTGTAAAAATACTTGTCTTCGATACATGAAAAAGGTCATTTTTGTATTTCTACCACTTAACGGTTTAATTATTCACAATAAAGTATTGAATTTTTGTTTGTCCAGGTTTAAGTGTTTCAAAATTAATAATACCCTTGCAATCCTAAAAAACAAACAAAAGGATTTTGTTGGCAGACCGGGTTTAGGGGTCGGTTTTACTACTTGACCCTTCAATTGCCATTGATTTTTGCGTCGATAATTAGAGTAAATAACTCATTTTTTAACACCACTTATTACTTCACCTCAAATCGGCGACGATGATATGAATGGGAAGTATAAAATCCCAAACCCGGCTTCCTTAAATGAGCAATCAATCTGATGAAATATTCAATCAAACACCATAAAAACTATGATATGGATTTCATAGCGCTTATATGTTTTTAAAATATGGTCGCTGATCAAATTTCCTATTAATTTATTAGCAAATTTATTGACAAATATATTTATGCGATTGCTGTGAAGAACTCTTATCGATAAAGTATCGATAAGGCAGCAAATGACATAGATAATATCTGAACGATCCATCTTATGCCCTTTTCTTGTATACCACGTAACATGCTCTTGGAAGCTCAATATCTTCAGGAATATGAATGAATATAATAAAATTGAATACTGTTGCCTTTAAAATATAAGATAATAATCTAATGATATACATCTGCAATAGTTTCATGAAGATATATAAGGTAAATTCATTTGCATGATGGATTAAAACATTCCAGGTTGAGTGAATGTAAAGAATGTTAAAATAATACAAGACGAAAGATCCATGGCGCTAAAATGCAATGAAATACTTCCAAGGTAAATGAACATACCGTAAATAATTTCAGGATAAACAAGGAAATAGCGAATGCATTTTCACCGCTCTAAGAAATAGCAATTTTGTATTGTATTGCATTTTCCAAGTCTTATCTTGTTGTATCTGGACAGTCTGATTATTAATTTACAAAATCTCCAAACAGCTTTATTAATATTGCAAACAGATATTACAGATAACAAGTATCATAATTAGTTAAATAAACATATTTTAATATATATGGCCTTGCCTAAATATAATATTAAGTTACGGCATTTTTAACGTATCGAAGAGAAGACGTAGCCTTGATATTTTCTTAAGGAAGATTAATCTAAATATTAAAATAATATCAAATTTCATTTCAAGGCGAATTTTCTAATGAATTTCATATAAGGATTTAAGAAAATTCAGCTCAATTTAATTTCATTATTCCGCGATTCAATGTCACGAAGTCCGTAACAAAAATTGTTCCTATCAAATAAATTTATTCATAGTACTAAGATACAAATTTTCAAATATTTTTTCGCATAAATATGATCCTATACTATATATTACTATTATAAAATAGCTAAATTATAAACAATAATTTTTCCACGTATAGTTAAGTAAGAACAAAGATTATTTAAATATGAGCAGATGGTTATGTTATTTTTATATGGTATCTTATTGATTGTTTTAAATTTTATCATTCATAGATAGCCCTGCCCTGCTTTATTAATATTTGATTACTTTTTCAAAAGCAAAAACCTATTAGACCTATTGATACTATTCATTTGCTTGTTAAATATGCAATTTATTGTAATTGTAATTTTACCACAGACTCATAGATCTTATCCCCTTTATAAATTAGATTAGATAAATTAATTCAATAAATGCATTTGTATTTATTCAATAACATTTTTCCCAATGTACATAAATTAAGGATGTGTTTTTATCTACACTATCTCGTACGTGGCAAGTAAATCCTTCGCTTCTTTTCTTATCTCAAGAAAATTACAATCTCCTCTCCGAACGACAGCGAGTGAGTTCCTTATTTAACTAGTTCCTAGGAAAATATATGGAACTGAAAAAACTACCAATCCTGAGGGATGAACCGGGATATTTGACACTATTAGGGTGATAAACAGCAACCATCGAGTAATCCGAGAATCCGTACTTAGGGCACGGTTAGGGTTTTGGCCACGTGCGGGTTTCCCTATCTATGAGGCTTTTGTGCAAGCTTGTAGTTCAATGGTTGGAAGAAAACACGATATGTCGGAAATGTAGATTTTATGCGACAATAAATTTTGATACAACAAAAAGACCTAAATCTATTCCGGAGGAAAAAAATATTCGCTTATGGACGTCTTTATATTGAATTTCTTAAGATGGGTTCCTTTTAAACGCGCCTAAAAACATATTTTTCTTGCTAACCTTGTGTATCGAATGATATCGGGAAAATGTAAATACGAGTGAGAAAGTGAGTAGTTTGATTTATGGGCAAATTTTCCGATAGCGTATCCAATTGCGATGGATGTAAAATATTTTTGGAATCGCAAGTTTTCGTGGTTTTATATCGCTCATGAGGAAAAAAATGTTAGGTCTACCTGTTTGCTTTATGGGCGTCAGTTTTTCAAAAAGAGCATCTTTTTCGCAATCAATCAAGGCAAGTCATGGATAGAAAGGAAGTATTTGCGATGAATTTCTTCGCTTTTGTTCTATTGTCTTTGCCGCCGAAGAAATTTTTGAGCATTCACAACGAAGGGATGTTTTTGTCTTTTAAATAAAAGGAAATATTTTTTATGTAAGCGCCGAAATTTAAATATCGAAGGGTGAGGATTATACAAAGTATCCTTATTCTGTGTATAGATGTGGTCCTTTCTATTCCCTGTGCGATAACTGGCGACCACTAGGAGGCTTGCATACAAATCCCTTTGTTTAAAAAAAATCCCTCGAACCAGCGCTTATTTTCACAGCTGTGAGTATTCTTTCCGCGTCCTTTATCCCAAAAAAACTTACGTTTTTCGCGTAACAGAATATAGAGGCCGGTAACAAAACGTTGGATGAGCACGTATTTTTTCCAAGTTTCCAGAACTGTGAATGCGAACGTTTGAAGCTTCTACGGTAGCGATTTAACTGTGTAATAGAACCTCGATTTTGCTTCAGCGTTTATATTTAACAGACTGTGCAAAAATATTCTGCTGGCATCAAAAGTCCATAACCTTCATCCAAATGCCTACTTTCTAAGCCCATTCGTTTATTTTAACAGAAAAAATTCAATCCAATGATAGCCTAAATGAAAAACCTTTCAAACGTGTTTGTTACGTAGAAAATCATATTTATTTATTGTAACATGATATTCAAAATACTTGAAAAGCCTTAACTAAAATATTATGCTAGTCAATAGACTGAACTGAATACTCTAGTTTCTAGATCATTGTTGATTAGGAAAAAAATATTTTTCAATATATTCAATCTAAATTTACACTGATTTTCATTTCCGAAAAACTAATTTTGTCACTTATAAAATTTCTCTACCCAAAAACTTCTATTTGAATACATGTATTCTGATCTAGCCACATATATAAGCCAATTGAATAATATGACAGCTTAAGAAATAAAATTTGTACAAGCGTGGTAAAATAAATTGACCTAAACGTCACGAAAAGTGAAACACCAATCAGATTTTGATCGAAAAGAGAAGAAAAAGCGCTTGTACTCTCTCCGTATTTTTCGCATACATTATATATATACGATACGCGCATGCGCCGCACCACCTCTACTATGTACACATATATGTCTGTACGTAGCATAAAGCAACCTATAGACCAGTAGTAACCTATTTTATTATATATTATACAACAAGTTTCAACGCGCAAGTCTCACGCATTTTTTGTCATTTCGTCCTTTCAAAAACAAAAATTAACATACATATCTCATTTGTAAAATAAAAAGCAGGAGATATTATGTGCTTGTGTAGATATGAAAAAGGGAATACATTTAAGTTTTTCATAAGAATATTTATTGGGGGTTTCCTTTGCTTCTGAGACCTTGTTTCATCTTTTTGGCATAGATTGGATCAAATTTGCGGGTACTTCCCATATGTTTAAAATGAGAAGCTGTAAAGGTGTTTCAATATATTTTAAACATTTATATATAATTTAAAAAGGTTACTCAGATTCAACTTTTGGGCACTTAGGTGCAAATATTTTTTAGACCTAAATATAAATGCCAATCTATTATTTCGTCAATGAAAACCAAATTAGTAACACTAATCTTCGACATACACCCCCAAACCAAAACTCCTTCACCACCATGTTTTTTACAGTCTGTGCGTACAGTCTTCTTTAATTTTTCATTTGATTGAACGTATTTTTATCAACGAATATTACATCATTCCAATATAGTAAATCTATGTTTTTATTACAATATTTTGGACATATTCCGATCGTTTATCCAGATTCTTTCTATGTATCCATCTAACCTTCCTGATAACTTTTCTGAGCGTTTCTGAATTTAAACCTATCACTGTGACAATATATGATGTATTTATTCTAGGATTTTTCTTAAAATAATTCGTTTACAAAGTTGATCTAACAATTATGGAAGACTTTTTACATTTGAGCTCAATCTATTATTGTTAATCGAAAAAATATTTTACTGTTTTACTAATGAGATATTTATTTTAGTTTTTATAAAATTTGGCAGAGCAAAAAGTAATTAAAATTTCTTTGATTAGCTCTTTCACAGCTAGTTTGTATTGAGACATGGTCCAGTAAACGCACAAGTGTTTAGTATGATGTTGAAGCTATGATTGTAAATTTTATTTTTTCTGTAAAAAAGTAATCTATCAGGGGGAAAATGTCAAAACCAACAATAGAAGCAGCGCAATTGCGCCGTTTTATGCAGTTTTTTCTCTACAAAGGAATGAAGGCAAATAAAGCACTAAAAAAGTCAACAATACTTATGGAAATATTCTGAAAAAATACAGTTACAAAATGGAAACATAAAACTCAAGGATATCGCTCGAAAAGGACAATCTCAAAAATTAGATGGCGATATCCTGAAGTCGATGGTAAAATCAGATCCTCGTCAAATAAACGAGAAATTATTGTCAAAGATTAGCTATGTATGATCTATAGTAAGGAATCATCTTTGTTACACAGAAACGTTGCACAAACAAGGAATTTGGATCCTCCATGAACCACCACAAACGACGCTCGATTTACGACCTACAATATGTACATCTATTCTGTCTAGATATGAAGAAGATCCATTTTTGTGGCTAATTGTAACTGGAGACGAGAAATGAATGCCATACAATAATCCTGCATCGAAAACAATAATGGCTTTTTTCCAGACAAATACCTGTTTTGCTCCTCGATCAACACCAGATATAAAGAAGGTCCTTCTTTGCGTGTGGTGATATTTTTGAAGTTATTTATCATGAATTACTCAAAGTCGGTCAGATCGTTACAGTAATCGTTTATTGTGAACGATTCTAAGGAATAAAACAAGAATTTATATAAAACGATCTGTTTTGGTCAATAACTAAAAAAAAGATTCTTCTTCGCGATAACGCGAAACCGCGAATGTTGCAGAAATAAAAACGCATTTAGATAAGTTTTTACGGCGACTATCACGAGACAGAAACTTACAGATTCGAATGTAACGCGAAATTTACTCTTAATTAAACATGACGGCGGCAAATGAAGTTTGCACGCCAATAATTAGACACAACTAGTCCGCAAGGCTCCCTAGAGAGAATAGACAGTCCGTTCGTCCTGCAACCCTTAGGATTTATCCCTACGGCTTGCGGGCAACATCCGGTGGGTGCAAAGCCTGAACAGCATAAAAATTGACCCGCTTTAACGACCAACATTTACTGCAGAAACTATTATTTTAATATGTTTATTTGATTTTAGATAATTATAATTATGCAAAAATAATCGCCAAATATATTAATATTAATAATATTAATAATTCTTACAGTGTAAAAATCTAAATAATGGCGTTGAGTATTGTGATAAACTATGGTTTCAGTCTGTATTTTCCACAATGAATATATGAAAAAATTTTGATATGCATTTATATTATAGCTCTCCTGTCCTAATGCTCATTATGACCATAACAAATCTTTGTATTTTCGCAGCAACTCACTGCTCTAAATTATCGATGGACCTCATTTAAATATGGCCGTCTCATTTATCAATAAATTACATGATTGTTGATATTTTCCCATGCGATATTTGCGACTTGTAAATATTAAATTAAATTGACGCTTAACTGAAAATAAAATTTATTTAAATTCAAATTTTTAATTTTATAAATATTCATTTGATTTATTTTTCTCAAAAATCAATTTTACTTATACCGTAGTCGAGTTCGGTGTGTTTTAACAGACTGAAGAAAATGGCGAAAACAAATAAAACTTCTGCATTGAAATCAAGTAGAGAATCAACACGTAACATCAGAGGTATGCAACTCTTTTCGCCTGAAGGCAAAATATGATTTTCGTTAATAAAAAGCCAGAATCTTACAAATATATTTCTGGAATCACCAAATTATTAATGTATTCGAAAGAAATTAATACAATATTTAATAACCTAAATAGGAACCATCAAACCGCCGAATGTAAAATCGTCGAGGGGTAGAAATGCTCTGAGGGCCGGCAACAACAACCTGTCCGGCAGGATCCTACGAGCCAGCTTTATCCCGCAGCTTAAAAATAGCCAACCGGCTAAAAATAGCCCACGGGTCTTCTATAACCTGCGGGTCGGCTGTAGCTCGCAGATCGGTTGCAGCGCGTGGGAGGGTTGTTGCCCAAGAGTCGACCTTCTTAAGAAGATAAAAAGCCTCAAAAGAACTAAATTTAATGCGCCAACGTCAAATATAAGGCGAAAACACAATGAAAGGGTCGTAGCTGAACCTGCTTCAACAGCCTCGCTGCAGATCCATGAGCAGCCTCCTGAATTGGAAATCAATGAAGAACCAATCGCAGAAGTAAAAGAAGAAAAAATGTGATTTTATATTTTATTTATTGTTGTTCGCCTTTATATTTGAACTCTTATATATTTGTAACCTCGTTCATATTCTCTTATGTTTAATGTTTTAACTTTAAATACTATTTTTTTCAATTCAATCAAGTCAATATAAAATATAATCGCCTTTATCATATTCATCTGATGTTACGTGTTGATTCTCTACTTGATTTCAATGCAGAAGTTTTATTTGTTTTCGCCATTTTCTTCAGTCTGTTAAAACACACCGAACTCGACTACGGTATAAGTAAAATTGATTTTTGAGAAAAATAAATCAAATGAATATTTATAAAATTAAAAATTTGAATTTAAATAAATTTTATTTTCAGTTAAGCGTCAATTTAATTTAATATTTACAAGTCGCAAATATCGCATGGGAAAATATCAACAATCATGTAATTTATTGATAAATGAGACGGCCATATTTAAATGAGGTCCATCGATAATTTAGAGCAGTGAGTTGCTGCGAAAATACAAAGATTTGTTATGGTCATAATGAGCATTAGGACAGGAGAGCTATAATATAAATGTACATCAAAATTTGATTTTTTCATATATTCATTGTGGAAAATACAGACTGAAACCATAGTTTATCACAATACTCAACGCCATTATTTAGATTTTTACACTGTAAGAATTATTAATATTATTAGTATTAATATATTTGATGATTATTTTTATTAAATATGTATTCGGACCTTTCTTGCATATTTAGAATGATTTGTATGAATTTCGTTGTAAAATATATGAGCTTTACAGAGAAACAACGGAAAGGTTATAAGACAATTTATCTATTTAAAACATAATTAAAAACGAAACGTATGACTATGTATATGTTTCTTGAACATGTACACATATTTTTTTTGATATTAATTTTTTCTTTCTTTACACACATATTTTGGATACAGACATAGTAAAAATATATTTTATTTTCATTTTGCATAATTTGCTAACTTTATATGTTATATCAAGTCTTATTATATTATTAAGGGTAAACATGACGAAGCTCGAAAACAACGACGAACACATTTGATATTGTATGTTGGATTTTCTTGATCAGAGCGTGTTAAGCTCTGATGAAGATATGTCGCAATCTTTAATTGTATCGAATCCGAAAGATTTTTAAATTCGTCTACAGGCAATATTGAGTAACTCTAAAGTTGTGGACAAGCTTATACGAAACGCTTCGAAAATACATTACATATACACAGCTAAATACTAAAAATAAAACAACCAAAAAATTTATTTTAACTAGACTTCTGAGAATAAGGATAATTCATAGAAAGAGATTTATATCAGAAAATCAAATAAAAACGTATATCGTAACACATTTTTTTTAAATCCGTTCTAAGTTTGGAAAAAAATATATTTCTTTACATTGTATTCGAATTTTTAAGATTGGGGTAGACAATGAGGGTTATGTTACTACGCTCATAAATAATAAATAGAGTTCGATGCAATTGCTAGAAAGTTTACAAACCAAAAATCAATTTACTTTCAAGGACCACTTTAACCTTTTAAATGCCAACGACTCACCGGCGAGTCGCATTTGTACGCGCTCATGACGCTCTGGCAGTTAAAAGGTTAAACCGTTATTTTGTGAGTTATTGATTCAAATTTAAAATCGATGAAGTCGTTGATGCCATAATCGCTTTACTTTCTCTCAACTCATATCAGCGTAAAAAAATCTTAAATTCAGAGCCAAATGTAAATAATCACTGTTGATAGCATACAAGACCACGTCATTATTTTACATAAAAATACACAAGAAATCGATTCATTCGCTCCTGCTCTATTTGTAATCAGTGTTAATCGATAAATTTAGGCTAACAATCTATACAATCGTGCGATGTATGCGGGGAAACTCTCCATCTCTGTCTCCCGAACTGCGCTACGTTCTCTCTCTGTCTCTGTCTGTCTCCGAGCTCAATGTATAAGAGTGCTTTTTCTGAATATTGGAGGGGAGATCCCAGGCCCTGGGATAGTACTCCTTTAGGGGTTAATAACACCAATAATGCAGATGGGAGACAGTTCGTGCGGCATCTTAATACCCATCCTGATCACTTAATCTATATTTTTTAAATGAACGTATATGGATGATGTTTAAAATAAGAGCTTTTGTTGATCGGCGAGGATCTGATACAATTAAAGATTGCGACATATCTTCATCAGAGCTTAACACGCTCTGATCAAGAAAATCCAACATACAATATCAAATATGTTCGTCGTTGTTTTCGAGCTTCGTCATGTTTACCCTTAATAATATAATAAGACTTGATATAACATATAAAGTTAGCAAATTATGCAAAATGAAAATAAAATATATTTTTACTATGTCTGTATCCCAAATATGTGTGTAAAGAAAGAAAAAAATAATATCAAAAAAAATATTTGTACATGTTCAAGAAACATATACATAGTCATACGTTACGTTTTTAATTATGTTTTAAATAGATAAAATGATTCTTAAAATTGTCTTTTAACCTTTCCGTTCTTTCTCTGTAAATCTCATATTATATATTTTACGACGAAATTCATACAAATCATTCTAAATATGCAAGAAAGGTCCGAATACATATTTAATAAAAGTGTCACCAGAATGTATTGCACATGCGCTTAATCCATTAAACATATTTTTATTACAAATGAAATAAGATACTGTCAAGGATGACAACAGCAGCTTGTGCACAATGTTGCAATAATGCAGTGGCACGATACATTCTTATTTTGGGGAAAGAAAATGAATAAAAACTCGACATCTGACACTTATAGAACTCTACGCTCGCCTTGATATGGAAGAACTGTTGGTTTAAATATATATTTGAATATTCTAAAATTTTATTTAGATGATAATGCTTTAATTATTTTAATTATTATAAATAAAAGTATCCCCGTATCCGATCCATTATTTCTTATTGCTGCGAGTTGATCTGCGCGTAGAGAGCGGATCCCTCGCGCACATGAAGGGTCGAATGTATATACGAAATAACCCTTTCGCCTCGTGTCCTATTAAATTCAGCTGACTTAATTACCATTAATTAATATGCCTATCGCTACAGATTAAGGAAATAATTAAGATATATATACTCATGATACAGAGCCCGACGCCGCCCCAGTACGTGTTCTGGTATCACAACGACCGAATGATCAACTATGACACGGCACGCGGAGGCATCACTGTGGAAACTGAACCTGGACCCAAGAGTCAGTCCAGGCTGACTATCCGAGGAGCCAAGGATACTGACTCCGGGAACTACACCTGCAGCGCCAGCAACACGGAGCCAGCCAGCATATACGTCTTTGTGACCGAAGGTAAGGGAGCACTCATGCGAAAGCCCTCTGTTTTACATATTCAAAGGGCGCTTTCGGCCTGCCCGTTCTATTTGTGGATCGGCTTCAAATTTAATTAAATTCAAAGGATTCATATTCCAATGAGAACACATTTAATTTTTTGCGTCATAAATAATTCAATCAAACATCAATTGAAACCCCACTCTGATGGAGGCTTGACGTAAAAACAGTAAATCATCCGCAACCAATTACTCTGCAAATAATCCCTGTAATCATTGATTTTTAGAAGCCATTGGAATTCAAAATGTGAATGGTACGCCATAAATTAAATTTAACATAAAATAGCCATTGGCTTCTCATATATTTCTAGGATCACAAATTTTAGTATCAGTCTATATCACAGGTAAGTAATATATACACATATGAAATGTGACTATTGTATAGCGAGATTAATAATGTCCCTTCAATATACTCCATAGTATTTATATTCAAAAATAATACCATTGAAAATAGACCAAGTGTTGGTATTATTGATTAAATCCTGGATTATAAAATTTTGGGTTCAAATTGAGATAGAAGAAAAAAGTCCAATACATAAGTGATCAGATTTAAAGCGGAAAGAAATGTCATTTTTTTTATTATTCGGAGAAAAAAATTATTTTAATAAAAGCTACACAATAGTACTCAATCAAATAATTCCCATTATTATTTATAATTGCCCTTCACAGATTCGGTAGCTTTTTAATGCCTCTTTCGTAAAATTTGGCCGGTTTTCCACTAAAGTAAAAAACCAAATGATTTTTCACTTGTCCCACAGAAGTGATTTTTTTATCGCGAAGCGAACGTTCTAATGACTTGAAAATATTATAGTCAGAAGGTGTAATGTCAGGAGAATATGTTGGATGTTGCAGCACTTCTAAATCTAACTCCCTTATTTTGTTCTGCGTAATCATTCTACCAGAGAATTTAATGCGTCATCATTGATTATTGGAGGTCGTCCTGATTCTGGTTTATTTTTCAAATCGCTATCGCCACTTTTTAATTTTTCGAACCATCTATGGCATTTTCAAATATTCAATATGTTGCCATATGTATCACAGATGCTCTGGGTAGCTTATTTTGCTATTAATCCTTTATCGAATAAAAACAGTAAACAAGATCACAAATGGGTCTCATCAATTTCTAGCTTAGATATTGTATTTTCACTATAGCTAAAAATATTTGAAAAAATAAGACAAACAACGGAGCTTCAAAATGACACCAACTTTGACGTATTCACTCGACAGCAACTCGAAGCAAACTGACGGCAAAGACGCAACCAAAAAAATGACATTTCTTTCCGCTTTATCTAATATTAGCAGACAGCAACAAGAAAAATAATAATAGCAAAATAACTACCATTTACTCAGATCAAAATTTTGATTGCAGTATATTCTAAAAAACTCTATTCGATTATACATTTCTTTACATCGATAGTTAAAAATATGGTTAAAATATTTAGGTATTAAATCATGTTCCCATAGAAATATTAACTACCCTTTGATAATAAAAATCATCTATTATTAAAGGTGATTTAATCTAAATACCGTTATTAATCGAGATTGCAGATCTTGTAATTTACCAGCAAATTAGTAATACAATCTTTACTTCTCACGTTACTAGTGTTCATGTAAATTTGTGTTGTCCAAAATCAAAATTACTTACAAAATTTTGTATCTACTATAGAGGGTAGCAAACATGATATATTTCTCACCCTTAAATTATTTCAAGCAGCCAAAAGTATTAATGATTAACTTGTGAAAGATTTGTCGTGAACAATAAGAAGATATTTTCCATGGCGATAGAATACATCAAAGAAAAATACTTTGACACGTTGTGAGCTTAAATTGAAATATCGATGTATAAGAATTAATTAATTATTAAACGTTTCCAATATACACGTAATCAAATCGAGGCTCATAATTTCGCACAAGCAAAGTATGGGGAACGCTTGTCAATATCATACATTTCAATAGCGCGATGAAAATATTCCATTCCCCGCCTGTTGTAATTCCCTGTAGATATTAGATAAATTAAATATCTATGTTTGACTACCCTTCGAGAGCGTATCGATAATAAAATATTTAAAATCCACTATGAGTGGAAAATTCAATTCAACTTTAAGCAGGGTAAATAGACGACTTAAAGATAAACATTATCCTTGTGTAATGTTCCATCGATTCGTTGGAAGTTCTTCGCTTGAAATGTTGTAGCCCTAAAATATCAGCAGTTCAATATTGATTGTTTCTAATTTAATAATGCATCTATCCATGTAATATTATTTTATTCAAGTTATTTTTATGGATTTAAGTAATATCTATACGTGATTTTTCTAGGAAAAGATTTTTTTTCGTATAGTAGATTTCCACTGCGCTCCGCATGTTTTTATGTTCGGATAATATTATTTGAAGGTAAGAGAAGACCAACGAATGGTTGAAAAGTAGTAATTATTTTTAAATCATATTTATGTAACGTAGAGCTCATATTTGACTTATTGAGACCATATTATTTTACATACACTACCACGAGAGAATTTTACGACGAAGAGCTATTCTAAATAGCAATACATAGTTTGCATGTCCAACCGGTCCGTACTTCGGACCGTTGACACAATGGAAGAGCACCTTACGATCGGTCACCATATCCGGACATGTTCACCGAACATGATCTGCGTTCATGAACGGATCTCTACTTGAGCACTCCAAAGTTGGGAATATATCAAACCCTGAATAAACACTCAGTTATCTATTTAGCAATACTAGGCGACAACATGAGACACATCAACAATCTCTCTAATTTTGTTAGTATGACAATTTTCCTCCCACATTTTGGACTTAAACCAGAGTTTTTACAATAAGTCGAAGCTTCTATTCACTATATCAACATTTGGTCTTTCAATTTTCTAAATATTATATTATTTGTGGCACGTGTGTATATCACAATACGTATTCATATTCAATCCCATGCGCAAAGTTTTTATTAAATTTGTTTACATATCTTGTTATCCCTCTGCTTAGGACCTAAACATCCCCTAAAGTACATTGACCTCAAATTGGATTACAGACAGCCAATGTCGACTTTTATACATGTTTTGATATATGTTCTATTCGATTCACTGTAAGGGTACAATTAAAGATTACTGCTATGCGGACAAAGTAAAAATGTTGGAAGTCGTTTGTCAAACTTAAGTCGGGCAATTTGGATCCCCCAGATATAAATAGAGCCCGCTTCACCAATCGAGATCAATAATAAGAACATACGAGCTCTAACTAAATCGAGACCAACGTAGTTGTCAAAAAATAGCGCAACAATAAATTTAGAAATGTCTCCCTATTACGGCGTTCGGGTTCGGGTTCGATTGTTTCAAAAAGAATTATTACGGGACGAATATAGTTTTCCCTGTTCTCCTTTGAAATTTCGCTTTATATTTTTCACCCCGGGACCACCCACCCCCAATATAAATATCAATTTAATACTGCGACTATTCGGGCCTCAATTTAAAAGACGTGCTCGACGAAGGAACGAGCATAAACAAACATCAATTTTTCTATTTGCAATATTCTTCACATTCGGCTCTTCCTTTATGGCTTTATAATATTTTGAGAACAAATAATTGCGTATTTTCCTAGAGCTCGGCAGCCTTAAAGTACTTGACCCGGCCCTCTTATAAATAAGTAAGGGTAAAATTCCTCCCTAATGGGCATAAAATAATATGATATGATAATACTTTCATATTGAATTTGCTAATTTAAATGACCCTTTTTTCCTGTATATTATAAAAAATCCACGTGAACGATAACAGTCATTTCATATGAATTCAGTCATATAAGCAATATATCACAATACATATAAATTTGAACATAATAAATCATTTTTAGGAGGCTTTAATACAAAACAATTTAAAAATAAACGTCGTTTGTTCCTATAGCAAATATATTGCATCGCTACATAGTTGTTACAAGTTTTCTTATAGTAGAGAAATGACGCTGAAAAATAATATCTAAAGACCTATAGTAGAAAGAATAACTTCTTATAAATGAATGGCAAAACTTTTCGACTTACCTTCCCTCTTTGGATGAAACTTTGTCGATATATCTAGTATCAATTTATCAATATACGAAAATATTTATGCACTTCTTACCAAAAGTAATGTATATTTATTTAACCAATTGATTTCATATAAAATTGCTCTATTGATGCTTGAAAATTTTCGTCAAAAGTTTATCTAAACCAAACAAATACTCACTTTAATATCAGGGTCCATGAAAAAGTTTTGTAATCCTAGAATATATTTGTTTCTAGTTTAAAATATGTATTAATAGTTTAAAATATTTATCTGTTTCAATTAATTAAGAATATAGATAATCTCATCCATTATTTAATGGGATGAAGCTTTAAATTTTCTCAAATTTAAATCAGTCAAATGTTGATATTTTGTGATTTAACTTTTTTTTTTAAATTAAATATTAATTATTCCTGGCATGATTTTGAGCTAGGGATAAGGATGTATTTTGCTTTAAATTTGGGAAAACTTGTATGCTTGCATGCCTGAAACCAAATTGTTGTTCATTATAACACATCACTCAATAAGTTCGTAGGATGGTGTAGTTGACGATAATATTGACAAATTTATATGATTTTTAGGAATTATCAACTTTCAAATAATACATTGCAAATAAAAGTATGTGAAAAATATTTCAAACAAGCTTACTCCTTGGAAAATCATATTTAGGTATAGTAAAATGATGTTGAAACGCAGTAGAAAAGCCTTTGCCTAAATATTAGTATAGTGACGCTCTAGTTTCTGGATTATTATAAACGATCGAGTCCAAAATCAGATTGAAGAAAAAAACCACCATATTCACACGCACTCTGTCTTTTTATTTAAAAAAAATATGATGAAATTATTTGAAACTACTAACATTTTAAAAATTATTACATTTCAACCTCAACAGTCAATAAAAGCAATAGTTATGAATATTCCGATTTTTAAATCACTTTTTCATATAGTGTACCAAATACATATCATCGGAGTGTGTGAGTGCTTTTAGCACGGTAAGGGATATGCGCATATATCATAGACATGCTACGCGCATGCGCCGCGTCGACTTTACTATGTGTATGTGTGTATACGTAGCATAAAGCACCTACTAGACCAATAGCAACCTATTTGCTATATATTAACATATTAAGGATCACTAGCACGATTATGATAATAATTTTCAACTATGATAATTTAGTCTAGCATGACATGCGTTAAACTTTAAGATAAATGATAATTTTCTGTTTATTTCTGATTTTTTGCAATGTATATTTGGAGGTAGAATAATTTCTACAAATAGCTTATTGAAGCATGCCGAATAGATTCATGTCAATGTGCCTTAATAATAAATGTACAAAAAGAATCATGCATTTGATATGAAAATGATGCGACCCGACTCGAACATATTACATAAAATTTATCATAATATATGGAGAACAATACCGCAATCTAACCCAATTTTTTATGGCGAACACTAGAAAATATTCTTGAAAAGTATTCGCATTACTTTAGATTTTACGCCCATCTCTAGTGATGCATAACGCAGCTTCTCGAATTTATATTCGTCGATAATTTTCAATCTCGATATTTGATAAATTTCCCTGATTTAAAAGATTGATTGCGCCAAAATTCCATTCAATATGTCACAATGGCTCTCCCGATCTTTCCCTATTCGTTGTCTATGTGCAGATAGTGGAGATATATACTATCCCGTTGGCACCTTTATATCTTCCTCCATTATTCCCTGTTGTCTTCTCTTATTTATTATCCGCAAGTGCGGCTGCGAATTAAACAAACACTACCCCCGTCCACTTTTCGGGGCGCGGATAAAGTCTCGATTCATTTTCGCGCAATTCATCATTTAAGCCATGAAAAGCTGTAATTTTCGACATTTTTTATTCTTCGTTGAAATTTATTAAATTTTGATACAGAACAAAGATGGATGATGACGGATTAAACCGGTTCTCGGGAACCGCATGTTTAACGACTTCCAGGAGGCCATCACTTATTCGCCATGGTTACAATCTATTTCAATTACCTTCTTAATACGACTACGGAAGACGAGCATTTCTTTATCATCAATTTCATTGTCTTCGACATCTTCGGCGTTTCACATAATCGCCGAGCCTGTAAAGGGATTATTTAATTTCACAGCATCATTGAAATATAAATATCGTTCGTTTATTACACTTCAATAAATATTTTCAATACTCGGAGAGGCACTAAACCCTGCTTGAAAGCACGCCGTCAATTATTGCGATCAGAATTTATTAGAAGGGTTGAAGCGATTTTATTTGAAGCTTTCGATAAAGTTCCCAGCCACGTATAATGCGGACTGCTAAATTTTCTGTTAAGTGCTAGTGAATGAGTGCTAGTATTATTTGACAGCTTCTCTTATATTGATAAACAAAACGGTAATTACATACGTTTTACGTAATATAAAAAGGAGATTAACGAACAAGAAATATTTGCATTTTCATATAACTTAATCCATTTAAAAATAACTAGCTAAATTCTCGTTAATACACAATTTATTGTAGCTTAACGATCGTTCGAATATAACAACTTTATATATAAAATGTATTGTCTGTTCACTATATATTTGTCCCAATTTCTTTCCAATTCTTAGTATCCTAAAAAAGTATTTTCTTCATTTTAAGCTTATTTGCTGGACTCATTCTACGCTTTAATTAAATATTTGTACAAAGAAATTCAAAGCGATTTTTCTACAAACTTTTGCCATTTAATTGACATTTTTTTGCTCCAAATTGAAAAAAAATAATTATAAACAAGTCTTTTGGATTTCAAACGCATTTTTGATAAAAATTCAAGTACCAGGATTAAGCTTCTACAGGGCTGTTCAAATATAGAGTCTTCAACTATTTATAAACACTTATATTGAAAATAAACATTATCATTGTTACATGTAATACTTTCTTAAATTAAATTCTTACGAAGTGTGCGTAGATAATCCCCATATGATTTTTTTCTATGTATCAGGTCAGTCCAAAAGTTCATGCGTATTTTTGGAAAAAAATTGCATTTAATAGTTAGATTTGATTCTAACAGCTCATAATAAATCACATCATACATATCCCAACAAAAACTTAAATACGTTTTTTTGGATGTAAACACACCTTTTCTGTTGGAATTATCTACTTTATCTATCTTTATCTGCCCACTGTATTTTTCTTGTGACATTATGATACAAACAATCCTTTTTTCGTCACCAAACGGCCAAAACATGACTCTTTAAATGACTTCTTTAAATGACGATAAACTTTTCCATGAGATGAATCCATCCTCTCTCCATCTAATCCACTGTTAATTGGGACTCTGACTCCACAAAATTTTTAAGAACACGATTTAAAAATTATCCAAAAATGCGCAACAACTTTTGGATTGACCTGATATATAAGAATATTTTAAAGTGGTTATTTTTAAAATAACCTTCACATAAGTTTAAGTTGAATTAAAAATATCTTAAGGAATAATTTTACAAATAATCTATGAATTAGTAGCAAAAATATCGCTATTTTATAACGCGGCCGTATTTTATTAATCAGTTCAGTTTTGCATTTACAGATCCAGAAATCAAACTAAATCTGGATTTATATATTTTGAGAATGATTTTTAAAAAGTTACTATAAAATAAATGGGTTTTATCCGACAATAGCGAATTTTGTTCATAATCTGGATTTAAAATCGAATATTTTAGACAGGAGTCAAAAAACTAATCTACTAATCTAATACTTAGTATATTTAATCACACAGCCGAAACTATCGATTAAATAAGTTGTCTAGTCACTATATTATCTATATTGAATAACATAGTTTTTCGATGGCAGTAAATCAAATTTCATGATCGTTTTCTTTCCCATCTTACAGTTTTTATGGCCGATGATAAATCATAAATTAATATAACAGCTGGGAAGTGATAAGATATTATTTCCGAGTCGAGATCGATACTTTAGAATAAACCCTCGCACTTCATTTTAAAGGGTCGTTTAATATACGTTTAGGCATTTTTCCGTACTAATTACTTTAGAATCCTCCGATATCCTCGCAATGGATTTCCTATCCCGGGTAATTTATATTTATTAACCTTTTCTTTTGTTGCGCTTTATTTCCTTTCGAGTTTTCATCGGACACTTTATTCGCAAATATAGGCAGTTAATCCGCCAATAAATAAACACACCAAATCCTTATATTGAGCATTGATTTTCATCTGTCTTCCGTTAATTGTTTGTTGGAATAAATCTTCCTTTTGAGGTCGTGTTTGTTTTCAATTTGCCACTGCTTGTTAATACATAGCACCTACACAGACCTGGGTACTTACTTTCGCTTAATTATTATTAAGGACCTAAAGTCCTGAATCAATAGGAGGAAACGTTGTTAACGGAAACAATTTCCAAACTGTAATGATGTGGCTATTCACAATATGTGAAAACTTCAATAGATTTGCGTGGATCCGCACGGGTGATATTGTTTTTGGCACACAATTTTATTATCATATTTCAATGAAAAAACATGTAAGGAGATATTTTTAGCAAGATCCAATTAGCATGGCGAGATGAACGACTTCCTTAATTTATTCTGTAAGTATTAAAAACGCCCTAAATCAGGTGGAATTAATTAAATCCAAAGCAAAATTTGATATCGAAAACGATTCAATTAAAAATTAATAAAAAACAGAATACTTCATGATTGCACCCTTTTAGATTAATTGGTCATTTGTTGACCCCTTTATTGTCAGATTGAAATGAAACTGCCATCTGTTGCTCGCATTTGAAAGGGTGCTGTTTTTATCCCTTTGTGATTTAATTAATGTCAATCACCCTAAAAATAAACCTTCCTAATAATTAAATATAATTTTAAAATGCGGAAAATTTTCTTAAAAATAATCTATCATTTTGAATATAAAGCTGTTGACTAGAACTACATTTGTATACAATTAAATCATAATAAAATGATTTGATATTTTAAATAGTCACTCATAGGCGATTCTGTCCGACTTAATGAATCACCCCAGTATTTAGTTTTTCAGATCCTGAATTTCAGCTAAAATTTGAATCGGTACTTAACATTTGTTAGGGCGTTTATTATCATCATGACTACGTGTTTTCTTTTTATTGATACATTTGGTATTTTTACGGCTTTTTACTTCACTTGGTTTAAATGTTATCACAGTATGATTTTTTATCGTTCGACCCGTTGTAAAAGAGTCGATAAGCAACATCTCTATTATATCCCAAAAAATAGAAAATTGCAAAAGAAATAACATGTTTTCTTTGTTGCTAAAAAATCCATAAATTTAAATTAGCCCAACGTCTTTTTATTATGTAGCAAACTTAACAATTATTACGTACATCGTCCTTTCAGAGCTTAATTCCAACGAATTCTCGGCCATCCTAACCCTCTAACGAGACGTGCTGTCGGCCTGCCAAAACGATCAGCATTCATGACCCGCCGATTCTGACACCAGTGAAAGTTGGAGCGGGGACACTCGCGGGACAGAGTCCCCGGGCGGCTCCCCGCTCTTAGGTACTTCTTCTTTCGGGCCGTTGTGTAGCTGGACTAATATATGGAAGTGGACAGGCATTGAACAGAAAGATTCTCTCGTCTCGAAGTCCTCCTGCAGCCAAGGCTCCCGCCTTCTACACCCACCCAACAAGTAACGGTGCACGCGCAAGAAACGATCGATCGGTATTGTAGATGCAATGTCCCTGCAACGTTAAAATAACACATTACGCCTAAAGAGAGACGGAAGATATCGCTGTTAATCTGGCGAATTAAATCTGCTCAGATCAACAATTGCATAGGGAAGATAATTCGTCCACACCACAAATACAAAACACTTTTATAGAAAATATGCAGTTAAATACGTTCATGGCTTTTTTCAAATGTAGTAAATTTCACATATCTCAAATAGATAGTCCTTAAGAATGATAAGATCTATTTTATTAACAATTTTCATATGATCATGCATAATGTTTCAAAATGACTGGTGAAAGATTTGCGATTTAGTTCGTATCGAACTATTAATATTAAAACAAGGTAAATCGACCAATGCGGCAATGTACCATTAGTAGTCAAATAGAATTTAAATCTAATGCAAATATTTGTAAATTTATTTAACTGGCAGTGGGTTGTTCTTCGTCTCTACAATGTACACTGCAAAAACTACCCTCAGCATAGTTCAATATTTACACTGAAAAGTTTAAATGAAACTCAATAAAGCTCCATAATGCGATTGATTTAAAGATCATCAGTGTAAATTTTTGTGCTCTTAAAATGAGCAACTTCTTTTAAACGCCTACTTAATTAATAACTAAATTCACCGCGTTTATTAGTTGTTTTTGTCCTATAACCCATTTTCAGTTTATTCTCAAAATATTCAAATATTTTAATTGGGAATCATAGGTCAATCTTATCCCGGTTTTCCATTGGATCTATCCATGCTTTGAATAAGTTCCATACTTTGGAAGCTCATCATCAATTTTTATCCATGGATAACACGAGCTTAAAGTTAGTGCAGCTACGCTTGCTAGAAAGTTAATTGAAGGATATTCTTTGTTTTTGAGATGAAAAATTGCAACTCAACTTTAAGTTTTTAGGTCAAAAGTTCAACTAGAACTTTTAAATAGTTTCCGGTGAGCATGACCCGTGTCATGTTGTTATACTTTTCGATTTTATACGAAGCGCACTTAAGGTCAAACGGATGTCGCCGTGCGTCCTAACGGGTCGTTTCATCCCTTATTCTCTTTGAGCTTTATTGAAGTCGTCGCGTTGTAACATGAAGCCATCGCTAACGATATTTGCAAGTTGCGGTTGAATGCCGGCACTAATGTGGCGGTTATCTCAAATCGGGAATCCATAGGCATAAAGACAGGCCGTGCTTGAAGATGTCGTTACAGATGAGGCTTTGTTTGGCTTTGTGTTTGTGCTTGTTATGCGATACGGTAAGAAGTCTGATCCTATTAGCTCTTTGAAGTAGATTATAGATTAAGGCAGACATGGGAGGTTCTATGTTTCAGATCATTTTAGGGGCGTGCGTTGGCGGAGGTACAGTTTATTTATCGCATTCCACCCCCTTGATTCGACCTTTGATTAATTCAACCTTACCTTTGAGACTCTTGACAACTCAGGGTGAAAGTCGACTAGCCAAATGACGATTCAAAGTAACAAGAGTGGTCAATTGAAAACGTCCGCTTTTGGAACCACACGAATTTATTTTGTCAACACTTGTAATAGCATCTAAGAAAATTAATTTCCATTCATACATCACCGATGTTATCTGCCCCTATTTATTTATTTTTCGGCGATATTATCAATAGTAAAAATATTATGGCTTACAATCAAATTATTATAAATTAATAAAAGTTGTCAAATAAATAACACTATATTCAAATATTTCAATTTACTATTCACACAATGATATTAGAATAATTACTCCTAAAACGAAATACGCCCTCCACTTATCCGAAAATAATCGCAATAGCCACATAAATACATAATTACATACACGTCAAAAATTCAATTAAACCCTTTAATGATCCCTATTTAATTCCCGATCGAAGACATGAATCCAGTACAATTAGTTTACGATACCATTATTTAAATGTAGAAATACTGCTGGTATAATTTTATACAAAAATACGAGTAAAAAATATATTTCTAATTATTAAATCTCTTGGATAATCTACAGGATAAAAATATAATTAGGAAATATTTGAATGTTAAGTGCTTTCACATGAAATGACCGATTTAATATGATCCTAATTTCAAGATCATTAAACGACAAATATTGAACTATGTATCTTTCACAATCTTCTTCTCCGTTTGAGATTAATTGATTACATTCAATCGATTTCGATTTTAAAAAGATATCGCACGTTTAAGATTTAACCAAAAATTAATCCACGCTTGTTTTGAAATGAACTTGAAGGTATCAAAATGTAATCTAATATAAAAAACAAAGCACCCTTCCAACGCCACCTTCAGGACATTTTTCATTGTAAATTGTAGCTAATGAGTACGAACAGATACCTGACCCAATGAAAATAACTATTTTACAGTAGCCGTTTCTCACCACAAATTACAATTTACCGCAAAAATAGTTTAATTTAACACCCGAATTTCGTACTTATTGTAATTCGTTGCTCTAGTGCGATTAACAAACAATACAAAAAACATTTATCTATACTTGAACAAGATATTTTCGTGGAATTATTTACAGAAAACATTGTAAGAAGATCTATTTTGATGAATGGTCCACCAAAAAAAAATTGTTCAAGAAGGGATCCGCTAAAAAAAATTGCTTAAGAGGGGGTTTTCAAAGGAAATTTTGCTCAAGAAGGGACCCGTAGACTACATAAACTTAAGAACCGCTGATCTAATTAATTAATAAGATTCTAATTCCACTAAGGATATCAAAATCCAATTTATGGGATATTATCATTCTAGGAACATCTTTAAAGTTCCTATTGCCATTTGTATATATTAAGGAGACCCGAAAATATTCACGTATTTTGAGATTATGTGTTTGAACTTAATTTATATCCAGACACATTAATGGAAACACCTTTGTAAGCTTTTGTATAGAACTATTGTTAAACATTATTTTTGAGCAACAGACTTTTTTACTGTTAAGAGTAAACCAGAAGCTAACGAAGCTAGCATTATATGATGCTTTTTTGATTTGGGATTGAATTGTCACAAAGGCCAGTAAAACATTCAAACAATGTTTGTGGTGAATTGGTAATAATTCGCAGATGCCAATATTCGTTTCAAAAATTTAAATCGGGTAGAAGAAGCTTAACCCCTAAAGGAGTACTATCGCAGGGTTTGCGATCCCCCTCCACTTATTCAGAAAGAGCACTCTTGTACATTGAGCTCGGAGACAGACAGAGACAGAAAGAGAGCGTAGCGCAGTTCGGGAGACAGAGACGGAGAGCTTCCCCGCATACATCGCACGATTGTATAGATCGTTAGCCCAAATTTATCGACTAATAATGATTTCGATTTCAAGTTTGTTATTTGTTTACACAACGAAATGATCGAATATTGTGTGCTCTCGACTGTGTTTATTTATTTAATTGCTTTCTGTTCGTCGCTTGCTTGTTGAATAAGTCTTTGTCCGATTATAAATTCCTTCTAAAGCAGGAGCAAATGAATCGATTTCTTGTGTATTGTTTATGTAAAAAAATGACGAGGTCTTGTATGCTATCAACAGTGCTTATTTACAATTGACTCTGCCTCGAATTGAAGATTGTCTTACGCTGATAGGAACTGACAAAAAATAACCGATGTAAAGCGATTATAGCATCAATGACTTTATCGATTTTAAATTTGCTCACTCCTCAAAAGGTTAAAGAATGAACCGAGAATAGAGAATAAGGACTACCTTCGAATTTTGATAAACATGCACTAAAACTCTTAATGGACTCAGATTCATGACAAACAATCGAAGAGTTCATTTATGATAAAACTACGAAAAAAATCAATAACTTTCTCGAAAAGAGCCCCCAATTTCAATGAATATTGACTATAGAAAGGGTATTTTGTGCATAATTTTAACTAATGAAACCGGGAGAAACTATGAGATACAAATTTATTATCGACAATTAGGAGTTTTTGCATAATAAAAATGCTTCATGAATTTGCGAGTCTTCATAAAGCAAAATTTAATGAAATGATTGAATTTTCACCTTTTCAGATCCAAGGGTACAACAAACCAAAAATGCAGCTGCAGTGGAAATGCATTTAAGTTTTATACAAAAGGGATCGAAAGGTTGCCTAAGTGATGGGAAGATTTATTGAATAATAAAGAAAATTAAACTTATAATGTTGCGTATAAAAAGTTTGTTATTAATAGATTTAAACTTTTTTTTACCAAATACGCGAATATTTTTGGGTCTACCTAATACGCAATAAATTTAAAAAAAAATCACTACATTTAACTGTAAATTTAACGCAAATGTTTCTAATCGATTACTTTCACTGATATTGTTTATGAATAATAACGAAAAATAATTAAAAGCGAAAGCAATGAAGTAGTTATTTCTTACATAGTGGTAAAAAGACATGTTTCCTGGACCGTGACTCAATACAAACTGATCGTAATAATTAAAAAATTCGACTCATTTAATAAGCTAAAACTGGTTTTAAATTATTTTGAATGAATATATTTGAATATAAAATTTGAATTAGGCGATCATTAACGATTACTTGTTCCGGTTCCTTAGTATTCTAGTTCCAAAGTAAGATCATCAATCACATATTTTATATTGTAGATTTGAATTCAAATTGTTTAAATTATGATTTTGATAGCTGAAAAGTAAGACTACTTATTGGTAAATATATATAGTAACCAAATATCGTCATAATACACTGATGAAATTATTCTGTTTCTTGGAATCAATATTTGCTTGATATTTTAGTAACAATAAGCCTCAACAAATGTCCCTTGGAAGTTATTGAATTTCTCGGAAGCTAAGCAAAAAATAAATTAAACTTCTTGTATTAACCTTTTCGTACAGCAAGATGCCCGAATCGATACTAATAGCGAAATAATGATAACTCACTTTTTTAAGTGAATCACCTTTATGGCCAATAAAAAAGTTTATTTCAACTTTATGGGCGCGCTAATTTTTATTTATTTTCGCGTTATTCAGGAAAAAATGAACGCTTAAAAACCCCAAAGAGGTGTTAATTTGAGTGAGCTTTATTTTATGGCCGCTAAATAGACCCAATAACAATAAATACCAATCACACATTAACTAGTGCCAAATTGAGGTTGGCGTATCGATTTCGGGCCGAATGAATGTCGAAAACGTTCGCGCAGACGGAATATGCAAATGACTGTATGATGATGTTTCGTTTTGTGTTTGCTTTGAAATGGCAGAATAATCTGCTCAATAGAATGTGAACTAAATTTGAATATTTCGAACAATTGGACTATGAAGAATTAGATTACATCGTCGAAGCATCGAAGCGAGAGCTTCGCGTCTTATCACATAATCCCGGTCTTGCATGATTTATGATTTCGTCTTTTGACGACTATGCAGCTTCCGAGAGTTTGATCGATTTTTGGAATGTCGCAATTATAAATTTTCATTTTTTTCGCATTATTATATACGGTTGCTGTGTACCTGTTTTGAATTTCGCCAAGCTATGCTGTTAGAAACTTTTCAACAACTTTAGTTTCAGAGTCATATTTCACACGTATACGACATCACATACATTTATCAAGCGTTTCTCTTCTTTTTGCAGAAAAGTCGTTTTTTAAGATCGTGTTCCATCTATCCAAGCCCCATTCAAGGACCTCTGACAACTCACTTGTTAGGTAGTTATTCATACGCGCTAGACGTTCCAATTAGGCACATTGAATGCTCTAATCTATTGAAATGTTTTAATCGTGGCCATTTTACTATTCCATCGGGAGGAGCTTTCACTATTCATGGTTGAAATTTCATTTAATTGGAGCTAAAAATATGAACACTATATTAATTGGAACGGGCGTGGCTTTATAACGATCGCTTTTGTATCGAGTGCTTAACAATAAAATCGTTTTGTCAGTGCCATATCCAAGAAATGTCATAATATTACATGTCAAGTATAAAGAATCAAAATATCATAGAATTTATTTGTGCCAAAAATATATTATTTCTATTTTAGTCACAAATAGCAACGTTATTGAACAATGATCCTGTTGAACAACGACACTTTTTCATTTATCCAAGCAACCTAAAATGGAACGCTGCTTAACTATAACTATAATTCAATTCGTTCTACGGACAGCTTTAATTAAATTTGAAATATGAATAAAATAATTTTTAAAATGAAAGATATTCATTTAAAAAGGTTGTTATTGAGGGTTGAAAAGACGCTTTCAGAATTTGTAAAATGCCACGACGTCTGCAAGCCTTCGGGCTCTAACAGACAATATCTGACTACTGCACATTTATTTCGTGATACACCAACGGACGTATGTTCAATGAAAAGACATCTCACATAGTACTTCATTGAGTATGTCTTTGGAATAACTATTTTATACTATGGAGCAAAATAAGCTCTCGTTCTTCGTCCTGGATTGAGATACGGGACAAGACAAAATCTTGTCGTCGGAAAATTTTCATAATATAAGTGTTATACTTTCAAAAAATGGCTTTCGTTTTATTACTTGACCGTGTTTTGTACATTTTTTGGTGACTGTATTCATCAAGAATAAACTACGATTTTTAAAATTCATATTTAACAACCCAATCTACAATGGATCCATTTTCGCCAAGTTAAGAATTTATTCGAAATTCGACATCCTGCTTATTCTCCAGGCATTGATTTCCAACTTTTTAAATCTGTGCAGTTATGTTAGTTATGTTTATTCCAATCTGGATCATTGGGAAGTATTAGATCTCTTCCTTGTTTTCCGAGCTGATCATCATCAAATATTGCAGCTTGAAGAATTGCATTAAGTCGCTGAAAATTGAACACCCGATTTTGTAGATTGTTTTGAAAAATATTTGAACATTTTGTCTCAAAATAATGATAAATTTTGCTCTTATCAAGTAACACCTTTATTAATTACGGCCGAACAAATGTCGACAGAATGGCAATTATAATTAATAAATGGCTTCCTGAAAATTATTTATCATGGCATATCAGATTCCTTCTCTTATGAAAGTCTAATTTACATGTTTGCAGTAATTTATTAAAATTCATTACCAAAATTGCATTCAAACAATACTATTATGATATTCTCTAGATATATATTCAATAAATATTTAATAAACCATCAATTGATTGTGAAAGCTCTTGCATATCTCAAGCATCCCAATTAAAACTTGGATTTAAAATGAAAATGTTATTCTATCATGATTAATAGTTCAAAAATGTCAAACTACAAACATCAATCGAATAAATATATCGGCTAGGATTTTAAAGGATGCTTTTACTGTGAGCCATATAAACCAGGAAAAATAAAATCCACCATAACGATCAGTCTATGCAATTAATTGCAATGAAATCAAACCATATTTTGAGCTTAACAAAGCCTAAATCCGTTTTTAGTGAAGGAATCCGAATGACATCATAAAAAGAACATAAATTCTTCCCTTGAACCTTTTACATATCAAAACTTCTCTTAAACAATGATATGATATGTTCAATACAATCCTCGGCAATGATGGATAAATTTTAAAAAATGTGATTTTTACAAATATTATTAAATATTATGTTGGTTTAATACGAGAGCACTGTTTGAGAATCACCTGTTTTACCAAAAACGAAAGCAAAAACCAAAGCTTTCCAATTTATTATGCATGTAACATGTACACACGAGCATAGCCTCGTAATTCAATTAGTATCCTAAGTAATATATGTTTCTAAAACTACCCCATAATTTGAAAGTAAGACCGACGTGTCTGCTGTGTATTCTAAATATTAATTTGAACTTCAACAACAACAAAAAAAACTCAACATTCCGGCATAAGAGCATATTTTAAAAAATTATCCATTACACTTTCCACCCGTTCCTCCCATTTTAATTTTAGAATTTTAATCAAATTTGCCATGCAAACACTTCTCCGTCGGAGAGTTAGAGCCTTTTAATATCATAATCTTACTTTCATAAATTCGCCGTTCAAATATTATCAATAAACTTCATACTTTTCGAGCTCTTAAATAAAAAGTTTCCTGAAGCAATTTTATCGTACCTTGTCTAACTTTCGATATAATTGATGCCTGTATTTCACCTTGCAGACTTTCGAAAACTTTCAGTCGTTAGAGGGTTATAAAATATATTCGCGGAATAAAACTTTGGCTGTAATTAATATTGATTACTCTGCTTTGTGGGCGGATAGGGTTGCATTAAAAATTGTTAGCCGATCATAGTCTTTGTTATAATTTTTAATTTTTGCCATTTGCGAAAAACATTTTTAAGGAGCTGAGATGAAAGCTGCGAGAAAAATGATATAATTTCCTAAGATAAAACGAAAAAAATGTATATTTCCGTGCAACTCAAGCTTTTCAGCTTTTATGTAGGACAAAGATAGAGGACAGAATTTTTTATCACGTCATCTGTAATTCATCACACTTTTGGACTCTTCTCTACAATATAAATAAGAGGAGCACTCTTATTCCAGTTCCATCCACAGAATATCTGAGTTTTATCTTTAATTTCTCAAGGAGAACTTCACGGAAACTCATGATGTATGGTGGATAATAATTCACTTTTAAACTAACTGTAGAGTAGGAAAATAAGTGCAACGACCACAATTTTATTGCAGAACTTTGAGGAAAGATTTATTTTGGCATTTATTAATTTACTGAAGCGCGAACTTTTTTCACCACAGAGGTTATTGTATATTTTTTCAATTGCTTAAATTTGGAAGATTGGTAGTATTCATATTTTCAATGTATCATATTTATTCACATTAAATCTGTTTTTCTGCTTCTAAAAATACATAGAGAGAAATCAAACTGGGCAGGGCTAACTAATTTAAAATAATAATTAAAATATAATTTAACCCCTTTCACTCGTATGTCGACACTATGTCGCCAAAATTTTAAACTATTATATTACAAAGATCATCTAGAAAGTAAGTTTACAACATTAATATAAGATTAAAAAATCATTATATTTTATTGAAATTCATAGGATATTTCATAAATAATCATTTTTCAACGTAATCGCCGTCGAGATTGAGAAATTTAATTTTATCCATAGTTTTATTAAAAATAATTTTTTCAGTGATTTTTCATAAATACATGATCATATTTTCACGATCGTTTTTATCGGAGTCGTAATCCATACAAATCATGAGCACTTCAACACTTCATGGAAGAAAACATAAGTCGTAAGATTGCTATTGTTATTTTTATTTAAAGATCTTCTGTAATTTTAAAGTAAGTTATAAGCTTAAAAAATTAAATATATTAAGAATTTCAATGTGCACTTCCTATTTAATATTTACAAAATGCCACAATGTCTACAAGCCTTCAGGCTCTTATTGAGAATATCTGAATACTGCACTTTCATTCTGGGATAAACCGACGGATGTATGTTCAATGAAAAGACATCTCACAAAGTGCTTCATTGAATATCTCTTTGGAATAACTATTTTAAACTATGGAGAAAATAAACCCTCCTCCTTTATCCTGGCTTGGGACAGGCGACAAGACAAAGCCTTGTCAGCGGAAGCTTTGTTGTTAAAATGTTCATAGTGTATTTACTATGCGGTCATTTTTATTTTATAAAAGTGTCATTTATAACACGAAATAAGTATGACATGTTCGAGGACTATTCCGATGTTCACGAGCTGATCTTCATCTGAAAATCACAATAAATCATTGCTCTTGTCCAATTGCATATTTGTTAGCTGCAGTTGATCGTATGTCGACGTAATAGCAATTATAGTAAATAAATGGCCTCCTGGAAATTCTTTATCACGACATTTGCATATCATTTTGCGATAATATATTAAATTATATTTCTAAAGTAGCAATAAAACTAAGTATTATTTCTTTATTAAGTTAGTTGTCAAGATTTAAAAGTCATCATATTTATTCCTAACAAGCCAGTTGTGTAATATCTCCCGAACAATATCGTTCATTGTGATCACTATTCCCAACATTGAAGGGGAAACGTTTAAACGAAATAAAATACAATTTGTCTGAATGTAAGCTCCACAAATTCTATATAAATCTACTCTATTGTAGCCAAAAATAAATTCAAACTCTTTTGTGAAGCCTCTATCTACTGTGGAATGATACATGAAAATGTTTTATTAACTTTTCTAGAATCGGTCAAAATAAATAGACTTTTACACCAATTTAAAAATATCACTATGATTATTTCATTTTAATGTCATGATAAATAATATTTGAAACAACAAAGCTATATTTTTTCATAAATATTGCATCAAAATTATATTATCTCAAGGAAGATAGATGTACAATATGGATCAAAAGTCACTTTCTATTGAAAAAAAATATAGTTTTTATTGAAGAAGAAGTATGAAAAATTTCAATAAGATTGGTGCATTTATTTTTGAGAAATTATAGCCAATGACAAATAAACTTTTAAGAAAGATTGATGAAAATATTATGTAGGTATAAAAGGGGGATTTTTTAAAACACGGAACATAAAATCGTCGTTTCTAACCCCTTAAAGCAAAAATGTAAATCCAAGACATTGCCTAGGGCTTGTCGACTTTTAGGCAAAAATTGTGATCTTCGAAAACCGGTTTTTTGATCCTGAAAATTCGATTCTGAATATAATAATTAAATTTTCATTATCTAAAAATTTTGGACGAAAAATATTAAAATTGTTCATTTGACCGCTTGTTCTTGTACTCGGTGGGACGCACGTTGGTCGCTAAGAAAAGAGTCTTCTCAGAAGATAGTTTTACCCCTTAAAGAGGTAAGACACAGAGTTTTGTCCAAATTACAGTGATTCACAAAGAGCATTCCTTCATGTTGGGCTCGGAAACAGACAGAGATGGATAATATATTGCATGTCAAGTTTGGAGAGAAATAGAGACGGAGAGAGTATCTTGCGTACGTCGTGTGATTGTATAGACCGTTAACCCAAATTTATCGACTTACAATTATATTTGAATGATATAATTAATCGATTTTAAGTGTATTGTTTATGTTTACGCAAATAAATGACGGAATATTGACGGTGTGTTATATCCTTGCTAAGTTCTTCATAAATAGTCTTATAGTTAATAAAATATCACTCGGCAATGGAACATAATTGTTTTCCAATGATAAGGAGAGCATTTGTAGCTAAAACACGCTGCCAAGCGCACCATGCATCAAAACCGCTCGAAAACTTTTCGTGCGAAATCGAAATTACTAAAGGCTCTCTCTTTTAGAATTTTAATCCGATTGACTTGAAACTTTAGAAAAATATTATTGGCATGTTGTACTATAAAATTTAATTTAATTTTAATTAATAACCTATACAACTCCTAAGATTTTGTAAAAACAATATTAAATTAGCATCATTCATGGAAAACGTGTTATAATAAGTACAATTATTAGTTTGATCTAATCTAAATTCGTTCATGGTTTAGTATAAAAAATATGTGTAAAACGTTTTTGATTCATGTTGTGTAACCATTGAGTTTAGAATTCATTGTTACCCACTGATTATTCAATCGATTCTCGTCTTCACGGAGGCTAATCTCTCTGCCTTGATATTTTACAAACAAGCACATTGGTTCCAAAGATATATGTGCCTGTCTTTCTATACTACTTTGGAATTCTATAATACCGTTATTAATCTTCATTATGCTTTCAGGTGACAAAATGGCTGCCATATCGAGACGAAACACTTCATCTTCCAGCAGCACCAATACAAGATGCAGTGTCGCCTCGCTAATTGTAACATCTATAGCCATTAAGAAAATAGCTATGGAACTCCAATGAAATTTATTCTGACAAATGCTGCCAACATTCCTAGCAGTAATAACAATATTATACGAATTGAACAATTCTCTATAGGATTCAATCGAGTGAATTCATCACAGAACTGTCGTCTGAGGCGACTACAAAGGGAACAAAACGAAGGAAAAACAAATATTTTACATCTTGTTGAAGGGAATTTTCATCGATAATTTGAGTGTTTTTGAAGTTACCATTAGCCATAAAACATTGTTGAAAGTATCTTTAATATAATATTAATCAAGATTCCAAAAAGTTTATATACTTCTCATTTACAACCCGAAGAAAATCACCCCCGAGTGTACTGTGTAAATAATAATTTTAAAGTGTTGAAAACTGAGAGTCTAATATGCATAATAATTGAATATAACCTACAAGGTATAATATTGTGATATAAGGAGGACATGTAAATACAATAAATATAAACAGAATAAATAAATTAAATTTAATGAGAAAATAATTTATTTTTATTAGAATAATTTGTGTATCTATTACGTATTGTTTGTAAGCAGTTGTTTGACTATGATTTCATCATATCATACTAAATCTTCCATTATGTATACATTGTATCGAAAGTGATTATTGATTTTGTTCATAACATGGAGAATATTTTTTATATCATAGTTTTCAATAAATCTGGGCACATTATTGCATAGTATACGAACTCTTTAAATTTAAGGCATGACAGCAATTATGGTTTCTTCCTCGATTTTCATCAACATCATTCGAATTAAAATTCAATAATATCGATCTTGTACTGTATGATTTAAAATCAATGTATTGATTATTTTGTTGATTAAATATTAATGATTATCGTTGTAATTACTTCTGATGGATTAGTGATAAATCTTCGCCAAATCATGTATAGCGACGAATCTGCCATATTATGTTGTTCGTTAATAATTGAATTAAATATTTATAAAAACGACAGTGTAAAGCTCACGTTTATATTATAATAGTGTATATAGTTGAATTTTTCAGAAACGTACAAAAGTTTAAATAAAAATAGTATTTTTAAAATAATGTTGTTTCCATCAGTACCCACCTCCATTACCTTTTTCATCATATATGTAAGTTTATCTCAATTTCAAGGATTCTTGCATTAATCCTTCATGGGTACTAACATGGGGTTGAATGAGACAAATTGATATAGAATAAAATATGATCTTTACCAGTCATATAAAGAAGACCCAAGATTTTCTCAAATGTTCAAATAAAATTCAGTTTACAACACGTTAGAAATACAAAAATAAGAGACTTATATGACCTCTTTGATAAACCATAATTCAGAAAACGATAATACGAAAACGAAAATAGTCGAAAATTTGGAAATTCTTCTACCGAGAAAAGCCCAAATTTCTAAGATTTGTATTTGTGTATAATCAAGCTAAAAAAACATTTTAGTCTATAACAAAAAATCAAAAATTAGTGATTTATTGCAAAGCTTAAGATCAAGATGCTGTTGAAGAAAGTTCTAAAATTAAGAATATTTGGTTAATAAAAAAACCATATTGCCTTTGTTCATCATTATTTAAAATTTACATAACAACACATTTCTTAGGAACTACACTGAGTTGACTCCAATGCTTCCTCTCTATATATTAATGGTTTTAAATCACTAAATGCAGACAAATACAGTAGACTCTCGATTATCCTCGAGACAGATAACTGGACAATGCGGATAATCCAAATTATCAAATTTCTACATGGTTTCGAATATAATATCATATCTAATATATAAAAATAAGTTGCGTTTCCCGTCTAATGCTCGGGCGAAATGGGTTGATATGCGCGTTCATCGGATTGAGACAAAACTTGGTCCACTTATTGCCAAGGGATCAGGGGGTGACATAGGCATAGTACAATTAACTTACAGTAGATTTTTAATTCATAACTTAATGTGTGAAAGTTGTTGATTCTGACGTGTTTGAGATTATGCGTTGCTAAGGCGTTGCTAAGGCTATAGGTATATAGTACCTACAAGTTGCAGCAGGTGGCGTGTGTGTCGTCATACACATGGCCATAGACAATGGCCTAAAATCAAAGAGCAAACGTCAAACGGCGAAGTACCATAGACATACGCCTGCATTCAAATAGCAAACGTCAAACGTCAATGTTATTTGCAGGTTATCGTGCATTATTACCATCGGCGTGAGTCAAATTAAATCCAAATTATTTATCGCAAGCACTTTTTAAATGCTTCATTAAAAAATATGCCGCCCAAACGTTCGTCACTTAGTAAATCTACCAGCGCAGCAATGAAGCAAATCGCTTATTCACGCACATCAGAATCAGAACATCGACATGCTGTAACAATCGAAAAAGTACGTTTGAGTGCTATCCGATCAGAATCAGACGACCAGCGTACAACGAGAATCGAAAGTACATGTTTATTTGAATATTGCTGCATTTCAATATGATATTCATTACGATTACAGTTTGCATCCCAGTATAAAATGGATAAAGGTTAAATCCTGTTAACGGGGAGCAAATTTATTGGTAAATTGAAAACGCCTTCATTTCGACACAAAGAAAACAAACAAACCTAACCTAACCAGATTTTAATTTAAATTTAATTTTTAAAAAAACAAGAAACAAATGAATAATTATTTTATTTAATAACAATATGTTTGCCCCCCGTTAACAGGATTGTACCGGATAAAGTGTGTGAGTATTGCGGTTCACTTAAGTTTAACAATGAAACACCAGGAATGGCAAAGTTTAATTGCATCCACCACCTGATGACGGATATCTGCAATACAGACGCAGGAGTTCATACAGCAGCAATCAGATAAAGAAATGTTGACGTTGAAATCAACAATAGATGGATCTCCTTTTTCATCGAAAACATTCAAAGCGCATACCAACGTCGCAGATTGTCGTTCAGTCAAATCTATCAAATACATATGCAAATAGGCAGTGATATGGCAGTATTGAAAGACCTGATGCGCGCAACGATCGAGTTCAAACTCAATTTCAAACAAGTCGATATATCAGTAGTGACTGGGCTCTTTGGCCTATTTTGAGCTTCTCAATTCACATTCGCAATCCGGATGTTGTTCATCTCAGTGTTCATCTTGAAAATGGACAAAGGCAGACACGGCAAGAAATGTTATTGCTCAACACTTGCGCTGTGTGAAGAAGTTGTATTTGCAGAGACGCTATTGTACGCACAAGTTCCTAACTATTATACATGAAATACTACATCCGAGAATTTTCAACGACGTAAGCAAGGGATGCGTGATGAAGGCTATCGAAATCTGTATTCATCTGATGCATTGGGCCCTATTTACACATTACATCCAAATAAAGCCGAGTGTTACTATTTAAGAATACTGTTGGTTAATCTCAAAGGTCCTACTTCATTGAGAACGGTCGAACGGAAATTCGAACATTGTTCGCCATCATTTTAACCACATGTTCGCCATCCAACCCAAAAGATTTGTGGTAAAAATTCAGAGAAGATTTGAGCGAAGACATTTTACATACCGTTAGCAATGATAATTCCATTGAGTTTTCGGTCAATATTTTCAATCAAGCTCTGATCGAAATCGAAGACATTTGCTTAACCATCAACATCAAAGAATTCATTCAACAAGAATTCGTTCTGCACTTGAACAGTAGTACAATGCTAATTATTTGGATGCATTTGTCGAAGCAAACGAACAACTTTTGCTTGCGGAACAAAAATTGACCTACGATACAATTACAAATGATCTGGTCTTCTTTGATGCGCCTGGCGGTACTGGAAAAACGTTTCTCATCAGTTTACTATTGGCTCACATTCGATCTCAAAATAGAATTGCTTTAGCTCTTGCTTCATTAGGTATTGCGGCAACATTATTAGATGGTGGACGAACAGCGCATTCGGCACTCAAATTGCCATTAGATATGCATTTATTGGAAGCTCCGACATGTAACATTCCTAAAGTTTCTGACATAGCTAACGTTTTGAAAATTTGCAAGGTGATTATGGTGGGACGAATGCAATGCTTGATCGAACTCTTAAAGACTTACGATCAAATGCAAAACCGTTTGGTGGCGCTCTAATTTTATTATGTGACGACTTTCGACAACCTCTTCCAGTGATGCTTTCATCGACACCAGCTGATGCTTGCCTCAAAGCATCACATCTTTGGAGAGACGTGCGAAAACTGACACTAAAGAAAAATATGCGCGTACATTTGTAGCGTGATGCGTCGGCAGCCACATTTTTAAAACGACTATTGAACATTGGTGAAGGAAAAGTGCATGTTGATGCTACCAAGTTTATTTCATTTCCATCGAACTTTTGCGTTGTTGTGCCATCCATCGATTTACTCATTCAGAAAGTTTTTCCGCAGATTTTTAGTAATTATAAAAATCATTATTGGTTTTGCGAACATGCTATTTTGGCAGCAAAAAACACCGACGTTAATGCAATCAACCACACAATACAATAACAAATTGCAAGCGATTCTGTTACCTACAAATCGATTGACAGCGCCATGAATGCAGACCAAGTTGTTAACTATCCGATCGAGTTTTTAAATTTGTCGGATCTTCCTGATGTGCCACCGTACAAATTGGAACAAGACTCACTATGAAGAAACTGATGCCGAAAATCATCGAGAAAACTATATATTCTTAATGGAAAGTCGAAAGGAGAAGATGTGCTCATTTCCACCGACGTGCCATTTGATAAGAGACGACTGCAGCTCCCCGTTGGACTTGCATTCTCAATGACCATCAACAAGGCACTTCAAGTGTGCGGAAGAATCTAGAAAATCCACGTTGGATAGCCGAGAAATTTATTTGTATTTGCTAAAGATGGAAAAACCAAAACTATTGTCCACCCTAAAGCACTTAGCAGAACAATTAAGTAAACAAAATTTATGCTTTTAATAATTTTTTCTTTATATATCATTCAATTTCAATAAATGTATTCATTATCGGAAAAAAAAATCATTATTTATATCATTGTTAATTAAACAAGATAACTCTTTCAAATTTCAAATGGTATTTTTAGAACTATTTCTTCTGTGGCAGCAACGCGCCGGGTACCAGCTAGTTTGCTATACAAATTTGTGTTGCATGATTTTAATACTTATTATTTATTAAGAAAAACGTTCGTAGTTAAGCTGACAAGTGGCCGGTTCTCTTCAGAATGCATTAATCTGTTTCCAATTATCTTTCTCCATGATTGAATAAGTGTTTCTAGCTTTCCATTTGACCAAGATTGTGTTTTTTCTGAGTATAGCATCCAATATCATATTTTTTTACCACAAAATGCTCTTTTTGTCATCTTCCTCAGGAAGAGTTTTAAAAAAACTTATTTAAAGACGATAAATAAATTTAATTGATAGTATAATGTCTTAGTCTATGGACTGGATTAAAGATGTCACATTAGGGAGGAAAAATTTTCCAACCATAAGTCCATCGCTTGTTTTCAATATGTTTTCGTTCAAATGAGAATGGACATAAAAATACTACTTTCTGTGGCAATTATTTATAATTATTTATAATATAATTAAATTAAGTCTTGCACCTCTGGAAACCATTTTATTTTCAACTAATCTTCAAAAATCTTCCTGTTTATCCGTGCGCCTTTCTGGCTATAATAATCGACAGAAAGATATTTCATTGGATTTTCTTTAAAATATCGAGGTTTATTTATTTTACCAGTCAGTTTCTTATTAGCCCGAATCCTTTTTCACAATCTTACACTCTTTGTAATATCTGCCTCGTGTAACAAGCTTTCTTAAACTTCATTGTCCGATTATTTGAGAGCCAAGTTAATTAAGACATGAGAATAGGCACCTCATGTACTGTTCGAGAGTTGCCTCATTATCCGAGTATCCCCATATTTTTTTTAGTATTGTGTTCATTTTGTCGTATGCGTTTTACAATCATATAAGAAAAAGGATTATTAGCCATATTTTTTGACTACAAAACTTTTAAGATTGTTATTGAGAATGAATTTTAAAAAAATAATACTAATATTATAATTTATCAATATTCACAATTGTGAATTATGAAATTAATGAATTTGGCATATTTTTCATAAATAAAGAAAAGATCAATTCTATTAAACAAGAGTTGGTATAGTGAACTAAATCATGCGCACTGATTGATCGTCCCTAATTTCCTGGAACGTGACAAAAATATTTCTCTAGAAAAGTTTTCTATTAGATCGCCTACGTCCTAGGACAGATAAAGCATAAAACGCATTCCATTTTGAGACATTAGACATGAGACATCAGAATTGTATTAAATCTTGGTACTTGGCGATCTAAAAAATATTTCCTCACATAACAGTATCATCGACGATTTCACTATATGATACAGTGAATAAATTCCACTGCACCCTTGCGTTTTGCGGTGTTTACACGGTCTACTTAATAGATCACTCGACCGCACCACTGTTAACCCGTGTAAACGTGATTTAACCCACCGCAAAACGCAAGTGTGTAACGAGCCCTACCTTGAAAAGCACTGTATTCATTTACATGGAGGGAATACCAAATAGTATGCGGATTTTTAATAAATTTCTAATTATTCGATGTGTCTATGGCATAAAATAAAATAATACGCCTCGCCTTTAAAAAATCAAATATTCTCAGACTGTGTTTATGTCAGATTTTTTTTATGTCATCCATCTAAAATATGATAGATTTATTCCCGTCAGAATGTACTTATAGTATTTTATAGGGTCATTTTACCCTCATACATTATTATTGAGTATCGGCTCGAGGAATTTGAAGAATATGAGAAGGACGTGAGTTAAACTTGTTTAAAAGACTTTTAAGGTAATTTATCTTAGCTGACATTGTGAAAGGTTTAAAGGGTATAAAATATATCCAGGGCTTACCCTTTTAACCGGCGAAGCAATTATACTTTTTTCCCGCCTTAAATAAATCCAAAAAGACATAAACAATGGAGCCGCAAAGAATCGATTGACGGTACGTACACAAATTTGATTCCGCCAAGTAGCATTGCACAGCGGACGGAAATAAAAGTCATGTCCGCCGATAAATTCGCCCTTGTGTTTCTTTCTAAATAATCGGATTACATCCCGCTCTATGATAGTACATCATCGTTTTTCATCCCGACACAGCGTCCCGGGATGAAGGGAACCATTTGTTTCAAGACGTCCCCTTATCGGAACCGGATGACAGTCAACACGTAGGGATCAAAAATGGGTCACAGGAAACAGAGACGGCGAATCTATAATGGCGTTACCTAGTCTCTCTGGTACTTGACATTTATTTTTGCGGTCCCGTCGACGATACTTTAATGGAATATTGGACAATCTTATCAAACAGCCAATAAAAATAAGCGAGCTTGTATAATGCCTGTACAAAGGCTTAAAGCGATCATATAATCCTCTTTTGTACAATATTTTCAAGGGTACTCGAGCTGTAACGGCCCTCCAAAAGGGATTTATTTCATTGGAATAAGATCTATTGACTTGAATGATTCAATAGATTGAAGACCCACACACTTAAAATTTTCTACTTTAATATAATATTAGAAAATTCTAAGACTTTGCAATGTAAGATTTTTGATTTTATTTTCCAGCCTACAAGCCGTAATTATTAAAACTTAGTCATTTATATTATTATTTCACTTTAAGTTTTGTCTCAAAATATTTTTTTAATTTTTATCCTAAATTAATCATTACCCCTTAAAAAAATTTGCTTGCGGAATTTATGGGAAATAACGCCAATACGTAAAGCCACTGTTAATCATCACAGGTCTAATTCCAAAAAAGAGTCGACCAATAGCCTTGGCCGCGGGAAGATGCAGTTTTTCTGTCTATCTCCACTAGTCTCGCAAATGAAGTACCTCTCTCAGTAAATAAAATTATTAGCTAAGACAAACAACTTTTTCTTTGCCACTAAACTTTTTTTATTGTCCTTACGAACTCATATGCGCGGTAAGAAGCAGCCTATATCGAATATTTAGGAACTAATCCATTATTTTAAACAGTAACACTAAATTTATAATTATTCTTGTACATATAATAACCAAAAGGAGCTAAATCTATGCAAAAAATATGATATGATAGAATGAATATGATGACGAATTAAGCCATTAACAAATTCAAATCAAAATCCATCCCGTCCCCGTTATGAAAATCAAGACACGAATAATCTGATCTAATCTTCCAGTTTTACTAAAAAATAGTTGAAGTCATAATACATCAACATTTGACAGATTTATATTTGAGATAATCCAAAACTTCAGCCAATTACACGATGGATGTAATTATCTCCATCTTTAATCAATTGTGAATTGCTGAATGTTTTAAAAATTCAATATTAAACCATTGAAGTGCCTAAAAGATTTTATTCTGAGATTTCTCAGGGTGATAATGTTGAATACTTTGGAAATTGAATTCTTATAAAATGTAACTTTTTAAATTAAAATATTTAGGGTTTCATGTTAAAATCATTTTGTTTTATACACCTTATCAGATGGATGAAAAAACGATTTGAGATCAAGTCTGCGATATTTTTATTACATTATTTGTGAGGAAAATATACTTTACTACAATAGAAATAGACACAAATATCAGGTCAGTCCTACAGTCATAAAAATCTCAAAAACGCGCTCGAACTTTTGGACTGACCTGATAAAATTTTGCTACAAATCTGAAATTCGGGTATGGATGAAGAATAATTGAGGAATTGTCATAATGCAAAAACATTCAAAGATGATTGATAAATTGTGTAAAATGAGCGTTTGAGTGCCGCACAAACTATGCTTAGATAAAAATATATAGCGGGTGAACATTTGTTGATAAGACAAAGAAGTGATTGAGACTTGTATCAGATATTGTTAGTTGCGTAAATTTTCTGTGTTTTGAGAACATTGATCCAAATCACATTTCAAACAAGTCAATCAGTAAATAAAATGTATCAGAACTCGTTAGAAATAAATTTACATCAATCCAAGCGTAAGTAATGCTCCGAAATTAAGGAAGATGTCGATAAAAAAAATCTTTATTCCACGATAAGCTCGTCGAATGTCTGTGCGTCACGCATTATATTTCCGTTTTGTTACGGAAAAAAGAGCTTTTGCGATCAGACGCGATTCCGAACACAAATATATGGATATATTCGGCGATAGCGCCCATGAAAAAAGCCTCCATGGATATTTTAACGTATACAACGTAATAAAAAAAGTCATGGCGTGATGATACGGGCATAAATAACGTAATGGCAGGGAATATAGTTATTGTTATGTGAATATTTTCGATATGATATCGTCGGGGCGCTATCTCAGATCCGTTGTTGGGCCAATCTGGAACATAACATAGCAAGTGGCGTGTTGTCCTGTCGTTGGTCTTATCCGATTGTCCCATGCCTGTTATCGTGTCATTTACTTATCGGCTTTCCGAAGCTTCAATCTGTTCTTTCCTTTTTTGTTGCCCTTAACGCCGCCTTATTGTCTTTCTTTTCTTTTATTCTGCTTTTTTGTACCCCCAAAACGCGTCACCCTTTGATGGTCCGAGATATGCATCAAAAAATCAACTTTGTCATTCGATTTCGCTGTCGGCGTTGCTATCTGCGATCTAGAAGCGCTAGCATTCACCCCCGATTTCATTTTCGTATATAAGATTTGATGGCCTTGTTTTAAAAAGAGTCCACGGAATGACGTCGTCGTTCGATGGTCTTTTGAAGTCTGTCTGGTGACGAAGATTGTCAAACAATATCGTCTGCAAACAACAATGAACTTGAATTGCATTAACCACCGAAGCAGACATCCAATCAACGACTAAGCAACGGATCAGTTTGGTTTTTGATCCTTAATTGCGTTATGGAGATAAAACATCCAAAATCAAAGTGTCGCCCAAAAAGACCAAAACAAATTTTTCGCGCTAGCTTTTCAGCTTGGAATTTCATCTCAAAATAGATTTAAATCCTAGCAAAATGAATTTGATTGCAGAAATCGAACGCTTGAAATAATAAAAGTTCATTTTAACCACTTAAAAAATGTGTACAGTTTAAAAGATTAAAAACTTTTAAATTCTCTCTTGAATTTTGAATTTCTTTCCTTCAAATGATGATTTTTAAAAAAATGTTCTAAATTTTTTGATAATAAACATATTTTTGATAATTAACAACATGATAGTAAGCCAATTTTAAATCATTATAAAGTTATTTTTGTATGTCCGCCACTTATCATCCGTACAAATTCGCTTATCTGTCAGGACTATCGCAGCGTGTATAAACCTTGTACATAATTAAATAAACACTGACGATAGCACATAAAATTCGAAACACTTGAAATCGATTCATTATATCATTCACATATCATTATTAGTCGATAATTTCGGGTTAACGATCTATACAATCGTACGATGTACGCAAGATACACTCTATCTCCCATTCACAATCTCCTACCTACAAGACACTCTCTCTCCCTCTCTCTCTGCCTATCTTCAAGCTCAACGTGTAAGAATGTTTTTTCTGGATGACTGAAATTAGGACACAACTCTGTGTCTTACCTCTTTAAGGGGTTAATAATGTTTCCATCCAAAGTCATGTTTTTTTTATTACAATCCAGAATATGAGAGCTTTTTGCATATTTTCTATAACTACCGAACTTGTGAGAGCAATATATTGGGCTGTGTAATAAATTCCCACATTTTATATTTTATAATTTTCTCGCAATGTTGTGCTATATTTGGTTATGATGTGTTATTAATTACTAATAGTAAGTAAAATTTGTTTAATATAAAAAAAAATTTGAAGGCGAAATAATTTTATTTATTTAAGAAAAGATATAAATACCGTTCAAAAATAGATAAACAAAATACTAAAATTCCTATCTGCTGAGACATAGACTAAAACTCGCAAAATTCCCGATTTCCCGACAAATTATTTATTTCCGTCGCTGCAGATGAATATTTATATATTATAATACTTTGATGTGATTAGTAATTATATTATGGAGAAATATAAAAATTCTGAACCCCGTATCTATTATATTTCATATCGATATTCCCATTATTAGAGTCGAGGTGTAGTAAATACATCACCGGTAGGGAAAGGTTAATATAACAATTTGAAAAACATATATGTACTGTATATATGTAAACATAGATTAGACAGTTAATGCCTCTAGGCGTCTCCTAAACTCACCAATTAGTAGTTACGCCACTGTTCCAAGCGTCCAAATTTCGGCGAGAATGTCTCGATTTAGTAACCTTCAACGTGCTAGTGTACGTTTTCTGCACAAAAAGCAAATAGTATTTTTGACGCTGCTAATGATAGCATTTACATTAACGACGGTTCAACTATTTCTGTTTACATAATCATTATGTCAAACATAATACCATATTTGTAAATAATAAACAACCAAAAATGTAATTATAATTTTTCTGATGGCTCTACAGTGTCATAGTTCCTATGCACGAGCTGCCATTGTTTATGCATTTTTATCTTGTATCAGCGTCTCTGCTTGTAAATTTTGAAGTTTTTTGTTTCGTATTTAACGCTATGCACTCTGCAAGTGACACTCGATTTAAAACATGTTTCTAACCCACCACATACCATCGAGATAAATCAAAAAGTCCTCTCTCAACCCACTTGTACAGACTGTGTAAATAATATTTCCCAAACATTGTTTTCATCCCACTACCTCCCTTCTATTGTAACATATCTAGCATTTTCTCATAATAACTATACTATAAGATAAGAATCAATGTGTCTTTCATCTTTACATGCTATAAACCACATGATCCAATATCACAAGATCTATGACAATAATATTTTTGTGCTTATCCTAAGGAAAGTTAATTCAATAATATATAATATATCAAAGTGAAATATATAAAGATGCTAACTAAATTAAAATATACATATTAAAAGCCCACATAGCATTGTCTTAAGAAGTACTTCTCGGAAACAAAGCTATATCTATCAAAAACCTTCTTACTTTTCAATTTATTTGACTTCATTTTTCATTTGAATAAAGCATAGTGATTTTATTATAACTTTTTATACATTACTATGAATAATTACACTATTTAGAACATTGTAAAACTATATTTTATTATGTTGAATGATGCATGATACAAAAAATATTTAATCTGCCTATCCTTTGTTATTTCTTAAGTAAAATAATAATGAAGTTATGTCAACTTTCATTTTAAGGTGCATCTATAAATGCTAGTCAAAATATCTCTACGAATTCTTGAGGCGACTTTACCACCCCTTATGGGATTCATTGGATTAAATTAGAGAAAAAATACTTTCAATGCATAGTCGAAATATATTTAACAAAGAGTTCATCATTGCGATGTAAATCATTTAGAATTAAATATATATGATGTTGCTAAATCTTGTGCATATTTTGCAAAACCGACACAAAAACTTTAGTACAAAATGGTTTTATTTTTCACTCACCACAACTATAGCTAAATAAAATTCTATTTGAATGCAGCATTCTTTCTGTATAGAAATTTCACAGCATTGTTATTAGAGACTCAATCTTGATTTGCATTATTCTATAAAGTTGCTCTTTACAATTTGGGTACTCTCATCCAGTTTTATTATTTTTCGATGGTTTTAAAAATAAGTTTCATATATAAAATTCAAGGATCTTTAATAATCCAATTAAATATGAAATAAATGTAAGAAAGACTAAGCACATCAGACGTGAATTATTTGTCACTGTCATTAATTTAAATAGTTTTTCTCCCGTTGAATGAATAAAGTCGTTCCATTATAAAACATTCTCGACAAACTCTCTGAGCAATTTTTAAATTTTCCAAGAAATTTCAATCAAACTTTCACTCGAGTCCTATAGATGTTGTTTCGAATTAAGAAGTTCTGTATCCGCAAATTTGATAAACAAACATTTCTCACTTAGAGAGGATTTTGCTCTTAGCGTCATTTTTAATAAACACACTGTCAACTAAAATACCTACGAAATGATTGTTAGTTCTTCATTTTATTAAAATTCAGATGATATTAATTCTATGAGCATTAAGAATGATCTTAAAATTACTACAACCAATACAAATTACTCCTATAAATTAATCCTATTGCAAATCAATGCTTGTTATATGATATATTGTGAGAACCGGAAAGAAATCAAAATTTTGGATTGCAGCGATAAAAACCACCTAACGACAGTCCTAGAATGAGAAGATTCAATAAATTGGATAACACCGATTCCTATTCGGTGGTGACGGGCAGGATAAGAGAAGTCATCAGATAGCCTTGGCTGCGGGAAGATGTCCTTCCCGCAAACTCATATCTGTAATCTCTCTCTCTCTCTCTCCGTAAATAAAAAATAATAATTAATACTAAAGGATTTCCATCAGCACCCGACCTATATGTATTTCTATATGAAAAAAATAATTAAGCTGATATCTCTCATACATGGTTATCCTGCCGCACCCTGTTATATACCATATTTCAATAAAAACCTCAAAAATTTGGGAGTTGGACCCCCTAATACAAATATTATCTAATCAAATCGATAAAAATATATACGGATAAACGCCGAGAGATCAAAGTGGGGCGTACACATCACAAAATATCTAAGTACTTTTTGCTCATAAATCCGAGAAAACTTTTTACACAACCCAATATATAATATTTTCGCAGACGTGTGACATAAATTTTGCCTGGAGAAAAATTCCTCGTAATTTGTGTCAGCGATTTATCAAGTCCATTGACGAAAAAAGTACCGTAATTAATATTCTCCATCCCCGGCAGCTTATTTCTCAAGAAGGAGGTCAAAATCCATCGTATGCCGAAAGTACGCCAAGGACTCCATGTACATCGGACCGTAGCAAGAAAGTTCAAACGACACCTCATTCCGATACCGATGAATCATCCCCCATTCTCGAGCACTTCTTTATTAAATTGCGCCCCCACTCTATTAGAAAGCACCCCGTGAAATTAAAACACGCTATGTGTAAACATTACCTTAATATTTTGTATACGAAAAAGTTTAGCATAACGTACGCTTTTAAGCTCCCTGGGCGGTTATTTCAAGTTACAGCTGGATAACAAGGATAAAGAGATTGAAGCGTTCTTATCTGCGATAATATATACCGAGGGCACATAACGACGCAACCTTTTTAAGCCTCCGTAGATCTTAACGACTTGATGGATCGATACGTATTTTACTATGCATCGGTAATCTATATCCTCATTAAGAAAACGGCATCAAAGTAAATATGTAAAAAATGTAAATAAAGCTGACTTTAAGTCTCCATTAACGGCCTTCAAATGCGCGATCAAAATGTAATAACGCCCACATTGGATGAATAAATCATTAGGGTAGTTTTTCATTAAATGCTATATTTGGTTTTTGAATGATATCAAGCATTTATACATTTAAATTGCTTAAATTAATGTCATTTTATCAGTATTTCATTGAAAATAAACAAGCTTTGTTTGTGTTCAAAATTCAATCCTCTGAACGGGAAACTATTTTATTTGCTATCCCAAACAAAATAAATTGAATCGAAAAACGCCTACTGAAAGACATCGAATTACATATCAGCAAGTAAAACAGAATCCATTATTTTGATATATAACAATAATTGCCAATTCGCATCACGCCAATTGCTTTTATGGTCTGTGTGTGCTCTGCAATATAATAATTAAAGTCAGTACATATATGCTTACATTTAATACGATGCTGATTGCACAAATTGAAATATTTGTCTAAAGCCCAGTGTGATTTCAACTCTAGATCATATAGTGCTCAGTGCCAGTGATAATTAAATTCGCCTGTCGGATAGTAAAGTGGGGTCATGCCTGACCCATAATTATATTTTTGTCGGTCTGGCTCTTTTAATTTGCAAAAACAGACGGCGAAATAACTTTTTTATGCTGAATAAAGCATGCTGCATAATTTTATTTAGAAAATAAAATGCATAAATAAGCGCTCTTTTGCATGCTGTGTACATTAAATATACTAATTTTAGTAATAAAATTGAATGTATGTATGTCTATCGGTTCATTATATGATCTCACTCCTAAAAACAAATGTTAAACGTGTATTTAAATAACATATATTTATAATTTTACACGCTTTATGTTCCTATTTAATTTTATTAATGAATATTCAACAACAAGTTGATGAATAAAGTCAGAAAAAACAGCTGTTTTTCATTTATGATTTTCGAGTGAGAGTCCAACTGCGAGACTTTAATAACGAACCCTTTCTTTAAGCAGTCTATGTTAGCTTACGCAGGGGTTTCAATTTCTACTTCTTGTACGCAAGGTTTTTATACCGACTGTCTGAGAGGACGTTTTCATATTTTATCATGCATTTGACGTCTTAAAAAATTAAGCCATTAAAAAAATAATATCAAACACCATAAAATCAAAACATTTTCATAAAAAAAAATATAGTTCATGCAAAAATGAAAAAAGCCAACTTGTGACATAAGATGTATTTTTTTTTTTTTTTTTTTTTATTCAATTTATTTTTTTATTAAAAAAAAGATTATTAAAAAATATTCATGTTCGATAATAATTTTCACGATATCGTCTCTAAAAAAATAAATCTTAAAAAATATTAAATTTCTTTATAAATAAATCCAGTGGTGTCAGATCTAGAGACCGTGCGAGCCACGAAATAGGATACGCTCCAAGGTCCATTTAAATCCAATGGTGTCAGGTTAGGAGACCATGCGAACCATGGAATAAGTGGTACATCTTCAATTTTAACAACTTATTGAATTATTTGTATGATATGTAGCATTTAGGAGTTGATATTTTTCATTCGTTTGCACATTTTATGTGAATTTGGAAGTTCGATATCTTTAAATAAATTGCATAAAATAATAATTTATATAGATCAAAATACATTGCAAAATACAAAGTCATTTTGTGCTATTTTATGGTCACAAATAAAAAGTTTTGGCGATTTAAAAGCGAAAATTTGGGTATTTTTTCAAAACGTTGAAAAAAAAATCTATTTCGATAACCCTAACACTTAAGAAATAGAATATATGTGTGAAATGTAGCAAATAATGCATGAGTGACTCTGATAACTAACATTTCGTCGTACATGTCCATGACCTCCCAATAGAACATTATGGCTTTGGCGCCTGAGGATTTATCCCAGAGAAGTCTAAAAATGTTTACTTACGATACTCCCTAACAATTTATGTTTAGTTGGTTTGTGTTACCATTTTTTGCAAGACACGGAAACCCAATGTTTATTTTTATAAAAATCAGCTAAATATATCACAAAAACGATTTGGGATGATTTAGATTTAACAGTTATTTGATTTTCGCGTGTTCAGAACTTGCCCAGTAATGATGTGATGTTATTTAAAAAGTGAGTGCTAAAATTATTATATTTCATTAGTACACAAGCTCACACGTATTTACAAATTGACATGCGAACCTGTTTACACACATACGGAGGGACCATTAAGTGAAAAATGGTCGATCGATCCCTGAGTCGGGCTTTCAGGTTTTTCGTCGAGTCACAATCAAACTTTCATGGAAAGCAATTATTTTCGGAAGCGAAAGTGAAGTAGGAGAAGTTGGCGTGAGAAAAACTGTTGCTGGAAAAGCGCGGGGGAGATGCGGAAAAGTGTGGGAAATTTTCAGAAAATTAAAGCGGGCAGAAGCCCGAGTCATTGTTGTGAAATTGAAGTACATCGTTTAATCCCACATTTCGACCTATATACACCAGCTCTTATAGCTGGGAAAACCCGTCTCTGGGAGCCCTAAAACGGGGGTTAATGAGAATATGAAAATACATCAACCGCAAATGGAATCTTCGTAAATCACATTAAATTTTAATCGAAAAATTGTTGTATCATCATTGTCAATGCACGCATTCATATTAATTATTTAATCTTCAAAAATACACATTTCAAAAATATTAATTATTTTTATACCATCAGAAATAACAACCAAACCCTTGCAGATACGACTTCGAAAAGCGGCAAAATGTTTATCAAGAAATATATATAATAACATGATTGCGAGCGTATGCACGGTCATGAGCATGTAAGTGTAGATTACGAACACGTAAGCTTGAGTTGGTACACCGACTCGCAGATATAACGGTGTTAATAAATCGCTTTCCACAACCAACATGTGTTTGTCGATAATCCATCAATTTTAACTGACTTCACAGCGATTTCCCCCCCCCCCCCAAAAATTCAAGTGTATATCAAATTCACTCAATTAGTCTGGTAATATTAACATTTTGTCATTTTTATATCCTATAAATTACAAAATTCATAAACGCGCTCTATACAACCTATCAATTATAAAGTGAAGCATATAAACATTTCATCTAAATACGCATAATGTTTGTACAATGAAAAAATGACTGTACAAATACTTCTTCACACATTCCCGTTGGGTTATGCAAATATGTGTCTTTCGGATATTATCCATAAACGAGGGACACGCATTAGTACATCCTTAGCCATTTGTTCATTGGATTGATTCATTGGCTTTAAAAAATGGATATGATCACAGGATAGTTTGACTAAATCATAGTAGATTTTAATAAATATATGAATTAAATATGGCTAAATCTTGATTGGAAATTCTTACGACAGAAGATGAAGAAAGAGGAATAATTTTGTTGAATTCTCGAGCAAAACGCGTCCCAATCATTATATCTTGCTTAAGGCGTCTTCTCACTTTACAATTTAAAAAAAAATGATTTTTATTTTATTTTAAATTTTGAAAGTACATATCTTCAAAAATGTTATATCGAAATTTCATAAAGATCGGATGAGTCTAACTACATTTTTGGGCGACCGTTAGGTGACTACCTGAGAGCACCCGGCTGCATACGTATTGTTCAGACTCATGGTGCAAGTACAAGAAAGTGGTGAAAAACAAACAGATAGAAACTTTTAAACATCTTTCTGCTCTAGCTGAGGATGTTTACGAGGTTTTGAAACCGATTTATGAAGATCTTTGGAGGAAATACCCAAAATAACAACAAGTGTTTCAACAGCTGTGTCTGGGAAATTTTTCTGTAACCAAAATTTTAAGCGCGTTTATCTCAAAACAAGGTTTTTCGGCGGCTTGTTGATGAAATTTCGAAAACTATCTGGCCGATTGTCATGAAATTTGAATGACAAATTTTTCATAGCTATGGCTATAGCGCATATCATCAGATTTTTGAAATTTTGATTTTAAGTAATTTTTTTTTACAAAAAACTGCAAAAAAAACGCGTTTTTTTTACTTTTTCGTAAAACGTCCGCCATTTTGTTATTTTCGCAAATATCAAAAATCTGATGATATGCGCTATAGCCACTGATATACTGAATCTAAAACTGTTTAATTTTTTTGTTCCAAATGACCCATATCGGAGATACCATCAACAAGCCACGAACATAACATTTCTACACGGTTTTTTCGATGCTACTGTTTTATTATAATAATTGTTCAAAAAAATAAAAATAATTGTTTTTCATATACTTGAAAGATGTGTTTATTACATAAGATCCATTTTATCTCATAATTTTTAGCGTAAATCCTCGAAAAAAAATTCTAAAGTGAGAAGACGCCTTAACTATTTAGTTTTTATAATAATTTATGTTTCACCCTAAATAAAAATGGAAGCGACTATTGAAGATTTTTTAAATGGTGATACGTAATGGATGATTGGGAAAATCAGTTCGTTCTGCTAATTGCATCCTTTAGATTGTCTAGTTAGAAAAAATATTTTGTTGAATTGATTGTTTCAACTTGCTGAAGTAGCTCATATTAAACAACCGCCTTCCAGTCCCACCGAATGCATAATAAAACTTTTTTTGGATGCAGGCCAGGTTTAGCTACAGTTAAAGCTTATGTACCCTTGGTCTAAGACCGTTTACGTTGGATATTCTCATGGAGTATCCAGCTTTCATCCCTAGTGACAAGTCTCTTCAAAAAAGGTTGGCTATTATGTCGTTGGAGAAGATGATCGCATGTTGAAATATTGAAGTTTATTTGAGTCAGTCAGTTCATGAGGAAGCCACATATCTGAACGATTGATGTAGCCCAATTTTGTCAGATGATTATGGACGGATGTTCGTGGAATTTGTTAGCTATTTTGCGAACAGTATATCACGGACATTCTTCAACCATGGCTATGATTAGATCTGTATTCATTTGCGAAAGAAACTTATGGGACAACCTCATATTTATTGAAAATACTCTGGAGAACTATGCTGAATAAAATGGTGCTAAAATAAACATTTATCTATGAAACGTGAAATCAATCACTTGCAATATCACTGCGATTTATCATCACCAACATATCAATTTGCAAATGATGGATTACTCACTTCTATCTTGCATATCAGCACGTCTAAAGAAGGCATGCGTCAATTTGTCGAGCATATCGTTCCAATACATTCCGACTTTATTAAATCTTCATGCACCCAGAAAATATCTAAATTCCATCTGGTTACATTATCTTGTCAGTGATGCCATAGTAAGAGCATGTTTATGATGCACAACAAAATTCCTCTTATCCCCAGCTTAACAAAAGCATTCTGTGGTCTACTTTATTGAACGCTTTGCTGAGGTCGAGGAAACATGCAAGTACGGACGTCTAGCGAGCAGCATAGTATTATGCGGTTTATTTCAGTGAAAATATCGCCATTTTCATGCATAGCTTGAACTTGAATCTGAAATTAAAATTTTAATACTTGCCGTAATTATAATATTTATTGTAATAGCAACCAAAAGCTCTGAAAGCCGTAAATTCAAGGCATTTAATTAAAAAATATTGTTTTAACATTTCATGGACGGTGATTTTTTTCCACAATATGAACATGAATCCGAAAACTAACATACTTGTAGCTTTAAATTATGTAATGTCAAAATGTTTATGTCGGGGTTTTATTAAGTCTTCGAAATTTTACATCAAGTATTTTAATAAATTCTTATAAGAATTTTTCCTCGAATCCATGAAAAAAATATTTTGTGCATATAAATTTAAGATTAGATTTTTTGCCCCGGTCGTTCGCTTTATACTTTATTATGATTCGAAAAAAACTGATGAAAATTGAGGCTTCATAATTTTTACTTTTCTCCCAATGAACGAAGACGCTTACGTCCTGTTTTTCCCGAAAGTAACTGTACACAACGAGATAAAGACACGAAATTACAAGCCTTCATACCGAGTTAAAAAAAAAACAGCAAAGCTTAAAAATATCTTAAGAAATACGAAACTGCTTTTAGCTTCAGTGTTGTTCTTCGTCCACTCCAAGATAGGAAAGTTGATGGCGAAAGAAAAGCGGGAACAACAGTGAAATTGAGTTACTTTCAAAACCCATTTCCGTGTTATTCATTATTTTTCCGCAACACCTCACCAGATCACCTTTATATTTCACAATTGAGTTACCTCGCAGAGTAGGGCATGTGTCAGTTTTACGCCATTTTATTTATACATATTTTACCTTAATAGAGAAAGCTCTTGCAGAGTGAAGGAAAAAAGCTTTTTATGGCAATACCTTTTCAGTTTTTACACAAAGCCTTTCCAGCGGCTCGCCATTCACGGGTGTATATATCACCCTCAAGTAAAGATCAAGTGGTGCTTTGCACACTTTGATTGACGAAACTCAAAAAAAGTTTTAAATACACACATTTCCAGCCATTATTACCATTGTATGCTTAAAATATCCATTAGGAGAATACAATAAGCGGACACCTTTCACATTTTTTAACTTTTTAACACCTCACAAGAATATAATATCGTCATAATTTAGTACATTTTACGTTCGTTCACACTCTAATTCATGATATAAGATTGATATTTTTGTGCAAATCTGCGTCGTTTGCTGTGTGCCTGTGGGAAAGCTCAAAGTTCTAAATGCTTGAACAAATAATCTGGATCTTTGAATATAAAAAACATATTCAATCTGACTTTGAAACTATGCTTCAAATCTCGTTATTTATCTGAAATTATATCTGAAATTTGTTCATTTGCTGATAGCAGATGGTGCAACTGTCGTACGTTTGCAAATCAAGCAAATGTCAGCTTGAAAATAGATGTACCATTTTGATTGATTATTTCACAAGAAGCCTGTGTCTAGAAACCTGTAAATCTTTGGTTTCATTTGCAACAATCTACAGACGTGTACAAATTTCCAAGCGGGGTTTTATTTCAGTGGATCAATTTATTTTTTGCTTTGAAATCCAACAAAATCCTATGGAAAACACTAAGATTTTTATAAACTTTTAATGCATCTTTTAACATGATTCTAATATTTTTAAGGCTATTAAATTCATATTTTTTGCAAGGAGATAAGCAATTACTATGGAAAAAATGATGTTTTGCAAAAATTAAAAACAGATATTGTGCTTTTGAATGTGATAAATCTGTTGCTATTTTTTAGCAATACAAGCAAGATTTATTAAAATGATTCCTTAGCAAAATAAGATTTTGTATCGTCGCATTATACCATATATCAGATATATGTCGTTTAAAGTCAAGTGGAACTCCTCCATGATGTAGTCATCTTATGCTCTTGATTTTTAATGTTCGTATTATATTCAAGCATGGGACTTCAAGAAGAGTCCATAAATCAGTTTTAGGGGATAAAAATAAAATATTTCAAGCTGAATTGATTTTTTTTATTGAAATTGTCCACAATAAAGCGAAAAATAAAACTAACCATTATGATGGATACAAAGCAAACGCTGATTGTCTGTCGACAAATAGAACAAAACGTGTTTTATATGTAAGGACGTAAAAAGGATGTAAAAGAGAACTCCATTCCGTGTTTCCTATTTTATTTAAAGTCATTGTGCTTTTCAAATGGATCCAATGCAATCTGCATTATCCGTTTGAGCTTAAAGCTCCACTCAACGAATGAATATTCAGACGAAGTTTGTAATTCCTTAGTTAGTTGAGAGTTTTTAATGTTGATTGTAACGATTGAACTACTCTGCCGTTTGTACTGCTTTTTGTCCTTTGTACGGAAGAAAAGGGCTTTCGCTGAATAAACCGGGACAATGATTTGCTATCCTTTCAGTGCAAAGAATAGATAGATGGCATTTAAAATGGCTAAATAATGTAAGACTTGCGCAAAAATAATATGTACCTTTAAAATCAAGATATAAATTTATTTGATTTTTATCCAACAGCCCATATATACCCATTGGCTTATGTATAGAACATTTAATATTTTGTATCATTATTAATTAGATATTTAATCTAAATGTTTGTTATGGAGAGCGAAAAGCATTTTTGCTTCAGGTATTTTCGATTATTCAATTCAAATAAATTTAGCATAAATAGTCAGAATAAAATTTCGCAGAAAATTTTGACTTTCATTTTGTGATTATTTTTTTATTTATTTCTGTACTAATACATTTATTTCGATCTAAAAGATAAAACTCTCAGCTCACTTTTTGGAGATGCAATTGGACGTCTTTATTGGACTTCTTCTGCACTAAAGCTCGCTTGAGCAAGCCTTTGAGAATAATAAGTACTTTACTGTCGTCCGTTTAAAATTATTCGATCATCCAACTTTTACATTTTGCCAATCAACGTATAAATGCATATATTTTTAGCAAAAAATTTATTTGCAATCTGTTCAATGTATATATTTGCAAACTACCATGTAAATACAATTCAGATATTATGATGATTTATATTCATTGATCATTGTGTTCATATAATATGCAGCCTTCTTTCACCATTCTTATGCAAAATTTGATTGTATTTATCAAATAATTCTATTATATTTTCCTTAAGTTCTTGTTAAATCAATGCTTCAGATAATTTTGATATCAACTCAAATTCCAGTTTGCAATCTTAAGTCATTACCATGTATTTATATATATTAAGGTTATCTATTCCCATATATTGTCTATGTACCCAAATTAGGACTCTCAGATTTCAATTTGTTTCCTAGTGTTATGTACTACAAGCTGGGACTACCAAACTTCCAGCCAATAAGCATCAAGCCAATATCCTTTCATTTAATATATGATATCAGTATATACTTCTAGTTCTAACTATTGTACCTTTAATCAATTATTTATATTTTGTTTGTCGTCTATCTGAGAGTTTTAAAATTATAGACTTCTTCCAGAGGGAAATTTCTGTTAATGAATTCTAATTCGCAGAAGCATTACAAAATAATACATTAAGGGGGGCAATACCTTTAGACGCTCAAAAATGAGTCGTTTTACATTATTGAAAATGCAGTTTCGGGATAATCTCGTTTAAAGTTTTAATGCGATAAAACTATCAATTTTAGTGACTTACCGATTAACCAATGATTTCAGATGCATATAATAGACCTTCAGCTTTCTCAAAAAGTTGATTATCTTCGACTAATTGTTGTTTTCGGGCTATATGAGCTGCCTTTGTGTCAAAAAGACTCTTACGGTTCTACCTCGCTACTCGCGCTTCGCCGGTATCTTCAGCAAAACTTTACAGTAGGTGCCAATAATTATAATTGATATATTTATCATCTTCAATATGAAGCTGTAGTCATTATTAAACATCCCTAGCAACAAAGTATGTCAATATTTCAATGATTTTTACACCAGAATGCAAGTGCTTTGGAGCCAATCACCAAACCGTCGAGTTAATACATTCATTAGCATATTGGGTATAGCCACCCAAATATATTTAAAGTAATTCATCCCTGGACAAATCTTTATAAATTAGGTAAGAGATGCTGTTTTATCTCTTGACCAAGAAACGAAGTCAGATCTTCAAGCTTTAGATATTTTTTAAAGCAATGTTTATCTGCCATTTGCACCAGCTTTTGACTCCAGTCGAGTTCCCATGATAATGTCTTAGTACCTTTCGTTCCTTTATTAAAATATTTTGACACTTTTGCTTCGAAAATTCAACCACATACGACAAACTATCGCGCTAAACTTGACTTGGAGCAACTTCGAGCTGGCTTAGACCAACTTTAATTTCGCATATCTACTGTTAGAGATATGTGAATGGAATATAGGGATAATTTTTCTTTGAAATATTTTTAAGAGCATCTTCCTATAATAAAACTAAAGATACAAAAGATCTAAACAAATTATTATGAAAGAAAGGTTGCTCAACTCCAAGCGCTCCTACCTGACCTGACTCCCTAGTTCACAGCGATTCCGGCGTGCTCCTGATTACGCGCGATAACTTTGTAAATATTTCATATTCCAATTTTTCAAAATATTTTAAGAAAGCTCTATAATACGAGACAGATATCACAAATATAAAATTATAAAAAACCCATGGAAAGTCAGTTTAATGTGTGTTTAAAAATTGTTCTTTTTTATTACAGTACCAGTAACGGATTTACCTGTAGGCGCAGAACGCACACACGCCTCGGGCCTCAAAACTTTAAGGGACCTCAAAAAGTTTTTGATTTACCGCGTAATACAAGGAAATTATTCAAAAAATATGTTCATCCTTTGAAATGCATGATTTTCATTTTTATGCGGCGTGAAAAAATCGTTATTGAAAAACTAGGTCTTTCTCTGCTTTGATGCTGCGTAATAGGAACATCGTTATAGGAAACCGCGTTTTTAAGGGCCGTATGGGTCCAGAGACATATTAAAATTAGCCAATACCAAATTCACAAACAAACTGTTCTGTAAATTTCTATGAAAATTGATTTTTTTTTTTGGCGGCCCACCTAAAGCCTTTTTCTTTTAGCCCATGTTAGCCTTTGAGTTTGACCCCTCTGACGCAGACAAATAACAGGCAACATATTTGGGGTGGAAGTTTAGTGGAATGAAATTTATATTCGATGTTCTTAAAAAAGAATAGATTTGTGTATTACGAAACTTGCACTTAAACAGTTTTCTTAGATTTTGATAATTTTAGACTCATTTTTCACTTTCACATTTTTGAAAACATTTGAAGCAAAAATCAATATATTTCTTCTTCTAATAAGCTATAGAATTGATATACAATTAATTACATATGAACAATATATATATCATTTATCGTATTCAATTGAACTTTATATTTACATTTTCATCGTGCGAGCTTTAAACAGCTTCATTCGACTTTCCAAAAGAGCTTCAGTCTGAAAAAATGTTGTCTACCATTGAAGGTCAAAAGAATATATTTTACAAGTACAGACATATTTGACTTTTGGAAACTTTTTATAATGTTTTAATAAGTCTATCGAAACTTATCGAATATTGCTGCCAACTTTTCTGTTCTTCGAAAATGAGCTTAAAAGCTCCGACTTACTTTCGTGTTCGGCGTAAATTTTAATATTAAAAAATGTACATTTTAAGCCAAACTTTTGCCGTGATCATGTGAGTTTCGTAATTTATTAATTTCAGTTTACGCTCTATATAACATCGCTAAACGATTATAAGCCTACGCTGAAAGCAACTCTCAGCTTTTGCTTATCTAGAATTTATCATAAAACACAATATAGGATCTCCGAAAAAAAGCTTTCATAAAAGATCAAAGGCTGTGTTGGTATGTATATATTTTCGAATTTTAATGTGTAATTTAACAACACGTTTTCGAATTTGGCTTATCATTCGATAACATCACGTATTACGCATAATGCCCATATTGGAAAATGGAAATAACGGAGAGAACCGGAAACTACCGTGTCATGGCATAATGATGTGCCAGTCTATGGATGGAAAATGATCTACGCTTTATTCCATGTATTTTCGATCAAGCCATGAAAAAATGCTTTGAGCTCGTCAGGCAAAGATATTAAATTCATCTTTGACCTTTTAAAAATGTCTTTTTACACACGAAACTCATGAAAAACCGTGTGTAAGTTCATAAAATTATGAGGAAAATGTGCATTATCAGGTAATCAGCTAAATTCTGGTTTAGTAGTCCCCAGCTACTCAAGTATGTCTGCTTATTTCTAAAAAGCTTGTTAGCCTGGAGTATTTATCATATAAAATCACGAATATTAACGTAATGGCCTTCTCTTGTTCTTCCATAGTTGTAAAACCCTCGCCCGATGGCATTCTTCTTCCTCCTTTTCCCACCCACCCCGGAAGTTAACTCCTTCTTCTCTCTTATCCACTCTTTTGCGTCTGTCGCACGCCTCAAGAACGCTAATAAAACAAGGAAACAATTTAAAAACAGCGGACATCTTTTAGTGCAGCGAGGAGGCCATTTGTACGAATTGAAAGTGATCATAATTTTAATGATGGCTTTTACATTTAATAGCCGCAAGAAGATGATGGACTGAATGTGTATCAAATGCCACTTTAACGAGCAAATAACGATTAAGCTTTATGCGGCACTCAAAACCGCAAGCACTATTCAAACTTTTAAAGCCAATAATAAATTCGAACGACCGAATTTGAACGAATTTATGGCGCCAAAATGAAGATGACTAATAATTACAATATCTACACAATCTGTCTGTAAATAAAAAAAATCCATCCCGATTCAATCTAAAAAACCGAATTTAATAAAACATCTCGTAATAATATACTCAAACCAATGATCGCTCTCTGTGTCCGGGTTGTTTGCATTGTCTATGCTTTTAATTAAAACTCAGAATATAATGAAGAACGTGTTGATCTCATGCATGCCATCTAATTAGACCTAGATAAACAAACCCCATATAACTCAATTAATAAAATAAGCACACGAATAATAAAAGTTCATTAGATCAAGTCTACTGTAACGAGAAGACGAAGATCTTTAGGTTGTAGAATCTTCGAGCTGCCTCTTACCCTATACGTACACTTCAAGATGAATGACCTCGTATGAGGGTTAATTTGCCATAGGGTCGCGGAAATCCAAGCAGGAGAAAGAAGGCTATCAAATGGTGATAACGATCAATATGGACGACATTTTAAGTCAAGTTCTTTATTATTGCGCTAAAATAAGTCTCCTAGCTGTGAGATCGGAGAAGAGACAGCGGAAAGAATTCATCTTCCCGCAATCCAAAGCTATCGATCGATTTTCTCTTATTTTTTTCCCATTCAAGCCTATTCTATTCAATACATACAATTTTAGTTGATAACATGATACATAAGGTGTGCGTTTATTTAAACCAGTCGAATCACATATACTTCACGTCGCTTCAAGACATTAGATTTTTATTGATTAAATGTAAATTACTTAAAAACATCTCAATAAATACGATTTGTCATTTAAATCACTTTAATAAATTAACATACTTCCACAAAATAAAATTTAAATAATTACTTAACGTAATCCAACCTAAAAAAAATCTAAATAAAATATATCGCAAATTTCTTTTTTACCTTTGTAATATTGATTCAATCGACTTTTCATACACTCAGTGTTAAAGGTAATATGATCTTATGCGACTTTTTGGGATACGTAGAGTCTAATAACACATTTTTCTTAAAATCCAAAGAGAAAATCTACTAATGTACGTTTATAACAATTCTATTCCAGCTATATTTTTCACTGACCAACCTTTGTAGCAAAATGAAGTTAAAACAATATAAAATGAAATTGAAGATTATATTTTATTACTACCTATGCTTTTGGCTAAAATCTTCTATATCGACAAGTTATGTATGGAAAAATCATCGTAAGCAAAAATAATTCTTTATACTATAGAAGAAGGAAGAAAATCATATGAGTACTCTCGCGTGGTAAAAGTGAAACTTATCGCCTAGAAAAAGTTGATTGTATATTTGACCTTTTTTTACTGTGTTTGTTAAAAGATTTCACTGTATATTGTGTAATACAGGGGCTCTTAACCTTATTGCGGTTACGGGCGCACTTAAGATTTAGGAGTTGAGGAAGGGGCGCAAGCCGGATTTTTAAAAATAGTATTAATTTTACTTAGTGCGATCCTTGACATTGCACTTCAATTACTAACTTTTCAAAGTAAGGAGTGTAACATGAGATTCCCAATAATAAACAATTATCAAGGTTGGCATTGGTAAGTCGAGATCTTGTATTTGATTTTATTATGTTCATGGTGGAAAATAAAGATTCGCACAAAAATGTGGAACCAAAACAGGATTTAATTTTGTAAGCTTCTTTTTTTACAAGAGGATACTTTTTATGGTCAGTTAAATTCCAAATGTTTTCAGTCAGTCCATTCAATTTTAATATGATGTCATTTTGTATATCCATGATTTCTTCTTCGACTTTTGATGTGTCTTCTTGGGAATTTCTGCTATGGAATTAGCAATTTTAGTAATGTCTAATATTAATGGAATCTATTTTCAAATTTCTCTAAAAATTTCTTAAGATGAGTAATAAATAATTTTACGTCAAAAATATTCTCACCAACCACATTTTTCATCCTTTTTTAAAAAAATATTCATCTAAAACTGTATTTTAGCTTTGAATAGAACTAATCATTTCTGCTATATCTTTATTTTTTTCTTGAAGTTCAAGATTCAAATTGTTTAATTTTTCACAAATATCAGTCAAAAATACTAAATTCATCATCCAATTATGGTTATCTAATTGTTCGAATGTTTGGCCTTTTGAAATGAAAAATGTTTTAATCTCTTCCAGAAGATCAAAAAATCGACTAAGGGCTTTACCCCTACTCAGCCTTCTTTTATATGTATGTAAAATAAGGTCAGTTTGTATGGAACTGTCCTTTTCTACAAGGGCTTTAAATATTCTTTGGATTTGGAACAAAGGATTTGTTCGAGTATTATTGATTATCTTCAGAACAAAATTCATTACATGTTCAAAGGATATTTTTCGACGCAATGTTTCTTGATGAATAACACAATAATAATGCATAAAATACGTAAAGAATTCATTTCTTGCAATGGGAAATGATTTATTATTGTAGACTATCATTACTAGAGCACCATCAACGATTATTGCTGAAACCTTTTATAAAGGCTTATTAGTTTTTGTCGCGTAATTTTTTAAGATATTAAACATGTCTTCGCCTCTTGTTCCCTCTTGCATTGGTAGTAACATTAATAGTTCCTCCTTTAGCGTAAAATCAATTAAATAGAATCCTTGCCAAATGGGTTGTATCAAATATATCTGTCAACTCGTTTAGTTGCGGTGAGACCCTTCAATAAAAAAAATATATTTTTAAAAATTTTATTCTTTGCCGAACACAAAAATAGTTCCAGGGACCCACAAAAATGGCTCCACGGGAGCACATGTCCACGGGCACGGGGTTGAGAACACCCGTTGTAATATATAATAAAATAGAATTGATATTGGTCTAGCAGTTGCTTTAGGCTACATATGGACACAGCTCATATATATTTATAGAAAGTACATCCAGATTTGTTTTTTATGTTGAAAGCATTTTTATAAATATACAAATTATCGAACGACTAACAACAAATATATTTAGACTTTTATCAAAATATTATCTATTTTTTTAGAAGCGTAATTTTCCACCATCCAATAAGAATAATTGTTCGGCCTTTGCTATTAATAAAATAACTGAAAGACTTTATTATATAATATATACGCAGAGAAAATACATCGTTCCAACACTTCCTCTTCAGACTTTGCTCGACTGTTACGCTGTTGAGTCGGATTAGATTCGATTTTGTTGAACAAGGGTTCTTCGTTGAAATCCACCGGTCTTCCGCTTCAAGATTCTTCCTCGAAAAACTGCGAACTTTTGCTAAATGCTTAACAAAAGATAATACTCGAGCGGATTTACTACATTAGCCAACCGTACACATCGAGGATGTTTCGATTATGATTTTTCGACGAAAAAGACCCAAAATATCATCATGAAAAGGTGAAATTGCGCCGCTCAAAGATTAACACAAGACGTTCGCACTTTAATTTTTTATCGTTTTATTACGTGCGTTTTTATAAACGTACACTTAAACATTTTTAAAATACGGCCACGTTTGGAACGAGCCCGAGCTCCTTTCATATTTAATATTCTTCCTTACAGAGAGATCCCCGGGGAGAAATTATGATATTCTTTTAATTTAATTTGGCAGAAATAATGTGCATTAAAAAGTGCTCCCCATTCGCCAGGCACAATGCGAGTGCTCTCCCTAAGAAAAACGTATTCAAAGATCAAAAGCGCTATACATTACGACGTAATGTGAATTATCGTTATATCTCAAGTAAATATTCGAGTTTTATCGTCGTTTTTTCTCGGTGTGAAATTGCGAAAGTTTATCGCAAATGAAGTTATCAATATTTATAATGTAAATAGAAATATTTTTTTTATTATTTGTGTGAATTTTTTCTGTGGGAACTTGGAAATTTTTTTCTTCCTATCTCTTTATTTCTATTTCAATAAAATATTTAAACAAGAAATATTCCTATGGAGTTAAGATTGGATTATGGATAGTTTAGTTGTTGAACCCCCATTGGTAAATGAGAGCTTGAACTTTAGCAAACATGTGCAGTGGTGCGTTGTCATGCAAAAGCAGCACGACTTTAGAGAGCTTTCATCGAATTTTCTCTTTGATGACCTCTTTGATGAGAAGTAATTTATAGGCATAAGCTTCTCCTATTATGATTGTTTCAATGGTATGAGAACCTAATTGCAAAAGTCTAAATTTCAATGTCAGCTCTCAAAGAAAAAAAAATTAAATAGATCCGAAGCTGCAAGGAAGATAGAAGATCTTCTTATAATTTAAAGAAAGAGTTTATGTCATTCATTAATGTTAAATTGGCTAGGAAAGATCAACTGTTGAATTTCAGTACACATGACAACGATATTATTTCTGTAAATATTCCTACAAACCTGAATCTTTCTCATTTTGTTATTTCGATATAGCAAGTAAATAAAACAGCGATTAAAAATCCATCCTAAATTAAATTTGGACTTTCTAGATACAACTCAGGAGTACCGCATCGACTTATAATATTGACATCCTGTAGTATTTTCAATTCAAGGTTCTGAGTACAATAATCGATGATCTCTTCGTTAATATGATTTTGAATGAATTGAAAATTAATATTACAGTATTACCCGTAAGTACACTCCAATCGTCTAGTTAAGGGGCTGATCCGACAAACTTTCAATATACGCCGACTTAAATAATTTATGACCTAGATCTTAATCAAAGAATCAGATCCTGAATAAATTGAAAGGCTTTATTTAAAAAATAAGACCTGCACGCCTCAACAGCGTAAATTCTATAGTTAAATGTACTTAAAATGGCAATTTTTTAATCCGAAGTTTAAAAAAACATTTTAAATCCTTTGATATTACAAATCCTTACTAAACAGTTTTAAGCTTTCGACAAAACTTTCAACGAATATCCTTTGAAAATACCTTTAGCGTGTCTAGATTTTAATGAATGAGGTACTTATATCAAATATTTTCTTTGTATTATGATAAAAGCAGACTGTTAATAAACAGCCACAATTTATAACATCTCCATTGATTCCTAAAATTATTTAAGAATTTAATAATAAATTTCACTCAACATCTGATAATAGCTCTAATATCTACAATTGTACTGAATTTAACCATTTTCCTACAAGAATCCACTTATATCAACCCCCTCGTAACTTCATTTCATACTGTGGTAAATAAATTATGATATGCTCAACGTGTATTATAACATATTAATCAATCAATTATAAACAGGTTGACTTCCTACACTTTACTCAATGCTGAAAAATAATGTATCCCATATACAGGATTAACCTCGAAAAAATTATTTGGGAGCTGGGAGGAGATCTTTTGCTACGTTTCACATATAGGCTCTGTGTCATAGGAATATTTTTTTATTGACGATATAAGTTGGCGATCCGTAGGTTGGAAATCTATGCTCTAAGTCCTATGAGTCAGGGTTGTCGAAATATATTTTTTTTAAATTAATTAACACGATAAAAGTGCCCACAAAAGAAATCCTAATTGAAGGAACAAGCCTCGCCTTTGCAAAAATGGTATTCTTCTATATGTTAAAAAAAATTGTACAAAACATCCTGTATAGTTTGCGAAATTAAATTTGCGAGATTTGGTAACATAATTATTATTCTATTTATTATGGAACGACAAGTTTCTTATAAATACTTCAGCCCACGTAACATTTTCATGTCTTATGAAAATTAATGAGAAATACTTACGTATATGATTATAGACTCAAGTTCAAATACTTCATATAAGAAAATTATATTAACCTAATGAATATCGTGACGTTTGAATGCATAAATAATGTTTATATCCATTTTGATCTATATTTTATAAATGCATGGTGAATTAGAAAGTTTGGGGAGGAAATTAAGCCTGCATTACATGATTAAAATATATTATCATACTTATATGATTTTGAATTAACTATACATTTAGAATCCTTAATTACAATACGAAGACGTAAAACTCAAAATCAAAAGCAATTAATTCAAATTGGAATCCAAAACGACCATGGCGTGATTTTTTTCATGCTACCTTTTCAGCTCAGAATTGGCCGTAGACTCAGTCTTGAAATAGATTTGAACTCAAGAAAAGTGAATTTCAAATAAAACGAATGGACGTTTGAATCAAGTGAAATTAAATTTATTCATCCGTAATAATTCCAAAAGGCATACCAAAAAGCATTTCAGTAATCCTATGTCGCCATCTATATATCATGCATTTGTGATTCAATATCTTTTTATTCAAAGGGCACAATAAACTATTACTATTTCATATGGTTCCATATAATGCAACCATATTAATGTGATCGGTAATAGTCCCATTGAGACCATAAATACTTTAAAAAGCCACTTCAAAAATATCTTGAAACCGAAAAACGAAAATTTTTCAGCGTTTTTAAAGACATTCAACTTAATTTAACGCAGGCCAATGTCACGATATATCTCCTTTGAATCAATTTTTGTTCTTTGGTGATAAAATTTAAGATATTTTTATTATGCGATTGAAGCAATAATAAAATGTGATTATTTTTTTAAGGATTATATCCATATTTTTGAAGAAAAACGTGAAACACATCTTATATTGTAAAATTGTTAATAGGTTTTATGTGATACATGGTATGTGCCATAAGCCGTCTCGGATTACCAAAACATGGTACACATGGTGTATCATCGGACGGAGTGCTAGATATGATGATGCAGAATTATTTTTATAACCTACACACATATCACATTGGTTAAAAATCGTATATTTAATGCCGTATTGTTACCGATGAGCAAAATTACAGAAGTAGCCCTTACCTTATTCATTTTTGATTAAGACAAAAATTGACATAATGACAGTTTACTTCAGATATTTAAATGGTTAAAGCAGAAGATCTTATAATAATTTAAGCTTTAATAACGATAGAGTGCATGCTACATAAATAATACCATGTCAAGGATCTATTAGGATGAAAATGACTATATTTTGGTTCATCGTCGATCCGTAGTACGGCTTAAAGGCATTCCATATTTTGACAACTTTCAATGTTTTGTATTGGTCAACGACACTTAAAAATATCTAGTTTTCGTATAATATTAAGAGATAGGAGGTGCATAATACAGTCTCGTCAAAATTCTTAGAACATCTCTGTGTGTTTGATTTTAAGGGTTGAAATACTCGTGCAATTTCTCATGAGTGCCTTCATATGAATAATTCTAGTCCTAATTTATCCCAGAGTCGATGATCCGTAAAACTCGTGATTATTTTATATTCCGATCGAGCTCTTTCGCATCTCCAATAAAAAAGTATAGTCTGAAACCTCAGAAGAGAGAAGAGAAGAATGTAACTTATTCATAGGCGATCAACTGTGAAATTGCACAAAATATTTTCTTTCACGCTCTCCATTAGTAATATCGCACATTAAAACGAAAAAAAGGCTCTCTCTTGTTGTCTTTGTACTTCAAACAAATCTCTCGCTGATGTTTTTAGACATAGAAGCGAGCACCGTGGTGCTTTTTTACGACATCAAATAATTATACTTCCATTCTGCGGGTAGGGGGTTGTAGAAAAAAGATTCGGCAGTAAGTATGTGTGACATGACAATAAATGACAACTCAAGGGGCGCAAAAGTGAGTCCTCGATATCGAGTAAAAGAAGGCGGCACCTACAAGCAAAAAAAAGAACCGAAGAAGAAACGCGGCACTAAAGTGATATACAGGCGAAAGGAGAGATTCAAATGTAGGGCCGAAGAAAAATATATATCAAAGGGCGTGGATTGAAAACATGAAAAGGGAAGTTCTTGAAAGACGTGAATCTTATAAAACGACATTGTAAATGCATTAAGGGCGCAAAATTCAGTTATGTGCGCTTCCAACGACAAAAATGCGCCTCTTAATTTTTGCGACCTCTCATATATAACGTAATTGAGCGCTAAGCATTGGGCTGGTGCGAAAGTAATTACCGATTTTTTTACTTTGATATTTATAAGAAACAATGTTTATTCAGTCAATTGCATTATTTCCATCAAGAAATAGAATCATCTTATATCAATTGACTAATTCCAAGTAACAATGGCCTACCTGTTTACCTAATGAAGAAGTTGTTTTTTTTTCAAACCTTGTAACAATTCTGTAACATAGGCTTACACGCCAATATTGTAATCGGTTTGCGGAAAATTCAAAAAGGAAGAAAAAGATCATCTGGCGGTAAAGAAAAGTTGCTCATCTTACCAAAGAATTATTTTACTCGGAGAGAGATCCCAGCTGCGAGACAACAGACATGCCAGCAGAAAGAATACATCTTCTCGCAGCCAAGCCTATCCATCTATTATTTAATTTTTTCTCCTATGTATCCACTACCGACTAATTAAAATAGGTCACTATTAATCTCATATTTTTTACTTATAAAGATTAACAGCGGTTATCCTCCTTAAAATGTCGCGAGATTTTTTGGTATCGGATATTTACAGACTGGGTTGTAATGAGAAATAAAAGAGTTCAAGAAAAATGGCAGGCTTTGCAACATTAAAATAATAAGAACTTTTGCACCAACCATGTTTTTTGATGATTCTGTTCCAGATCGCAATGCTTTCGAGTTCAGTTGCTGAAATTTAAACATGCATCTTTTTTTCAGGTTCGGAAAGTACAAGTGAGTCGGTTTTGTGAACATGCCAACAATGTCAAAACTTGTGTTCGTGTCGAGTCACTCGTTAAAAATTACGTGTGAGTTTCATGTGGTTCTCGTTTTTTTTAAATAAAATTAAAAATACATTTCCGAGTACTTGTTTGGCTACTTAACCGTCTACTGTGAGTACTTACGAAAAGATCCTTAATGCAATAAAGTAATTCCTGCCAGTCATCACGGCTTTTAATACAGGCGTGGTCGACGTGCGTACGTCGTTTTTAACCTTACCTCATGGATAAGGTCAAAAAATCACCCCACATTAGAAACACTATACGTTGTTATATAATTTTGAAAATAAGGTTTGATGTCAAAATATTAGCTGAAGGCTTATTAACTCAGGCTTAACGCAATAAAGTCGATTCAACCCCGGTTAAATAAATATTTGATGTTCAATTTCTCCATCCCTTTGCTTTTTATGAAAACTTGTGGTTTTAATATCGGCCTCATGTTGAAACCATATGTCCTGGATGTAATAGTCTAGAAATTTTAACATACAGAGGATCTAATTTTAGCACTTTAGCACACTCATACAAGAAAAAAAAAAATTATTAAGGATGAAATGTCAAAAGCCGTCTAAACCGACCAACATATGCTGCAATTTTTCGACCAGGATTTGTACATCACCAAGGCCTCAAAAGCCTTAAATTAAATTTACGGTTAAGTATTACCAATACAAAATGTCGATTTTGGTTTTCGAAATTTAAATCGGTTAACCAATGTTTAAATAATGCTCCTAGAACTGGAAACCCCTTAAATTTTGATGACATATTTGAGAGCAATAGTGGAAACAGATCTTCGATTAAGTATCGAAAGAAGGATTGTAGAGAATGGATTCATCGTGGTCAACAGTTCAAGAGCATTTAAAAAGTATCGGGAATAGAGAATCCAATCTCGAACCAAAATTTTGATCTCGGAATTTCGAGATTGCGCTCAGCCTCCACACTTGTCGGAGGTATCGTCATCAGATATGTAAATGCTAGTTCAGGTTAATGACTGCGTGAGCCCCCATTTTCATATAACTCAATGTGACTGATAAAATTCCCGATTTCCCGACAAATTATTTATTTCCGTCGCTGCAGATGAATACTTATATATTATAATACTTTGATGTGATTCGTAATTATACTACGGATGAACACAAAAAACTGAACCCCGTATCTATAATATTTCATATTGATATTCCCATTATTAGTGTCGAGGTGTAGTAAATACATCACCGGTAGAGAAATGTTAATATAACAATTTGAAAAACATGTATCCACTGTATATATGTATACATAGATTAGACAATTACTGCCTCTAGGCGCCGCCTAAGCTCGCTTATTAGTAGTTACGCCACTGTTTCCAAGTGTCTAGACTTCGGCGGAAATGTCTCGATTTAGTAGTCTTCATCGTGCTGGTGAAGTGTACGATATCTGGTGGATACAAATTTCAATCCCGAATTTTTCGGGACTACGTTTACTAATCCCTGGATTCATGAGCGCCTAAAATTGTCCGGGATCCCGAGATTGGATTCCCTAATCGGGAAGATGAGTTGAATGGGGGTTTGGATACCGCATATAACGTCCGATAACAAAGGAGAGCATCAAAACATGTGTTTTTTTGTTGTTAAGACAAAAAGTTTGATCCTTTTTGCACCGAATTGTGACCGGGGGATGAAAAATGGGTTGTTTATGATAGCTTAAGTCGTAAACATCAATGACTTTCGCTGATCATTCCCAACTCCGAAGCCTGGATTGATGACCCGCAAGATTCTTTTGTGTGTTTGGTGGGATATTCAAGGAACTATTCGCTATAAATGTATATGCGTTAAATGATATTAAACATAAAAATATTATTTCTTGAACCAACATTGACACATGTATTAGTAAAAGGAGCAGTCATTTATTCATACGTTTTTATTGCCGACATACGAAATTTCATCGACATATATATTCATAACCACTCACAACGCTTATCAAGTGTCGTAATATCGAATATTTATTAACATGAATACGGTTAACAGAGATATTACTATAGTAAAATTATTTTAAGCTCATAAGAACATAAATATATATACAATTTCTTCACGTCGGCAAGTCTCGGTTACGATGGCTGGGAGACAAATAAATAGATTTTCCCATGAGAGACCATGAGTAAAGATGTTCTCTGTCTGCCATCAAGTACGAAAGCTGAAAGCTGACTATGGATTATTTAATTTAAAAATATACATGAAAATATTTCCAACCGTGGAAATAAATTCTTGATATCATTAAAATGATGGATAAATAACGATTTAAATCAATATTTTTTGCTAAAATTGTTCATTAATTGGCAGACGAAGCCATTAACTAAATATTAGCATAGTAGATTAGTTCTTGAACTCTTATTTACAAAGGATCCGGTTCAAATCTAGCCTGTGGACAAAAAATATATTATTTGAATAAGCTGAGGGATCATCTCTATCAATCCTGATTCCTGATTATAATAATATACTTTTATGATTGATTAAATTTGAAAGGACGTTAATCCAATTTCACCAATCCAGTTTTACGACTAACATGATTTTTGTACTGTGAACACCACAAATTATTGCATTTTATACGGTAATTCTTAATATTTCAGCAAATATGATTCAATTACAAGTGCTTATAAATATTTATAATAATACTATGATAATTATAATAAGTCCATATTTTATGCTAGACAAATAGAGATTGATTAATAATTGGGCTTATTTATTTCATACAATATTTATTAGCCCAGTAAAGTTGAACAACGAAGCAATTTGCAACCTTTTTGATATCGCCCTAAGATAAAATTAGCTGTTAACCCTTCTATAGCCAATTCAAAAGTTTACATAATGGCAGAATCCATTATGTTAATATATTAACCAATAATATTTTGATGAGAGAAGTTTTAATGCTCTTGTTATTTATCAATGCAAATTTCGCATGCGGATACAACGTTGATATAATGGGATGCAAATATATATAATTCCAGACCAAATGCTTCCATCGTCATTTCAACGCGGCTGCCAAAACAAAAATATACATTCTAAAGTGAAACAAAATAATGGCAATGAATTTGCCTTATTTAAATCTCGATTTTTGATAAAATGGCCGTTATTTATGAAGATCCCAGATAATTTGGAACAGCGAGTGATCATAAAATGGAAAAAACTCACTCATCATTTTGATTGCTGTAAATCACCGATGATCCCCATTTAACTTGTGAAAATTCACATACAATCAAAAAATTCAAAATAGGAATATTTATCCTTGATCATGTATTGAGTCATAAATAATTGCCGATTTATTTTGCTTAAAATAACAATATTGCTTTGTATATTTAGCAACATTTAGCTTAAAATAACAAAGCAATAATACTCGGTTACATGTTTACTGTTATTATTAATAACATTCTCCCATTTTACTCCTAACTTATCAATACTCTCTCCATAAATTTTATCAAGTTTAGATGAAAAGAAATTTCCGATAGCATGATTCACTTCCTCATTATTTTTTTTTTTCCCATTTAATGAGAATGCAAAGAACAGATTAGGTGGTAGTTGGTTGAGGCAAGGTCCGGGCAAAATGAGGGATGTGGTAAGACAGACTACCCAAATTCATTTTGCATTGTCGTGTATATAACAGTATGTTTCAGGTTCTCATCTTCTGAGCGAAATTTTATAAATCAATTTCTTATTGTCCGTTCACTCACTGATCCTTCAACGTATTTTATTTTTTAACCATATCCATATCATTTTTGCCTTGTTTAAACTCCCAAAGCATTATATGGCGATAAAGTACTTTTTGATTTTCCATTTTACAGGTAAAAAATACAATCACATGAGATGTGATACGGTTGACTGTTGTCAAAAGACTGATATGACTTTTACCGATCTAAAGATACCCTATACTCACCAATACAGATGACTCATTAAGGGTAAAACCGAATAATTATAACGACTTATTTTTACCGGCAACTATTTATGACTCAATCTAATATTTAATGGAGGTTATGACCTTAAGACTTCCCTTAGGTGTGATTTGGATTGCCATTTTTTGACAAAAATATCTAGTGTAAGATCGACTAATAATATAGTTAGCAAGAATATATTTTTTAATATATATTTTATATAAAAAATAGCATATCGTATCGTCATATAATATTTTTATTCTTAAATCTGGATGAAGTTAAATTGTTATATTTTTATTGCCATTTCATCAATGGACAATAACGAACCCCAATTGATCTTCAGGGTCTTATTCATTAATATTTATGTCAATAGTATTGCCTTTTCGGTGCTGAAAAGACATTTCTTCGAAATGATTCTTATTTGATTTGATGAAATAAATACATTGATAATATATATTCGTATGTCCATGGTATGTGTAATATGCTAGACTAACATATTGAAATTTCCCGAGGGAATCTTCTTTTGTAAGAAGACGACCCGCTGCAATGCTGGATGCGAAATGTAATATTATTTTGCGAAATTTATTTGGCGCTTAAAATATTGATTGGAGTTTGCTCGAAAATCCTCTGGTATTGTAATTTCTCTCAATAGTTTGTGGGTCAAGAAACCTCCCCATGAGTCTGAACAGTAATTAATTACATCTATGGCAGGGCGTGTTTTTATCTGAAACTCCAAGGGTGACCCTCATATGAATCAGAATGTTTTATATGCTCGAATATTGGGATGAAGAACAGCATGGAGTGGTTCCGTGCGTGGACCGATTGTAGCCCTGGGCGATTTTTTGTCGTCCTCTGGAGCATCGGAAAGGGTAACCATTAATTAATTAGAGCGAAAACCTGGTGAAATCAAGAATGTTCGCAAACGCCGGGAATTAATTGATACGTGTTCATAAATAAGGTTTACGGTGAATAATTAAAATGTTTCGGTGCTCTCGAACAGGGCCTAGCAAAATATTTCAAATTAGTACCGTACGCGTTATCCGCACGGGAGGGTCGCGGCCCTAATTCCTCACAATAAATAATGTACGTCGAATGTTAGACGGAGCATTACCTAATAGGGAGTACTGATTTATTCACAAGGCTTAGTGTTTATATTGGCCCTTTCGAGTGGCTCATAATTAATTTATTATATGGCGGGGAGTGGATCGCGCCACCCCCGCTTGGATCTCAGCTTTGCACATCGCCATGGTGGCCCGTGATGGATTCTGGAAGTGTCGACGTTGAAAGCGGACCAAATTAGTCAGGGCCAGACCCAATATGTCCATAATTGGGTCGTGCTTGACCGAGATCATTAATAAGCTTGCTAGCTAAGATCGATCGAAAAATGTTGCTTGGCGAAGAGTTGAGGCATGTGGACTGTGTTCCGAATGGTCATATCCTCTATTTCCGGTTTTCTGCGCTCCCTATGAGTTTCTTGTTTACTGGATAGTCAACGCTAACAAACTTATGTTTACATTACATTAACTGCTATCTTCATAGCTTGAAATAATTAATATACTCCAAGTTGTATCAGTTTTGATGCTTCGAGTTAGGGGGAAAATCCACCAGCGAAAATACAAGCAATCCCGAGAGGATATTAGATAATACCAGATGAAACAGCTGAGTTGGTTCGTATGAAAAAAATACACAATATTCTATACATAACAATCTCTAAATCTAATATAAATTTGTTATAAGACTCCAAAATATTACGTTTGATCAACGACTCTATTCTAGTTTGCTTAAATTTCAAATTTAGTGGATGAAAACCCGTATTTAAACCATAATCAATAAAAAATCCAAAATATCTTAATTAATTGCGACTAAAAAATAATTAGATTAAATGTATGTAGATCAATTCACATCACGTCGATTTTAAGTCAATAGAAGACAACGATCGTGTACAAGCGTATACAAATACAAACATTGTTTGAACGTGATAAGTTATTTTAAATATATTTTACAGCAAAATCAATCCATGGATCCATGATCCTGAGATAATCAATGCCGATTTATTATAAGCAAATATTTTAAAAGGTTGATTTAAGATACACACATTAGTTCTAGAAGTCTTAAAAGAAACTGTCAGGAGAGAATAGAAAAAGGAAAACATCAAAGCATTAAAGCAATCATCAGATACAACCATATATATTTTTCATTTTTTTAACTCCAGAATTCCAAAGATAACCGAAAATACTTAATAAAGGGTTAAAATAAAATTTCCTGGGGACGTGCGCTATTCCGTGACTCGCGCGATCTCAAGATCTGACACCACTGGATTTCTTTGTCTAATGACGTGCCCTCTTCCGTGGCTTGCATAGTCTCTAGACCTGACACCACTGGAATTCTTTGTCTAGAAATGTGTATGTCTTTGAAAAAAAAAATCTATTTCGACAACCCTGACACTTAGAAAATAGGGTCTATGTGTAAAAAAAACTACTTAACCCCCAAAAAATATTATCAGTCCATGTGCAAAACACCCTGTATAGATAAATGGGCATATTCATGTATCAAATTTATAGAGCAAAATCAGAATATATTATAATACTTTTTGTACATTATTATTCGACCTTCATTCCGGTTCACTTTCAAACATTTACATCGGTTTTTGTTCCGGGAAAATAATGGTTTTACTCGTTAGCGGTTTTCGGTTCAGTTCCGATTCAAAACCCTAATTACAAGTGTTTTTCCATGCCTATTATTTAATACAAACAGAAAAACAATACAAAAAATTAATATAAGTTGATTGTATTTTATATTGTTTGGCGAAGCAAAATTATCATCTTTCACGATAAATATTTTCTTGGTCCATGGAACTTGTTCCCAAATATTCGGCAATAAACTAAACAATTATAGAACAACGTCAGATATTTAATATTTAGAGCTCTAAACCAAAATGTGCAATATCAAAAAGTATGCTAACAATCGCATGTCTTGAGTAAATAAAATATACAAATTACCCATTTCTAACGTTCTTTAGATTAAGTCAAAGTATACCATAGAATGCAGAATTTCTCTGACAATATCAGCCCTTTTGTCTTTGTTAGGTTCATAATTGCACTGCTAATTTGCTTAAACAATTTAGCCGTGTATTATGTTGAAAGTTCACCAACGGACGTAACGATATAGTGCTGCTATCCTACACTATTTATGTTATCCTTCATTTCAAGATGATCTTTATTAGGAAACTTCACAGTGGAAGATAGTAGCCATTTACATCTATTTGGGTTACAACCTCAAATATTGTCTTATTGCTGATAAAACATATTAATAAAAAAAAACATGAAGCTTAAGTTGACTTGAGACATCTTATTATATGCATATATAAAGATGTTAAATAATACTGCATTTACATAAAATATCTCATTGCGATTCCTCGAGAATTGAGATTTAACTAAGGGTGTGCGTATATTGGAGCAAATTGAAGATCATGTTTTCTGCAGTGTCCTTTGATTAATTTATTTTTAAGTGTTTTGATATTCAAGGGTGGTTTAATTTTATCAAGAAAATACATTCATTCAGTAATGAACAATAGTATGAAACTGTTTTACGTCGACATGTATATAGAATGCGATTAACGTCACTGTGAGTGTTAACGTAGAGAAATGCCGGGAGATAAAAGCGGTCGACCCACAATTGATCATTTGAGTCCCTACATGCGGCATTACACAACTCCTAAATCGATTTCCTGATATGTTCTAACAAATACTTTTGCAAATGAACAATCCAATGAAATTATAAATATAAAAAAATGATTAAAAAAAATAGCATTTCTTTTCTTATATGGATGTTGAGCAACAAACTTAATTTTCAAAACGTCAATTTTCTCTGATACATATTAGTCTGGTTTGCGAACAATGGAAGCAACGTGTCTTTTAGAAATAGAATTATGATATATAAAAGTGCCTTTAATAATGACCTTAATCCATGGAGGATAATTGCTTTTCCGAAAAACATATGGGAAATCTTAAAAGTCCATAGAAAAATCCAATTAAAGCTCATACAATTTTTTTGCGCCGAATAAAATCTATAATATGACAACAGATCTCAGTTTCGACATCACAGTTGCATTGTTGAAGATGGAATCGGATCGTAAATCAAACAATGCAATTGTAGTATCATTTACAAGAGAGGGCAGATGCTTTTCTATTTCTCTTGGGGGAACAAAGAATGTTATAACTGCTTTATTGTACTCGATTAATAATAGTGTAGAAGGATATCGCATCTCGTCTCTTTTGTTACGCTGCAGCATAGCTTTTGTTGTAAATTTATATTGCAAACATATTAATAATAATAGACTAAAATCTATAGGAATATGATCGTCAGATAAATATTTCAATGTGGCTATGCTGACGCGTGGCTTCTTTGGACGCGCAGTTGCGAGTCCGCTTTGTATATTCATGCTGACCGATAAGCAGGAAATCTTCTGTTTTTGATATTTATTATATCCATTTTTTCGAAATACAGTTTTTTCAACATTTTGACAATGTTTAATGACATTATTTAATGGTATTAGTTTGAAAAAAATAGTTCTGAGCTTCCAAATTCACAAAAAATGTGCAAACGAATGAGAAATGTCAATTTCTAAATTTTCTAAACGAAAAACTAACAACTATTTTGAACTTAATTTCGTTTTAAAAATGTCTCATTTAATACCCTTTCTAACGATATGCTAGATGTCATACAAATTATTCAATAAGTAATTAAACTTTTTTTTTCATCAAAAGACGTAATGTGGGATTTTTACCCCCTAAGCCCCCCTCCTCTTCGGCTACCACCCGGGTACTAATTAAGTATTGCATAAAAATGGCAGCGATGTTTCCCTCACGGGCTCTCCATTTGTCTCATATGGATGTCATTCTACTGCTAAAGTTCATCGTCTTGTACGTTCAGCATCCTCCTTCTGCCGCATAACGCACGTCGTGTATTTGCACCACGCATTCCATGCCCTAGCATCCGTTAGCATTGAAGGTACCATGTTGCTAGGGGAGAGCAGGCTGGTTTCCAGCTCCTCCCGTAGGATTCCCTTTCGATGCTCTATGCTGGACTGACAAATGTCGTGTGTGTAGCATCGCCTTACTCCGCTCCGCAGTGGTGGCACTCCGGGCCGGTCTCTTTGCCTATTGTGTGTAGGTAGCTACTCAAACAGCCGTGCCTGGTGAGGACTTGATCAAGTAGTAGCATAGTTGACCGTGCTTTCTGGCTACCCAGGTTCTCAGGTTCGATGTTAGCTCGTGCGTCCACCGACCTTTAACGGAGTTATCCCATCGGGACTGCCACGTCGCCATGGTACTTTGCTTAGCGTTATTCTTGTCTTTGCCTTTCTGTATTGCCTGTCTCTTGTAAGCAAACAGGACGATTGGTGGTATGGCAGTCAGTGCCAGGACGGCGTCTTCCGACATTGTTCGATATGCAGCAGCCACTCTGATTGCGCTCCTTCTCTGGACTCTGACCATGGTGAGCCTGGTCCTTTCAATTTGTAGTGCCTCGACCCATATCGGCACGCCGTACAACAATACCGAGTGCACTACCTCGTTGTAGCTTACTACTTCGCTGCAGCTTTCTCCGTGTGGGTGACGAATCGGAGCTTGTCATCAATCTCCACCCCCAAATACCGAATGGATCTTGAATATTTAATCTCGCAACCCTCGATCCTCAGGAATGGGAGCGCAAGCTTCCTGCGTCTTGTGAAAAAGAGGGCCTCCGTTTTTTGGACAGCGAGCTCCAGACTAGCTCCTGTCAGCCAGTTCTTGGCCTTTCTCAGCGCATCCTCGCAGGTCGTTCGCAGGATCTCCGTAGATTTGGCTGAGACTAGGATGGCAACGTCATCAGCGAATGCGACCATTTTGGCTCATCATGTCTACAACATGGATAATGGCATCGATTGTGGAGCGGCCTATACGGAAGCCGTACTGCTGTGGGGAGAGTCCCGTTTCAATGTGCTGCTGGAGTCGCTGGAGAATAAGTCTCTCCAGCAGCTTCCTCAACCCATCCAGCATACACAGCGTCTATATGCCGACGGACCCGGAGGTGCTTTACCTATTAGGATGAGGAACAGCTTCTACCTTCGTTAAACTTCAAGAGTTACCAGTTTTCCAAGGTCCGCTGCTAGGGCTCTTGACATTAACAAGGTGGAGCGCAATGTAAACCAATGTAAATTTGCTGATAAACAGTGATCACCTACTAAAATTTCATTGGATATTTCTTCTTCATTAGATAATAATTCATTTAATTTAATGATGTTCATTGTTTTAGAAATGAGCACTATAAATAAGTATCAACCGGCTCTAACGAGCCGGTTCAAACTACTAATTTCACAGTGACTAAGAACTAATCAAACATGTTGATCCGAACTATTTTGTTAGAATGAACATACAATTCTAATATCGATTTCAAAGATTTTTTTCCAGATATATTTTAAAGGGTGGGGGGTTACATTTACCAATATGGATCTAATAAACAGAGCGAAAATCACTGGGGAGTATTGGAAAGGCCACCTGCGGTCTTGGGGCCCCGGCAGCTGAAATACGTCTTATCTAAAGCACGTGAACACTTACCAATCCTAAACATTGTGGTGCTTAACTGGTCACGTCCGCTAAATCCCATTGAAACGTGTGTAGTGATAAACGAAAATACACTTATCGCTACCCCCAACCTCCGAGAGTACACAAAAATTATTTTTAAACGCTTATAAAATACAATAAATCTTCCCGTATATTTTTCCGCAAAATACAAACACGCAGGTCCAAATCGAACCCAAAAACTCGATAAGAGTCCTTAAACATGTACTCGGTACAAGTTACACAACTATATGACAAAGGAGTCGGTCCTTATATTAAAATACGAAATGAGGTCGAATATAATATTTCATATTTAATGAAGAAATCCGAAAGCAGAGTGATTTAATATATTAAAGTAGTTTGTTGTAAAGAGCAACGCAAATGAGCGTAATTAAAAATTCACGCCCCTTACACTTGGAAGATGCCTTTCATATTACATCGCGGGTTCCATTGTTTAATGAAATATAATTTTCAGATTCAGTGCTAGAATTTGCACTCGTTTTGTTCTATTTCGTTTTACTTATTCGTAGGAAGTCGCTGGACTAGCTCAGTACACCTGAGTTCCCTGCAAAGTGAGTAAGGGCTTCGTTGCATGCATTATTTATAGTCAGCTCTTTGATCCTATAATATTTTGACCAGGGGACCAAATTCCCCAGTAAGCGCACGACCAACTTTAGATTATGTACCATAAATGCATTCATGCGGGGTAAAATAGGCTACGCATAAATTTAAGACCCACAACGAAAGAAACTCGTGACAACGACTCGGAAAAATCACTAAGCAAGGATTTTTCAGCTGAAAAAGTATGCAATCCTTTTCGTTCTTTCGCAAAAATAACAAATTGAATATATGCGTATTATGGTTATAAATATAACAAATTTATTACAAATATTTAGACCAATTTAGTTATAAACTTTAGATTTAAGATCAATTTTTAACATAGATAGTTTAAGAAATGTGTGCATTTTTAACTATATTAACAAGTATTAGGACGCAAATAATCCAATTTGAAATCAGAAATGATTAGCTTCAGAAAAAATATTACATGAGAGAGTTCATCACTAGAATTTGCTACCAAATATTGTCTATGAATTACACAATGTAGAAATTTGTATTACCTAGGGGGGCGACAGTTAGCCCTCAACGCCCCCCAATTTTATTTTGGCTCACAAATGCCCCCTTGATCTTGTTAACGTCTCCAGAGGACGTAGATCTCCTATTGGGAATCCGTGATATATTATTTAAGGCGTCTTTTCACTTTACAAATTTAAAAAAAATCGATTTTTATTTTATTTTAAATTTTGAAAGTACATATCTTCAAAAATGTTATATCGAAATTTCATAAAGATCAGACGAGTCTAACTACATTTTTAGGCGACCGTTAGGTGACTACTTGAGAGCACCCGGCTGCATACGTATTGTTCAGACTCATGGTGCAAGTACAAGAAAGTGGTGAAAAACAATCAGATAGAAACTTTTAAACATCCTTTTGCTCTAGCTGAGGATGTTAACGAGGTTTTGAAACCGATTTATGAAGATCTTCGGAGGAAATACCCAAAATAACAACGAGTGTTTCAACAGCTGTGTCTGGGCAATTTTTCTGCAACCAAAACTTTAAACGCGTTTATCTCAAAACAAGGTTTTTCAGTGGCTTGTTGATGAAATTTCAGAAACCATCCAGCCGATTGTCATGAAATTTGAATGACATATTCTTCATAGTTATGGCTATAGCGCATATCATCAGATTTTTGAAATTTTGATTTTAAGTAATTTTTTTTTTACAAAAATTGCAAAAAAAACGCGTTTTTTTTACTTTTTCGTAAAACGTACGCCATTTTGTTATTTTCACAAATATTAAAAATCTGATGATATTTGCTATAGCCACTGATATACTGAATCTAAAACTGTTTTATTTTTTTGTTTCAAATGACCCATCTCGAGATACCATCAACAAGCCACGAACATAATATTTCTACACGGGTTTTCCGATGCTACTGTTTTATTATAATAATTGTTCAAAAAAATAAAAATAAATTATTTTCATGTACTTGAAAGATGTGTTTATTACATAAGATCCATTTTATCTCATAATTTTTAGCGAAAATCCTCGAAAAAAAATCGTGAAAATAGCCTATTTTTGAGGCGTCTAAAGTGAGAAGACGCCTTAATCCATTATACCAATGCATGGTTGTATATAGGTTTTTAGTGAATAAATTACATTTAAATCAATCAACCTAATCAACCTTATAGAATTCATTGCAGATCGAAACAATCATGCTATTTTCTGAATTCAATCTTCAATATAGTAATAAATTGCAGCAATGTTTGCCCATAACAGTAATATGGCATGTGTTAATAATTTCTCTGACCCATATTTTTATTTTGGTTTCTAGTAAAAGTAAGTATTCAAACATTTTATTTCGCAATAATAAATCACCACTTTAAATGAATCAATTTCTTATACATAATATCGTTTGTGCTTCTGTGAGAACGCCAAGAAGATTAAAAAAATACCATATTTAAATAACATATAACTCAATAAGTTCGTAGGATTTTTTCAGTTTGAGCCTTTTTCTTATTCATTTGGGGTTTTTTTGCATTTTTTGCCAAAAAAATCATACGAACTTATTGTGTTATGCCTGTTATGTAGAAATTAAAGCAAAATCCTCCATACCACACTAAAAAATTGCGCACTATTTCAAAAACATTATTCATAATTGAGGCTTGACTTATGATTTATTCCGTTTAATAATTAAATTCATGTACGTTACATACTGTAGTTTTTTTTTTTTCATTCCAAGCAATCGTAATCTTGAAAGGTCAGGAATGATTCTGGATAAGGGGGCGCGTGAATTTGGTTCTTGCATGTTGAATACATCATTTTCTCGCTCTATTTCATATTTTACGGGCAAGTAAATGAATAAAGATTACTTATTTTCGTGACATTTTTGCTTCATTCTCGAGCGTAAAACACATAACTTACGATAACCCGGTGAAGCTGAACGTATGGAAACGTTAGTGAAGTATGGAAATCCCGCAAAAGCCTTCGAAAAACATTTACAGCGGACATAAATTTCAGCTTTCCGTGACAATCCGATATCGTTACGTCTGGTTTTTCTGGCGAGCAAAAAATATTTGAAGTAGGAGTAACGGCGATCATTTCCAATTTGTCCAGTACCGAGCACTTAAAATGGGGATTTGCAATTATAATCTGCAGCGAAATAGATTTTTTATGATTTTGGTCGAACTCAAATATATAAATATATAGTTGTATTCTTCCAAAATATCCTTTATTGCTTGAATCCAAATTTCTTGTTTACTTAATTTACTTATATTTACTTATACCATGAAAATGCTCCTAAGCTGTTAGTCGTAGACAATAAAGCTTAGTTGATAATTACCTAATTGATTGACGGGGATTTAATTCTACTATAGACGTTGTCAACACAGTACCATGCAATTTATGGGGTCTTCCTGTTTAAGAAATGCATCTTAGCTTTAATGAAATAAGTTCCAAAATTTCTATTACGGAATTTAGAAATCTTGGATAGACTGAAGATATACGATTCTTACTCATATCGTTATTCTAATATGATATTTTTTACAAATTAAGTCACACAATTAAAAAAAATCTGCAATATGTCCATTGATTAAATATGATTTAAAGCCTAAATTTTTAAGAAGAATCCAAAATCTAAGCTCAATATACCAATGTTTAGTTACTAAAGTATGCTCTCGTAAAATAAAATTGATATCAGTCATCCAAAAGTAAACCATATTTATACAAATCTGAGATTTTACTAGTATTTGATGATGAATAGATGAAATTTTATTATAATGCCATTTCCACTACGACCTTTGAAAATCCTTGTCGCTCTCCTGTGCCCTTTTCAGCCCAATAATTTCAACTCTTATTGTCATAATAAAACTGTATTCATAATTACCTTTAATGTGTTAAGCACAAAATATAAATCGGCCTAATAAATTTCGAGTCTGAACATCCCCGTAATATTCATTATTTATTTGCGTGGTTTAATAGTATGTATGTAAATTTTATGAGAAAACTTTTCGAAACGCCGTTTATCTCAAACGGTAGATCGTATCTTTTTTTCCACGGAAAACTAACGAACGAAAATGAAAAATAATGAAATGTAAATCAACATTACCGAGGAAATGGCTCAGATAAAAGAATGTACCGAAAAAATACTAAATGATGGATAATGGCTATAATAGAACGTCTCGCGCCGGAGATAACACGGAATCAAGCGCCATATTTACCGTGTAAAATTTGAGACAACATTACATTTTGCAGTTCCACTCGACCTTAGCAAATACATAAATCTCGAACGATTTCATCTTTTAATTTAAATTTGCACGAAATCGCTAATGATTTATTGCAAGCAGTTGTCTTCGGGAGCATCTTGTGCCGCGCTCCATACAAAGGGGCTCATATAACATGAGCATTAACATGCAATAAGTATATTGGCGTTGTATCGTCGACTCGAGTAAAAATATCAGCTTGTATAAATTTATATATTCTGCCTTCGAAAGATAGACGTGAATAACATCTGCTTGCAGTGCAGCTATTAACTCCTAGTGATGTAGCTCTTCCAATGCAATAGCGTCTGCATATAATGCATCTGGATGCATCTGCATTTACGCTCCTTCAGCACAAATTTTCATATGGAAATGTATACTATCTCAGAGAACAAATTTCCATCTCAAATCATTTTTAAAGTATTCATACATCGATTTATTATTGATTGGCATTCATTTAAAAAATAATAAATTAGTACCCAATACATTTTCATCTCGTTTTTAACACCCAAATAAAATTTTGCAAAGCGTTGTGGTTATTACATGCAATATGATAGATATGGGGGGCGTTCAGTAATCTGTCTATCGGAATGATAAAGAACCAACATAACGAATTAATAATCAATTCAATTTTCCAATAACACATTGCACAAACTGAAGTCCAATGGAATAAAAATATTCTGATTTTTCTCACGTATAAAGATACGTGTTCATAGTATTATGTGTGCATTTAAAAATATTGTCTATTTCTATGAGATTTAAATTTAAAGTAATTTTTAATAACAATTTCACTAATTTAAGGGTACCAAAAAGTAATCAAAAATCTTAAAAGATCTCCTTTCGCAATCAATTGGTATCGAGTCACGATTCAAGAAACACAGTCAACATTTCATGATCGTGTATCATTGTATATGAAAACAAAATATACTAGAGATTTAAATTTCTCGTGAATAAACGATATGTGCGTATTTCTTATAAAAGCGTAAAATAGAATCATATTAACACCTAATTATAACTTGTAAATAAAAAAATACATACTCTACAGGAGGGTTGGTACATGGATCGACAATTTTTTTGTGGGATTAGGGGAGATCTTTAACTTCGTTTTACACATTCACCAAAATTCACAAAACTTCACCTTTGAATCATCATATATTTTTAGTCTGTAGTCATAATAACACGAAATGTTTTTGTATTTTGAAATGTATTTTTGATCTAAATAAATCATTATTTTATGCAATTAGTTTGAAGAAAATTACTTCTGAGCTTCAAAAAAACCATATAATATGTGCAAACGAATGAGAAATTTCGAATTGTAAATTCTTTAAATAAAAACTAACAACTATTTTGAACCTAATAGAGTTTCAAAACCTTTTATAGATTATACTCTTTTCAACGATATGCTACATGCCATACAAATCATTCAATAAGTGTTTTAACTTGAAGAGGTACCAGTTTGGAACTACCAGGGTTAAGAAAATACTTTTTATGCTTAAGATGTTTTTATTAAATTTATTTTTAAAAAAATGGTTCAGATTGGCCACCTCTGCTTTGAATGCATGTCACTAGATAAAGAATTCCAGTGGTGTCAGATCTGGAGACGAAAATAATGAATTTATACGACATAGGTGCCCACAAAAGAAATCCGTAAATCCTACTTCAGACAACTACAGATGAAATAAGGAAAAGGTGTTAGATGGTGCGTAGATACGAAGCAAAGGTGGCCAATTTGAAAAATTTTCTAAATAAATTTAATAAAACCGTCATAAGCATAAAAGCATTTTCTTAACCCTGACCCTGCCGAACTATTATTGATTTTAACGGTGAAATTTTGGGTGTATTTTCAAAATGAAAAAAAAATCTATTTTGACAACCCTGACACTTAGAACATAGGGCCTATGTGTGAAACGTAGCAAAATACCCCTAACCCCCAATTTAAAAAAATGTCGGTCCATGTGCCAAACACTCTGTATATACTTTTTATCGCAGACTCCTGTTTCTACCCCTAACAATGCATAATTCTCCTATATATTTATCTTATTCCAATATTAATTACATTCGAATTTTTTGAATCTAGTTAGATAATCACAGCAATAATAAATTATTAATAAGTAAACAAATATATTAACGGCTCAATCAATCGTTAACCGAATATTTAGCTCGAAGGTGGAGCTGTGTTTGTGTAATATATAATAAAATAGGCTTGTTACTGCTACTTGCTACTTACGCGTTGTGTATCTATGATGTAAACGATGGAGATGGAAAAACTACAAACGATTCTCCCGCTCTTTATAATCAACTGCCGCTTGATGTTTCACTTTTCGTAACTTTCAAGCCAATTTGCTTTGCCACGCCTATAAAAGTTTCAGTTTATTTAAAATTTCTATACCATCCACTTTTGTAAGGTCCTTAGAACACTCATTCCAAAATAAAAAATATATTTCAATTCAAAAAACGTCTTGCAAATGAAAATTTGAGATTGTTTTATGTCCATTGGAGTGATTTTTTTGCATAATGAATTCGCTCAAATTGCCCAAGATTGGCAGCCACTGAGCATCTTTGACACGTACTAACTGTTTAATATTCATATACACGAAACTACAGTAAATTACATTCATTCTAGAACGTAAGAAGCTACGCAGTGAAAGACGACATCAACTAGCAACCATTCTTCACTGCCACAAACCATGAAATTCTCTTGATCATATTAATAATGGCATTTGTCAAACAAACGCACATTCCACTCCTAAACAATTAGCCAAAACACGTTCCGCCACTTCTCCAAGATTCATTGTTCCTCCTGGTTATATTTGGAACTCGCTTATGCACCATTAACTCAAATTAAATTCCTTTTGTACTGAAAAAAAAACACAAACTACAATATTTCTGCTCACATCCATTGGAATACTTGATATTTTGTATCGTTTCATTTGAGTGAAATAATTATATTGAAAAACCACATCATCAGCTACAAATGTAGATGAAAATTGTGTAATATCAGCGGCGGTCCTGTTAAAAAATTATATCCATTATTTATCGCCGCGTCCTCTCTTTCATTTCCGCTTCCTGTAATGATCTTCAATCTTCATTATTTCGCTGTCATAGAAACGAAACGATTTCAGCGCTCTGAACATTATACAAAAATATTGAAAATACTTCATGCGATAAATTTAGTACGCAGTTATATGATCAAAGGGGCATATGCAATACCAAGCCTTGTGGACGACGAGGACCGTATATAAAGGACGAAACATGGTTGATTTTCATTTCAAAAAGCGAACGAAATATATTAATATGAAAATTGACAAAATAGACCAAGCATTGTTAAAGTAGCTTAGATCACGGACTCAAATTATAAAAGTGAAAATCTAAATTCGGATTGTGGGTACAAGTGGACTGAGTTATTAGGGATGCGTTCTGCCACCCCCACAAAATTATTTATAGAGTAGAAAGACACTGTGTAGAAAGATCATCATGCATTAGGCTTCCAAATTGACGGGTGTCTTGAATCTTATCTCAACTTCAAAAATTTACTTTATATTATCTATCGTCAATAAGTATAATATTATACATTTTTTGCTTCCTATTCAAACACACTTTTTGATTTAACTATTCCGACATTTGATTGGTAACAACCACATTTAAATAAGGATGTGGTTTTGTGTGATTTTCTCATATACTGATTAGCGTTTGCATATCTTGTAGATCAGGGTTATCAAACTCAAAAGCTCACATAGGCCAAATTTAAAAATCTAAGCTTAGATGGGCTGCAAAAATAATGCGAATTTTTATATAAATATAGGTTTATTTTCATATATAATTTGGACACAAGTCATCTGGACACATTCGGGTCTCGATAAGCACGGTTCTCTATTGCGATTTCATTATTACGCGGATTGGAGCATATAAAAGACCTAATTTTTCAATTGATGATATTTCAACCACGATTTCTATATGCCAAATAAAAGGATATCGTGTATTTCAAAGGATGAACATACTCTTTGATCCCTGATTGGTTGCAAGCCGTATGTTTGGCAGCTCTTATTGTAGATCATTAAAAGCAAATTTTGTATATAATGTAAATTTGGGTTTAACTCCAGATTGTTGAAAAAATATTCACCATATCATCAAATTTGAGAGAAAAGAAGAAGAAATATTCTCGAACGTGCATAAAACAACCAGTAACACTTTTTATATATTACACAAATACAGTTTAATCTTTTAAGCGATACAAAAATAAACTTGTCCTAAAAGCTAAGAAATTTCACTTATGCCTAGAGATGCCACTCATACGATTTTTTTTATATTTGTATAGAATAATCTTATCCTTATTTTGCCACAAGTGGAAGTCAACGGTAAAATACTGCATGAAAATTCTTCATCCCTAGAAAACGTCTTCAATGAGGTTTGCGCCTGCGTCGAGAGCTTTTCTTAGAGCTCGCGAAAAATGGCACGATTTCTTCTTGAGGCGAATAAATGCGCGATTAAAAAAATAAATAAGTTCCTCCGTTAACCCTTATTGATCGTATTCTTGAGTTGAAACAAGAAAAAACATTTTTAATTAAAATTCTAGACATTCACCGGCAAACGTGCCCACATCGCCACCCAACGAAGACAGACCTTTTAAAATACACTTCCGAGAATTGCGATATAACCTTTGGAAATGTTTCAGCAACTTTAAATAAATAAGCTTCGGGTGATTAACGCTCGCATTGGAAATGCGTATGCCAATTAATTTTTAAATTCAACAATGTAAATTCGTGATTAAAATCGGAATATCAATCGTAAATGTCATTAAATACGCTTATTCCTCAGAGAATAGAAAGGCAGAAAAGACATCTGATTTGTACAAGATCCAGAGAATAAAACAGCTACATGACTTCAATAATCATGATTCTTTTCGTCAAACATTGTTAAAATGACGATGATCGACATATAAACATATCATTCTATATAGAAAGTCAATAGGAATTTGAGAGTTATATGACAATATCACCGTATCATTTTTGGGTTCAAGTGAAGCCTTTATATTTGAGACATAATCAATCATTGGCTACATCAGAATAAATTTTAATTCAATCGGTTATAGTATAACAGAACTATAAATTTGCAGAATTAATACTTTTAAAGATCTCAATGATGTGCTTCATAAATGAGTTGAACTATTGTTGTAGGATTACGTTGAGCAATGTGTTAAGCTATTTCTGTACAAATTTGAATTATTCATAAGAAATATGCTGTGCTCTTAAGCCGTCTTATATATTCGAGATGAGTAATATGTATTTTGTATGAATAAAGTAATTTTACTATCTTTTCGTGACATTGTGAAAACACGCCACCATTGCTGCCTTCAAATGTTTGCCGAGCGTTTGTATGGAATTCCAGCTCAAAATGTATCTGATTTTCCTGAAATAAAGGTTTATTTGACGGCTATTTCGTTTATGAGGGCAAGTAAGAGGGGCTGAAAAGAGAGTGAAGAACGAAGTCGAAAAGACGTGTGCTGTATTCAGTCCTACGTCGGAGCTTAGAGGAATTACTGTTAAGCTTTTAGTCGAGTCTAGACTTCTTGACATTTGGAAAGTTTGAATATTTGACGATGACCCGTGTTGGGCAGGACTAGTCTCAGCACAGGGAGGGATTTTCTACATATTGTATTTAGGGAGCGTCACGGGTCGGCCATAACTCGGGCGCCGGTGTACGGGCCCCCGACTTCCCACACGGTCCCAGCTCCAGGGTACCGCACGCCCAGCGGGTTCCGGGGATTATTTATGTTGTAAAATGTTTATAACTGAAAATAAAACTGTTTTCGCGGAGAAGGACGTCGGTGGGTGTATACGACAGCCTCGTGCTGAGAGGAGAGCGATTTGTAAGCTTCCATGCATATTTCAAAGAGACAACAAAGGAGCAGGGCCAACGGGTAAACATACAGTTATTTAGTAAGCAAATAACGTCTCCAGCTAATGTCATCACATACGACTGAAGAAGTAGCTGTTATATTCAGTAACACCATGACGTACTCTAACACGCGGATATAAATATACTTCAATGAAAATGTATCGTACTTCCACACAGTACATCAAGGGTCACCAATTAATCCTCATTTAGTGAAGTTTATTTTAATTAAACTCGAATCATACTGTTTTTCAGATTAATATACTGCCAATATAATCATTTTTATCAGATCAATATATTTTTTGGCTGCCATAAACAGATCCAACATTTTTTCTTTGTCATTATCATATCGTCGATGAATTTATTTAAACGTTGGATGTATTGATTTTTTGCGGATTGATTTCAATTTTATATACATTGATCTTATTTTATAAAATTTTAGATATATTGCCAAACAAAGAACAACAAACGGAACCCAAAAGTCTTGACCATTTCTTTTTAATATTTTTCGACAAATTTGCACAGCATTTCATTTCATTCATTCATGATTCAAACATCCAATTAAATATGTTTTCTTCATATTATTATCATTTCATCAGTAGCCATCCCATTTGGCTGATCTAAAAAAGCAACATTAAGAAACCATCATAAATGACAAAATAATATACTTATAATAAAAATATTCTAAATGATAATATAATATTAATTAAATTAAAGTATGATAGCATTCCGTTGCATTGAAAATAAGTATTGTAGATAGCGTCCAGGGATTTGAGATAACGATGATGTATCGCTACTTTGGCTATATGAATGATCTACGTTTTGCCGATTCGATTGATTTTTTTGCTAATGTAATGCATAAAATTTTGTTTTAGCCTCATCGTTCACAGCCTTCATTTATATTCATTGAATTGAAAATTTATAAAAGCACACCAGACACATTTCAGTGTCAACACATTCAATATGTCTCGTGCGAAAAAAATCTACATGAATAAAAGTGCTGATAAATTGTGCGACAAAGCCTCGCAAAAAATACATGCGAATAATTTATGGGTGTTTAAAGCGAAAAAGAAGAGGGCTTCCAGAAGGAGGTCAAGAGCTTATAAAGCTTAAAAGATTATATTTGATTACTTTAACTTGGGGAAAAACGGCTAAATTGTTGCATTACGTGGATGGATTTTGGATTTCGACATCTTAAACAAGATCGACTGTTTATAGCTTTATTTTTTAAAGGATGTTAATAAATCTAAAATGTTATTTTTAATAGGGATTTATAGATTCTTTTTGAAATCTCCATGATGTTATAATATTTTTTTATCTAGTAAATAATAATCCGAGAGTACGAAATCCGATGAATATGACAAATTGGGTAGAAATTCTAAGTAAAACTCCATTATTTTTTCTCCTGCAAATTGTGCAAAATATAATCTTGTTGAAATATACATTTTTTATTTTCGATTTTTTTAAGTTTTATTTTATTCCCTCTAATTGTTCAAGCAATTTGAAATCAAAAGCTTTGAAAATATTCTAATTCAGTGACATACAGATGAGGATTTTCCTTCATTTTTAATGATGGCTTAGGGATATTTTTTTACTTAGGATTATTACGTAGAATCCATTTTATATTGTGAGTAACAATTAACTCTAAGAATAGATGTGCTACTTTTCCTATTTTTTAATACTTCTGAGGTTCCAGTCGCCTTTTTTATCCACTTCTGATACTTATTACGCTTTGAAATATGTATAGTTTGTTTTTTCGAAACTTTTCCACAATCCTAGGCATACATGTTTCTTGAACCGTGTCTCAATATAAACTGATTGTATCAAGATAAGCTTTAAAATGTTGATTATTTTTCAGTCTACTTATATTCGACTGATAAGCATCAATTATACATTAATTTAATGGTGAAGCAGAATAAAATAAGTTACGATGGTTATGATCTGATGTTAGTGAAATCCAAAGCATTGCGCAAAAATCTATCAAACTAAAAATATCAACCCTTATCTCAATCTCAAAAAAATAACAATAAACGCATATATATTATAGAATATACAAAACATGACATAAAACAACTGCAGAATCAATCATGTTTTTTGTTTAAAAAAAATTATTCATTCACAATAAGAGAACGTTGAACCCTTCAACTTTATCCTTCGTTGTTGTCGGAGTATTTATTTGGGTTGCTGACCCACCATTCGCGCTCCCAATAAATGTGGTCTCTTCCCAACCCGAAACTTAGCTCAGCAAACTCCCCATTTTGTACACATTTAAATACACCCCAACTTTGCTTCCTTTTCCGAATTCATTACATGCACAAAAATAATTTTCTTCAGATGACGAAGTTCACCCTCTCATCAAGCCCGCGATTTCGATTTTTCTAAGGTTGCTTAAAATTGCTATCCTCATCATAGTCACGCAATTTATTTGCAGAGCAGTATCCGTTTTACCACACCGACTCCACCACGACAAAACACTCTTAATTATTCGTCAATTCATCAACGGAAGCTCATAAGCGAGGCAATCAGTATTCTAGCATCGCTTCCACCACCTTTGCAGCCTTCCCGTGAGCCACCCTCATAATCTCCACCCACTGTTTTAGTCTCCCTGTGGATTTCAATCAGGGCTGTCTTCGACTCAAAGTCTTATTTAGATAGCTATCTTCAAAAACAAATAATTTTGAAAGACCCTTCAGGAAGTTCTTGGGCGATTATAGTAATTCAATTCTTCCTAGGCGGATTTAATTTGAAGAATATTTTTAAAATCAATTTAATAAGCTTCAATCAACAAATTCATCTAATAAGATATATTATTAAATTAAATTCAAGATGAGATCCAAATACTTCAATTATCTAGTAGAATTGGGCTTAAAACTAAATTCTTCTTAATAGGCCACCAAAGTTATTATATATATTATTAATTTGCCGAAAAATATAAGCAATAGCATAATTTATGTAGAATAGGCATTCATGCACAGAATAATGTGACCATATGGTTACGCTTGGCTATATTCATAATCATCATTAGGTATTTATCATAATAGTCAAACAGTATATCTAAATATTTTGCAAAATACTTAAATTTTGAACTCTTTTTATAAAAGCTCGGGTTCAATATAGTGAAACAGAAGTTTTGCTTACGAAAAAACGTAATCCCAAAAAATTCAGGATTGAAATTTTTATCTAACAGAAATCGTACACCTCACCACCGAAATCTGGACGCTTGGAAACAGTGACGTAACTACTAATGGGCGAGCTTAGGCGGCACCTAGAGGCAGTAATTGTCTAATCTATGTAGTATATACAGTGGATATATGTTTTTCAAATTGGTATATTAACCTGTCCCTACCGGTGATGTATTTACTACACTTCGACTCTAAAAATGGGAATATCGATATAAAATATAATAAATACGGGGTTCAGAATTTTTGTATTTCTCTATAGTATAATTACGAATCACATTAAAGTATTATAGTATATAAGTATTTATCTGCAGCGACGAAAATAAATAATTTGTCGAGAAATCGGGAATGTCTCAGCAGATGGGAATTTTAGTGTTTTTTTTTATCCATTTTTGAACAGTATTTATATCTTTTCTTAAATAAATAAAATTCTTTCGTCTTCAAATTATTTTTTATAATAAACAAATAGATTTATTAGTAATTTTTGATCAAATTTATCAATCTAATTTCTTAAACTACATAAAATCCCGGTCCTGGGATCTCGTGATCGAAGTTTTGGCTCGGAATTGGATTTCCTAGGGACAATGTTGTTGAGTGTTATCATATGATCACACTCATCTCTAATAAATGTTTATCATAAAACAGCATTGCTTCATGGTATTTAATCTAGATTTTAACAAGAAAATATATACGAAGGAAGCTCAAGAAGCTGAAGGACCGACATGATACCCAATGAAAATGATATTAAATTCAAATTATGATTGTTTTTAGGTCCTTGATTTCGGAGCGAGCACAAAAATCTCAATATCCCTAATATTGCCTTTATACAGCGCGTAGATTTTTCCCCATGGGATGAAGACAAACAAAAATCGTGTTCGCTTTGAAATAATATTTGAAGTTTCGAATGTGATATTTGATATTTTTGAGGAGTTCACATCGGGCGTAATATCCAGACTTTCACAATTACTTTTGCCATAACGCTGGATTACTCGGGAGGACGTCGGGCGTAGACAACGTCTTGAAATATCTCCCGGAGGAAACTTTAACTATTTTCATCAAGCCGGGGAAGAGAATAATCTATTTGTCACAGGGGTTGATTGCGGGGTCAGCTCATTTAGCTCGAATAAGTTTCATAAGTTGGCTTTGGGCGATATTTGCAATTGCACTGAGTGAAATAATACTTTTTATATGACCATATTATAACCCTTATTCAAATCTTTTATTACGTGTCACATCTGAATATATAAATTAACTCAATTTTCAACCCCGAGACAATATGCTTCGAGCAAAATTGAATAATTTTTAAAGGAATATCAAATGCGAAATTATTCTCTTCGATGCAGTATAATAAAGCAGGATATATACATTGCGTTTTAACAGAAGTTCTAAACTTTTTCATACAAGTGATGTTTGAAAATCGTTATAAATTCACCAACTCCACACGAGTGATACGAGTATTCGGCACGGAGCAAACAAAATTCCTTAGCTCATCAATGGCTCTCAAATTTTATTCATTCAAAGTGAATAAAAATATTTCACATCTATAAATTGCAAGATTCGAAATAACATTGACCCTTAATCAAGCCCTTTAAGATATATTTGACCCATCGAATATTCCATTGACCTCAAGGGTGAATATCGATCACCCTGAAAACCCAACTCTTCAATATTTAAGGCAGGGGTAATGTAAACAAATCATCTTAATGGATCTAGTTTGATTTGTGTATTTTATGATTAATATATCAGACATTTAGATCAATTTTCAGACATTAATTTTTATAAATAAAATGAAAGTAATTTGACTAAATGTCGCATTTGTCTTCATGAAATAATAATAGTACACCATTAAGGTGAGTATTTCTACAAAATATTTTAAACGACGGTTCATAACAGTTGAAGGTTGAAAGATCATGACCGGCATTAGAGTTTTCATATATTTAAATTATTATTACAAATGAATAATATTATACGTAGCCCTGCCCAACTTTATTAATTAGTATTTACTTTTTTAAAACGATAAAATCAGGCTAAACATGGATGAAGACGAGTAATAGAAAATCGCTATTGGGTTTGATATTCAGTATTAATTTCGTATATCTAAAAAAATTTGTTTTTGTGTTATTAATCCTTTGCGGTCCTTAAGTATTTTAGAGTTTTTAAGAAAAAAACGTTTTATTTCAATTTTTAAGTTATTATTTAATAAAACACTATTATTTTTTACCAAAGTTGTATATTTTAATAATATATTTTCTGCTTCGCCATTTTATGGATCTTTGATGATGTTTAAAGGCAAATAAATCACATCTTGATTTTATTTAAGTCTGATGTGTGCCAACTATAAAGCAGACTATTAGGTGGACCGGAAAATAATCAAAAAAATGTACACTCTTTTATACATTCGACATAGATCATTTCAGTATGCCATTTTTTATTTCATTAGGAATCGAAGACAAATAATTACTAAGACAAATAACTAAAATACTAATCTCTTGAGTAATTTACTCAAATGAGAAATTTGAACTCCCCATCGCTAATCACACTCTTTTTTTGGATGTAAAATTGACTTGAAATGGTGTTTTTCATGTCAAATGTCTGTCATTATCTTAAATCCTTCATTTACAATGAAAAATATCGATTCTTGTGTATGATGGAATATCATTGTAGTAATACATTTTTAATTGATTCAACCTAGTTAGAAAATTAAAACAGTATTGTAGTATATAAGGACGTTCCACATGAATGTTCGAAATTCGTAGATGATAATAAAAACGCCATGATTATTACAAAACATGATTTCTTCAATCAAAAGTATCTCCATTAGCTTCAATAATCTTTAGCCGATGGGTGACTTTAATTTTTCGATTTCGCGTCAATATGATTCAGCATAATGATAATAAAGCTAATCGCTTCTCCTGATTTTTAAAACGCATTCAATTACTGCCCAGTTATTTTCTTGTTATCATATAAAATCAATTCCATCACAAGTAATAATGCGATTCATAAATGGGATTTTATCATCGATCTCCAAGCACCTCAGAGTTTTCTGATAATTCGTGTGGTATCCACTTATCCAGCTTTTTAACCTTTCCTGTTGAAGCGAAATGACAAGGAATATATACAATACTAGCATCCAACTCATAAGCAAGGGTTCGAACTGTTATACATGGACTATTTTCCATAATAGGTTTTGAATATTTGTCACTAATAATGGTTTTGGTTCTCCCTCGAGGCTCATTGTTGAAATCATACTACCGGAATAATAATATTTGTACCATTTTTGTATTGTTCTTTCATAAATCGATCCATTTCAGAAAACTTTATTGATATTTCTATTTGTTTCGCTGCTTTCTATTCCAATTTGAACTCAAACAGAAAAATGTAAGCGGAAACAATGCCTAATTTCGCACAATGTTAACATCATTCACCCTATTCGCCACATGCTTTAATTAATATCAACGTATGTCCTTAGAACATTCATTACGAAATAAAAATCGACCGTTTGATAACTAAAATGTAGAGAAGTTGATGAAACTCAGTGTTCAGATTCTGCTCATATCTGTTATAGCCATATTGTCCCGCAAGTTTGCTTTAAGAACCACACGTTTCGCTCATTTGTTCGCAGTGGAGGTCTTTTTAAATATGGATGGGTTATTTCGTCAAAATATGTGCATACATTTATAAGCGCTTTATATTAGCGTAATATGATGGAATAGCTAATAAAACGACTTTATATGCCCCCAATAAATTTCGACGTACACTTTCTGCAATATAATTTTTATTTCATGTAACGCAAACATCTCTGTTTACTTGCTAGTGCCGTGCAGACTCGATGCCATTCCAAAATTGGAATTGTCATCATGAATTTTTATTGCTTTATATAAAAATGTGCATTTAAATGGAACGATAACAAAAAGAAATTATCCTCTGGGCGTTTCTATTATTTTTATTACGCTGTGAGTTTGAAGGCAATACTTCCGCTTCCTTGTAGGAACAAAATGGCTTTCCATATTTCAGCTGCTCCGGAGAAAAATATTGTCATTATAGTAGACTCGCAAATACGTCCAAACGATTCAATTGTCTCTTTATTTCGGCTCCGGGGCGTTTCGCATCGTTTTCCATATTGCAAATGTGGAGGAACATTTTAATTCGGAAGTATACTCCATAATGTACGACGTTTGTACAATATTCAGCTATCAAATTATTATTTAATTTGGAGTCCTTCCGCATGACATTTATATTTTCCGCATTCAAAGTTAAGGCTTTGTAATTTTTAAACTATGCTGAAAAATATATATAGCACCCTTTTTCCTTTGTCAGGAATCAAACCCACGCACTCTGAATATATGGGGACACGTTAACAACATAATAAAGATGGAGAAGAAATAGTCGCATTTTTACAACATAAAAACCGTATGATATCTTTTTCTTCTTAGCATTTAAGCAGACAATCAAAATCACAGAATGAAAAGCACCAACGAGACATCCCGAAATTAACTGTACTAATTTTTTATATTTTTTAATAAAAGTGTATTTGAAAAAAATGCAGGATATTGTTGATACACTTATTAACTATTTTCAATGTAATCGCCATCTCATTCAATAGATCTAGTGAATTGTTGCACAAGCTTCTTTATGCCCTCCTTGAAGAACTCTCCCGCCAGCTCCTTCCCCCATTTCAGAACCTCTTTCTACACCTGTTCGTCGGTTGAAAATTTACCAAAACAGTTCAGGCAGATGGGAAATTGGTGTAACACCACTGTGGCGACTGTATTTTTGACTCAGATGTATAAAGAGCCACCCATTTTTTATCTCTTGTCATAATAAATCTCAGAAAATCCTCATCTTCCAATTCAAGTCGCTTAAGAAACTTACGGGCGTTATTGACCCGCCCGCACTTGGCGGGATTTCTTACCAACATTTTTCACGCAACTGGAAGCTACAACATGAGTTTACATACTACTGTGTTCCTTTTATGCTCGCTTTGTCAGGAAATCTCCTTCTAGCACTCAGTATAACCAATCTTTAAAAAACAAAAAAAAAACACAACCGGTTATTGTCACAGTACACTTACTTTCGGGATATGCCAATATATCCTGATAATATTTAATAAATATACGTATTACACCACAAACACGACATGGCATATATCTGCTGAATAAGCAAATTTAAATTATTAGATCACGGCTAATCATGGTTGAGTCCCATAACAATTGCATTAAGTAGCTAGTCATTTACCATATATTTCCATTGATTGATTGTTTGTTCAACCGGTGGTATTCCAAGTCGATAATTCGATTATTGGCGGTGTATTGCGAATTACCTTGGTGTAATAGATAATACAATACAATAAGTTAATGAAGCAAAATTATGTCTCATACTTTAATTTACGATATACAAATATCAAATTTAGTGAATGTGATTCTGTGGAAATGCGGATCAAAGATGGATACGAAGTACGTTAAAAGTAAACTTGAATTGAAAACATCTATTGAAAATCATATAAAATGCCACAAAATATCACATTAACATTTATTTAAAATGAATTGAATCACATAACGTGGAAGTAAAAATTTCAGGAAAAATGCAAGCGATCTTGCAAAAATAAAAGGATAGGGTTGGCGTGCAAGCTTGTCAATTTTCTGATTTTATCTTAATGGGTAGATTTTGTATAGGAGAGGTGAAATTCAGATAATGACACCACATGTGACGCTTTATGAAAAAGCAATACATACGTCTAACTTAGGTTAGCAATAAAATTCCGAACAATCTGGAAAATAATAAGATAGTTCAAGTTTTAAAAATGGTGCGGAAGTCACAGTGAGTCTGTTTTAATTTAGTTGAACTCAATCTCTGTTTAGTCAGTGTCATTTAAATATTGGGATCCGACCAAGCGTCTTGGCCGCCGAAGGTTTAGATTTGCCATGGCTGGCGTGTCGTATTTTTTCCACCCCCATCTCCCTCTTTAGCGAATCTCTTGTACGAAGCGCTAGTGAACGGAACCAAGAAGTTCGTCTGTTTAAAAGTGTAAACCCCCGGGGTGGGGTGTGGTTTCACGGCGTCCCACCCTGGCGTCTCAATATTTAATTTTGTTTTTGATACAATTTATCCATCGAATAAACTGAATCATCTTTGGCAAGTATCACACTATGTTTTGTAGTTTTTCAACAAATCAATCTTCCACTATTGTTAATTAATATTAACCAATGTTGATCTTTCATTTAAACTATGTTTATCAATGTATTTAAAAAAATATCTCTAGAATTTGAAATTAGTGTAGTTTTCAATGATTACTCCCAACTAATTAATTAATTATTACGCATAGAAACAATATTAATTCATGAATTATCAATTATATTTATCTTATCTAAAAGTTTGGATATATGAAAATAAGGCGCCACATTGAATTAATTCGGAGATTATTACAAAACTTGCCAATTTAAACCCTAAATTTTATTCGCAATTCTTATTGATATTTGGGGACGTACATACACGAAGGTGTCCAGCTTTCGCCCTGGATAATCCGAGTGGTTTTTACTAACATATCGGAGAAGAGACACCGCAGGGTGGATATAAATCAGAAAAGTGAGCAAAGTATTGCTTCTTTTCAGAATTTTTATTTTACAAAGGAGAGAAATCCATCTGTGGGACTTAAGAATGATGATCTTTTTTCTCAAGCATGCCCAAGGCAAACTTCGACAATTCCACCTCACGCTATTTTCTATTAATTAAATTTGGTTGCTATTTTAAGTTTCTCATTAAATATCTTCATTTGATAACACTAAACTTCTGCCGTTACTAAATCATTAGATTTGAATAATTTAAAGGAGATTTTTGCAAATCCCACCAAAAAAAATAACCTTTTTCATGGTTAAGCCGGGTCTGTAAGTTAAAATTGGTGTATTAATTCAAATAGTTCATTATTTTTACGTTAAGAATTATCAAAAACATATCATTCATAATCTGATGAAGCATTTAATGAATTTCCTATCTTAATGATAATGTATTGCATGTATTCATCTACTATTTATTGGGTGTGAATAATTCATGTGGCGTCTAAATACTCATTCTGTTCATCTCATCAATAAGTTTTAAATAGAACTGTACTGTGGTTCATGAAATTCATGTAAATTCTTGTGAATATTTTACGATGGTTGTAGACGGATCCAATTCAATAGTTTGAAGGAAAATTTCATTTGATTTTCTGAATTTACTTAAAATTTTCGACAATTATCAAAATATTATTTAAAAATAATTATTATTTTTGCTATTCATAATTCTCTCCTATTTAAATAATCTTATCCAAATTCAATCACCCGGGACAATGGAAAATCCCCACATAAAAAATCCTTTTCCAGAAAAATTCTCCTATGGAGATTGCCTATACCCGATAACTCTATGTCAGCTTGCTCAATGTCTATTGATTATGATCTTAACAAAATAAGCCTTTTTTAAAATAAGCCGTTATCTTCTGCATTTTAAAAAAATTGAAAATACATTTAAGAAAATAATGTCTGCGTCATCAAAACGTCTTCTCATTATATATATAATACTTCTCATTTTATCAAATCATCACCAATAAAAAAAAGTCGCATGGAATAGCAAAATCGCCAGAAATGTACAAAATTAAATATTTCGCTCGCCCGAAAATTCCGGGTGTCTGAGTGTTAAGAAGAAGAATTTAAGAGTTTATAGTAACGTATGACACGTTAGCCTCAGTACACAGCTTACTCGTATAATCTTAAATATTTGTTAGTGACTAAATCTTTAAAAATATGTATTAATCCAGCGTTCTATTGAATCATTGTATTATTTTATTCAAATGAGCTATTTTAAAATTAGCCGGTGTTGAATTAAATAGATGGCCCAATACAAACGAATGTTGACACAATTGATTTGCAGTTGAGGGAGGATGCTTTCAAACCAAAAATAGCAAACAGGCTTTGTTCATATTTAATTAGAAATCCAGTGCCGATAAATGAACAATTTCTGAATCTGAAATAAATTCAAAGCATTTCACTTCAAGCTATGCCCAATCAATCATTTGAAATCCCACGACTTCCGCGAGGGGTTTTAAGGGAGCACATTTTCGGGCTTGCTCCCTTTGTGGTTGTATTTTTTGAATTCAACTCACCCGAATGCTGGTTTTAGTGACATAATTGAATATCAGTATTAAGGGCTGCCGGAATTTGGTTATATCCCGCAGATGCACTCGACTCTATATCACGGGCTAAAGCCGTTTTCTGCGTCATCCGTAACGACCCCCCAGTGGGTGTCGTGCGAGTTAAGTAAAAATTATGTCCTCAAACCTGTTTGCCAAATAAAACAGCAGTAAAGCGTGTTATGTGGAAAACCTTCATAAAAAATAAATAAACTTTATCCCTATATTTTATCTTTATCCGCAGTGATAACATATAGTTTGGGGGGGTTGGACATTTTGTTGCGGCCAAAGCACAATCAGTTATGACAATAATGCCAAGCCCGACTTGTACACTTTATTTTGTTCTCCGCGCTTATATAAACTATTTGAGGACCACTACGGCCCTTTCTTCCACTTTATTCTATTGCAGTAAATATTTCATGGCAGAGTATTTTTTACTCATTCCAAATGCGCGTCGTTAGCCAAGTACGCTTTTAACATAGAGCCCGACCAAAAATCGACCCTCAAGAGGGGTGTGTATTTTATATTTGCGTCAATAAAGTAATTCAAACCTCGGAAAGGGTTAAGGGTCGTCTGTGTTTATTTAAATCGACCTATCCAACTAACAAGTTGCTATATAAAGAATTCAAATTGGATTTTCTACGAATGAACTGACCACGCAATCAACTCGAGGCCTTATCTGAACGTTTGATCGCTTAAAAACGCATTTTTTATTCCGCACAACACAATTTCAAATAACGATAAAAAATTAAATTAAACCATGACAATTATGTTTATCGAGGACAACATTAAATAAGTATACACAAATTGCATAATCGTCTTAAAAATGAAAGATCATCATTAATCGTTTATTTTCCGGCTGAAATTTTCTCACAAAAATATTTTTATGCATCTGGCCACAATCAGGTTATCAATCAACCGCAATTTTGCCATTCAAATAATGCATTTTTTTCAAATATTATTTTATAATTTTATTACATTATTTTACTGCAACCTTAAAGTACTGATTTATTTTATTTAAAAAAAAAAAAAAAAAAAAATGGCGGAGTTATAAAAGGTATTCCATTAGGCACCTTTTCTCGTGATATCAAACGGCTCGTAATTTGTTGAAGGTTTCCTGTTGAACTGAAATTAAAAATGTGTACATTTAAAAATTTAGTAGGCTTTTTAGTTAAAATTTTGTATATTTTATACCATTTTCTAGATAATTTTTACCTCAAAAAAATCATTTATTTACGCGAAAACCTTAAAACTTAAGCTTAATTGACTAGATAATATTATAGTGAAAAACATCTAAAAATTTCAATCAGATCGATCAATAACTTTTTACGCTACAACTGGCGAACATTTTGAAAATGCAGTTTCGAGATAATCTCGTTCAAAGTTTCAATGCGATAAAACTATCAATTTTAATGACTTACCGATCAATCAATGATTCCAAGTGCATATAATATATTTTCAGCTTTATCAAAAAGTTGATTACCTTCGACTAACTGTTATTTTCGGGCTGTACAAGCTGATTTTGTCTCAGAAATACTTTTACGGTTCTGCCTCGCTACCCGCGCTTCATCGGTATTTTCAGCACAGTAGGTGCCAATTATTATGTTGAATGTATTGATCATCTTCAAAATGAAGCTGTAGTCGTTATTAAATATCCCAGCAACAATGTATGTTAATATTTCAATGATTTTTACACAAGAATGCAGGTGCTCTGGAGCCAGTCACCAAACCGTTGAGTTAAAACATTCATTAGCATTTTGGGTATGGCCACCCAAGCATCTTTGAAGTAATTTATCCCTGTACAAGTCTTTATAAATAGGTAAGAGAAGCTGTTTTATCTCCAGACCAAGAAATGAAGTCAGATCTTCAAGCTTTGGATATTTTTTAAAGCAATGTTTATCTGCCATTTGCACCAGCTTTTGATTCAAGTCGGATTCCGATGATTATTTCTTTTTTAATTCCTTGAACTTTTGTACCTTTCGTTCCTTTATTAAGATATTTTGACATTTTTGCTTCGAAAACCACAGACGAAAAATTATCAAGCTAAATTTGACTTTTATAGTATACTAGTTGTCGATCTTTTGCTTGGAAGTAAATAATATTTTACTTCGCGTTTAAATGATTCGTTATTTCTGATTTTTTCACCCCCAAGATTTTTTTTCTTAAGATTTGGAAAACGATAATGGTCTCTCGGGGAAAGGTTCGGACTATTATATAGGACGAATGATGAATTTCCTTTAACCCGTATGAGGATATTACATCCATTGATTTTCGGGCCTCGTATATGGGGAGCATTGTCATGAAGGATAACTACGACTTTTATAGTAGCCTTAATCGTAATAGTTTGCCATTACACGAAGGCCATTTTCTTTCAAATCAATCAGAAGATTTTGCTATCATTTTTCAACCATTTTAAAAGCCCGATGATAATTTCATATCAAACTTAAATTATTTGACACAGGTGAGCATCATAGTTGTGGCAGCTTTGGTTGATTGCAATAAGAATGGTGTTTTAATAGAATCAGAGTTCTTCCATTTATGGGTCTCTTGGTCACCATTACTCAATCACATTTATATCACGTTTTCTCGGGTGGGTGGCTATCCGAAGATAAATGATAGCATCGTAAAGGGATGCCAGTGGTGCTTTCTGATTGTTTTCTTGTCTGTGAAAATCTTATTTGTTCTATAGAGATCCTTTCAATCCTTTCATATAATCTCGGATGGAAGCGAATTAAGCAAATTGAATCTTTTTACTCAATAAAAAAGCTCTCGCTAGTTAGCATATGGTAAGTGTGTGTAGTGAAAGCAGCGAAATTTTCCGAGCTCAAAGAGAGTGATGTAATAAATATTTACATGTAACACGAAAATTGTAAAATATTTTCCTATGGAATCCTTTGATAAAAAGCGTTTTTGAGATTTTAAGCTTTTACACGTTGACAACTTCAAAGGCACTATTCAATTTGCTCAAATTTAAATCTTTCGCGAAGAGATATAAGCCCCAAAACAAAGCGAAGCCATAATGTATGTCAGCAATACAAAGTCAAGTAAACGAGATGAATTTAATGGCCTTGCTTTTAATTATGACGTCTATTTAAATTAAATTCAACTTACATGTACATAACTATTTTTCTGAATTAAAATTAATCAATTAAAGCCCATAATCAACGCCACCCATCATGATCATATTATATTATTTTTAAGGTGCCTTATTCGTTTTATTTACAAAATAAATCTCCATAGGAGATTTTTTATATGATCATTACATATTATATTGCAACTTTCAACGCATTGCAATATTAAGTACATATAATATTTATTATAAGCAGCTGCAACATAATTTCAGTCTTGTTGATATAAAACATGTATATAATATTTTGGTTTACAGGTTCCAAAAATTGTTATAAATGTCGACAACAACATCATCGCTATAAACTGCCGTTTTATTTACTTACAATATCAAAACATAATTATATCAAACATATTCATATCTACTACTTTTTATATGATTTTGCCATTAAACACTGAATAAGCTTTTGATAATCACATGATATTTACTTTATCGTTCAAATTTAAATATATATATTATAAAACATAAATATTTACGATATTAGAAAATATAATAAAAATGTTAGTGCGGTTATTAGTATAAATATACTTTATATATATTTAACTCAGTTCAAAGTTGAGTTTTATTTGAGAAAGAATATAAGCTCCGAAGTTAAATATTATTTCAGTAAATATGGCAGTAGTTAATATTTGCATGAAGAATTTTATAAAATGATTCAGTCATACAGACGTGCCTTAATTATTAAAGCGATGAATATTTTTCATATATTTAATTGTTGGATATTAAAGATAACTACTTTAAAAAGTACAATGACCCAATTTTTCAGCATGTTCATGTCTGATCATGACGATTGATTTATGTTTTTGTTAAAAGAAGAAGCATCAATAGATATTGTACTAGACATCTGAGAATAATGATCAGTCACAGATAAGGATTCATATATTCGTCCAAAAATAAAATAAAAACAAACTACAATTTTTCTACAAAACCCCGCGCAAATCAAATTGGCGTAATAATAATTTAATGTAAATAGAAAGTTGAGTTGTTCCCTTACAATATAATATTTGTGTTTACGTGTGTAGTGAAAAAAACAAGTTATTTATTTATTTTGAGCAATATATAAGACATTTAGTAATGCCATTGTATTTGCTTAGTAGTATCGAAAGAATCTATCTCTGCCAATGTTTAGTAATACTCGAAAGGTGATGTTCATTTTGTTTGCGAATTTTTAAAACGCGTTGATATAAGATTTTTAATTTGTTTCCCCAACTTCTAAGGAAAAATCGCCGAAATATTTTCCAAATTGAGATATATTAGGGGGATCCTAAAATATTTGGATATTTTGAGACCTTGTGTGAGTTCAGCTTTATATTATATATATATATTATTTTTGTGTGACAGGTTTTTTTATTGATAAGGGTAAGATATTCAAAAGTAAAACTAATTAAGTTCACATTCGCATTATATGCTGATTTGATTTGGGTTGGAATGCCTAAAAGCCAATAAAATACCCAAAAATGTTTAATAGTAAAGTGATAACAGTCCGTAGATGTCAATATTGATTTCAACAATTTAAATCGGGCAATAGAAGCTTATGGGATGAATCGAGAACAAAACGATCTTCGAGTTTTGAAAACGATGCTTAAAAATCCCTAAATGATCCAGATCTGTCAGTCAAAGACTGGAATCCTCATAGATCACTATACAAACAATAGGATAGGTAATATGGAGTAGGCTTCTGCAAAAAAATAATATGATGTAGTGAGCTTTTTTATGCATGATAATCAGAAAATATTTTTTTAAGAAAAATAATTGAATACATATTGGATGCTAGAGAAGAAGTAACAAAAGCTTAGACTCAACAGGATAGAATGACATCTCACACTATTAATTTTTTTCAGATCAATACTTTAATTTGCTGCTTTTAAAAAAAAACAGAGACAGAATTCTTGGACTCATTTTTTTCGATGTATATTTTCTATCAAATCCAAATTGTATTTTCCCCAGAATAAGGTGTACTTATTGGATAATTTTGGGGTGGAAGGAACAAATTTTTCTCGGTATAATATTAGGGCTCCATCATCAAGGCGACGGCTCCTTTGTCCACCGAAACATCTCTCGAGACGGTATTTTGTCCTATGCAAACTTCGCTTATTGTCTTCCTCACCTGTATTAAAAGATTAATCGTGGCTTATTGTTGGCCGAGGCCGCAATTTGATGTAATTTTGACGAACACTGCCTGTATTATGAAAACATAAAGGGGAGAAAAAATCGCCCGAGAAAACTTTTAGTACGACCCTATAGCGGCGGTAATATGTGGCGATTATGCGCAACAAAGGCTGTCATTTTTTATTACAAAAATGGAGGTAGAATATCTTTTGAAATCGTGGGCCATCGTGTTTTGTATTGTCGGAGTACTATAAACATACAATTGTCAAGGACATTACGAATGCTTTATAAATGATCGTTTATGTATTATTATATGTAGTTATATTTTTTCTTTGGGGAAAAAACTCTCTGCTAAAGATTACCTTGAGGCATAAGAACAACAGAACTTGTTTTCTAAATCCTGGAGGCTAATATAAACATCCACAAGATATCCTTGATCCTTGATGTAATTTGAGACGGTATTTTAAAGTTACAGCGTAAACTTTTTTTCTTTTTATAATACAGTTGATTTAGCGCTCTGATGTATATCAAAACTGCTACGAAAATTTCCCTATATAACATGAAAAACAGTTCAATTTACATAAATATACAAAAATTTCTAGCACACTCCTTCGTAGAATACGGTTTTTATGATTCCACGAAAGCGTCGTATAATATAAATCTGTGTTGCACGAGTTTCGAAATTCATACAAAATTATGGTGTGCATTCTAAAATTCTTTGATTTTTACACTTTTAGCGTGTAAATATTAATATTTTATCGTTATATAAATGCAAGCCACGGAGTTTAGTCTCCGTTTAATCAGATCCAGTTAAATATTGGGATCCGACCGAGAGTCTTGGCCGCGGAATGACCCGGTTTGGCGCGACTGGTTTCTCAGATTTATTGCTATGCTACTGCTATCATTTATGAAGTGGATTTCTATTGTCTTTCATATAAGATTAATGAAAAATAAAAATGATATAAATATGAATCTGTAGGTAAGAGAGGATATTATGGGGGAATCACTAATTGATTAGTAAATACAAATCAATCGATTTTATCAATTGTAAATTTAAATCGAGGCAATCAATTGGAAATATTTAAACTTCCGATCTCCTGATCTCAATCTTATTCCATCGTTAAAGTCGACGTTATTGACAATTAAACTAAAAGCAGGAGTTCCAGAAGTCCTTTGAATGCAGACGACGTCAGTATTAATCCTTTCAATGCACAAATGTACAAGAACATAGTTCGTTAAGTCTATAAAAAATATATTTTTAATGATTCAAAATACCAGTTTAAAATCGAAAGCTTTCGTAGTCGAAAGTAGTCATCATCGCTAAAATTATAGCCCTGCCCTCAAACACATTTTTGCACCTAATATTCAGCTTAATTAGATTTTTCAACCTATAAAAATATTAATTCTGAACCTTTTTGGACTCGAAATTAAGGTTCGTTGTATTTGTGAAAATAAGCTTTTCCCCTCGATGCTTTCAATTTTCCTGCTTAAAAGAGCATTGGTATCACCGGCTTATTTTCTTCCATGCGCGTTTTAAATAACTACAGCTGTCAAGTGTTGAAAAATGCAAAAGCATATTTTACGAGTGAATTTTGCTTCGTGTTTGAAGGCAAATTTCGGGAAACTTATGACGTCTAGCGTCCTTGATGTGTAAACACTGATTTACGCAAGGCCTATATAAAGTTCGCGTTTTCAGGTACCTTCATTTATTTAATATTAAATATTTACATTTAATTTTTGACATAAATCATGTCGGGGAATCCCTCACCGGCGAAACTTTTTCTTTGTGTGCTCGAAAATCCTGACTTTTATGAGCGCCCGAAAAAAGGTCCTTGAAAAATTATAAGGACAAAGCGGATTTAATGCAAATTTGATGTGAATCGAGAGAAGCAAATATTTGAGAATTTGCGCGTACAACGGATGCAGAATAGTGGTAGTTGTGGAGAAAATGAGATCAACTTTCAAGCTTCCAAGTGTAATTAATATACTCGCTGCTTGTGGAGTAAAAAGGAATGCATGAATGTTGGCAAATGTGTTTTATGACCAGTCTCATATTTTCTTGCTTTTCGAGAAGATATACAACCGACTCATAAAGTATGATACAAACAAATTTAATCAAAAGCTTTTCACGTCAAGCCCACTCTTATTAAATATTTTCCGCCTTGAGAAAACTCTTTCCCTTTATAATCAATTTTTTTTGGTAAATAATGAATATTAGCATAATTTTTCTCAACTACTGGCATATAAATATTTGTTCAAATTTGCATATTTTGTAATAGCTTCGTATCAAAATATTTTCGTCCATTATTCGACATGAATTCGGTTCTTGAAATATCACGTTCTGTGTATAAAATATCAAAAGCACGGCTCACTTTATGAGTAACGATTAGGTCATTAGAGTATTATGGATAGTGGGGATAGTTATCATGGGGATAACGGCTGCTAAATGGGAATAAAAAGCAAAAGCCAGTCATGGTTATGATTTAATGGTTAGCAGGAGAGTTTTATTCTTCGACCCAGTTTTTTCATGTAATAACCTTCCCTTTGGGGGTGTTCGTATATCTTCGTACACAATATATATTTATGCTTGAGGGCTTTGGGGTCACTCTCATACATATTTTTTTAAATCATAACTTTCAATTACTTTTGGTGATTAACAGTCACAATTTGCATTGTGCGTCCATTCGCATACAATACAGTTAAGCTTCAAATATAATATGCATATCGAGCATTGATCCATTTGATATATTAATACAAAGAAACTATCGAATTGAATGAATTTCAAATTAATTCATAGACAACTGATAGTGATCAAATATATTAGTTATATTAATAAATCCTTGCCGATTTTGATGGAAGTCTATTTGAGCTCAATTTGTGTCCAAACATAGTGAAAACAGAATCTCCATATAATATTTTAAAGAACTATTGATCCTACTATAGAAACATCACATTCGGCATTATATGCTGCTGTTTTTGGACCAAGGGTTGTATACCACTATGGCTACAAAAGCCTTAAATTAAATTTACAAATTAATTTTAAATTGTAGAGTATGCATTCATCGTGATTGACATCTCAAAAACATTTAAAACGTATTGGGAAGACGAACCGAATTTTTGGATGCTGCACGAACTGTCCGAAGATATTCAAAGGAAAGCATCTAAACATATGTTTTTTGTTATCAAGACAAAAAGTTCGCCCTTTTTGCACCGAATTGTGACTGGTAATGAAAAATGGGTTGTTTATGACAACATGAATCTATTGTCAACATTTGGAAAGGGTGAACAAATAATTGAGATTCAAACATCGAGAATAAACTAGGAACAATTTTGTTATTCTGCAACCCGACTAGGGAATCCAATCCCGGGATCCGGGATCCCAAATCCCGGGATCAAATTCCAGACAGCTATAGGTGAATCCCGAAAAAAATTAGAATTTAAATTTTTATCTAACAGAAATTGTACACCTCAATAACACGATGAAGGCTACTAAATCGAAACATTTCCACCGAAATCTAGACGCTTGGAAACAGTGGCGTAACTACTAATTGGCTAGGTTAGGCAACGCCTAAGGGCAGTAACTGTATAATCTATGTATATATATATATATACAGTACATATAGGTTTTTCAAATTGTTATATAAACCCATCCCTACCGGTGATGTATTTACTACACCTCGACTCTAATAATGGGAATATCGATAAGAAATATAATAGATACGGGGTTCAAAATTTTTGTATTCCTCCATAACATAATTACGAATCACATCAAAGTATTGTAGTATATAAGTATTCATTTGCAACGACGGAAATAAATAATTTGTCGGAAAATCGGGAATTTTGCGAGCTTATTAATAATTTTTTTTCAATTATAAATTTAACACCCTAAGGCCAAACACTTTTGGATCCTACTCCGAATTCCGATTTTTTAATTTATAATATAATTCGTTTTAATGTTTTAAATGTACTTTTGAACGAATTTAGTTTCATATAAAACTGAAATTTCCTCAAAACATGCTTTCTGCATTTACATAGCACCTTTTGACATTCAGCTAATACATTCAACAGCATGAGCTCAAAAGACATACTTACATTTTATATGTACAATAATGAACCACCCACCTCTTGTGCTGTTCTTTGTTAATAATATATATGTTTGAGATTCTTTCAGATGAAATTCGCCATGAGAAGCATTAGCCCGAATATTTAATTTGCTGCGGAAATGTTAATATTTGTACAACATTTTTTTGTACATAAAATATAAACATAGACCTTTGACTTTTCGTTTGACGCGCGCATCCAACTGTTCATATTTGCACAATTTTTCGAGAAAAAATGCGAATTTTACGGATGTGGCATTCGTGTGCTATTAAGCTTTGAAGTGATCCCACCTGACGTTTTTTACAAATTTAAATAAACAAGCAAAATGCTTGTAACGACATTTGAACGCATAAGTCTATTGTGAAAGTTGATGGCTTGGGGGTATCATTAACGACCCCGAAGGAGTAATAATGCTAGAATTTTACCAACCGCAGTCTTGTAACCCAACAAATTAGCTGCTCATAATTTTGAAAATATCTTTACAATACACGGATCTGCTTATATGAACCTACGATGTACATATTTGATCTTAAATTCTTTTCACATAAATATTACAGAGTGCTTCCATTGTAGCTAAGTTTTTGGTTTCACATCATAAATTAATAATATATCCGATCGATCTTCTCAATGTAGGTTAATTTGGAATTCTGGGAGCTGAAAAAATAAATTCTAAAGTGAATAATTGACTCACATATATTAGATTGGCGTTAAAGCAAACTCCCGTTTTCGCAAATAAAACTCAATATTAATTATTTATTTTTTCCACCTTATAAAAATATTTAGGTGTTGAAGCACAAACTTTTTAAAACATATTTTTACTTCTTTCAGGGAATAAATTTATAACCATTGAAAAAAAATTATAAGGATCAAAAAGGATGGTAGTCATTAAATGCTTCAATAATATGATAAAATGGTTTTTTCTCAACATTCTATTTTAAAACAATTAATATTTAAATGACAAATATTGCACGTGATCTGGCGTTCTCTCGGCGATAATGAATGCCCTATTTATTCACCAAATATGGTAGTTTTTTAATCAATTGGTTGTATTGTAGCATGAAGCAGTGTCATAATAAATTTGAAAGTACAAAAATAAAACAGGCTTTTAAAACTGTTAGAAAACATTTAAAGTGAGTGAGTCTGACGGCTCGATGTTTCACTGGTTCGCCTGCCACCGCGTCTATTTTTGGTCCATGAAACTGAACTATGCATCATATGAACGCCATTGCTGAGTATCGTTAGAAGATAAATTAATGTAATGTTTGATAATTTCATATTTTAGTTTGAACCCTCTTTTTTATGTCGCTAATAAGAGATGAGCAGCAGTAGAAGGTAAAAAACCGCACCCACATTCAAGAAGGACTGAATCTGAAGTCGGAGCGGTGCTGAAAGAGTTAAGTCTGCGGCACTGAGGAACGGATAATGCAAAATTATTTTTCCCTAGCCATTTGCATTTGCATTGATTTTGATTGTTCTGTTTGATTGATTGAAATTAATATTTCTTAATGAGTATCGTTAAAATAACAAAAAAAAAATGCACTAGCCAAATAGATATGGAAAACAGGGAGAAATCCCGTTGTAAAATCTCTTATCCACATATTAATCATCTGTTGATTTTATTTACGTTAATGTGGAGATAACATTATCTCGTAAATAAATTATAATCAATGATCGAGAATACGTATATTAATCATAGGGTTACTCTTTTCTATTGTGTCCAGCGCTACCCACAAAAAAGATAATCTTTCGATAAATAATATGCTCCGACCCAATCATGTAATTAAGTTTTATGAGAGGCTCAGCTAAAGCCTAATATTCGTTGAATGCTTAATAAGTCAAAAACACAACCTTATCCCAACCGTAATATATTCTATATCGTTATTGCTCCGGCGTGTTAAAGGCATCAGGTCTAAGATTTCTAAGCCCCAGTTATACACTCGAATGTTTATGATTGGGTTACATTTATTAAGACAAGCTTCTGGTATAGTTCTGAGCCACGTTCGGCGAATAACTGTTTCGAGTAGAACATTCAGAGTGGAGTATAATTGCGTAATAGTCCTGAAAGTACTTGATTATCTAATATAATTTGAGCTTTATCGACGTGGGGAAAACCGACTACGTGTACCAAGACAATAGCTACACAGACACTAAGATAGATAGAGAAATATGAAAAACGTATCTTGAAATCATATACATCGTTTGTTTAAATATGAAGAAGACTGTGCCAAGAGCCTCATAAGTTAATTGTAAGAGATTACCTCCAGATATCATCATATAATTGTTATAAGGAAGCATTTTTAATCATTTGGAAAAACTATTTAATATAAATGCAAAATCTTTGATTAAATATTTCAAAAGGTCAAAACTTATATTTATGCGAATGAAGGACAAATTCGCGTAAATCGAATGTTGAATAACTCTACAGCGATGCAACAAATGTATTTTTTCATGAATCGATATTATTGAATTACAATAAAACCAGATCGGTTTATGATTTTAAAAATGAAATTTTACATTGAATTTGGAAAAAGTTTTCAACCCTAAATGTTTGATCGAATGGCGCTCCATCAACATTCTATCAATATAATTTATAATATGTGCTGGACATGATCGAAAATTCCTCATTAAAAAGTATCGGAATAAAGCCTTTGATACATCGTGGAATGGAATCCAATGACGATACAAAGCCGAAAATTGTGAATTTTCCAATATGCCCCACCTGATATGATTTCATCTTATTGGGTTTTGTGTTGGTCACATTTCGCTGAACATTGCCCAACAACTCGTATATAATTGCAGACCTTCGTTGACCCATATTCAAAAGTAAAAATAAAGCCTAACCTTGGTCGTGTAGCATAATATGCTGAAAGACAATTGGTGCATGGTTGGTTTGGTAAATTTCGAATTTGACCTAAATTTTTACTGCTGAAGGCTTGATTAGCATAAAAAGTTTAGATATTTTTAAATTCAAATTTTGGTACCTTTGCTAATTTACATTATGAGCGATTGAACATTGGATCTGCGTTATGGTTAAAGATATGACATCTATCAAAAGAATTGCTTCAGCAAAAAATTGCGACAAGATATGTATACTAAACGATGATGTTAAAACATCTTCATTTTTATTTAAAAAAATGGAATAATTCAATTTTTTGACCATAAGACTCACTATTATTAAAAAATACGTGTAAAATTGGACTGTCAAAAAGTATTTTTTTCGAAGTGAGACTTGTATGGGCATGATAAAAAAAATCATTTCTAATATATATGTCTTTCGTTGATACATTTATTCTTTCTGCATAACATTGAAATTAATTTAATCACATTTATAACAGCAGTTTCTCATTTGAAATTGAACCAGATGACGAACACAGATGGATGAAATGCTTAAATTACTAGACACGTTTCGTATATTAATTGACTACAACGACATGCATATTGGCATGTGGAAATTGATTTACATGGTGATCGAATATGTCATGTAAAATTAAATTGTTTTAATAAATAATCAATAATTTCTATCAATTAACGCAGGAAATGGATGCAAAAAAGTGCGCAGTAGTAAAAGATTTGAAAGTCTAGAAACAGGCTAAGAATTGGCTCGATTTTTAGAGGTCTTCCAGATTTTGGTTTATTTTTTAAATCTCTGTCACCACTTTTGAATTTTTTCAACCATCTATGACATTTTCGAATATTCAATATGTAGCCATATATTATATATCACAGATGTTCTAGATAGCTTCTTTTGCTTTTAATCCTTTATCGAATAAAAACAGTTAACAAGATCGTAAATGGGTCTCATCAATTTCTGGCTTGGACATTTTCACTATAGCTAAAAAAATATAAAAATATTTGAAAAAGCAACACAAACAACAGAGCTTTAAAATGACATCCTTGACGTATTCACTCGACAGCAACCCGAGGCAACTGAGGGCAAAGACGCAACCAAAAAAAAGACATTTCTTTCTGCTTTATCTAATATTAAAATAGTGCTAAAACGACGTGTGGTCACTGTAATTAATATGCTAGTAAACATGCACAAGAAACCACGCTCATGTAATCCAGGCATTGGTGCGATAAGAGCAAAGCACAAATGTAAAATATTATTAAAGGTGCTAAATCTTGATCGCAATCCTTGGATATTTCAATGACAAAACAGCATATAACATTGTTATTAAATACTACAATGAAAATTTAAAAACGATATTGATGTGTTTTATTGGAATATTGCCTAAATTGTGGCCATATCAATCAATATTGACTGATACAAAGTGGCTATAAAGCAATATTGAATCAAAAGGTCTTGTTTTTAAACAGACGATAATCGTACCAGGAAGTACACGGCGAAACAAGCCTTAAGCTATCTGATCGTATTATGTAAAAATTATATAAAATGAGTGTTCAAAGAAATGGGGCTTCTTTCAAATTATCAAAGAAGGAAAAGAGTTTGTAGGGCAACAAAAAAATGGCACACAAAAAGTAATTATACAGCAAAATTGCTTAGCGTTCATAAGTTCGCCCTTTAGCAGCCGAGACAATTGCTTCAAATTCAATTACATCCTAATTAAAAAATAACGAAAACAATTTCGCAATCCACGGCTCAATGGATGATTAAGAATTTTGATTAATTCAATCAAACTCTTTCCCGGGGTATTCGCGATGACATTATACTCGCTGCTAAACACGTCATTAAATTTCGGGACGACGATATCGCGGCTTTGGAATATCTGTGTTTTAGAGCGAATCAAAGCTTTCGCAATATAATATTATGGATGTGACAAAGAGTCTATTCAGCTTTCTTCAGCCTGGGGCGGAACAATAATGGGATTAACCCTGGCGATAATTGTTTCTGATTTGAATTATGACGTCTCGCGTAGAGACAATGGCGGCACTCTCGGAGTGACGGATAAAGACGTCGCGTCGGAATTGCTGAGGTGATATCAAAGTGAAATGACTTCTATTTAGCATAGGATATGATGGCGGATCTCCTAAAAATAAATTAGGACCTCCTATTGTTTGGTGGCTTGGCATTCACTCTGCTAAATTTGGGAAATTAGGCGCCTATTTCTGATGTGCGCTCATCTGGTGCGGTGAATACAAGATTAATGCTTGCATATATTATACCCGCGTAATTTGAATCGTCATTCAGAAATGCAAATAGATCTAAAATATCTTCAAAAGACTTTTAAAAAATCCATAGCACTCAAATTCTCAAGAACAAGCTTCGCTATAAAAGCTGCAAGTTTACGCTTTGTTCGATCAAGCATAATAACATCATCGCCTGGAGATTCCTTTTACACAAGATTGTCGTGATTGATGAATCTAATCTTATATCATGGAAAGATTAATACGCTTGGTTAAGAAGATCATCTTACTTCGTTAAAAGATAACAGTGTCAAGAAATTTATATATATACATGCCTTACTCAATATTAGACATCAAAGACTGGGGAGTAACGAAAACCGAATAGATACCAGATTTCAAAGCTTTCAAGGATCGCATAACACCAAATTAAGATCATTAATGATCCATCAAAATGTTCATATAATATATGCATCATTCGTTAAAATGATTTGCATGATACATATATTATATTTGGAAGCAACTTGAATAATTGATAATGCATAGCTAAATTCACAATATAACAGTAACATCAAATTAGGGAGGTTTTTTTTTAAATTATAAATTTGATCATACACTTCAATCGATAACTTATTTGGGGGATCTAAGTAATGAAGATCGATTATTTTTAGCTTTTTTTATCTCTTAATCTTTAAGTACACTCGGGCCTCGTATAACACGGTTATATGGTTCCGTAAATACGTCGTGTAATACAAATCCGTGTTACACAAGATTTGAAGTTCATCCAAAATTACGGTTTGCATTCCCAAAAAATATCGAAAATGAAAATAAATCAAAAAAAATCTTTAATAACATATAATATATATCTTTCATTAATCACCGCTATCATTTAATATTTCGTTTAATTTAATATTTCGACTAATTCGTCTTCGTTCAACGTACGATCCTCCAATATTACTTGGATGTCATGAATATCCATGTCATCAAAACCTTCTCTGGTAATATCACGACAAATGCTTATTGTCCTTTGGTGTTCATCTTCAATAGATAGTAAAATATGTTCTCTACTACTTCTGGCCGCAACTTTTTCCAGCAAGAATTTAAAGTGGATTGTTTTATTTCTATCGACATAATTTCCAATAGAATTTTTTTCCAGGCTTGTGGAAATGTTAATATATATATTTATGATATAAATAAATTATTAATTTAGTTTTTTTGCAAAAAATTGTATCTGAAAATGATTTTTAATTGTGCATCATAAGCTATGTTTGTATAATATATAATAAAATAAGCAACAAGCTACTGATCTAGAAGTTACTTTATAATAGTAGAAGCGATGTGGCGCATGCCTGTAGCGTATCTATAATGTATTCTATGAAGAAGGAAAAAATATTACCGATTCTACCTCTTTTTTTCTACTAATTGCCGGTTTATGTTACACTTTTCGTAACGTTCAAATCAATTTTCCATATAGTGCATATAAAAAAAATTTCATCGAATAGAAGAAATATCTTCCATTGGAATATATTTATTTTGAGATTAAAATGGCATCCGCTTTGGAAATCTTCTCTTTATGATTGTTAATGAGACTATATTTTAAATTTAAATTGGTCTCTAAATACCACATAAGGGTACTAAGTATTTCAAAACCAAAATGGTTTAGATTTGGATCATTTTTAAAGATACGTGGCATATCCTGAAAGTAAGTGTACTGTGACAATAACGGACTGTGGTTTTTCGTTATTTTTTTAAATTTGGCCATACTGAGTGGTAGAGGGAGGTCTCCTAAATAAGCGAACAAACCAGAAAACCAGTTGTCCATAAATTAACGTTGTAGTGTCAAGTTGCGTAAAAGATGTCGGTAAGAAGTCTCGCCAAGTGCGAGCGGGTCAATAGCGTTCGAGATTTTCTGAGCTCTATTGTAAACCCTAAAAAATCAAAAGAAGCATCCAAAACAAAACGCAGCCTTTGCCACCAAGGCGCTCTTTGACTTATTTGGTTGGGATGTTTTGAACCACCCTCTGTATTCCTCTGACTTGGCGCCTTCAGATTATAACATTTTCCTTTCCCTGAAAGAACACTTGGAATTAAATTTTCAACCAACGAGCAGGTGCAGAAAGAGGTTCTGATATGGGGGAAAGAACTGGCGGGAGAGTTCTTCGAAGAAGACAAAGAAACTTGTGCCACGGTTCACAAGATGCATTAAACAGGATGGCGAATATGTTGAAAAATAATTAACAAGTGTATCAATAATATCCTGTTTTTTTCAAATACAATTTTTCCAAAAAAATATAAAAAATTTAGTACACTTACTTTCTGGATACACCTCGTATTATTTCCATTTTCAAATCTGTGGATTTCGTGTGGCTTTAATTTAAATAGGTTTTGCTTTGATTCAGTTTTAGCTATTTATGCAGAACTATTTCGTGAACTATATCCGTAATTCAATAAAATATTTATCTTTGTAATTAATTCAACACAGCCATGTTACTCGATGTAATTCGATAGCAGTTGTGCAACGGAGCGCCTCTGGTATCTTGTCGAGTTGCCACCATGCCGCTGTGGTCACCCACAAACTACAATATCTCTCTTACAATTACATGCACTTCTCCTATTCCACAAACATATTAATTTCGTTAAATTTTGGACGAGGATATGTTCATGTGGAAGAAATTTACACCATGTTACATATTTACTTACTTAAAATTATCAATATCCTGTCGAATAAAAATACGTATTAAATTATAATCAAAAATGCCTTTAAAGCTGAAATATATTCTAAATATTGCAAAAATAATTATAATATCGTATGAATATAATAATATAATAATTTTGCGACTGACCCGTAGATCTTATCTTGCTCAAATATTCTTATCGCAATGATCTTATTCTAGTTAAGCCGTGGGAGGAAGACAACAAGACACCATCACATTAAAAACCCCCATTCCCAGAACAAATCTCTTATGGAGATCGCCTATGCCAGATAAGCAGACACAATAAGAAGAATAAGTAATATTAAGCTGCTTTATACGTCTCCAGCATGTCCCATGCCATCAAAGAGTAAAAGAAGATACGATATTAACATTATCAAATAGATTTGCAGAAAACATTTTTTTTTAATTCCCTCAATATTCTTGTAAATTGATCAATATTTGATTTCTATTATCAATTTTGTTTACACAAACGTTTTTATGGACACATAAATGATAAATAATGCTAATCAGATATTAATATTGCAATTACATAGTTATATATCCATTTGATAGTCATCGTTACTCGCGTCTTTTATGATCATTTCATCCTCCTTATTGAAGATAAAGATCATTATTTTTTTAGGTATCCTTAATAAATGATCAACATCTCTAAATTTAGCAAAACAAAGAACTATAACTATAGAACAACCTGTAAAATAGCGTTTTGTCTTCTCTTCGCTCTACATGGCGGAAAAACTGAAGTATGCGTCTCAAGCAGGCTGTTGAAAGTCTGTCTGTTACTTTTAGTTCATCAAGAATGCATGTTTTTGAGTGCTTCAGAGGTTTAGAGAACCTTAACCAATGCAATCCTACACCACATCTCAAATTATGAGTCTTTCGCAGTACAAATAAGTAGGGTAAGGTAGTAAAGCATATGCAAACTGTGCAAAGCCGATATTTACTGATAAAGTTCTCACTGCTGTTCTTGCGATGCGAGAAAAGTTTTATACGTCGGTGTAGACTAATACCAAATTTAAAAAATGCATATTTCAAAGCAATTTAATGCTTTAAAAATCTTAATCAAAAACTTTTCAACAAAACCTATAAATCTTTACTTATCTGTTTAAATAAGGCAGAAATAGAATAATCCATGCGAATTTTTATTTATTTTTATGTAACATTATTGAGCATCTCTCAATATCGGCATATCGGTGTTAGAATTTAAATAAATCGGGATAGTAGTAAATCATAGGAGATTCGGCTGATGATGCTTTTGAAATCGTATTTTCTGAAGAAATTTGTAATGGTTGATTAATTATTTAAACAGGAATTTTATGTATAAGAAGGTCCATGAGCAGCAAAATTACGTGGCTTTGTCCGATTTTATTAAACGATTCAGTATTTACATATTTAGATTCAAAAGTCAACCTAAAGATTTTCGTTTTTTAAATAAAAGATTTAAGTGGCCTAAAAACGGCGTTTCAGATTCCATTTTTAGAAGTTTTTGGCATGCGTTAATGCAGTTGCCCAGGTTCTCTTCGTTTAGTTCGTACGGCACCCATCTTCTTTGTCTCCACACCTTCCCGATCTTTTTAAGATTTTTTGGAACACTCGATCATGAGTATCAGAGATTGACCGATATTTTTTCAACAATTACTGTTGAATTACTTTCGATTACAGCAGACAGTGTGCGACATCCATCTTATGCAGTCTTCCACTTCCTGGACAATTTTTTAAATCAAAATTTCTAAATCGAAATTTCTGAAACCAATTTTAACATTTGCGAACACTTGAAATATCACCCAGTACATCGCTAATATTTTTAGTGGCGTAGCCATACAATAAAAAGAGCACAAAAGACGACTTGAAAGTGCAGGCAGCCCAAGTTTAATTAATCTCCAAAAACGATCAAGCAATAAAACGAAAACCATTTTGGGTTCTACTTGTAAAATGATTCCAGGTTCTGGCATAGTCCATCTATTAATATGACAATTTTATCAATTTGATGACTAAGCTTGAATCGAGACGATCAATTGGATATATTAATCCTCCAAAACTGGATTTGATTCCGACCCCAACCTCCTCTGTATCTAATACTGGAGCCAAACTCTACCAACACTTGGTTTAGGTTTAAATTAAATTTCATTTAATCTGATAAAAGTTAGATTATAAGTATGCAGCCTTGGGAGCACTGCAATATATTGTTCCATGAAAAATTATTAGTTTGTTTATTGCCATTATTAGTGCTCGCCCGGTGGGTTTTTGTTGGCGAAGCCTGATTTAGAGCCATTAAAGTTGGTAATAAATTCGGGATAGCCATGCGACACACTTGCGAGACATAACAAGTGTACCGTGGAAGTCTAATCGTCGCCAGCGAGGATGTAATTTTGAAAAAAGCTTTAGAAAAGCCAGTCAAAGAACAGATTATGACGCACATGCTAGCTCATAAATTGGAATTAAGCAGTACATTTTTTAAAAATCTCCCATACAAGCGGAACGCGTTATCGGTGCCATAAAATGAAATGTGCAAATTAGCAGTTGTAAAAATAACGACAGTTAAAATGAAAACCGAAAATATTTCATCATAAAGCTATGAGTTTTCGTGTCGGCACCTGCCCGTTTAAATTCCCAAAACAGTCGTAAAGCTGCATGACCTTTTATTATTTATACAAGTTCTCTTTCATTTAACCGAGTATGTTTAATGAAATTGCTTCCTTCAGAAGAAATAAAACACCTCCGAGCTTAACGGCGCTGAAAACAAAAACGATTGCGAATTAACACTCGACTTAACTTATTTCACTTGTGAAACTATTTACCTTGCAAGCAAACACCCGCCGGGAGAGCTTTCGCATCGAGCTTTAAGCTGCGATTTAAAGCGGCGGCAGAGCTGCTTTTAACCTTAAATATTTATCTGTGTCAGGGCAGAAAAGGGAGAGATTCGATAGGGGTTGCGATTATCGTTATTCAAATCGAAGAGAGCTTCGCGGTCACAAGAATAAAGGTCCCAACCTGAGCCACCGTCTCGTAAATAATTCAAAAATCATAACGCTTGTAAATCATACAAATCTACTTCCCGTAGAGCCAGGCTATGAATAAAGGATATTTAATAGATATTTCACTGTGGATTTATTGCGATTTCGCCATTTGACCCATTTACGAAATACTTGAATATTTTAAGTCGGATCGGTACAAACGCTCTTGAATATCATAGCAGGCTCAAATTAACTGGATTGATCGAGAACAAAGGTCGTCCGGATAAATGAAAACCAAATTAAAAACCACCCCGTTAGAGACATTTGCATGGCGGTAATGTTCAAAATTTGCATTGACTTTATCTATTCGATCGCATTAGCACCAATCAAAATCGATTATAAACCAAATAAGCTAATCATGCACCACTGGCATCCGCGACATCTCGTTATTTAATATGCCCTAATTACCCAGATATGGATCATTTTGTCAATATAATTATCTCAGTATAAACCCTGTCTTCTGATGGGTCTGCTCCCACTTGGTCCCAAATGGAACGAGGGTCTATGTGTGCTACGTGGTTTGCCTAAATAGAGAAACCGGTGAAAGACGAAGATGATGATTGACGCTTGTCCATGACCTCCCGATTAAACCTCACGTCTTCGATGCCTGAGATTTGGTCCCAGAGAGCTTCAAAAATTCGGAAGGTTAAACACTATGATTTTTGTCTTTTTAAATGACTGACGCTTCAGGGTGTGGACTTAAATAAGGAAGATTCCCCTGCCGCATCCTGCTGAGAAACTTAACTATCTCAATGCATTAACCAGAACAAATACCACCTTAATAATATAATTTTTGAAACGTAATAAAACAACACTTTAAATGTCTCTCTATAACATGGAAAAAATAATTATATATGTATATTATATAGAAGGCTTTAAATTATTCATTTTGCGAATATTGATTTGCATTTCTAATGGAGTGTACGTTTTTCAGGATCCTTTCCATGAATTTGCCATGCATCTTAAAACTTCTCATTTCCTATAACTTCCTCTTTCCCTATTTTAATTAAATTGCTGAAATAAATTCCATTTCAATACCATCCAATCTCGATGTTCCAATTTTGATACATGAATAATTTTAATTGCATTTTATAATATGCTAATCAACGAATAACTTTTTGCGCATTTAAAATAACCCTCATCTTTAATCAGAAATATTAGCAATCGATACCTGGGATTGTATTATTGCATATTATCAAAACATTTTGTTGAAGATTTATCCAATTTAGTTCATCTTCATCAATATTATAGATAAAGTCCTCGGTATATCCCTTTTCCTTCGAAAATAATATTATTTTAAAAGTATTTGCTGATGGTATGTCAGCAAAAAGCTTTTCTATGTGAACTAAGAGTTTTCTAACTCCATATCGTACTTTAAGCCTTCTGAGATAACCAAATCTTGGTCTGAATTTGGGATCTCATTTCATTTTGTATTTTAAAATGTTATCGTAGCCAAGAAAAAGTGCTTGTGATATTTTAATAGAAAAGCTTTCTATGTTACACAAATTGATCATCGAATAATTTGAAAACATTATCCAAATATAATCAATATTTTTATTGATATATTAGTAGAATCCAAAATGGTTTTCATTTTATTTCTTGACCGTCTTTTGGTGATTAATACCATCAAGAATAAATTTAAATTTTTAAAATTCAAATTTAACAACCCAATTTACAATGGATTGATTTTCGCCGAGTGAAAGATTTTTCGAAACTTAATGCTTTATCATTTTCTCAAAAAAGACTTTTTGAAGAAATTTTGATTTAAAAAATTGTCCTGGAAGTAGAAGACTGCGTAAAGTGGATGTCGCCACACTGACTGCTGAAATCGAAAGTATTTCAACAGCAATTATTGAAAAATATCGGCCAATCTCAGATACTCATGATCGAGTGTTTCAAAAAATCTGGAAAATTCGGGAAAGTGTGGAGACAAGGAAGATTGGTATCGTACGAATCAAGCGAAGAAAACTCTAGGCTACTCAAATCTTTTATTTAAAAAACGAAAATCTTTATGGGTACATCTCATATGTATTAATCTTGATTTTATTATAGCATTCATTCACATTTCATTAAAAATACGGGTTTTCGTGGTAATATACTTAAGGGAAGATTAAACTTTGCAATAAATCCCACCCCTAAAGGAGTCAGTCTGTGATTAAATATTCCAACGGGGTTGAACTAGTCCCCGTTTCACTTTTAAAAAACACATTGTTCTTGTATCAAAATTGAACTGAATATGTATCATTGATTGTGGAAATTGTACTTACATTTTATCATAAATTTCATAAGCTTGCCTGTGTACTTCCGACATGCTGATAATATGCTTGCCAAGCAATAAAATCGAAGCAAATCGAACTTGGGAACAATAACATAAAGAAATAACTATCGATAAATTTATATTAGATAACAAATGCTTCTGATCAAATTGAATGAATTATTTCATTATTTATTACGCACTAAACGATAACAACCCATCGATTGGAAATCCAATACTATAAGTTATGACCATAAATAAAAATATACCTCATTTTTATGTCTTGTTTTATGCCGCTTGTAGTTCTTAGAGTTGTTTTGAGATTCAGATCATGAAATTCCATTTTAATTCAAGGCAAGGATTAAGCGGGAGGCTTTGGCGCAATATTAAGGAGCTCATAATTATGGGCTTATATTTAATGTTCCTATACACACGTGTACTCACATATTTTAAACAATAAAATTCCTAACACGCCCTTGATATTCCCATTTGCACTCTTATTGCCTTTCTACTTAGAGTGGTAAGGCATTTATAGTCACATTCGTCTTCCTCCTCACATCAGCGGCGCCAAGCCCACCGCCACCCCCAAGACCCCCACAAGCTAAGTGTTATTTTACGACCTCTCCCGGAAGTGATGCAGAGAAACCAGGAAATATATGTGAGCCGCTGTTTTAGTGATTTGTATGAATTATGCAATGTACTTTACTAATGGCGATATTACAATTCATGCAACGGTCTCGAGCCACTGAATGTCACGAAAGTTTATTTAAAATTGCATATTCATTTCATACACAATGATATCTTGAGCCGTCGGCGACGTTGAAGAAGAACATTAAGTTTATTTTACGACGTTATTGCATAAAGTATTTTTTGAGTACAAAGAGCGATGCAAACATCATAAATTCCCAATTATACCGTGACTAGGAAATATTCATGCTTTTTTCTGGATAATAATATCAATTTACGACGGCCATAAATCCACTATTTATTTTAAAAGGCATGATCAAAACTGTTGAGACCATTATTCAACCCCTAAAGTACAAATGCACGATATATGTAATAATGTGTTTCTTATGCTGAAACGTACATAGGGAATCATCTTATTCTTCTTTATAATTGTTCATCAAACTAATTTATGCTCCTTCAGATTACAATGGTATTCAAATTAAAACTCAAACATATAGAAAAAAAATTACTTAATTTATAATTTTTTGATAATTAGAACTGGAAATATATATTTTTTGTGATTATATGAAAACTTGCTTGCGGTCATTTTAATATTGAATTTCGATGAATACAACGTTTAAGAGCGAGTGGCGAATTTATAATGAATTTTAATCATATTTTTAAGCAATATACATATTAAATAAACACTTATCATAAATACTTACAATTACGACTGATAATTTTTTCCCAAATTTCGGTTAGTGTTGATGATTTATTTCCTATTTTATCCAAAATATCTCGATATGTACTTTTTATGAAATAAAAAAATGCTTTAATTAAACCGCATAACTTCGAAATCGCACAAAAAAAATCGCACAAAAAGAGGTTTGAGTATATTATTTACTATAAGCAGCAACAACTTTGTATCATTATTTGAGATATAAAATATATATTTAATATTTATTTACAGGTTTCAAAAATTTTTACAATACCGCGTTAATAAAGAATCAACAGGTCAATGCATTTTATTCTTGTGACATACATTTTTAATTGAATTTTTATAACTTACACGTTCCACTTTTTGCCCTTTTCAATTAATTTTCTTTCTGTGCATTTTTTAAATAACGATTAAAGAATTTGTTTAAAGATCAATGATTCTGCGTATTCTATATTTGTAAGATCAATATAACGTCGTTAGGACTTATATGACATAATAAATTTAATCAACGTCCCGAGCAAACTTTTCGAAGTGCCCAATGTTTAAGGGTCATAATTGCTGGGTAGAAAATTATGTAATTAGAGGATTAAGCGATTTGAACCGAATGGTTTTTTGCCACGCAATATTCTACCATCTATCAAAATGGCCAGAGACGTAAATTTCATATAATGTTCTGTTCCACCAACGGATAAATAATAAGAAAGGGAAAAAAACATCCCTTCGCTCGAATGTCTTGCGAAGCAAGAACAAAGTTCTCTGCTAAGATATGAAGCATAATGATTAACAGCTGGTCCGTGGAAAAAATAATAAATTTCCGGATTAACTCAAAGAAAAAATCTGCTTTATTTTCAGTTAATTTTCATGTATGGAAAAAATCAGAATACGCTTGGCATTTGTCCAGCCCTTCGAGAGGGATGATTTTTCCCTTACTATTTCTCAAGTCACACGTCTCATATGATACATTTGTTTTTATATGCGACTCATAGAAGCGTTTATACGATTTACGGGGCAGTATGACGAATAAAGCAATTGTAATGGAGGTGGGTCAGTCACGTAGGAAGAATAGTGGATCATAAGTTCGGGCGATAGGTTCCATTTCCATTCTTAATCGACCATCGCCATAAAAGATATCATCCTATTTCACACGGATTCAGGGCCAAGAGAGTGTTTTTGTTAGACCTTCGAGATGAAATTACTCGCCTCTGTCTCTCCATTACGCACCCTTTGCAGATAGTACTCCTCCGATTTGTGGTAATGGCGATTCAACAAGAGCTACCCTATAAGTATTTGGCGAAATCACTGCCGGGGCGATAAGTTGCCTGAGAAGAAATCCGCTGTTGGAGATTTTAACGTTTCTTTTTCGATTTTAGCGTTGATGAAAAACATTTTATTCCTCGCTTCCATTCATTCAAAATTTGAATGAATACCTTACAAAGGAGATGAAAAAAAGAGAAAATTTATCGGATATGAATCTCTCAATTATCTCAAGCATTAGACTCCTTTTGAGGATAATCTATAAAGCGATCTCTTTATGTTTCCATGAAGATGAAGATTCGCAAAGGCTTGCAACTACGAAAGATTTATTTTTCGTTTACACTCCTTTCTTTGGAAATTTGTAACAATCCAACGAAATGAAAAGAACATCAAACTGACTCTGCGTATTCGCTTTATATTATATTAATGCGTAATTTTAGCAATTTGAATATCAAATATACAATATTTAAAATTGTTGAGAAAATATATCACGTACACAATAATAATTTCATTATAATCGACGCTACTATTTAAATGACAAGCATTCCCACAGGAACATAAACAACAGGTTATATTTGAAATAAATTACTACTTTATATCATAGCTTATTAGCATATTTATTTGCAAAATTTTAAAGAAAATAGGAACCAGCTGCGAGACTTCAAAGACGAGCCTCTTCCTTAAGCCAACCCAATATCCAAAGGCGTCGGATCCATAATTATCTCCGCTTTCTGCAAGGTTTTAATACCAATTGGAAAGCAAATTATGTCCTTCATACTCAAAAATAATAGATAAATTCTTTCATGTGACTAAATTTCCAAATAAATTAGTTCTAGATACAATTAGGATATGTTAATATAATATCAATCAAATTTCCTGATTTTCAAATATTTGGTCCTCCCAAAAAAAAGATCATTATTTTCGCACGATCTTGTTTGACTTTTGTGTCTATAAATATCTCTGTATTTTTTATTGTTTATGGTTTATCAGCTTCCCTATTATTTGTGGCAAGAGGACAAACTTCAACTGTTTGAATGAATTCGATGAATATTATAAACGACAATGACGCAGGGTTCAAACCATGAAGTACTCCCAATGGGACCTTTAATATAGATTGTTGATAATCAAGCGACGAAATATTCGAAATACTGATGCGAACATTATCTTTGATCTATACATTTGAATGGATGCTATATAATCATCACGATCCATTGTCTGTAAAGGGCAATCCATCTGTATCAAAGTCTTAGCGCATTTTCATATATAGATATTTCAAGATTGACAGGAGAGTTTTTGTAGCTCTTTAAAATTGCTTCCTCTGCCATTGTTTCTCACATTGTGGGCTATGGATTATTTTTTATGTTGAAAAAGTACAATTAATATCATCTGTCAAAAAAATTTGCCAGGCAAATCAATGTTTCGCCCCGATTGATATAAGGCCGATATTTCTCGCAATATCATTCGCAGCGATCTGGCGCCTTCCACGTTATGATCGATTCGGTACGTGAAAAACATTTCTTTTGGAAAAGAGTGCCCTCAGAGGTCGAAGGGTGGGTAAGGGATGGAGCAGTGCGAGTTCCCTGGTCGTGAGTTATCGGACGGCCTCTCCGCTGGACCAAGATTAGAGGGCGCCCTCTGCCACCCATAACTTACAGCCTCGCCGAGAACCCAACTCAAAACACCCGCCACATGGCCATGAGACGTCCTTCATCCACGTGCATCCAACCATCACGGAAAAACAAATCATACGGGCTAACGTACCAGACTATTTCAATGCCAACAAAAAAAGGGAAAGGCTTATGTTAACGAAAGCAGCTCAAGACTAGGCCACGTAAATGTAGCGATTTGCCTCTTTTATATACCATATATTACGTCGTTCTTCACTTTTAGAAAGTATTTACTCGAATTTATGCCAGTAGATCAACGAACTAGATCCTTAGCATAATACATATAATACATGCCTAGAAACCACTCGAAATCTGCAATAATTCAAATAGCATCAATTATATACAATTGTATCGGTACTTTGTTTTATTATTAACTCTATAATGGGCAATGACACAACATATGTGTCATGGCTACCTGTACATATGAATATGGGTTTTAATATCATTTCAAGTGCATCATGCATCCCCAAATCATATCGCCGCCACCCCCATGCTTAATAGTAAACGCTACCCCTTATTGAGTTGAGACAACCAGATATCTTTCATACACCTAAAAAACTGTTCAATCCCCCATCTGCTTTTACCAACAATCATAATAAGATAAAATCCAACTTATTATATATTATTACTAAAAAAAAATAATTTATTGTATGATATTAAAACCCAATCATGTCTGAAATATTTCAAGTCGATAATATATCTGATGATCTTGAAAATGATCATTTGCTCATCTAAACATAGAGTATTCTTAATTTAGATGTTGCTATAAAAAATGTGAAATCGCTATGGAGATTCAACGTAATGTGGTGGTAGCAATATGTCTGCAGGGGGAGGAACTCGTCAACATACAGTCAAGTGATGCTAAACAACTACTACAGTCTCAAATTCAAAAGTTGCCAGAAGAGGATCTTGAATTATCCAAGGATCCAGCAATGATGAAAACGACGAAGTTTGCGATGAAAAGCCGTCTATGAACATCAAAAACCTTAATGAGAAAATGCATAAGGTCCTCAATCTACCACTTCTATTCGATGTTTATTTTAAGCTCTTTGACAATATTCATTCTGCATATTTTCGTATGTAATTAATTTTTACGATAATTGATTGAATCGTGCAAAAATGTTCAAAAATCTAATTAAAAATATTTAGTGATAGTTGAAAAAGGCTACAATGTACGATATACTGTGAGCACCTTTAACACATTAAATTCAGGCTCAGCTTCAGTTTTCAAATATAATATTTTTAAAGTAAATATTAGCACTAAAATATTGGAGAGGATAAACAATTCGAAGGCGAATCTTCAGCAAGAATGGAGGCATATTTGGAACACGTTTATCAGCAAATTCAACACTGTCTTCTATAATTGAATAGTAAATTTGGATTTAAATAATACTAAGTATACTTTATGAAATATAAGATATGAATAATTTATAAAGATATGACGCTTCAAATTAGTAGCACTTGTTCTGGATAATATTAAGCATAATCTCATCGTTTTGCTATTTTCTTTTAAAATTATTTATTACTGTAAAGGCGTTCCTTAAATATATTAGGCTGTCCCATAAGTTTCTTTCGTTTTCTTGTTAAGAAAAAAATCAACAATAATTTATATTACATCAATATTTATTGAATAATATATGATCCGTTCTGTTCTATTACCTTTCTCCATCTCTCCGGAAGTCTCATAATAACTTCTTGCCAAAATTTCCTAGGTTTGTTGACAAAATATTGATCAAGGTACATTTTTATATCATTTTTTGAATTAAAATTTTTACCACGTAAAGAATTTTTCAATGAAAGAAATAAATAATAATCTGAAGGGGCAATGTCTGGAGAGTATGAAGGATGAGGTAAAACATCCCAGTCAAATGATAATAATTTATTTCTGACGAGCAAAGACACATGAGGCCTGGCGTTATCGTGATGAAACAAACACCTCGTCTGTTCGCTAATTCTGGCCGTTTTCTGGAAATTGAATCCTATAGATTGTCTAGTTGGAAATAATATTTTGTTGAATTGATCGTTTCCCCTTGCTGAATAGCTAATAATAAACTACCCCCTTCCAGTCTCACCAAATGCATAGAAAAACTTTTTTTGGATGTAGGCCAGGTTTAGCTACAGTATCCAAGCTTCTGTATCCTTGGTTCGAGACCGTTTACGTTGGATATTCTCATAGAGTATCCAAATTTCATCTCCAGTGACAAGTCTCGTCAAAAAAGGTTGGCTATTATGTCATTGGAGAAGAAGATCGCATGTTGAAATTCGCTGAAGTTTATTTGAGTCAGTCAATTTGTAAAAGAAAGAGCGGCTTTAATAAAAAAGTATTAAGAACATTCCGTCTAAATTTTTAAACGAACCATGTTTGATTACTCTCGTTATTTTTCATGCGCTCATCACTTAACATACTCACAATTCTTCGACAGAATGTCAATATTTGCAAGAATTTACATTCATCAATTTGAAAAGGGATTACATACTACGCAATATAAATAGCTCCATATTTCATACAATATCAGATGATAACTGAGGCAAACTAAATAATCTTATAGAACAACAAACTGCCATATTCATACGCAAGATATTGATTAAATCCTTGCGTATTATTTACTTAGTACAAAATATTATTTCAGTCATAGGATGTCAAAATCTCAACATGGGAATCAGAAATCGATTCAAAAGCACACACACAGGAAATATGGAATTGCGGATATTAGATATATTACATAGAGTATCTGAAAACGAAATAACTGGGTCACAAGCAGACGAGGAAGGATAAAAAAAAGAAAAAAGGCAATCCGATGGCCCTCTGGGTGACAATATCGCGAAGACGTACAGCACCCGCCACAAAGAGAGGAAGCAGTTTGAGGAAACCTACGTCCTGCAATAGACCGATAAGATTCGACTCTCGTAATAAAAGATTCACTAGAAAACACACATTTTCCCCAATGTACGAAATTAGCATTTTGGGAAAATTTGCGACACTGCTTGTATAGCATGTTTGAAAAGAATAAATTATCTTTGTTATTAAATTAATCTCATGAAAATATGTCAAGGGCTCTTGTAACCCAAATCAAAGGTTCCGGTGGGACTGGCGGTTACCCTTTCCATGATCGCAGCCTTCCGAAAGCGATATCCAAACGAGACAAGAAGAAATTCCATCGTGTTATTAATATAAATAAACAACAAGATTATTTCTTCGCCGAGAAATCCTCGAAATTGGATATCGTGAAAATTTAATTTCGAACCTTACCATTGAAAGAGGAATTATTTAGTATTTCAAAATTAATATTTTTTAACCATCTCCCTCCTATTACACGTTATTAAAATACATTTGAGCTCATCTTTAAACTTAACATTAATATACAGGATGTTTGGTAACATAGAAACGTAGCAAAAGATCCCCACACCCTGTATAGACAAAGTTCTTATGTGACCGACATAATTATCTTTATACGGTCTATATAAAATATATACTGTATTAACCAGCTAAGTCCCATAAGCGTCTATAGACGCGGCCGTAAAAATATCGCCACAGGCCATAAGCGTATATAGCCGCAAGCATCATATTTTTAGGTTTAATTGATTAGTGACATTTCTTAAAATGTTTAAAAAAATATGATGACTGAATTTGTTAATAATTCTTGTTTATATGTAAAAAATAAGAATGTTTGGAATTTTATAGTAAGGGAGACAAATTACTGGCTAATTATTAAAAAATGATTTTTTTATCAAAACATTAAATTTTGATTTTTTTTATGAGAGCAAAGAGAGATTCATGAGCAAATTTATCAATATTTAAAAATTATATTTTATAATCACATCAATGCATAATTTTTTAGAGCTGATAATCAGTCTATAACTAGATCGTGACAATTTATTATATTGCATTGAATATCACGTAAAATTGAATTCCAAACGGCAATTAGAGAGAAAAAAAGAGAGAATCGTTCATAGTCTCTATGTCTCTGTCGCACACATGATATATATATATATATATATATATATAGCATAAAGCAAGCACTAGACCAGTCGCTTGCCTATTTTATTATATACTACACAAACATAGCTTCATCTTTTAGCTAACCATTTTCATTATATGAAAAGTGAAATGGAAAAAAAAACAAGTAAACACAGAATACAAGCCTTTGGAAAATATCAAGCCAGGCAATGGGCAAAAATATAATGAAAATCCTTAACAAATGGTAAAAAAGCATTGCATAAAATCATCTTTTCCTGGGAGCTATCAAATTTCAAATATACCGTGTGAGAATAAATATTGATACTTTTCCTATCTCAAAATGTTTGATATTGTGATATTTTTCCTTAGTTTGAATTTTGAATTAATATTGGTTAAAACTAATTTTGGGAATTTATCTATTATATGCAAATGTACTAATTAATCACAAGTCTGTCGATCATAGATTTGCATGTTTGAATACAACTTTAATCTATACAGTGGTAACTTAATAGTTAAAATCAAATCAATTCAATGATCAGGGTACTAAATTCATGATAATAGCAGAGCATTTCTAATCTATTCACATATGATATATAAATTAGCAATATTTCAAATGAAATATGACATCTTTATATAAATTGTGAACTTGAACTGAGACTAATCAAATGGAGCGTTCAGCTAAATGAAAGCACATTCTATTTCATGACTTTCGTTAAGTTTATGTTCTAGCATGGCGTATATTTTTCTTGAATTTAGCTCACGTTTTAATGAAAGTATTGAAATACCTTGTATGTTACCATTTATGTGCTAGAAGCATATATGTATTTGTATCTAAGTAATAAAACCCATTCTGCCCATGAGAAACGTCTTGTTTTACAGTAAAACAAATCGAAAATGCCTCACCGACGATTACAGATAAATCATTTTTCGTGTCTGTTTTCAATTTTGCAATCATGGTACAGCAAAGGCTCTTCTCGAGAAGGATATCTAAATCAAGGCACGTTCGCCTTACGTGGGTCTGGGAAAGAATTCATAGAACAACAGGCACCGAGCAAAGAAAATGTCCGTAATGCGAACGTACATTAGAGTGATATCTCTTCGGAAACTTATTGTTAGGGGATGGTACAATAACCGCAGAGCTCCCCTGAAATATAATACTTGTAAAATAAACATAGCAAAATTACGATTGAGGTTTTCACGTTCCAACGGGAAATGTCACAGCTGAGTAAACCGGCGACCGAGCGCTGCCGCTTCCGCCAAACAGGGCTGGGAAATATTCCCGTTCCACCCCCCTACTTCCTTCTATTTTACTTGGATGTCTGCAAGAATTGTTTGATCTTCTCAATGGATCTATTCATTTGATAAAATCCCTGAAAAAAAAACCCGCGTAATATATACACGTCAACACAATAATACAAAATTGAAAAACTAGCGATAACTTGTAACCAAAACGACCATTTAATTGTATTCCTACAACACGTTATTAATAAAACTGTCATCAAACATTCTATGCATTCTGGAAAAATACAAGGCCAATATTAGCTCAATCAAACTAGCTAAATATTGAATTATAACAAAAGTAAATTTTGCTATGTCTGAATAAACAGTTGATAAGGATTTGATGAAAATGGCATCTGAAAACGCTCAAAATTCAGAGAACGATGGTGCAAATTGAAGCAATAAAGTTGTTAAAAATTACATAGGCTTGGTTAAGTAATTGGAGTTATTCTTTTTAAATGCAAATCCTTCAACTGAAAGCAGCATCAAATTATTGAAGATCTTCACAAGTACTTAAAGTTATAAAGAACTCTTAACCAACAGCAAAATAAAAAATGCTAAACAATATAGCACTGAAAATGGAAAAATGTCAGCAATTAAAAAAAGTCCTCCCTTTAATAACGATTGATATTGATAATGATTTTTAGTATTTTTGATAATTCTTCAATGAACATGTAGATTTAAAATGATAATACGAGGCATATCCCGAAAGTTAGTATACTAGTTTTTTTATATTTTTTTAGAAAAGTGTATTTGAAAAAAAATGCAGAATATTGTTGATACACTTGTTAATTATTTTTCGACATAATCACTACCATTCAATGTATCTGGCGAGCCTTAGCACAAGCTTCTTTATGTCTTCTAAGGGTGCATTGATGGTCTCTCCATGAGGCAGAAATTCGACCAAAATTATGCCTTTTCAGTCCCGAAACACTGAGGTCATGATTTTTTGTCCGAAATTGTAGTTTTGAATTTTTTAACAGATGAGGAATTAATGTGATATCACTGTAACGACTGCCTTTTTGACTCGGACGTGTAATGAGACAAACAATTTTTATCTTCAGTCACAATAGAGCTCAGAAAATCTTCATCTTCCAATTCTTTCAATTTATTTCATACCGACATCTTTCACGCAACTGGACATTACAACATGATTTTATATACTACAGTATTTTTGCTATGTTCGCATTGCCAAGAGATCCCCTTCTATATAGCGCAAAGCAACCAATAAACCAGTAGCTTTCCTATTTTATTACATATTACATAAAAACTGCTTAATCTTTTAGCTAACAATTTCTGTAAGCAAATGGAAATAAAGTAATGCATAAAATAAGCCTTTTATAGAAACTGAAAAGCTTCACCTTTACCACACGAGGCTCTCACGCATTTTTTTCTTTGTCTGGATTTAAACCTCATTTAATACACAAAGTCAATAATACATTTATGAATAGAGCATCAATTGATATATTTATCAATCATTGATCGATCTTATAACTCAATGGCATCTCCATAAAGGCTTGAATTAAATTAACAATTTGAATTATAAAAACTATTTGTCTAATTTGATCGATCGTAAGTGCGGCATCTTCATGATTTAAGAACTCTGTTGAGCCTTCAACTACGCACTCCGACGGTAAGCCGAATCTATACAATTCACAAAAGCGAGGCTCTAACCAGTTACTCTTAGATCACAGATAGTATTTCAAAGAGGATTAGTAATATGCTAATGTTTTGCTTACAAGACAATTTGCAGACGGGAGCTTACAAAACAATAAAGTACCACCCAATCTATATGCAAATAGAAAATCTTTACATATAGAATACTTTCGTTTCTATTTCGAGCATTTTGTATAAATGATAAGTCATTTATTCACTGCCACACGCAAATCTACATATAAATTTGATTTTTTTGTGCCTTAATCTGAGTTTGTATAAAGCCGTTTACCGGATTTAATAAATGAGCTTCGGGCCTTGAACTTTCATGTTGATATAGGTCAGACTCTATCGATGAAACTTGGCCACTCATTTTACTTCCTTACTGCGGAAACTCCAATAAAACTTTTCTCATATTTTTATTTTTCATCTTTGTGATCTAAGAGAATAAAATACCAATTAAAATAACTGAAATATTTTTAATCTATACACATCTGCATTATATACCATACTACCAAGCATGCCTCATGGAAAAAATATTATCTAATCAATCATATCAAAGATATGACTACAAACGCAAATTAACAAATTTATTAATATCAAAGTATGATTTTATGCAGTTTGTCAAACAATAAGCATTTAGGGAATCGATTATAAAACTAAATTTGTGATGGCATCGAGGGTAAATTCCATAAGCTATATAACCCTTGTGATTATAAATGAGCACATATATAAAAATAAATCATTATAAGAAGTTCTTAAAAAAGCTACGTTTAGTCTTTTAGCACTGTCTTCACTGAGCAGACTTTATAACATCGATGACACTGAATAGATTCATTTGAACCGCTTAGACTCAACTCAACTAAATTTAGATGATAATAGAATCGTTGTAAGATCAAGATAACACAGGGTTAGGGATATTATTAAGGACGCCAAGCATTTGAATCTGGATAACTGAAAGCATGAGGCTCAAGATATATGTATATAATGAATTTTACTGACAACGACTAAAACTTTTTTAAGGGATGTATAACTTAACAGCATTTTATTACTTGAATCCACCAGATCAAGTGTTACCAAATTTACTATATTTTAAAGATCAGTTTTTTTACACTATAAGGCAATAAAAGCATTAATTTACAGCTCCTCTACTTAAAATTAACTTCGCTTGAAGGTTTTTAAAAACCAAAATTTTACGTGACGTGAGATTCCAGAGTCGAATTAACGCATGAGAGAATGGCCTTCCTCTCCAATGTAAATGTTTGGTCAATTGCAATTCATTCTTTGACAGGGCATATGATGAACAGTGGGATTAATACTGAGCTCCACCTGATTCCTGCTGATCATATAGGAAATTTTCTTCATATTCACCTCGAATAACTCTTCGAAGTTCCTATTTCTACAAAATTGAAGGATCTACTTCCCTACAAAAAAATCAGACAAGTGCACACCAAGGCTAGATAGAGACAATCGCGCCTTTATTTATGCCACACAATGTATGGCCATTGAAAGCAGACTTTGTCTTTGTTTTGACTCCAAATTAAAGTTACAATTGAAAAGCAGAAGAAAATATAAACTTGAATATAAAAGCTTTAAAAATTCATCGAAGAAAGAAAATTTTACTACAAATATGGAGCGGCCAGTAGCCGTAGTAGTTGTTTTCGATTTCAATGTACATTCCAAGTTATAAAGAAACTACACATCTCATTGAAAATTTCAAACACAAATATATTTAGTTACAACATAGGTTTCATAAAATTTAGAAATGATTGACGAAACACGTTTTTATAAATATATATTACCAAATGAGTGTACAAAAATAAGTGTATTTTGAAAAATCCGCGAATATTCATATTTAAAGGAAAACATTTGTACGTCGGAAATACTGATATCAATGAAACTACTGTTTACATTAATAAAAACTCCAATATGAATCACCATGCTAAAAGTTTTATTCAACGTTCATTTAATTACAAAAGTAACTTAATCCTTTCATATTCACAAAGACCGTGTGACGTATCCGTGTGGAGGGTCGTCGCCATCGAATAATTCACATCGAGTTTTGATTACTATTGTTTGCCCGGTTGAGTTATTGACGCGTTTAATATGAACTCTTGTTAAACTTTACATGGACATTCGCCATGACCGGTGCAAATTTATCTCGTCGATCTCCAATGTCTCCCATCCCGAATCGACGTTCGCTCCTTCGGGATGGGGTCGAAGAAAGCGTGTTTCGTATGGAAGATTAATTAGTAAATCAATCACACCGCACCTGCCGTTTCATTCCGGTAATTCTGGAAAATCCTGTTCGATCGGATGCTGTGCATAGAGTAGGACGTTTTTGCGGTCCAATTTAGCTCGGCCTCTGCGTCGTTAGATGCGGTCACTCAACCTATCAATGAGCTTTAGCTATTTTGGTTAATTGGGTAGATATTTCCACCTGATTGACAACCAAACACAAATTTATTCCTGATTAAAGGTTCACCAGAGAGCCAACGACAACGTTGTTTACTCCAATAAAGGATTAAGGGCACTAAAAACCCAGATAAAAAACGCACACGAAATACTCGTCATATTCAGCAATTGCTTCATTAGTGTATCCAATAACTTTTTCGCAGTTCTCAGCGTTTTCGTATCAAATTTTTTTTAAGTTCAACCGTCTGACTTCAAACTGACGGCTTAATTTGAGAGCCTGATTACTATATAAACCTTGCAATTGATTCAATTATTAGTTGAATAGTAATATTATATCATCATTCATTTAAGTGTGTACTTATTAATATTTTATCATTGCAATTTTTATCTCTTTGGTTAAACCCCAAATATTGTGATCCCTTGAATTTCTACGAGTGACATACATTTGTATCAATTTTCATGTATCTTATAATAAGCATATTGCATAATGCAACTTAACAAAAAGTTTGTCATATGTTGTTACCATAAGTGAAACTTCTTAGCTCCTAAAAATAAGTTGGTTTTATGCATTTTTTGTTCCCGTTTATTAACGAAAATTATTAGCTAAAAGAGTAACATGTGTTTATGTAGTATATAATAAAATAGTTAAGCTACTTATCTAGGATTCCTCATTTCACCTCTTCTATTAGTTAAAACGGAAAGAAATGTCATTTTTTTGTTATTTGGAGAAAAAAAAATTTATAATATAAGCTGTACAATATTACACAATTAAATAATTTTTATTGCTATTTATAATCGCCCTACATTTATTAAGGTAGCTTTTTAATGCCTATTTCGTAGAATTCGACCGGTTTTCCACTAAAGTACAAATGATTTTTCACTTATTCCACAAAAGTGATTTTTTTATCGCGAAGCGAATTTTCTAATGACTTGAAAATATGATAGTCTGAAGGTGCAATATCAGGAGAATATGGTGGACGTTGCAGCACTTCCAAATCCAGCTCCCTTATTTTGTTCTGCATAATCCTTGCTGCATATGGTCTTGCATTAATATGCTGTAATATTGCTGTAAAACACAAAGAAAGACCTTTTTCAAGGATAATGACGGTCGAGGTGTAAAAACAGGTACATGATTTGAAGAAAGCCACTATTTTTTCCTTCCCGGGATGTTGTAGAAGACCCACTTCTCATCTTCAGTAACGATCCTTCTTCGTCCTGATTTTGGTTTATTTTTTAAATCTCTGTCGCCACTTTTGAATTTTTTGAACCATGTATGGCATTTTCGATTATTCAATATGTAGCCATATGTATCACAGATGCTCTGGATAGCTTCTTTTGCTTTTAATCATTTGTCGAATAAAAACAGTAAACAAGATCGCAAATGGGTCTCATCCTATTTTGGCTTGGATATTTTCACTATGGCTAAAAAAATATGGAAATATTTGAATATGTAAGACAAATAACAGAGCTTCAAAATGACACCAACTTTGACGTATTTACTCGACAGCAACCCGAAGGCAAACTGACGGCAAAGGACGCAACCAAAAAAATGACATTACTTTCCGCTTTATCTAATATATTTATGATTTTTTCCCCCGATAAATAATACTGAATCGATCTAAATAAATGATAATCAGAACGAGCAAGATTATTTTAATTTGTTTTCGATCATCTTTGATTTATGGGGTTGCGTATTATCATGTTGCTAAAGAATTTGGTGACGATTGACTACACCTGACCTCTTCGTACTCAACGCCACTTTTAAAATTTCTAATTATGAACAATAAATCTTCCTTGTTATAGTTTGACCATATGGAAAGACTTTAAGTTAAATTATCCTTTAGGAGTCCCACTATACATTTAAAAGAGCCATTTTACTGTTAGACTCGGTTGAGGGGTTGGTTTCTTTATCTGCCCCTTTAAAGTATTTTGAGTTTTTGATTAGAGTATAACACCCTGGTACCAAAAAGTAACTTTAAACGGCTGATATAATAATACCGCAGTTACTGTCAATTCATTAACATCAGATGTTCGATACTCGATTTTTATTAAATTTTCTTGAATTCATGAAATCTTTTATTTTATTAAAATCACAAATGCATTTTGCATTTAATATTTTGTGCGGGAAAGACTAATTGGGTCAAAGTGGTCTAATCCCAGTGAGTTGATCAAATTTGCTATTAGCTATCTACTGCATTTATGCAATAGATGTTTGCATTGTCGTCATCAAACCGATGAAAATCAAAGCTCAAATACATCTCCAATCGATTTTCATGCATCTCAAATAATTCCTATTTAAACAATAAATCAATGTGACTGAATCTAAAAGATGATTTTATTTTATTTTTTTATAAAAAAAACTTAAGATATTTGCGCTAATGTGATTATCGCTGCAAATGATGGCAGATATTAAAAAAGGCGCGTTTGTTAATTTTTTAATACTAATTATATAAAATCTTATCAATTTAATTATGATGGCAAGCTTCATTTATTGATTTTTATTTGGGAGCATTTGACTTTTTGAACTTTTGATCAATTTATCCTTCAAAGGATTTCATTCGGTCGATGAATGTCAGCATTTTGAATAGCGTTGGTAGCAACCTTTCCGAGAAGCCTTAACGTGCCAAGAGTGCATCCATTTTAATTTGGAATTAAATTTTACAACCGCCATAATTCACATGAAATTAATCATTTAATGTGCTTGCGTTGGATTTGAGCGTGACCATCGCTTAAGTGAAAATTACCACGAACGCGGTGCAAAAATAATTAATAGAGGACAAATTAAGGCTTTTATTAATCATTCAACCGAAACCCCAAACGATCCTAATCTAATCAATATTTTAATGCCGATATCAAAATATCCGAAGCGCAAATGTGTGTTGGTTTAATCATTTTTCCCTGCATGTATATTTTTAAATCAGGATGTTGAGTAATCCATAAAGTATGACACAAAAGACCAGCGAACCGATAAATTATCCGTTTTTCGCTAAGCAAAAATACGATGCTCAGTAGCATTGCACATGCACTCCCGCTGCATTTTCATTGCTAAATAATTGAAAATCACTCTTATTATTTCAGATGTGCTCCATACTGAATGCGCAGTCTGAATATAGATTAATCCAATGTGCTCGAGTGCATACCTGCATATCTTCCAACGGCGCCGTTATCTTCTCAAGCAATTTACAAAGCATTGAACAAAAACCATTTCATTACAGCCGAATGGTTCTCACTATGGGCGGAACCGCAAAATGCTTCGTTATCTTAAAGCGAAAACTCCAAAGTCCCTTTGATAATATTTTTCTCGCTTTAATCACCCGAGAAGCCCCAAAGGCGCTTAATGCTACTCGATAAATGGATTTTTTAACGCAATCTAAGAAAATCATCTAAAAATGCTTAAGAGGAATATAAAATTACCCCTTGACCACCATTTAATATTTTTAATAAAATATACATTACTAAACATATTGAGAAGTGAGTTCCTGGGTTCTTGTTATAAAAATTTAGACTCAATTCTTCCTCAGTATATCAAAACGCGAATGGAAGAAAGAAGAAATGCAACGCGTCTAGTGCTCCTCATATCCAATTGTTTAAAAGGTTTAAGAAAAACTAGGATAAAATGGATTAAAGTGATTATAAAATAGTAATTTATGATACCACGTCCTTAAAAATCATAGAAAATGTTACTGCAGATAGGATTTCTTTTGCTCAAAAACAACTTCAAGTTTATCAACCTCAAGCTGACTATAAAGAGTTACTGAATCTTTCCATCATTTACTTGGGAGGAATTCCTGAAAAACGTTTTTCATTGAGGAGAACTGCTGGTCTTTACCTTGCTAAATTGATGGCCAAAGCTATTTGTTACTTGATTTTTTTTATTTAAACTGACGAAAAAGGAAATGAAATCAGTGAAAGATATTTGTCTTTTCACAGTTGTAATAATATAAATGAAATACTACTTTCAAGCTCCTGTCGGATATTCAACACCAAGAAACGATTTACAATTATTTAAAGACCTGGTATCCTTTAAAAATATAAACCAAACAATGACCAAAGTTGCCATGAAAAAATACTGGGCTATTTATGGTACCTGTCGATTTGGTGTCTTTTGTATTTTTTGACGACAAATTTTCAGATAAGCAAAGTATGGTAAATGCACTAAGAATCAAAGGTGTAGAAGATTGCCTGAAAATAAAAAGCATTGATGTCGAACACATCACCGAAAAAAAGCATAGAAGGCTTTGTGACTAGCCATTCTTTCCGATTTTTCCAGATACTAGGTATCTCATTATAATTTTTTAATTTTTGAACCCCCTAATTTACGAGAAAACGCGTTGTGCAACAACGGAGGCTACTTCTCGCCTTTTTTTTTCAGTGACGGGATAAAAGTGGAGTGAAGTTTCCCATCTGATGGAATAAATATACCTCTAATGAAGGAAACTGTCCAGAAAAATATGACACTCCATTTGTATTTTTAAATATCACTAATAAATTTATACAGCAAAATTCCGGGTTATATTTGAATTGCTCTTATGTACATAAAAAAATACTCGGATATTCGAAAATTTTACCAATATCATATTCGTTATTCGAATAATTGATTTTACGAATATTTGGGACCCTTTTTTTTTGAAGTCGATCATACATAGGTATTTTTTTAATTTTATTCTTAAAAAATTGTAATACTAAATAATATTCAAGCGTTCGTAAATAATAAACTGCTTATTCATCTTGTGTCGTTTTCATCATTGTATTAATTTTTCCTGCCATAAAAAGCCAAGGGATGAATGGTGAGTACCTACTCAATAGATTACCCTAATTCTCAGAAGTCTAGCAGATCAGAACTTTGAAGCAGGTGTATATATCATAATCACGTAACCAAAAACAAAACAACTGAATAAAAATACTGTCGAGGTGAATTCGGTCCATGGATGCTGCATCCACAACTTTCATAGATTCTCTGGTATGTATGTACGTAAATAACAACTGTTAGAATCTATAACTAGTCTATTAAAAAATATGGATAGCAATGCTATTTGTGAAAATTTTACTCGAAGTCCGTACGTATTTTTTTTAGATTTTTTTAAGATTTTAGATGTCTGATGATATTTCTCTTGAACCAATCATGGTGATTAAATATTTGAATGAAGTTTTGTAACCACACGAAGGGCAGAAGGGGTCCAATCAGTTTTGCTGCGAATTTAAAATAAATCCGTATTCAAAATATATCCGTGTGAAGCTAAGCATATGAAGGGGATTCACCTTTATCAATCACAATTAAGATAAAACGTTCACCAGTTGCACCTTTACAATAGGGCCCACATAGAGCCTCTCCTGAAATGTTAATACCCCCGGAGCAAAGAGCCTAGATTACCTCAGGCCTGGTTGGATTATGTGGGATGGAAGACTTGACCTCCAGATATTCAGTTTACAAAGGGACAACCACAAAAGCGGATGTCACAAACCTTCACACCTGTGGGATATCAAAGGCGCCGATTATCGTGCCAGATTAACGTATATGAGCTGTTTGTTTATCAGTTTTCCTCAAATTTCATTAGCACTCTTGTTAATTAACCCATTGTGTCGTCACAAGCCTCAAACTGGGTTCTTCTTTGATCACTACTTAATTAAGGGCTTTTTTCGTAATGGAAACGCAAATTCTTCGATGGAAATTGCTTCAAATATTATTAAATAGATCGATCAAAAGCCTTTGCGAGCCTTTAATCGACCTAAGCGAATTTATAATTGCTTCGAATCAAGTATGAAAATTTGTTAAGCATTCACTATTTTCGCTATAATAATAATAACGTTATATTAAAAACATACTTTTGATTATGTTTGACTTTCCACTTTCAAACTTTGAGCTCAGAATGAAGCATTGGCAAACGATCGGCCATCTTAGTCTGAAATCTCAAGCGAATAAAAGTTTACTTTGTTTCGAACAAAGTTTTCTGTTTGGACTACTTTATATAGTATTGACACGACCAATCATCCTATTATTTTATATGATCTTCGAACGATGAAGCCTCAACTTCTCCAAACAATAATTTTCATGCAATCGTTAAAAATGATTTTTCAACCATATTCGTTCAGCAAATTCAATATCTATCGTCACGACATCAACATGCTTTCTAAATGACATAACACGTCATTAATTATCGATGCTTATTCGAAAATAACGTTGACAGCGATTAGTTTGATCGTTAACAATCAGAAATTTCATGCAATTCATCATAATGTATCCCATGATATGCGCTGTGGTATTTCAATTAAATGATTGCTTCTTCATGCGAAAGAGCATTACAAAGCTGAATATTTCAGAAGTGTAATAAATACCCAGTGGTCTTAAATTAATTAAAATATTATACATGATGTATTTCAATATTAATCGCCTACCGAAAAATTTAGTATTATGCTATACCAAATGGGAAGGGAAGGCTTAAGGCAATCATTTTAACCTATATTTAAAGCCTTAAATAAAGCTCACAAGGATTAATTGTGCTAAATTTTTAAATTTAAATTTAATTGGCAATTTACAACGCTTAATAAATATAACAAGGCAGAAAAATAACGCTTTAAATAAATTGAAATCAAATATCATCGGACTGTTTTGCGATTATAATTGTTCTATACAAATTATTCTTTAGATCTAAGTAAAAAAACGACATAATTGACAATTGAAATTCAAATTATGCATTTGTGAACATTTTGTGATGATTTAGCACATAGAATAAGCATAAATTTTCATCCAAAAATATGCAGAAAATCTAACTGCACCTCTTGTTAAACCTTACTGCAAGTCTTATTAAGTACTTGGAACATGCTTTAAACCGCATTTTCTAAACTCCACAACAAAAGTATATACAAGTAAATCTGCTGATGAATTTTATTATAATAAGCTATCGAAGGATTTAAAAATAGATGTAAAGGTTGAAACTCTTCTAGATATATCGTATCTTTCCAGCATTTTCGACAATCAAAAAATAGGGACACTTACCTGAATGCTTCCTGACGATCTTCACGACTTCCTGTGTGGATGTAGTAGCAAATAACACTTTAAAATCAATCACCCTTAAAATTATCAGTCTGGATCGCTTGGAGTATTGCACATTGTAACAATAAAATCTACAAATAATTCAAATACAATTTCAACACGACCATACCAGTTTGATGCCGACCGATTACTATTTGACATAATTTTAATGCTTGACAATTTTCTTTCTTTAACGCTATTTCAACTACAGATATCAAAATATAACTTTGAATTTTGTATATGAATGTACAATATAGGCATTTATTAAAATAATTGTGCAGTTTTTCCATATTAATATTATTTAATATTGATTATACATCAGCATTCAGCCAATAGGGTATTCAAACATACAAAAAAAAAGCTAAAAACCCATCTCGACCTGCTTGATGTTTGATGCTTGATGCCAGTCTAGCAGAAGAGAACAAAGAACACTGAAGATGCTCCAAAACAATGGATCATTCTGCTAGATTTAAGACATATGTAACATCCTCTTTACATAAGGACACAGCCGCAGGACTCTTCTCATACAGGACAAATTATTCATAGCTATTTAGCCTACTGAATGTCCAAATGGGACAGATTGAAGTAGAAAGTTTTTTTGTGTTTGCACTACAGGCAATTAATCTGGAAACGTCTAGCAAAAAAAAATAAAGAGTTCATAGTCATTCTCGCCAACTGCTATGTAACAGGAATATCCTTGGTACTTTTTATTCATTTTCTTGCTTGATAAATCCAATAATTGCATAAAACATATTTGCTTTGGACTACAAAAATATTAAAATTAGACAATAATTTATTGGGTTAATGTCTTATGAATGGACATATTTTAGACATTTTTTACTCAATGAGAAGAGTTTTCGGTTCGCCGTAGCAAGTATGTACAGTGTCTAAATTAAACTACGGAGATGAAAATATGATGTCTTTTTTAGGGCTGAAAATTACTGAAGATTTAATTAGCGATCAAAGAAAAATTAAAAATCCAAAAAATGCAATATCTTCAGGCCTTCAAATGTAGGGCGAAATTTAATATTCCTGCAAAATAATGACCCCAAATACACTGAAATGCTCTGTACAATTTTTTTAAATCATAAAAAAACGATCTAGTATTTAAAAAAATAATAGTCTTAATTTAATTTAATTGTCATTTGATCAATCTTTTCGTAGCAAAAACGTTTTTATTGGCGAATTAGAGCATATAAGATTCGCCAACATATTCCGACATGTTCTTCTGAGCCCATAGATTTGAATGATACAATTCGTGCCATCGGATGAGCGATGATATTAAGTCAATTAATATCAATTTTCTAGTTCACATCTCGCTTAGAAAATATTATTCGTGACCCGAATGTGGGTGAACGCAGTACTCTAATAACATTTCCTTTATCAAATCCATACACAGCCAATATTGATAGCATGACCTATTTAACAGCTCTTTAATAAATATTAATATATGGCAACGTTCGACGAGGATCGTATCGTGGAAATTCGTGTTTTTAATCTTGGTAATAAATTATTTCTGCCTTGAGTGTGTCCTTTTGGCACCTGAAAACTATTAAGGGTTCGGTCCGCTTAAATGAAATTTTTAAAACGACGCTGGAACCGGTAATGGTTTTTAGATTGTAAATTACGAGATATGCTTCCGTGCACGTACACGAGTCAAAGATTTTTTAAAGGCGGGTTCATGTTTAGCAATTTTAATTCGGTACACCCCAACGCAGAATAAGGGATGAAATTAATTAAATTCGGGCTATTATTTTCATTGGAATCTGTCATTCCATGTGGGCTTGTTTATATGTGTCGCTCGTATTTCGACGTTTGCGTAAACAATTTAAAAATGTCGCACGTACTCTGGATCCACATCCAGACGTAATCCGACATTTTGTGACGTAACTTCTCAATTAGAGTTGGGAAGAAAAATAGGACGGGAAGAATTCCAGAACGAACGACAGATATACTGACCAGACCAAGATTGTTCTTGTGAATAAAACATAGGGGTGGAAATAGATCCGATTCTCACAGGATATAAAACTCTATCTGTACTACTTCAGAGTAAGTTATACTTTTTGATGTAAATCACTTTTTACCAGAAAATAAAATCTGATGCGGATGTTAATTTTATTTAACATGCGAATCAGCAGATTTCATATTTTTGATCTTATCTTCAATAATAAAACTTGTCATCAATAATCACTTTTCTGGGATCAAACCTTATGTGCTGAAGCTATGAGATCTAATCAAGAAGCCATGGATTTAAGTCCTTTGGGCAGGGCATGTATCATAGAAGTAGGGATTACAATTATTCGTCATTATCAACTATTCGAATATCGAATAGTAAAATATGCACTATCCGGATATATTCGGATATCCGAATAGTTTTTGAAGTATGAAAATAACGAACATTACCTTTGAAAACGAGCGTATTTTTATCATTTATTGAAACTTGAAAATTCATATTTTAAATATAACAGAGCATTAAATGTTTGTTGTTTGTTCTTAATTTAGTTTTAGTTTGTCCTGCCTTTGAAAATGCTCGTTCAGTAGCTGTATACGTTGGTTTTATTGTTAGAAGTGTATTAAACAACACGTCCAACTTTTCTATCTTTCTATATTTATCTAAATATTTGAAATCTGTTTTCAGGTTATTTGTACTGTCATATTTCTTCGTTTTCGTGAGAAACAAAATTGAATTTTGCATTTCATGATGCAATTTTGAAATTGAAAGAGAATGAGGTGTTATTTCCACACCATATAAGATATTCATAGCACCAGAGCTCGGGGAAAGCAAAAAAACAATATCCCTAAGCAATGGTTTCACTCAGGTAGTGAAAACCCCAGTATTCGTGTGATCTTTCGTTGATTTGGTAAAATATTATATTAACACTTTGACGTACACAGCCGTCAAATCCCGTCATGAATCAGCAGATAATACTTGCTTTTTGCACCAGATAAGTCTATGCATACCGTTTTCGTGGACACTTCAAATCTTATTTCACATCGATGAAACTCATCAAAACGAAAACAACCTGAAGCGAGTCAAAAACTCTCAAACTTCTCTGAGAATAGAAATGAGGCAGATAACGCTACTGTCAACAATCAATGTCATTGATTCAAAACAATAATAATTGTGTGTTTTAGCGATGGTTTAACTCCAATTTTACGTTCATAAATTGCGAAAATCGTTATTCCAGACGTGTGTAAACCGGGCAAAAATCGTTACGAATACTATTCGGATATTTTCCCAAATATCCGAATATAGAATAGTTTGAAAACTAGCGAATATATCCGGATAGCGAATATCCGAATATCCGGATTGGAATCCCTACATAGAAGTCATCAAACCTAAGCAATTGGTGAAAGAAGATTCACAACAGATGAAAATAGCATAATTTGTTGTCGGTATGACTGTGTTAGTCACAAAAACCATATTAACTATTTAATAATTAACGTTGGTTGGTAAATGTATTGCCATCCAACATACCAATTTCCAGCTATTGGATATTATAAAGTGAAACCGATGATAGTTGCTCAAGAGTCAAAAATTAAATAAATACTCCATACTCCATCGGCAAACTTTATAAGGACCTTTATGAAAAGTCACAAATTCCACCAAACTAAGTATTTCTAATTTTACTTTAGTACTTAATGAACTATCAATTACAGGCTACTAATTTATGTCTAAATATCGATTAACATAACGCAGTTATACTACTTTTTTTAATAATTGTCTATTTTTCGCAGTTCTATTCACAGAATGTTGAAAAAAATGGATATCTAGAACGCTGCGTTGCCTTCGATGCTGCGATGTTTCACCGCGTTATTCAGCTACAAAAATCGCACCAGGAGGGATCACTCGGATGCGATGCATCACGTTAACCTCGATGATGATCTCTGTGCCGATTGACAAGGAATAAACTCTATTGAAGAGGGCTCGGTTCTTTATATTCTTCGGTGATGTGATGTTATAAGAAAGATTCTAAAGGAAATGGGAGACAATTAAAATATTGAATATAGGCAGAGATTAACCAACTTATTCAAAACTCTAACGGTATTCCAGTGGATTCAATGAGCTCTCCCCATCTGTTTTATGGAGGGCGATGTCTTAACAATAATTCACATTGCCAGATCATTTTATACTAAAATATTTATAGGAAACATTGGTCCATGCTACAACGTTCATGTTTTCTATCAATTATTGTCCAAAATCGACAATAGCACCCACATTAGCAAAATTCATAAAATATCTTAGATTGCCTGCAGTAACACCAAGATAACGGCGTATCGAAAGAGCCGTAATTTCAAGGAGGTCTTTAGAAGTCGAAATTGAGGTCGGTTAATATCTTGGAATTTAGTGGAACGTGGTGTATTATAGGGATACCTCGTTGTACGCTCTTTCAGACTCGTTATTCATTGCTTTCATAGCCCCTAATCAGGTCAGGCGATTTGCTTACGTTCGCATTGAGCGCTTCCTCTATTTGTGGCAACCGGCAATAAGGGAAAGATTTACCCTATTGTTTTACAATACGCCGATTCATAATGATCTTCGCATAACGGCTTAACTGACGACGATCAAAAACTAAATTTATTTGTATAACTTCTGACATAAGATTCGCATTATGGCTTGAACCGGAAGATCTTTCCAACAGACAATTATAATAAGAGCTATTCGTAAATAAAACTTATAATTGAAGCGATATTTTGAGCTGATATTATTTTTTTTAATAATGGCTCAATAGAAAAATAACCAAAATCACAATAACATATCAATTACTGATTCCGACATTTCCTCCGCTTTAGCGCTTACTCTTCTAACCGAACAACTTCCCGAGGCCAAGACGCTTGGTCGGACCCCAAGAAGACTCTCTCAGAAATTATTCATGGCTAACTCTGTAACTAAGCTCAACCTGAGACTGACTCACTGTGGATAATCGCCTCTTTTATACCCAACCTCAAAATTGCGCATCTTTCTTAGGAATGGAATTAGGAATTCTCTTCTTTTTAAATAGTTAGAAGAGCTCGTATCATACACCAATTGCATAATATGCACAAGTTAAAGGCAGAGTCGTTAATACCATTCATAAAATGGTACGAATTCAAATATTTGACACCAACAACCGAAGGAAGGAACATAATATTTATCCCTAAACGTATCAAGCCAATATGCAGAAAATTTTAATAAGGATTATTAAAATGCTTTCTTTCATGCTTTTAATTTGAAAAAGGTATACATACAGCAACTGTGTGCACTTAAAAACTATTTTATATTCAAAGGTGGTGCTGCTAAAATGTGGTACCCTCGCAATAATTGTCGCAAACTTACGAGCTAATTACATTAATACCATGAACTCCAATCGTTTGTATGTAGCAAATTTCCTTGCCTGTTTTGCATTTAGCTATTCACTTATAATATTTTAATCTAATTGCATCATTGGCAGTAAAGCAATTTGCTATACTGCCAAGTCTTTTTTTTTTTATAGATTGCTCGATCGATGCTTTCATCTATCTCCTCTATAATAACACAAATATATGCCAGGGATAAATTATCATATCAATTCCTGTTTCTTATACACAAAGTAGCAATTGTATAGTTGTTTTGATAATTAGATAAACACCACAATTTATGTGATATTAACCCCTTCAACGTTTTGATTCACTGTTAAAAGTGGCATCCGTAGTGAAGCGATCTTTTCGCCCTTTCGATATTTTTGCGTCATATCCAGTATACGAAAATAGTATATCATCAAGTTCGAACAAGTCAGTTCCCGAGATGAATTATTCTTACATTTAACATACACAACACTGCGATCGGACATATCCGTCATTTTCTATTGAGGTTTTCTTAACTTTCACAGTGCGGATATATCCGTCATACCCACTTCGCATGGACTTTGGTCTTGACGGATATATACGTCATATCCACTTAAGGGGTTAAACAATAAATGTAATAAATTAGCCTATATTTTAAAATAATAATGGTTTATCGCACTTCTGACACCAGTGAAACGTGAAACAAGGGAGCTCTCCGCTTACACATGGATTAGTTATTCTATTGAAGCCAAGTGGTAGGATGAAGGTAGTTGGATGACATCAACGAGATTATTACTAAGCATGATAGCGATAATACTTCTTCCAGCAGACAAAGCTATATAATAATAAATATTTTTAGTTCAATCTCCCAATCATTAATTATGATAAAAATATTGTGATTATTCGCCAAATTAATCGGTCATCACTTCTTTTGATTCTTCATAGTTCATCACCTCTTGTTAAGATTATTTTCTCATATTCTAAAATATAAAGTAATTCGTGAGATTTCTAGAATGTATTTTGAGTGGTTCAGTTGTTCAAGCCCACAGCACTGAATGACAGCCTCAACTTTGGCAAACATATGTACCAGTGCATTGTTATTTAAAAGCAGCACGTCTTTTGAGAGCTTTCCTCGTCTTTTCTCTTTGATGGCCTCTCGCAAAGAAGTAATTGTGTGAGCATAAGACTGTCCTATATAACGTCTTGTATTTCCACTGCATGGATTCCATTCTTAACTCATGGTCTCTGTAGTAAACAAAAGTTAAGCATCATATCACGCTAGACAAAATGATCCAATGCCTTACTACATAACTATAAGCTCCCTTGACATTTATTTTGCAAATATCTAAAATCCCGCTTGAATATCAAACTATCCCGGAACTTCAGCGAAAGCTATCGATCAACACATTTATAACTTCTTTAGGCATGCATCTTATGTTATTTTATAAAATCATTTTCATATGCATATAAATACATTTTTCATCATTTACAGGAAATCGTTTCTACTTGCAATTTTTAGCATTAGTATCTTATTTAGGAATTGTCTTTCAATCCACTGTCAATATTTTGTTTAAACATTATAAAAAGATTACGCTGTATTTGTGTAATATATAATAAAATAGGCAAGCTGCTAGTGAAGAGGGCGACACTACAAACGATCCTCTTTCTCTTTCCGACCAACTGCCGATTGTAGTTTCCCTTTTCGTGACGTTTAATCCACTTTGCCCCACCGCACCAACACAAATTTCCTAATATATTTCATATTATTAAAACGCAAATTGTGCATATTGCCTCGATGAAATATCATAAGATCGTCCTATTATATTCGGCAATCCTTGTATTTATTTTCATCAAATTTGTGATGCTATTTGATTTGGGCTGTGTTGCGAAACAACAAGGCCCGCTTGTTACATGTGAAAATGGATTGATTGCCGACTCTGTGCTTGTCTACGGCATAATTCAATTTTAACCCCCAAGTTCGCATGTAAATAGGAATCTACCATCATATTCAATAGTCGGCACATTTCATTGTTTCGCAATATGCGGAGCAGATTCGCACAGTTCTTGCAGCTTGAAAATTTCACCATCCTCCTTTTTTGCATCCATTGTCGATTGCAATATGGCGTTGTTCCAATGCAAAGTTCCGTACGAGGCATTGTTTTTGTTGTTGTTGTGAAAATTGCCCCATTTTCCATATCCTAAGGCAATTCCAGACGCAAGCTATTATCACCGATTGCGAATGAAATTTCTGTGCAAATTATTCGTCTTGATGGCTGTAAAATGGGGCGATGTGAATATGACACATAGCAAATTTGAAATATAGTACGTCGCAACTCTTGGAAGGTATTTAAGGTCTGAAGAATTGCTTAAACTGTTGTATTTTTGGAATAAAGCTGACGTTTGCTTATTTTTGCGATTGTGCGGTTGCTTTGTGGGCTTTAAAACAGGAGATTAAAAATGGAGGCCCAAAGTAAGATATATTATTGCGACACGTGTATGGGGAGCAAAAAGAGTGGATGAGGAATGGCCACCTCGGCTTACACGGGTTCAATTTGTATAATTTTCGATATTACATGCAAAATAAGGGCTTAATTCAATGTGCTCTTTTGGGAATACATCCACGTGAAATTATTTTTTGAAAAATTCCTATATAATATTTAAAAAACGAAAATCTTATAATAAGTTCAATCAAATAACCCGAATTCAAACAAATATTAAATCAATAAATATTGCAGATTTTCACACCAAATTCGAAAATTATCGACACTTAATTATGTTGACATCTATAAGCTCCATGCGCGGAATATCACTACAATGTATTCATTATCTGAAAATGTGTGCCTTATTTGCATATTAAATCGGCTTTCACAAATGTCGATTACGAAATCGTTCACAAATTTTAACGAATGGACGTTATCAGTCGCGGACCGAGGGTACAATTAAAAATTCTGCATGCAATCCTACTTATAATTTATTACGTGATAAATGCTTTTGTGGCAATGTAATCAAATTTACGACGTGCTATCAGATCGAAAATATGACGAACGTGAAATTGTTCGGATTGGATTTGAAAAATTGTCACGTGTTCAGATGCAAGACTCGATGCGCGCGCATGTGCGCTTAAAGGGAATAATGACCGTGTATGTTTATCATGTGTATAACGCAAATGTAACGACACGATGGTTCACAATATTAAAAATCAAGATTGGGAATTTCGATTTGTTTGGAAATATTCATCCAAGATTTGCTCCTCTTTATATTTTCTCTTCGTCTCTTCCACCTGTGTATAACAATACAAAATCTCTTTCATTTTTTAAGCCTTTAAATCGCTCTTTACATGGAAATCTACATGGATTTGAATCCCTATTCGAAATGTGAAAAGGTATCAACGAATTTGGTCAGTGTCTTGAAAAATTTGTGTTGTTACCCAATATTGCTTAATAATCTCGAGGAAAACTTAATTTTATTTTTATGTTATGTGTCTTCAACTATTATGATAGAGTAGAACCTCAAGTATCAGGATTAATTGGGTATGAAACAAGTCCGGATAATAAAAATTCGAATAATCGAATATAATCATAATTGACAGGGAGATAGAATTGCACTCTTCTTGGTTCTCAAGTCATTCTCAGCTTCAGAATGAGTAGGACCAATATCTCCCACTCGCAAATCTCTTCTTTGTCTTCGTAACCTTGTTCTTCTGTATCAGATATTTCTTTAATTATTTCCTCATAATTCAAAATTTGGGATTCAGGATCGTTTGAATCGCAATTTAACCATTCGTTAACATCTTCCTCGTCACATTTAATACATATAGAAATTTGTGCTATTGCTACCGCAATATCTCCTATATCAGGTTCTATTGCGTTACTAGTTCTATATAAACGTTTGAATGTTTCTATTATACCCTGATTCACCGATTGTATTACCGACGTGCCATTTGGTTGATTTTACCATAATAATTTCATCGATCTGGTTTAAAATTTCTATAAATGGGTCGGACGGAATAGTATCACTTCTGGTATGAAGTGTTTTTTATATCATCTTTTAAAAACTACACTATTCATCTAAGCTTTTTTTTTGATGATCATATTCAATCGGAAGATTTTTGATATTTTTAAAGCATCTGAGGTTCTTTGATTTTCCAATGACAAGCAATGACAGTCTGTGACACCATTATAGTGACACGTTCTTTACTAGTTTTGTATCCCAGATGAAATATTTTCATGTCTTGATGCTAATGATTTGTTAGGTAGTTATTTCTAATTAAAACTGGTCTTATCAGCGTTATATGTATATAAACTCTTCGTCGAATTCTTCTTTCTCCACAAATAGCTTCAATATGACAATGAATGTGTTTGCTGAAGGTATGTGAGCAGAAAGCTTTCTCATAAACTTCAAATTCTCTGATACCGTCGTCCTTTAAACTTTTCAAACTAGCCCAAACTTTCTTTGAAGATGGACTTTCCATTTTATTTTGTGTCGGAAAATACTGCTTTTTCACACAATAATGGACCAGATTCTCAGACTGTTCTTCTTCTGTATTTTCTGATATTTTCATAACTTTTTGCTCTTAGCGTCCATCTTCTGATATTAAACAATTAGTACACATCTTTATTGTTTTCTTGTCTAATTGTTTTCCACGTGTGGTTAAATTAGTGTATTATCTATGAATGAGTGACGAAATCATCATTAAAATGATTTTTTAATTATTGTTGCAAATCCAGTCACCATAGATGGCTCATTGATATTGTTAATTGCTTCAGCATTTACTTTTTTAGATCCAGAAAATAAAAATAAACCTGAATCGGGATAATTGATCGGATATATTTGGTTGGTATGGTGAATCTCGTAATTTATATTTTGCATACATAAAAGTATAAAGTCGATTGAAATGAAATTTAATTAATTATTATTTTAATTCAGTTTACTTTCTTCATCATATTTCTTCAAGCTTTTCTACAAGCTTTTCTACAAGATGTATCAGCCTCTTCAATATTTTCGGTAAAAAAATTTTCATCCAGTCATACTTCAAATTCAAAATATCTTAAAAATTCAATTTAAGTTCGTTAATATAGCTACTGAATCTTTCGATATCCTCTGGATTTACATCATCTCTCATAGATGTAACGATATGAAAAAAAACTCTACCGCCCACCATGAAAGCTTGAACTTCCACTAGTGGATGGTAGGGATCAACTTGATTACTACTGCACTATACAATTATTTGGTCTCAGTAATATTCCACATTTTTTTATATAATATAAGCCTTCGAATACTAAATAATTGGAAGGAAATCAACATTTTCTTTTATGATTTGGCTTAACATAAATGAAAATTGCTAGGAAGCAAATTCTCCAATTGTAGACATTTGATAAAAATTTGGACACTTGTCTCGGAAAATCTTTTCCAAAGTCAGCCTTAACGATAAGATCGCGTGTCGAGCCGTGCGTGTCTCCGGACGGTCTTCTTCACCAATCTTTTTCCGTATTTTTTATTGTTTCCAGTTAGTGAAAAGTTTCTGGAACAAACAACAACTCTCCCATTCGAGGGACAGTTTAGCATTAATGACCTCTATCTATTTATTTGTCTTTCTTAATGTATTTGAAATAGGCTGATTGTGGACATATTAAGACATTCCGTCGGCCCATCCGAGACCAGCGGAATCGGAACAAGGCCACTTCGAAAATCGTTACATCTAAACCTTCAAGACCACCAAAACCTTCGTGTTTTGATCTTGTAAATTGCGTCTCTTTGACTTGCTCCGATAAATACAAAAAATAAAGAGGTCGGAGGCAAGATAATTGGGAGAAGTCGAAAAACACTCGATTGTGCTTGAACAAAGATGTATCCTACAAATTAGGCCCTTCGGCAATCTAATTAAGTTTACTGAAAGCTTAAAGAATTGCAAAATAATGTATTTTAAAGCACTCAATAGAAAAATATAACTGCCAATTTGCTTACGGCTAATCATTAAATAAAAAACTTCAAATTTCGTATTGGATATTCAATTTATTTGTTTTATAATAAATGTCGTAAATATCTATACCCTGCAGCTAAAAATTCTTATATTGTTATTAATATTAAGCATCCAATATTCAATAATATAAAATTAAGGGAAAAAACAATGGCAAATGAATAACATCATTGACTAAACCTTTGTTCTTTGACTAGGCTCTCTTCTCTTTAATATGTCTGAAATATCAATAAAACGTAGCTATTTTATTAATTAATTATTAAAAACGACTTTCGTCAAGTAATAATCAATTATCACTAAAGATAGTTAAAAGAAGATGAACACCCGGGTGTGATTTGTAGGTAGTCTGTCCCTTTAGATTACAGTATTACTTGTGGAGGCGATTTCTAAGAAATGTTCAAAAATATGGATTGCTAGATATATACGAAATAAGTTCAAAACTCTGATAGAATAATCAAGGTAACCTTTTTTCTGGAATGATAAAGTAAGAAAAAGGCTACTAAAGCCTTAGTTCAGACCTAGCTCCAACATTTAGTCCAAACCTAGTTCCCTAAAATAATTTTCTATTTCAATGTATGAATTTTATACAAAATAATCCAGAGTAATTAACTTTCTTTTAATTAAACTACGCCCATTCTCTTTGCAAAATATCATAATCCATATAGTTATAATAATGATTCCTTGGAGTGAAAACTATAAATTTTCATTGAAAATGTCAAAAGTTGGTTTAAAAAATATATAGTTAAAAAATCATGATTATATTTTTGATCTTTTATTAAAAATAACTCACTTTTTTAGGATGCCAAAAATTAATCATTTTTGCTTTTTAAATAAGAGCAACCTCATGAGAGTATTTCATACCCTCAAACATTATTAACTTGAGATATTATTCTCGAAATATTTAAATCAACCAGGAACGGCAAGGAGGTGAAATACAAAATAGTCATGATACATCACGGATGGTTGGAATTGGGTTTTTGGAGAGCCCTCAAAGTGTCCTATAAACCTTGCATCCAATACTATGACATCGATAGCATTGAAAATTGATGTCATTGTAAGCAGCCATAACAAAAACTTTTCCAATGAAAACTCACTGAAAAAAAGTCTGAAGAGACTCGTAGCATTTTCAGGGCGATTTATATGACAAATTTAAAAAAAACTTTAATACCAAAATCTCATCGGCTTCCTTTGCATCATCGTCATTTAAAAAGCACCTCCTACTTAAGACTTATTTGAAATAATTGAAGTTTAAATGATTTGAGGCTCGATTTTATGGTACATAATTTAGTGGTTGTAGCCCACATTTGTGTATAACAGCTTGAACTTTAGCAATATGTGCATTAGTGCGGTGTTATGTAGGAGCAGCACGCAGAGGCTTTCCTAGCCTTTTCTCTTTAATGGCATCTCGCAAAGAAGTAATTGTATGGGTATAAATCTTCATCGTTATGATAGTCTTCCGCGGTTCAAATTTTAACTTTAAACGTCCTTAATCATCCCAGAAAACGATCGCAATGTTTCAGGGTGTTTGTGTTACTATTACAAGGCACCTATGCTCCCTTACATTTTCTTGTATATTTTTTCAAAAGTCCATGAAATGCCTTCAATCGAATATCTTCCTCCTTAAAATGATGTTTATAAAATTTAATTTTGTTGCATAATGGAGCAGATTCTTGTTAATTGTCATTGTCAATATTTCAAACATTTCCATTGGCAACTCTCTGAATAAAAATTAGTAAAGCTGATCGTTGTTCCAAATTCAATTAGTAGATTGGTAAAAGCTTCTTATGTCCCGATATTTATTTTTGAAATTCATCACATATTGAGCAATAAATACATTTGGCAAATCATCATCACATCTTAATCAAAGACAAAAATGTACAGAAATTTAAATCGGGCAATATAAGCTTAAGGGATGAACCAAGAATAGGACGATCTTGGAATTTTAAAAATGATGCACTTAAATCCCTATTCAAGTCAGATATGTCAGTCAAAGACTGAGACCTGGGACTGGGACACAACAAAATAATTCCTTTTTAAACAGCATTGTAACTGATTACACTGACGATAATATACGACGAAAAAATCAATGGCTTTCTCAAAAATAATCCCCAATTTCAGCTCCTAAGCACGAATTGACTATAAAAAACTTTTTTTTTGTGCATATAGTGAGATATATGGGGAATAATTCATTTTGAATTAATAAAACCGGGGGGAGGGAAGTGTTATCATATCCTTCTTATTCATCAGACCGACGCATTTCCACCTTTTCAGGTCCATGGAGCGCAACCTGAAATAAAAACGATTCAAAAATGTAACTGAAGTGGAAATGCATTTAAAAACGTTTTTAGCTTCCACGTCAGATTTTTTTGCAAAAAGGGAATCAAAGTACTGCCAAAACGATGGGAAGATGTATTAAATAATGAAGGGTAAAATATTTTATAATATTTATAATAATTTAACATTTTTACTAAATATACAAATATTTTTGAGTCGTGTATATATCAAGCAAAAAATTAATTTTTCATCCTGTAATTAAATTCGTAATGACGCTTACAAGATGATGATGATCCTTTATGAAAAATGAGTTTTCAACGTTTCGTTTAATCTATCGAGATTGTTAGATTGAAAATTTATTCAGATTTGATCGAATTGATTTCGATTTGTTGGACCAATAGCTTTGCCATGGTTTATTTTTCTTTGTATTCATGATGATAATAATATTAAATGTATATTATTTCATCGCTGATTTTTCTTATTCAAGTTTATCAATACTGAAAGCGTCAATCTCGCTATTATGTCACAGGAATATACTGAAGTTGTTAGATGGATTAAATATTTTCAGGAGTGTTAACAGATAGCGCAGCGTTATAATAACTGTCAACAAGCACATAGCTGTCATTCCATCGAGCTTTCGTACTTTAATTAAAATCGGGATTATGGAACCGTCGGTGGATTTATGGCAAACGTTTATGTCTATGGCATTGAAAGACACGTTCGAAGACGCTGCTCAAATACTCGGGAGAGCTCCAAGATCTGCAGACCCCATAAATCTGTTGAGTGAGTAATAAACAAGGATACCGGTTGAATACTTGCTCTGGGATACGGATGGCTTAGCAGAGGATAATGGATTAGTCCATGCAAATGTTCTCCATGGACCATTCGTTGAATGGCTTTGTTCATATAATAACACAATTAGTTTCTGGAGCAAAGTTGCAGATTGTGGAACATCCATCAGAGTGCATCCAGGCTGCGAAATTGCCCTTGCACCGTCACTTTGGTCGGAGAAGCCTTAATTACAGCAAACACAATGGGGCTCCGCTGGGGCGCCCTTACAATAGTCAATCATTGTTTGCAGACAATTCATTTCCATGAGAGATACTGCCTCGATGCTCGGGGACTCCCCCGACTCGCGCCCATATTTCCTCATTATCTTCAAACGAAATAAAAAATCGTGAAATGAATCCTAATGACTGTATTTTCCAAATGCTGAAAAAACGTGATCAAATCTCGTTGCGATATAAATTCAAATTAGACGTCATTTTGAAAAGGACGAATAAGTATTCGCGCCAATCAAATTATTGCCTTAATAGCTCGTTTCGCCGGCAATATCGTATTTTCAAAAATTTTAAGTCCCTGCGTAATGAAACGAAAATATGCAACATTAACAAGGACGCTATATATTAAATTATACAATAATAAATTACGATAACGACCGGCTTGCCAAATCGAACCGTGTGGGTGGAAAAGAACGACGCCGCTTCCGGCAACCCAAATATGTTCCAAATAATATAAGAATTTAAATTACACGGAAAATCCATAACCGATATTTTAACCGGATAACACGTGTAAATTCAAAACAAATGTTTTCGCGAAACTCAAAATGGATACTCCGAAGTTTTCTCCGTCTTTAGGATAAGTTTTTTATACGTCTAAAAATATAGCAGCTTCGGGCCAAAATGTTAACATTTACAATGTTCAGCATTCACGGGTTTTTTTTTACATAAATTCGTGTTATTTTCGTTTATGTATACACAAAAGACGTCGATTCGAACAGCAAAAAATATCGATTAAAGCTTTTAAAACTGGGCACGCAAATTTGGGATATTCGGCTAATGTATCGAACTAACAAATATATAATTATTGTAGCAGACTTTCGTTTTTAAATATAAATTTAATAAATATTGATAATTTCGTTGCTCACTCACAAATCTTCTCTTACCTAAAAATTTCTATTCAAATTAATTTATTTTATTTTTATCATATGTTGTAGCTTAAGAAGAAGAAACCTAATTTAACATTAAATATCTCAAATAATCTAAATTTATATGATAATTTGTAGATTTACTTAATATAGACCCAAACCAATAAGCTCTCAATGACCGGAGAATTGCTCAGTTTACTAAAATATAGAACTATTATTCAAAAATGTAATGATGATATAGGAGTATCTCAATTGACAAAGTAAGCACCCGGACAGTAAGAGGTTATCGAATTCATTTAAATAATCCAATATAAAAAAGCCTGCTTAAAATATCACAATATAATCTCCCTGACGCAATTCACAGGAATTCAAAATTTTAATGGAATAAAATCAATTGTAACATACATCACGAATAAGCTGATGTTCTATCCAATTCCATTATTCTATACAATAATACGATTATTGATGTTATCGTTTTGGTAAATTTGTATGTAACTGTTGAATGCTTTTCAATTATAATAGAGAAAGGGAATTATTGTTCAATCATGTTTTCAAAATACAAACTGAGATTGTAGATGGTAAATTACCACAAACAATTTCAATCATTTTGCACTAAACATCGATCCCTTTTGCAATGAAATTTGCACGCTTGTACTTCAATATATTAGTACAGATTATGAGAATAAAACCAAATGGAGATGAACAATATACAGTAGAACCTCGATTATCCAGACTAATTGGGGACACTCCACTCTCGCAAATCTTGTATTCGTCTTCTCAACCGTGATGCTGTGAACTAGAACGTTATCATGGGAACGCGACTGGAGTCAAAAACCATTGCTTTAAAAGATATCCAAAGTTTGAAGATCTGACTCCATATCTAGACCATGAGATTAAACAGCATCTCTTATCAATTTATAAAGATTTGTCAAGGAATGAATTACTTTAATAATGCTTGGGTGACCATACCCGAAATGCTAATGAATGTTTTAACTCGACGGTTTGGCGACTGGCTCCAAATTACCTGCATTCTGGTGTAAAAATCATTGAAATATTAACATACATTGCAGCTAGGATATTTAATAATGACTATCTCTTAATTTTGAAGATGCTGAATAAATTAAATATAATTATTGGCACCTACTGTAAAGTCTTTCATGAATATACCAATGAAAAACGGGTAGCGAGATAGAACTGTAAGAATCTTTCTGAGACAAAAGCAGCTCGTATAGCCCGAAAATAACAGTCAGTCGAAGATAATCAACTCTTTGAAAAAGCTGAAGATCTATTATATGCATCTGAAATCATTAGTTGATCGATAAGTCATTAAAATTGATAATTTTATCGCATTGAAACTTTAAACAAGATTATCTCGAAAAAATTTTTTTGATCGATCTTGCTGAAATTTTGAGATAATTCTCACTATAATATTATCTAGTCAACTAAGCTAAATTTTCGCGTAAATAAATATATATTTTTTGAGGTAAAAATTATCAAAAAATTTTTGAAAAAATATGAAAGTTTAACTAAAAAGCCTGCTAAATGTTCAATTTTATACTTTTTCAAATTTTTATAGCTTAGTTGACTGCATACACATATTGAAAAAATCAAAAAATATTTCCATTTTCGATTTCAGTTCAACAGAAAACCATCGACAAGTGGCGTTTTTAAAAAATGTTTTTTTCTGAAATTACAAAACTGACATAACTCAGTATATGCATTACGTTTTTAATAATTACTATATTATTTAATCATTCTAAGATCTATCCTTCATCTCGAATAATCAATTATTAATAATCAGTTAAAAATAATTAGGTTATAATAAAATTCCATTAAGGAATTTATCAAAACGTATTCTATCGAATATATTCGAGTATATCGTCAATGCAACCCCTCGTTTTCAGGGCGAGCTCATGTATCCGGAAATTTAATTACAATGGACGAAAATAAGCAGGGATGACATAAAAAGTCGAGTATACGATCACGTCTATATATTTGTCAACAAAATAAAGAGGATCAACCCTGCCATAGGGTAATTGATTTTCTCCGGAGGGAGAAGAGTCAGTTAAAGCTAAGATAAATTATCTGCGCAGCACAATCACTCTTGCTGATCAAATCTATTCGTTTGTTAAAGACACCAGATCTTTCTTTTTCGCTCTATCAACCCAGTGATGAAACTTTAATTAACCCTCTAAAATGTCAGTCGGCGGATCGTTTTCTATAATTAAAACGTGTCAGCCTACATCAGTCGTCGGCGACACGGTTGAATTTATTTAATCAAGCCCGTTCTGTCAACCGAATGGAGCTTCGGCACACGTATTAACCGATGCTTCTTTTAATTTATGCAATCTCGATACAGGTATTCCAATACAATATTGGCTTTCAAGCGGAATGTGACCTACAATCCGTTAAATATATGTGACCTTTAAGAAAACGGGCTTCGACAAGCACAATACTACGCCTCAAACATAGATCATATGTCAAACGTTGAAGTTATACAACAATTCTTGTTAAGGTAAATGAACGACATGATGATATTTCATATCGAATCTCTTATTTTTATGACAGCATATCCATTATTAGACGTAAATGATCTCCATAGAAAGTTTTTCCAAATTTATATGAAGTATTTTCTTATTGTTTTAACAGTTTTTAAATGGGAAAAATCTTATGAATGAATGGAGAAATTATTATTGCAACACAATCCAGGTTTAAAACAAGCCTTTATAATAAATGTCCCAAATCCAAATCCAAAATGGGATTTTAGTGGGTAAAATTCCACACTAGCACCAGAGTGGTGGTGTCTTTTGAAGATTCCCCCCTTTCCAATAAAAATATATTAAACTTAACTAACTAAAACTAAGCACAGAAGATGTAACCTAGTGATTAAACTGCAAAGTCAACGATCATAGATTCCAAATTTTGAATGATGATGAGATGAAATGAGAAATATCTGCCTCAGAATAACACGGTTGAGAAGACGGATAAAAGATTTGCGAGAGGGGAGTATCCCCAATTAATCCGGAAAATCGAGGTTCTACTGTATATTGTTCATCTCCGTTCGGTTTTATTCCATAATCTGTACTAATATGTATATTGAAGTACAACACGGATGTTTAGTGCAATATCATTATTCTAATATGTAATTTTAAAATGAGGAAATAAATAAATATCTGTTTCATAAGAATGAGGTCGAAAAGTTAATGAAGAGATTTGCGAGAGGGGAGATATTGGTCCTAAACATTCTGAAGCTTTTCAATGTTTAGATTTCGCTATGAAATGGCTTGAGATTTTCCCTGTATTTCCGTGTCAAATTATGATTATTTCTGATTATCCGGACTATTTTCATCCCCAATTAGTCCGGATAATTGAAGTTCTACTGTATATACTTTTTCAGATCTAGGACGTGAAAAAAGTGTAATTTGTAAATGAGGATACTTTTATACATATAAGTAGTGATTCTACTATGGCTCGTGACGGTATAAAATTAAAGCTCTTAGTAACAATTAGATTCTAAAATATAAGAAAATTTCGGGCTCAACATTAGTAATACACATTGTTTGTAATGTCTTGAGCTGAAAGCATTTTGAATAAAGGCAACAGAGATTACATGAAGAAAAGAAATGCTTTTGTACTTCAAGTCTACAATTAACGTTACAACTGTACCTTAACAGCCTCGGTAATGACAAAGGAAACAAACTTGTAAAAAGACTCCAGAGACGTGAACAAATTTAAGAAACTCGTTTAATTTCGTCCTCGTGCGTATTTTTCTTTTCGTCGCAGTGTATTTATGCTAATTAGGCAATCCCGATTACATAAATCATAATCCCGAAGAAGTGCGATTCTTCCCTATTTTTCTTTTTCCCTCGCGATTCCGCCGTCGCGGGAGAGACTCGCTGGATGTGACGGGAATTGAAAAATTAGCACTCGATTCAAATTCAGTTCGTTTACATTTTTTCATATTATTGAAACCGTGACCTCATTTGCGTCGAGTAATTTCAACAAGGCCCGATGAAGAATGAAGCCATACTCCGGTAACTGAAATTTATTACACCTAATTACGACGGTAGACTTTACACGCCGAGAATAATTATTCTTGTAGAAATCCTTTGCGATGTTTTCGGCTAACTATGAGGAGGTGAGGTCCTCAACCGAGCGTTCGAGAGCTTGCTTTTTTAATTAAATCTAAGACTGTCTCCTGCAATTCGTCCCGAGGGCATTGTTCTGCGCAACAACCCGAATATTCAAATCGCGAACTTTGCCAGATTAGATGAGCGAGTCTTTGATCTAAAAATGTAGACTTTATTCCCATACCTGTCGTGGTGGTTTTTTAGCCTAAGTTTGGCTAAGTCTACCAGTCCAATTATGAGTTTTCAAAGAGTAATCCACTTCAAAAGTTGATATTCGAACATATACTTCGTTTTTCTTTAAGAAGAAATTATGGAATTCCCCAAGGGTATTTTCTAATTGCGACATATATTTGACTTTATTTTTATTTTTAATACTATCATATGATAGCATTTAACAGCATATTATAGAACTAGGACTTCATCATTGCATATTCAAGAATGAAGTTTAAATGATTGCTATATGATTCATACACATTAACATACTAATCTGCTTTTAATATGCTTTAAATATGTGTGTTTTTATTCTTTGAGCTTTTAACGTACACACTTATACTAAAACATTAAAAAAAATCGATCACTTTAAGGCCCAACATGGTAGAAACGTTCTTTAATCTGTCTATTAGTTTATGAATCACACGGACTGGAATGTGTTAAGAATGACTTTTTTTGAAATAAAAATGTATTCAATGTTTGCATATTTGGTTTGCTCCTGTAAAATTAAATACAACGATGATCTATCAAGTCAAACAGGATCGTTTATGAATTATTGAATAATATTGATAATTTGGTCTCATTACAATTGAATAGATCTCATCGAATGATCCTTTCATCTTTACATTAAAACCTATAGCACCCTAGACGTTCATGAAGATATTCCAAATTTACTTTAATATGACTATCCATTCATATCACACTTTCTTATTACACCGATGATATGATCTTTCCGACTTTATTAATTGTTTTTATCTTTATAGATCATTTGACTTGGAAGTGGTTGATCATGAAAGATCACAATTTGTTTACATAAGTCCAATGCTTTTTTTTACCTTTTTCGAAAGGTTGACGATCAACCTTTCCCCCGGTAGTTGGTGCCGCAATCCCGCACGGGAAAAAGGGTTGCTAATTAAAATCTCGGCTTCTTCGTGAGAAACTTTAAGAGGTCGCGCAGGTAACTAATTAAAGTTGTCACCGACGGATAAGAAAGTGGATGATCCAACACCTCTCCAATTTTCGCTTTAGCTCGTCCTCACATCCTAAATGATAAGGTCTACTAAGTCAAAAACAAAGAGCAAAACCCAGTGTCAACCAAAACCGCTAAAATTTGTAAACCGAACCTTCATACCTGTCATTATTCTGGATTAAGGTGATCTTTCCCATTAAATAGCCTGGATGAAATGGAAAAAGACTTTGATTAATAGAAAGCTTCTCATTTAATGGCGTGATTTCGTCAACGTCGTGACTTTTATCAAAACAGCATCTTCCTCCTTTTACGTCATCGATATTTTATAACAAAATCTTAATTGTCGATGAAGCAACTACCTTCAGAATTTGTTAATCACTGCTCAGTGAGAATACCAAAATAACGTAATTATTGGACCGACGTCAATGCTAGCTGAAAACAATTTGCAAGAGCAACTCATTTGTTACCTAATAAACGAACAATCTGATGAATTTTGAATATTATACTATCTATTATATTTATTGGATAGAATATTATCGGACACAATATATCGTAAGTGTGATTGCGAACATATACACGGTTATACGTGTGTATATGAATTACCTGGATATTTAGAACTAAACCAGAACGAAAACCAAAACGAAAAACGCAACGGTTCGAAGCCTTACTCAATAATGTAAATACACTTTTCTGGATGTTCTAAATTGTATTCGTTCACTAAATTCTTTATAGTGGACAATGTCAATTGTCCAAGATCCGCTTACAGAGTATCATCTTACTCGAAATGTCTTTTTTTCAATACAAAAACCTTTAAAATAACAATCAGATGAAATGACATTTATCTTTTTTTTTGGCTTTTGGGAATTAATAGATGAGTCAGTTTGGGTTTTAGGCTAAAAAGTTTAAAAATCCTTGCTTTTGATAATCCAAAAACATTGATCTGTTGACATTGCAGATGAATGGTATTCAATCACTTGGAATTATACTAAACAAATCATATATATGCGGTAAATCAGCATATTCTTGTTATTATTTGCAGATAAAAATATTGATACAATATCATTGTTTGTCGTACAATTTTTAAACTCCCAACTAGAAGCAAATCACAAGATGGATGTTAAAGATGCTCTCTAACCAAAGATTTACGTTTTAAACACAGATTTTCAGCGAAAATAGTAGAATAGGCTTTTTTCTTCCTACAATGGATAGTTGCCAAAACCATTATCATTTCTTAAGTCTGAAAAAGACATACACGATGTCAAGTCGTATAGAACCATTAGTCTGCTCTCGATAGTTACGAAAATCTTCTAAAAGCTACTATTGAATTGAATTGACTTGATTAAGGAAAACATATTGATACCCAATCACCATTTTAGATTCCGATTTTGTAGAACAAATATATAGTATTTTCAACAGAATCTTTGAAAACTTGAAAGACAAAAAATACTGCAACCGCTTATTTTGTATCCACTGCTGGATTTCTATTTCGTATTTGAATTCCGTATCATAAACAGTCATTTTAATGTACAATATTAGAACTATGTCACCACACTACCGGATATTCAATAATTATTTCTTTACCCTTTGTAGAAAGTTGTAATTTTTCAAATCGGTCGACTGCTTCCCCTGTGATTGGACAAATTAATGTCCTGCAGCTGTTCCCAATCCTCGTTGACCTTCCTGGTGACGGTGAATTCAGGTTCAGGTGGATCATCACACTTGACAGGACTGTGGAAAAAAATTGAAGAATAATATGAGCTGCAATGCTTTTTGGTTCATATCTAGATTTTAGAAAACTATCAGGAGTCGTTTTTGGATGACTGGATTTGGCCACAGTAATAAAAATATCAATCTTCTCCTACTTGAAATTCCTATTGAAATAATCTGATCCTTATTTATCTATATATATAAATAACAGGAAAATTTCCTCTTGAAAAATTATTTCCTTAAAAAGTCTCTTATGGCGATCGCTCACATAAAATGATCAAAAAGAGAAGAGAGAGATAATTTTTAAAGAAATCATAAATTCCTACTGAACTTAAGCCGTGGGAAAAGATCAAATGTTCCAGGTGCGTCCTTCAACCCTAAAAATAAATAAAGACATAAAGCCTATGTGACGAAATTGCTAACGGATCTCATAAAACGTCTGGTTACCCTACATCTGGAATGGCCCGTACCAAATCCCACAATGACCTGGATTCCGCCCCAAAAACATTCTTACATATATTTTCCTCTTTTAATGCATCATAATGTTAATCTTAATATATATGTTAATGCCGCATTTACATTTCGCAAAAGTTTTTTGTCCGCCACTTTTTTAATTCGCCCCAAAAAAGTGTCAATGTAAGGGACGTCTGATTATGCCCCAGTGCTTTGACCCTTTTCTCTATTCGCCCTAATTAAATTTTATTCTGCAAACGCGCCGCGTATTAATATATATTAAAGCGTACATCATTATTCGCGGGTTTTTTTTTTTCTCTTTTTAAAATCTGAATGCAAAGTTAATAATGCAGAAGCTTTCACATATCCCACACAGAGAATTATTTTTATGTGTCTCGTAAAAGTACGCTGTCGGCTTAGCATCAGGCCTAATTTAACGGTTACGTGATATTTTTTAGGGCGTAGGGAATGAAAATTTTATTTTAAAAGTAGTCCGAATAAAGATGATTTTGGTTAGATGATCTTCTGCTTTGATTCCGTGCTTCGTGCTGCTAAACCTTTAGTCACCGAATAAGGGTCTCGTATGATCCATATCTATACAATTATTAGATTTATAACAACTAAAAAACAATATCTTCTCTTCGTCATCTTGTATGTAATTATTCAATTACAGCTGATTGATTGCAAATTTAGTCTATTTAACGGCAGTTTTTATATAGTGCCTTCTTTTGCTAGTTTGAAAGAGTTCTGATATGATTTAAAACTGGTACCTTACTTTATCAAAAGCTTAAGTTACGTACAAGATGATCTTTGGATATATTTTATTCCCTTCTATGAGCTATGAGCTTGATCTTTTGGCGAACGTTTATCTTAAATTTCCATCTAATGCTTTAGATACAATATCAGCAGCTAGGATTTGAAAATCATTATCAATAGGATATATAAGCAACTTTCCACAAGTCTGGTACGTATTTTAATCTGGATTCTTTCAGAATATCTTCTGTTTAATATGTAGTCTTTCCACCTTTATTTCATACAAATTTTAATGTCATTTTAAGTTGCCAATAGTCAATATATCTTTCGTAGAGTATATTTTTCTTTGTTTTTCACACAATAACCCTACTATTTTTCTGAGTTCTACGTCATTTTTTCATACAACTGACTGAATATTTTAAGACCAGTATTGAAATAAATAATCTCTCATCCCATCAGTTTATTTATTATTACCGAGTTGCTTGATTTTCTTTATTTAAATAGCACCTTATCAAAGTATATATCTTCTTCGCTTTCCAAAGTTAATTTTGAATCGCCTGTTGAGCGATCCTACTTTATTAATTTTATTAATGAAATTTTGGAGGAGCCCGGATGATCCATAGCAAGACGTAACATTAGCTAGCATAAACAACAATTTGTATAATTTAAATAAAATATTCCCTCCTAAGTTTGGGGGCTGTCTTTTGTGAGTAACACTCGAAAAGTTATACAATTAAACCTGTCATAATAAAATGTTGCTTAATTGATGGGCTTTAATTAAAGTAGTTCCCAACCTTAAGCCGCTTCAAGTCGCTGTGATTTTAGGGAATTTATATTATTGTTCAACCCCGTAGACGAGAGATAAGCCCCTTAATCCCGAATTATATACAATTAAATGGCAAAAATACATCCCATTTAGAACTTTTGATCCTAGCGACTTTGCGCAACGATTTTAGCACGTATTTACAATTCAATTTGTTTATGTATGAAAGCATTTTTTAAATCGACTCAACAAGATCAAAATTAATTAAACAGGTGATAAATGCGATAATACAACCATATTTTTGTAACGACTGCGTCACACAATGCCCGTACACGCTCGCAACTCCAAATAAAAGTGCTCAATACAAAAGGACGAAAACTGTTTTAAGTTCCTAATATCATAATGAAGACATTTTACTGTAGTTTTTTTCTATTTTTCAATACAAAGGGAAAAAACTGATTTTTCGCTAAGCTGATTTTTATTCAGAACGAGAGAGAGAGAGAGATATGGCTGCGAGAAGGACGTCCTCCCGCAGCCAAGGCCAACCGAAAACTCCTCTCAACTCTCGCCTTTTGCGCGTCACCACCCAACCGGCAATGATGCACGCTCAAGAAGCGATCGGTCGCTAGTTGTAGGTGCAATGTCCCCGCAGCACTACAGAAGATGGCGCTGTTAAAATATCACATCACACCTAAAGAGAGACGGAAGATGTCGCTGTTGATCTGGCGAATTAAATCTGCTCAGATTAATAGCGCTATTACACGGGAATGTTAAATTACCCACGCTACATTATCTTCTGTCACCAATCGTTGAAAAAAATGTTTCAGATTTTTCTATTATTCTTTTACTCGACCATGATATTTAGCCATCGATACATGAGATCCTCGAAGATGGATTACAATATGCGTTTAGACAATTTTAATATAATACATGTACGTTATTGATATGAAGTGATTTCTATTAAAAAAATATATTGGTTGATATGGTAATCAATCTTGTTTCCAATTACCTTAAAAACTGATTAGCTGAACTGTGAATGACATAACATCGTTATGAAGCCAATCTATATCGAGCTGATACAATTTTCGGATAAAGATAAGTACGCCCTGACCCAATCATTGTAACAGATGCTGTTTGGAAAATCTTTTATTTTTCTCCAAATTGAGCGTTGGTTTTAGATAAATATTTTTATTCAGCGCTGTAACGATCATCATCTGATTGCATGGATATTATATCTGATTTCTTATCAATGATCGCATTTATTATTATATAAAGATTTATCTCATCTAACATTTTCATTGCGTTAAGATGTTCCGCTTTTTGTTGGTCGTCTGTGCTTTGGTGGGCGCTCAAGGTATGTATGACCTAAGTTAAATTAATAAAATTGAGTTTTTTTATTAGAATGTTTGTGGATTGCAGCCTTTTACCTACCGATTGTCCCAAGACTTGATGGACGAATCGTCGGAGGTACACCTGTTGATATCTCGCAAGTTCCTTACCAAGTAGCTTTGTTGCTCGATTGGGCAGACACTGGTGTATTCAATCAAGCATGCGGAGGCATCATTGTTAGGAATAACGTCATCTTGACCGTTGCTCACTGTCCAGAAAGGTAGATGATACATCTTATTAAGACTGTCTATTCAGTCATTAATGCAAATTATGATTTAATTGCTGTTTTATTTGTTTAGAACGCTATCAAGCCAATGGAGAGTCCGCGCTGGATCCACCCAGAGCAATTCTGGTGGTCAGGTCATTAACGTCCAAAGATACCTCATGCACGAAAACTACGATGATTATCTCGATTTCGACATCGGTTTTATGTTTTTGGCTGGCAATATTAACCTAGGATCAACTGCCGCTATCGTAACTCTTCCTGGTCAAGGTCAGACTGTCCCAGACGGCGCTGATGCCAGCGTAACTGGTTGGGGTGCAACTGCAGAAGGAGGCAGCCCCACCAATAATCTTCAACGAGTTGTCATCCCCATCGTCAACCAAGGTAGCTGCATTCAAACCTATGATGACATCAACCCTGTCACTGAAAATATGATATGTGCTGGAAGGGCAGGACAAGATGCTTGTCAAGGTGACTCTGGAGGTCCCCTCACCGTTAACGGCGTCCTCATCGGAATCACATCTTGGGGTCTTGGTTGCGCCCGTCCTGGTTTTCCAGGAGTCTATACTCGCGTCCCAGCCTTCCGAAATTGGATCGACGCCAACATCAACAGCTAAGAAAATCGACATTTCCCCTACATACTTCCCTTCGATATCAACCAAATTATAGATCTTTGATGTATTTTTTAATTCGAAAAAACTACTTTCTAAGCATAATGTCTATTTATTTATGAACCATATGTCTCTCATATCGTATCAAATAAGCTGATAATGAAAATGGATTAAAAACGAATATCAATAATACAAATCTAAACATCAACAGTAGCAACAAAAGATAAGAAGCTATTTTTTGATTTCACATATCTCTATTATGTCTGATTATCATTGGTTTTATGTAACAATAAATCTACTAGGTAATATAAATCATACAAATGCAACATTAAAATCTAGTAACATTTTGTGGAATGATCCTGCAACAGCATGCCAATACATTTGCCGCCGCCCGGATACACTAATCACTCCGCGTGCATCTCTGTATCAATGCCAATATGCATAATAATTTTATAGCTGATCAAATCTTATCTTGAGGTATTGTATCATATTTTGAATGCCAAAATGTAGATTATGTATACAGGACGTCCATAAGCAGAAATGTACGCTATAGAAATTATATATTGGCAAAGTAAAGGTTCCTATTGGAGTTCAGGCATTTCCTTGGAGATGATTATAACCTCATAGGATATGATAAAATTTATTTTTTAAAATGTTTAAGGCATCATGATCGTCTTTAGAAAATTCATGCCTTTTTACGTCTTGTTGGTTTAAAAAAAAGATTTTTCTTCTTCGTGTATTAGAAAGAACTTTAGGTCTCTTATGTTGTTAGCCTAAGCAAATTTGCTCTAGAATTAAAGATAATTATAGGTCAAATGATGAAAACTCTTTTCATAAAGAATGCTCATCTAGGGCGTATCGGAGCACTTCCATGAGCTTAGAAAAAGTAGTTTCGAGAAAAACGCGTTTAAAGTTTCTCCTCTCCTCAGCTTCGCGAAGTGCAGCTTCTTCTCGTCAGCCTATAACTTTGCGAATTTAATTTACATCGAGTTTAAATTTACTGAACGTATTCTTAAACATTGGTACTTTCTGATACACGAAGAAAAAAAGAGAGTTTTTTGAACCAACAAGGTAAAAACGTCCCTTAAGCATAAAATTATTTTGCTTGGAAATTTTAAATCGATAGTGATTGGATGACTATATTCCCTTTGGGATAAGAATGCGCTTGCATCCAAATACGAAACTATATACACATTCCGACGTGCATCCAACTATGAGCACATACATATTTAAGTTCCATTTCTTCTCGTCCTGTAACCGTGCAATTTAATTAGACTGCATTTAATATGACTATACAACGAAATTATCATACTTGATGAGCGATAACCACTTGACTGGTTCGATACGGTTGACCCACTTACGATCCAGTTGATGACGTGCAAATCCATTGATTTTCTTACTCAAAATCAAAGCTCATTTGGAGTATCCTTCGCTTGATTAAAATCTCTCGCTTTCCGTGACATTCAAAAGTTATTGGATTATCGGCACTTACTTTTCATTATTTTCGTTCATACCTCTAAAGTGCCGTCTGCCTCCCATAAATCAATAAAATATTATCTTTGGCACTATGTGAACGCGAGACAAAACGATATACCCGAATAATATCCAACGGGAGAGCATAAAGAACGTAATTGATATTCAGAGCGACTTCGGAATAAGCGCGCTGTTAGTGTCTGGTATGACTTGGGACAAATAAATATGGCGAGACAAAAGCAATGTGGCATTAAATTTCAAATAAATAATAAACCAAGTGTTTGCATGGAAATCTGCGAATTTTAACAACATTACGTGGCATTCGAGCGTCCATAGCCTACATTTTTACTGGCACGTAAAACGGTCGTAAAATAAAAGAGGTGAATGGTTCAGTATGAATAGCAGGCGGGATATGCACGTAAAGCATTTAATATCAATGAAAGCGGCATAACAGGGACATTTTATAATCCCGTTATGTATTAAATTGATACATTGCTTAAGATATTGTAACTGATAACAAATAATTGAGTGACGTGTCACAACTAGGGAATCCAATCCCGGGATCCCGGACAGTTTTAGGTACTTAAGAATCCCGGGATTAGAAAACGTAATCCCGAAAATCCGGGGATTGAATTTTTATCTAACAAAAATCGACCTCACAACAGATGAAGCCTATAAATCAGACTTCCGCGAATCTGGACGCTTAAACATGGAGTTTTCCATATTGACGACTTGGGTCGACAAGGAGCAGTAAGTATCTAATTAGTATATATAACGTCATGAGTTATTCATATAAATCCGGTGATGTATTTAACCGACTACAGATAATGTACGATATGAAATATAGATACGGGGTTCGATTTTTTATTCTCAGAATAATACAAATACTCAAAATTATAGTATATAAGTATTCATCTGCAGGGACGGAAATAAATAATTTGTCGGGAAATCGGGAATTTTGCGATTTTTAGTCCGTGTCTCAGCAGAAAAGAATTTTATCAGTCACATTGATGGTGTTATACGAAAATGAGGGTTCACGCGGTCATCAACTCGAACTAGTATTTAAATATTTGATGACGATACCTCCAACGAGTATGGAAGCTGAGCGTGCATTTTCAGCAGCAAGTTGTCTGACTTCCAAAATCAGATCCAGACTAAATGACGAAACACTAATGTTTAATGTTAATGTTACTTCGGGCATATTTTCAAAATAATATTTTTTAGTGTTTTATTTATCTATTTTTGAATTGTATTTTTATCTTTTCTTAAATAAATAAAATTCTTTGGCCTTCGAGTGATTTTTTATATTGAACAAATGGACTTATTAGTAATTTTTGATCAAATTCATCAAGGTCATTTCTTCAAATATTGAAAATCCCAATCCCGGGATTGGGATTTTCAATTGGGAAATGACCTTGATGAATTTGATCAAAAATTACTAATAAGTCCATTTGTTTAATATAAAAAAGAATAGAAGCAGATCGCTTATTCACCTACGTAACAATCGAAAAAGTACGTTTGAGTGCTATCCGATCAAAATCAGACGACCAACGTGCAACGAGAATCGAAAGTACATGTTCATTTGAATATTGCTGCTTTTCAATATGATATTCATTATGATTACAGTTTGCATCCCAGTGTAAAATGGATAAAGGGTTAAATCCCGTTAACGGGAGGCAAATTTATTAGTAAAGTGTGTGAGTATTGGGGTTCACTTAACCTTTTCGTTAGTGAGCAAATTTAAAATCGATGAAGTCGTTTTTGTCATAAACCCTTTACACCGATTACTTTCTGTCAGCTCCTAATCAGCGTAATACAATCTTAAATTCGAGGCAGAGTCAATTGTAAATGAACGCTACATACATACAAGAGCATTTCCTTTCTTTATATAAACAATGCACAAAAAATCGATTCATTTGCTCCTCCTTTAAAAGGAAATGATAATTGGACAAAGATTCATTCAACACGCAGCGAAAAACGGCAGGCAGTTAAAAAAAAAAACATCGTCGATAGTACACAATATCCGGTAATTTTTTGCGTAAACAAATAACACACTTGAAATCGAAATCATCAAGTCGATAAATTTGGGCTTAACTTTGGGCGATCTATACAATCATGCGATGCATATGAAGAAGCTCTCCGTCTCAGTCTCCCGAACTGCGCTAAGTTCTCTCTGTCTCTGTCCGCCTCGGAGCTTCAATGCACAAGAGTGCTCTTTCTGAATAGTGAAGGTCAAAACGGATATTTCCGATAGTACTCCCATACCGGTTAAGTTTAACAATGAAATACCAGGAATGGCAAAGTTAAATTGCAACCACCACCTGATGACGGATATCCGCAATACAGACGGAGGAAGTCATACATCAGCAATCAGAATAAGAAATGTTGACGTTGAAATTAACAATAGATGAATCTCCTTTTTCATCGAAAACATTCAAAGCTCATACCAATGTCGGATATTAACGTTCAGTCAAATCTATCAAGTATACATGTAAATAGGCAGTGATATGGCAATAGTCAGTATTGAAAGACTCGATGCGCGCAACGATCGAGTTCAAACTCAATTTCAAACAGGTCGATATATCAGCAGTGACGAGGCTCTTTGGCATACTTTGAGCTTCTCAATTCACAGTCGCAATTCGGATGTTTTTCATCTCAGGGTTCATCTTGAAAATGGACAAAGGCAGACACTACAAGAAATGTTGTTGCTAAACCAACACTTGCGCTATGTGAAGAAAGTGTATTTGCAGAGACAATTTTGTACGCACAAGCTCCTAACTATTATACATGTAATACTACATCCGAGAAATTTCAAAAACGTAAGCAAGGGATGCGCGATGAAGGCTATCAAAATCTGTAATCATCTGATACATTGGGCCGTATTTACACATTACATCCAAATAAAGCCGAGTGTTACTATTTAAGAATGCTGTTGGTTAATGTCAAATGTCATACTTCATTGAGAAAGGTCGAACGGAAATTCGAACATTATTCGCCATCATTTTAACCACATGTCCGTCATCCAACCCGAAAGATTTGTGGTAAAAATTCAGAGAGGATTTGAGCGAAGACATTTTACACAACGTTAGCAATGACAATTCAATTGAGTTTTCGGACAATATTTTCAATCAAGCTCTGATCGAAATCGAAGACATTTGCTTAACCATCAACATCAAAGAACTCATTCAACAAGAATTCGTTCTGCACTTGAACAGCAGTACAATGCTAATGATATGGATGCATTTGTCGAAGCAAACAAACAACATTTGCTTGCGGAACAAAAATTGACCTAAGATACAATTACAAATGATCTGTTCTTCCTTGATGCGCCTGGCGGTCCTGGAAAAACGTTTCTCATCAGTTTACTATTGGCTCACATTCGATCTCAAAATAGAATTACTTCGGGTCTTGCTTCATCAGGTATTGCGGCAACATTATTAGATGTTGGACGAACTGCGCATTCGGCATTCAAATTACTATTAGATATGCATTTATCGGAAGCTCCGACATGTGACATTCCTAAAGTTTCTGAAAAAGCTAAAGTTTTGAAAATTTGCAAGGTGATTATGGTGGGACGAATGCAATGCTTGATCGAACTCTTAAAGACTTACGATCAAATGCAAAACCGTTTGGTGGCGCTCTAATTTTATTGTGTGGCCGACATTCGACAACCTCTTCCAGTGATACCTTCATCGACACCAGCTGATGCTTGCCTCAAAGCATCGCATCTTTGGAGAGACGTCCAAAAACTGACATTAAAGACAAATATGAGCCACATTTTTAAAACGACTATTGAACATTGGTGAATGAAAAGTGCATGTTGATGCTACCAAGTGTATTTCATTTCCATCGAACTTTTGCGTTGTTGATCCATCGATTTACTCATCCAGAAAGTTTTTCCGCGGATTTTTAGTAGTTTTAAAAATCATTATTGGCTTTGCGAACATGCTATTTTGGCAGCAGAAAACACTAACGTCAATACAATCAACCACACAATACAAGAACAAATTGCAAGCGATTCTGTTACCTACAAATCGATTGACAGCGCCATGAATGCAGACCAATTTGTTAATTATCCAATTGAGTTTTTAAATTCATCGGATCTTCCTGATGTGCCACCGTACAAATTGGAACAAGACTACTCACTATGAAGAAACTGATGCCGAATATCATCGAGACAACTATGAATTCTTAATGAAAAGTCGAAAGGAAAAGATGTGCTCATTCCCATCGACGTGCCATTTGATAAGAGACGACTGCAGCTCCCCGTTGGACTTGCATTCTCAATGACCATCAACAAGGCACTTCAAGTGTGCGGATTGAATCTGGAAAATTCACATCGGACAGCCGAGAAATTTATTTGTATTTGCTAAAGACGGAAAAACCAAAACTATTGTCTATCCTAAAGCACTTAGCAGAATAATGAAGTAAACAAAATGTATACTTTTCCTTTATATATATCATTCAATGTCAATAAATGTATTCATTATCGGAAAAAATGTCATCATTTATATCATTGCTAATTAAACAAGATAACTCTTTCAAATTTCAAATGGTATTTTTAGAACTATTTCTTCTGTGGCAGCAACGCGCCGGATACCAACTAGTAAAAGATAAAAATACAATTCAAAAATAGATAAATAGTAAAGAATTCAAATATTATTTTGAAAAAACGCTCGAGGTAACATTAAAACTGATTTTGGAAGTCAGACAACTTGCTGCTGAAAATGCACGCTCAGCTTCCACACTCGTTGGAGGTATCGTCATCAGATATTTAAATGCTAGTTCGAGTTGATGACCGCGTGAGCCCCTATTTTCGTATAACACCATCAATGTGACTGATAAAATTCCTTTTTGCTGAGACACGGACTTAAACTCGCAAAATTCCCGATTTCCCGACAAATTATTTATTTATTTATAACCGATGACTCTCCCGACTCCCGCTTCCTGCGTGTCACTACCTAACCGGCAACAGTGCACGCGCAAGAAGCGATCGGTTGGTAAGCAGGGCCAATATCTCCACAGGGCCACAAGAGATGACGCTGTTAAAATATCACACTTAAATATATAAAATTACACTCTTCCTCCCTTAACTTCGACCATCCTCGGTCGAACGTATACTTTATATAAAACAAATTTCCAAAATATAGTAAATGTTTCACAGTTGTCCCTCTCTCTCAAAATAAATCCAAATAGTTTGTAATACAATAACATAATAATAAGCAATAACATAATGTATACCAGATGTCCAAATATTATAGTATAATAATAACGACTGAATCATGTACTGCGTGGAAATAAATATAATTTTCTTTGATTGATACTGGAGGGCAAGGTAGAGGGAAGACAAGGAGTCGGTAGAAAGCAAATAAGCTGGCTGCGCAACATTAGAGAGTGGACCGGAATAAGAAGAGTGGAGGAACTATTCCGAGCAGCGCAGGACAGAGAGGTCTTCGCCAGAGTGATCGCCAACGTCGGGGGGACCTGACACGGCACAGAAAGAAGAAAAGAATAACAACATTTTTTACCTCATTTACCTAATTCAACCATAAAAGTACAATTCAGTTTATATATTTATTTCAAAATAAGTACCTGTTAGGCAAACGCCATTGCCGCTGTCGTCACGTGTCGCTATATTTTAATTACAAGTTAAATCAACAATATTAATAATGAATACAAAAAAAAAACTCATACAGATGCCCCTACGTGCACCAAATTTTCTGGACAATCTTTCCCTAGAGTTCCGTACTTGCACGAAACTATAAGTTCCGGCTACCGATCCCTACATCACCGACTTTCATGGAATTCTCACACGTTGAGAACCCAGCCTGCGCCTCTCCGAGGATAGTGACGCACACCAGCGCCTGGTGCTCACACAAAACATCGTGTCCATAATAATAACATCTAATACACAACAATTTCGTGCACCACGATTCTCCGATGATCTTAGTTTTCACGTACAAACAGGACAAATTTATGGCTCATTTTCTTTCAACTGTATTTTATTTTTCAAATTTATTTCTTATTTTTAAACTTTTTTTTGTTTGCGTCCAAAATCACTTATATCCGACGCCAGCGCTCCCGCGCAGCAGTTTCCTGTGACGCGTCATCGACCAGGAATTGGCGCCTCCTATGGCAGCTCGACTTCTCCACGTGGTCGAAGGTGCGCACGGCCTTTTAATGGCCATGGGTGTGCAACCTAACCTAACCTAACCTCAACGCCTCACGTTGCCGGCGCGCGTCATTTTCGTCGCGTTCCATTCAAAACCCTCCTAAACGTTTCAACAGTGTAACGTTTAAGGCGAAGGCGCTCTCAGGGCAGAGTCCCCAGGCGTCTCCCCGCCTCCGCGTGCTCGTCGGGATGGCCGCACTTACACTGGTGTCAGAATCGACAGGTTGTTAACGCTGAGGGTTTTGAATGGAAGGTGAAGAAAAAGACGCGCGCCGGCAACGTGAGGCGTTGAGGTTAGAATGGCGGAGAATCCATCGGCATTCAGCCTCGAAGCGACGATGTAGATGGTGCGTCGGCATCATCGAGCTCAACGCGCGCGACACACAGTATACGAAAATATTTGGAGGGTCGAAGATCTGCCGGCCTCCAACCGAGAAGGCCATATGCACCGACGACCACGTGGAGAAGTTGAGCTGCCATAGGATGCGTAAATTCCTGGGCGATGATGCGTCACAGAAAACTGCTGCGCGGGAACGCTGGCGTCGAATATAAGTGATTTTGGACGCAAACAAAAAAAAGTGTAACAATAAGAAATAAATCTGAAAAATTTTTCGTTTTGTATTTTTTGAGTAGTCACTTCTACGTAGTATATCATGTCGTTATTATTTTGTGGAAGTCGTTATTTTTTAAATTTGTCCTATTTTGTACATGAAAATTAAGATCATCGGAGCACCGTAATGCACGAAAATGTTGTGTATTAGATGTTATTATTATGGACACGATGTTTTGTCTGAGCACCAGGCGCTGGTGTGCCGGTGATGCCACCAGGCTGGTAGTATGTCGTGAGATACTTAGTGTGAGCCGCGATGCTCTTGGTGAGCACCAGACGCTGGCGAGCTGGAAATGTCGCCAGGATGGTAGTAGATCGCGTGCAGAGCGGATTGGACCACGATGGTGGGGCTGGTTGCTGCCGTCACTATCCTCGGAGAGGCGCAGGCTGAGTTCTCAAAGTGTGAGAATTCCATGAAAGTCGGTGATGTAGGTTCGGTGGCCGGAACTTATAATTTCGCGCAGGTACGGAAATCTAGGGAAAGATTGTCCAGAAAATTTCGTGCACGTAGGGGCATCTGTATGAGTTTTTTTTGTATTTATTATTAATATTGTTGATTTAACTTGTAATTAAAATATAGCGACACGTGACGGCAGCGACAATGGCATTTGTCTAACGGTACTTATTTTGAAATAAATATATAAACTTAATCGTACTCTTATGGTTAAATTATGTAAATGAGGTTAACAATGTTGTTATTATTATACTATAATACTTGGACATTCCGGTATACATTATGTTATTGCTTATTATGTTATTGTATTACAAACTATTTGGATTTATTTTGAGAGAGAGGGACAACTGTGAAACCTTTACTATTTTTTGGAAATTTGTTTTATATAAAGTATACGTTCGACCGAGGATGGTCGAAGTTAAGGGAGGAAGAGTGTAATTTTATATATTTAAGTGTGATATTTTAACAAGCGTCATCTCTGTTGCCGGTTAGGGTAGTGACGCGCAGGAAGCGGGAGTCGGGAGAGTCGTCGGTAGCTTTGGCCGCGGGAGATTGTTCCTCCTGCAGCAACATCACAGCCCGATAGAAGGACAGACCCGTGCGTCAGCGCGGCCATCCCGACGAGCACGTGGGGGCGGGAAGCCGCCCGGGGGCTCTGCTCCCGAGAGCGCCCCCGCCTCAAACGTTACACTGGTTAAGAAGACGTACCTGGCCATTTGACTTTTTCACGATTCGCTAAAACCTTACCAATTACTATAAGCTATGATTTAACAAATCGGTCCACAGCTTCACCTGTGGTTCGACAAATTAATGTCCTGCAGCGACTTCCAATCCTGTTGTCCTTGCCGATGATGGTAATTCAGGTTCAGGTGGCTTATTACGCTTTTACAAAGCTATGAAAAAAAATTGAAAAATAATAAATATATGACCTACATTGATATCGTGAATAATTGTCACCTTCAACATGAGCAAGTTGGGCCCGGATGGACAAAAGTCGCCCTGATGTCGCTAAATTCTACATCGCAAAATGGACATGAATTTGATCTACCAATCTACAATCGTATTAATGCTGCACAAGATCTGAGTAGTCGATGATGATGCATCAACGTGAAATAACACCGTCACAAGATTGCAGCGAATCTTGTGTATTATTAGCGAATAAAATGGGTTGACTACGAAAAAAATTCTGCACTATTTTAACGGCCCTAAATCTTATATTTTTAAATTGACATCAAGTACCTTCAATCCACTATGAATCTTTACCCTGATACGTATTCTAGAATATTCAATGTGAATATTCATTATTAAAAGTATTTATAAAATGCCCGATCGACCAGAGTTTTAATCACCCGAACATCGCATCGAAAAGTATTTCAACACACTTAAAATCTATAAAGACTCGCCTGATTTTGTTGCTGAATGACGATTAGGAGACATTCTGGAGCTGTCATGTACTTTGCGTATCACTTGGAGGAAGAAGTATCACTTTATAAACGCACATGCAATTTTCACCACGCGACAATAAAATGTATCGACCGGTTAACCTAAGTATCGAATGGCAACTGATCGGTGTTGGTCTAAAACGCGACGCCTTGACGAGACGGAAAAATTTAAGCGCATTTATGATCAATTATTAAGCCTTATTAACAAATGATAAATTGAGCTGCTATGATAATCTTTCATATAAAAAAAATCTCATGTTATTTTTATAGTTTTAGGCATGGTTATTCATTGTCAAGAAATTTAGCAAAATATTTTATAAAAATATTATTCTTCAATTTTTTTCCACGGCCTTGTCAAGCGTGATGAACCACATGATCCTGGATCACCGTCGGCGGGGAGCTCAGAAGGATTAGGAGCAACTTTCGGGCATTATTTTTTCGATCCACAAGGAAAGCCGTTGGCCGATTTTTGATACGATACAGATTCTTAAAAAATAAATTTTATTAGTTTAAGTTGCATATCGACAAGTGCGTATCATTTTCAATCTTCAAAAACTTTTCCCGAAAAAAAAAAGCTTGCGTTTGAATACCTGATTTTAGAGATAGAATACTGAGATTTTTTTATGTGAAAGTTTATCATAGCAGCTCAATTTATCATTGGTTAATAAGGCTTAATAATTGATCATTAATGCGCTTAAATTTTTCCGTCGCGTTAAGGCGTCGCGTTTTAGACCAACACCGATCAGTTGTCATTCGATATTTAGGTTTATCGGTCGATACATTTTATTGTCGCATGGTGAAAATTGCATGTGCGTTTATAAATTGATACTTCTTCCTCCAAGTGATACGCAAAATACATGACAGCTCCAGAGTGTCTCCTAATCGTCATTCAGCAACAAAATCAGGCGAGTCTTTATAGATTTTAAGTGTGTTGAAATACTTTTCGATGCGATGTTCAGGTGATTCAAACTCTGGTCGATCAGGCATTTTATAAATACTTTTAATAATGAATATTCACATTGAATAGTCTAGAACACATATCAGAGTAACGATTCATAGTGGATTGAATGTACCTAATGTCAATTTAAAAATATAAGATTTAGATAAAGAATTATAAGTTTTTCCTAACTAAAATGCGTATACATATAATATTTGTTCTAATACATTTTTAATTTGTTGTTTTAGGTAAATCTATTGAATGACGTGATAATAAACCAAAAGTGCTCAGGTATCTGAAAAATGGATGACCCAGCAAAACATTTTCTTCAAGAGACATTTTTACTATAATATTATGAGCTATTGAAAAAAACAGATAAGGCCATAAGTAGGGAATCCAATCCCGAGCCAAAATTTCGATCCCGGGATTGGGATTTTCAATATTTTAGGAAATTACCTTGATGAATTTGATCAAAAATTACTAATAAGTCCATTTGTTCAATATAAAAAAATCACTTGAAGGCCAAAGAATTTTATTTATTTAAGAAAAGATGAAAATACAATTCAAAAATAGATAAATAAAACACTAAAAAATTCAAATATTATTTTGAAAATATGCCCGAAGTAATATTAACATTAAACATTAGTGTTTCGTCATTTAGTCTGGATCTGATTTTGGAAGTCAGACAACTTGCTGCTGAAAATGCACGCTCAGCTTCCACACTCGTTGGAGGTATCGTCATCAGATATTTAAATGCTAGTTCGAATTGATGATCGCGTGAGCCCTCATTTTCGTATAACACCATCAATGTGACTGATAAAATTCTTTTCTGCTGAGACATAGACTAAAACTCGCAAAATTCTCGATTTCCCGAAAAATTATTTATTTCCGTCGCTGCAGATGAATACTTGTATACTATAATACTTTGATGTGATTCGTAATTATATTACGGAGGAATACAAAAATTCTGAACCCCGTATCTATTATATTTCATATCGATATTCTGATTTAGTAATATTCAAAATAATTACTGATTTAGTAATATTCAAAATATTTTTAAATAATATATGATACATGCACTAAATATTGCTCACACGTTGCATTTTGTTAGTTCAGTATTTATAAGAGGTTTCGCAGGGTCATGGAAGATGCTGTGCGCATCTGTGTTTGAGGCAAGTTGTAAATCACGATACATTTAGCCGATGAGTATTTCTCATATTCTTGTTGGAATAATGCAAAATTATGTACTGGCTTCGAAGTCTGAAAGTATAGACTCTGCCAAGTATGTATGTTTCATATTGCTGCTGTCAAGTAAAAGTGGTGACGCTGTTTGGACGTGTGATTTATGCTTGGCGTACAAAACGTTGAATAACACAGGGATTTAAATTTTATTATACCGGGCTTCGGTAGTCATTAAATCTTAATACAGGCATCGCCAGACCAAGTGTTGCATATTTGCTCCATATCATAAAATTTGTCCATTTAATTATATATTCTGTATATTTTAAAAGGACCGGAAAGTAATCAAAATAATAATCATATGATTTTTCTGTTTTAATAGTATTCTTATATTAAGTGATTATTTTTGTAAGAACTCTTGTTTTATTTTTTAAAGCTGGAATTAATACCTTTTTCTATGCAAGCCATAACTTTTTTGTGCGAATTTTCTAATGGTACCACAATGTACGTTTCCTGAACCATGTCTCAATACAAATTGTACTACTGTAAAGAAACAAGTCTCAACATTTTGATTCCTTCCTGATTCTATATTTATTATATAATTTGTATACTATTTTTGTTGAAAATTCTTGTGATAATTTCACACATACGCTTATTAGACAGCCACCCCAAGTTATGCATATAATATCGATGTGTGTTATAAATATTGTTAATCAATCAAGTATGAGATGCTAACATCGATTCAGACACTTTTCATTGAATCAAAGAATGTCTTTGTCGAGTCGATCTGTTCTGGAATGTAATTAACGTAAAACAAAGATAGACGGTGTTATCTAATCTTCGGGGCTGCAAAAAGCTTAATTTTCTTATGGACCGAAGCTTATGGCAGAACTTGAAATGAGCACAACGGATAATTCATCAATTTGTCTGAATACTAAGCCGAACACAAGCTCGGAGATAATTTTCGAAGTAAGACGATAGTTACTTGCTGAATCTTATCAAAGTTTAAGAACAAAAACTGATGATTAATGTACATACACACAGATAAAGTTCTTCGAAATGGATAAAGTGGCTGTCTGAGCGATCCAATGAGACAAGGTGAAAATACAAAAAACACACATTTCGAATAACAAAGCTTCGACTATCTACATTTGAGCTTGATGACTAAATATTAAGCTCAAATTTGTCCTTTAGGCAAAATATAATTAATATTATAAAATCGATATAAATTATCTTTGCATGCAGAAGCGAATTTGATCATATTTTTTGATTGATATTCCATTCGTCAAGATTATGCTTTTGGCATTATTTGACGGGCTTAAATTTGAGGAAGCAAATTTGTACATAATGAGTTCCTCTTTGATGGATTTCCGTATTTGCAGAACTACCACAAAGTGTAATGGTACAGCATCTGGTTTCATTCACACATCTTTTGTAACGAACTCATGTTGTGGTCTCATACAGCTTTTTTTTAAGAGAATGCTGAAGTTTAGATCCGGATAGGAATCACAAACAATATGAGATGGGCTTTCCATTTGATCTTATTCAAGCACCTAAAAGGACCCACAAGTCTAATTAAAAATGTGAGAAATTCTTAAGCAATCATGAATGTAATTGGCGGAATGGCGACCAAATCCGTGTATATTAAAGTGAAACTTCTATAGGCGCAGTAGGGAAAATTGACTTGAATGTCATGAAAAATGAAACTCCAACCAGCAGTTCGTCGGAAAGAGTGAAAGAAGCTTAGAGAAAAAACCGCTTAATCAGTTGAGATATTTTTGGATATAAGAAGTGTTAACAAATCTATCGACAATCTTAAAAAAATGAGATCATCTATATATAATATATAGGTAAAATTATCATAAAAACCCTGAATATTGCCACAACAAAGCAGATATTGAAAAATCTTCGTTGATATTTAAGATATTATTAATGTGTTAATTCATAATAAATTTCGATTGGAGGGCTCAAAATTAGTAGAATTATTGTTATCAAACCCAACTATTTTTGTTTTAAACCATAGTCTAAGTACGTCCAATGTATTTCCATTGAGGGTTTAGATCTTTACCTCATATTTCACTCTATATCGTCGAAATATACTCGTTTAATGGTGAAAATTATATTGAGTTCTTTGATGTGTAAAATGTTAATTTCGAAATTCCAAGAAATCCTGTTTACTGCTATCAAATCTTCTGAGAAAAATCTTTCAATCGTAAATCTCCCACAATTCTCACATCCAACTCGCTTAAATATACATAATGCATTCGTGTACATTTTGCATTCATTTAATCTCGAGCATTCGCAGAAACCGAAATGTTCAAAAACAACTCGCCCTAGATTGTTCCTCGGCGTAGGATGCGAATGCTGCTCGATTATCTCCCTGTCTAATTGTTTTCTGAAAAGTTTCCGAAAACAGTGGATACGTCTGAAGCGCCGAAACATCCTCCATTCCGTCTTCTTGTTTCCTCGCTTCGCCTATTAGCGTCTTGGCGAGTAAATCATATCCCCAGGGAATTAAAAGCCTTCACACAGGCAACAATTTATAGCATCGGTTCAGCCTTTGTGCTTCCATCCTTATAAATCATTACTATGTTTTCGGGTTTTTCGCATGCCTATCGGGTAATGGAATCGCGGCATATAAAGTACAGCTGATATATTATAACTATCACTATATTCAGACAAACGGAAAGAATTTACGCATACCATAAAAATACGCTGGTAACATTAAAAATGAACGTGCGCCATTTTTACCTAGGAAAAAACTATGATTTGTGCCCTAATATGGCGCGAATGTAGCAATAACGTATTATTCAATGCTCATTTTATACACATAGCTTTTATCGTTGGAACACTTCATATATTGTATTCAAATAATGATACATCCTCACATGATGTATTTTATTGAAGTTTTTGGTAAAAGTTGACTTTGATGTTTAAATATTTTATGGCTTTAAGTTGTAATATAACCTTACGACAAGACCATGACGGAAGAATGTAAAATAGGACATTAAAAACTAAGAAGAATTAAAAGTCTCATTCAACTAAATGGTGTGTATTAATCAATCTTTCATGTTTTTTTGATATCAGTAACAACATATAATATTAACCCTTTTAATAGTGAGTTAATTTTAATTTGAATTAATATCCTTTTTTTTCTCAGGAGCGCGCAGCCTAAGTCAAGCTTGTGTATCAATAAATGAACCTTTACACTGTTGATAGCACACAATATTCATTAATTTCTTCGCGTAAATATAAACAATACACATAAATACGTTTCAAATAGAATCATTTTTGTTTCTGCAATTAGTTTTAACTATATTATTGATTTGTGTGGCTTTCTATTATTTATTATAATTCTAAGAAGACCACCAATGATCTAAGAAGATCCTATACCTGATGGTTTTCAACCGAAAACGGACCATTATCATTTTATTGATTTTGTTATGGTCATCTATTGTTGATCGATGACGCTTTATTTTATACTCTCATTGTGTTCGTAAAACTTGGATGGAGTAAAATAAAGACAACAATATTTTTAACTGATTGTAAAATTTAAACAATCCACCTGATCGATCTTCTTCGGACAACTTCATTTTGTAATGAGAGTTCGTAATCGTTCTGTAGACATGTTCAGGTATAGTGTTCGATCGCGAGCCGTTCGTTCATGTCAGCGTTCCGAAAAGCGGACCGGTTGGACACACAGACTATGTGACCACTCCGTCCTCTTTTAGAGCTTTTTGCGGCATTTTTTGGGCATAAATGCGTACCTGGGGTCTTATATGATCTGTACAATCACGGAAATATTTTAGTTTTAAGTTTCTACCCCGCCTACTGCGCTCAGAGCACAAGTAGCCACACGAATTTCTGGTTACATTTAGAATAGAAATTCCTAATGTCGACATTTTAGAGGATGAAATTATTTTACAGTTTATCATTTCTACACATGATCTAATTCTGAAAAAATAAATCAAGCACGTCATAGTTATAATACCATGGGAATAATCACAATAATAATGCTCCATCCCTGAGGACCTCCCCCATAGAGGTGGCATAAATCCAATCTTAAATAATATGATAAATTAAATAATTATATATATTCTAATATAGAAATATCAAACGTAATACAAATTTGTACATAGCTTAAGACAAGAAGGTACATTTTGTGGTAGCAACAAATGCAACAAGCAGGAAATGCGGCAAAGTGTACAGATAAAAGATGCAGATTGTACATAAACAATAATGATTATAAAAAAATGTGCGATGATACCCTTAAAAAATATAGTTCAAATTTAAGAAGTATAAATTAGATCACTCAAACAGCCCCAAATAAAATAAATCTGCAATGATGAAGTCGAAGGCCATCTGATCCTAGACCTGCAACATAGATAAATATACATAAGACAAAAGCTATACACGAGCTCCCGTTTAGTGGCTATAAGTCGGGTTTAGCAACACTTTTACTTCAAATCCTGTTTAAAACGTTCAGGAAGACTCTTGAAGTCATAGATAGGGAAGCTGGACCTGAAATTCCATATACAGCCAATGTCTGGATATTTAAAAGCAATCTCGTATTATATCACGTGGAACTGCTTCTGTGCACAAATAATACACCCTTAAAATAGACTGGAATAAGACTTAATTCTTCTATATGTATCTTATGTTACGTAAATTCAGTTTTATTTGAACTGACGGCCCGAAGATTATACGTCTTACTCATTATATTACTCAAAGAGGAAATGAAACACAAAAATTATACATAATTTACATTTATCTTACAAATCAACAATACAATTCCAAATACTCATTTGATGATAGATTAAATTACATCACAGGATATTTGTCAACAATTCATAACAAAGACATTTTTAAAAAAATACTGTAAATAGTGATTTCATCGTGTGAAATGATTCGAAACATACACTCGAAAGAAAAGCATTCTTTTAGTCAAAATGCATGATGAATTTGCAATAAGTAAAATTTTAAAATACTTACCGATCATGTAATTGTAAAAATTTAAATATCTATAAATTATAATATATATAATAAGTTTCATAAATACTTCCAAATTCATGAAAACAATATTTTTTTGTGATCAAAAACTATGGGCAAACGCGCCCAAAGTTTAACCATATGTGAGATATTAACTCGTTGGACTATTAAATAATCCACGTATTTATCTTTTTACAAAATGATTTTTAAATAAATCAATGCGTACACAAATCAAATATTTTATGAGAGCATGATTGCGTACAATAGAATAAGACCTGATGAGAATATGATCAAGTGGATGATTTTTTTCCCAAATTTAGTTTCAAAGCATCTTAATTTATCAAGCCAAATTTGATATGTTTTTCATTAATTTCTTCACATTAAAAACAATTTTAACATACAATAGGTGTTGGCGAAATCGACTAACATTAGCCTGATAATTGAATATTGTGACCATATAAGCACTTAAAGACTAAAGTGAATACGAGGATTTGGTAAAATCCAATAATTAAATATAACCGAACATCAGTCACATAAAAAAAATAATCTGAAGCCTTATTTTGATAATAAAGCGACCCCAATTCAGAAATTTCCTATTGTGGAATGATAAAATTAACCTTCACCAAAATCACATCATTTTTTATGTCGTTTCAAGAAAACCTTTTCACCCTATAATGAAAATTTAGTAAAACCGTATTATCACATTTATGAAATTGATTTTTTTTTCAATCATTGCAAAAAATCACTCATTTCTAAGCATATTTCATATGTAATCGATTATCTATTAACAAATTTTATATCTAATTGTTAGTCATGTAACATCTTCGGTAATATAATTTGATTAGGCACAGCGTTTCCAATACTTATAATAAATATGTAAAATAATAAATATTTAAAATATACCATTTGGTAATAATAATATCTAACAATTTGGCTAAATCGCTTGTTTAAATGACAAGTGAAAGACTTTTATATATCGTTTGATTGCTCTTGTTGTTTGATTAAATTCCAATAATGTCCTTTTAGCTTGCGTAAATTCTCATGCGAACCCATCTGAAAATGTTCAAAATTAATATTAAATTTGATGGCAAATATTTTTAAATGTAAAAGTACAAATATATTAGTGATATATAAAATTGATTATCTTATTTTTCTATATAGTTCCCTTCAATAAAAATACATTTATTCCATCAGATAGGAAGCTTGTTGATCCCATCACTAAAGAAAAAAGATGAGTAGTTGCATTCTCTTGCGCAATGCATAATTATCCGTTTTCTTGTAAACCAAAGCGTATAATCAAGTGAAATTTTGAGGAGACTTGAGGTACAGTTCGATGATTGGATTGGATTGGATGATATACGATTGGACCCAAAAGCTTTGACTCTCTAATAGTCGAGAAACAGTCTGTTGAAAAAGCTGACTATGATATTTTGGGACTTGATATTGAAAAAAAAAAAGGGGGGGGAAAGGTATTTTATTGATTGATTTTCTACATGACAAGCAGACGGTGAATGCAACCTAATACTGCTAGCTGCTAAATCTGCTAATCATAACAAAAGACTGTGAACATGCCCGGGCATGGCATCGAGAGTTGCGAGATGCTATTTTGTTGTGTCAGCAGTCCAGAGTTTGGACCGGTTGGACACAGAAACCTTGTGGCCACTCCCTCCAAACTTAGGGCTTTCTATAATAAATTTGAGGAAAAATGTATTCCTGGGGCCTTCTATGATCTCGATAGGCCCATAGAGGCCCCCCTGGCAGCCAGTAAGCTCAGCAGCTCGGGTCGCGAGCAGAGCTCAAATACCCATTTTCCTATCATTTATACCATAAAATGATTTATTATTATATTTGCTTATATATGTATATATTATATAGCTAGTCTTAGGTATTTCAATCGCTTAGCTTATTCATCCCCCCGCGCTCAGAGCACAAGTAGGGGAAATATAGTGGGTCCTCGCAGGACATGGTTATTAAATTTTTCGGTTTTTGCTCCCTAGCGTAAACTTTTGTTGTACGGGCTGGCAAGGTCCCGAATAGTGAGGTCAATAAACAGCTCCGACGGGACACCCGGAACAGGCCACACAGTGGCAGAATGGGTATGGATTCTGTACTGAAGAGTGGGATAAACCAATAAGACGCCGTCTCTCCGATCTCGTTGTCCTTCTTCCGCACGACAACATGCAGCCGCATACAGCAACCGTAACTCGTGATAAACTCACCCAATTATACTGGGAAACTCTTGATTAACCACCTTACAGTTCATACTTGGCCCTATGTGACTATCATGTGCTTGGTCCATTGAAAGAGGCATTAGGAGAACAACGATTTCAAGACAACGCCATCGAATACCTACTGAAGTGATTTTCAGAGCAGCCGCCTTCTTTCTTCAATGACAGGATCAAAAAGCTTCCTATACGATGGATTTTTTTCAAATGAAGGGAATTATGTAGAAAAATTATATACTCTATTTATATTTTATATATCACTAATAAATTTGTTCAGCAAAATTCCAGATTATATTTGAATCGCCCTCATAAAATACGCATAAATTATACCTCGACAATTTTTCCTCCTTGAAGAACTACAATTACATCAGCGTTCTTAACAGTTGACAGTCTATGGGCAATAACGAGTACAGTTCGTCCAACTCCCGCTGTTTCTAATGCTTGCTGTACGACGTGTTCAGACTCGGTATCTAACGCGCTTAAAATTAAAATAAATGTGAAAACACCGCATCATCTTCAGTAATTTGTATCCAATTTAATAATATCTAATTGTCAATTTATATCTATACCTTGTAGCTTCATCCAATAAAAGTACCGGTGGATTCTTTATGAGTGCTCGGGCAATTGCAATACGTTGCTTCTGACCACCACTCAATGAATGACCTCTTTCTCCGACTACTGTATCGTATCCTCGTGGAAAGCCCTTGATGAAAGTATCCGCATTGGCGACTTTTGCAGCTTTCTCAACCTGTATTTATACATTTTAATATAATATTTAAATTGTACTACTTAATATTTATGCCCAATATTCTAATTTTTACCTCAAAATCAGTAGCATCCGGTTTACCATATCTGATATTTTCTCTAACTGTTGTCGCAAAAAGTACAGGCTCTTGATTTATATAACCAATAGCTCTCCCACGCAACCAATTTGGATCTAGTTTTTTAATATCATAACCGTCTATTGTTACAGCACCACTATCCACATCATAAAACCTAAAAAAATCAATTACTATTTGACATAAATGTGCTCTAATTTTTCTTCCTTACTGGTGTGGAATTTAAATTATTATTTTACCTTTCTAACAGCGCAGCAATTGTTGACTTTCCATTTCCAGAAGTACCAACAATTGCTACCACTTTTCCTGCTGGAATTTTTAAGTTGAAATTTTTAAGGACGACCTAAAATTATAAATGCATTAACGATACTAATAGATATATTTCATACTAATACTTGCACAATTACTAATAATATTAATAAATTACAGACATACCGCTTCTGATCTTGTGGGATATGCAAAGGTTACATTGGAAAATTCAATATTTCCCATGAATTCGTGGTAAGCAATTTTCTTACCGCCTTTAATTGGCATATTAGATTCTTGGTTAATGTACTAAAAATATTACAGTTCGAATTAGTACACATCTTTCTTAATTTAAAAGCGTGCTAAATGAATCGAAATAAATAATTACCTCAAAAACTCTACCACCGGCACTAAGACCCTTTATCACATTACCAAAAAGCAAAGATAGTTGAGCAGTTGATCGCTGAATAGTTTGGGCATTAATGAGGAACGCCATAACGTCTCCTCCCGTTAATTGACCAGTTGACATAAGATGACCTCCAAGATATAATGTCCCTAATATCATGCTGAAAAAGACAATATTTAACGACATTTTGACGACGACAAGTGTAACATAAAGACAAAAAATATCAAAGAAAACAGAAAACATCAATGAGGTCCGGGTAGCGAGGCAAAACCGAGATATTCTTTCCAAGACAAAAGTAGCTCGCACAGCCCGAAAACAGCGGCTACCCGAAGATAATCAGATTTTTGAAGAATCTGAAGATCTATTATATGTGTCTGGAATCGCTGATTGATTGGTAAGACACTAAAATTGTTAGTTTTATCGTATTGAAACTTTAAACGAGATTATCTCGAAACTGCCTTTCCAAAAACGTCTCCGGTATAATATACTTGTATCAAATTACAGGGAAAGCCTAATTAGACAGGAGCCAAATTACCGTGGGTCGACTGTATTATTCAACTGTAAAAGCTATTGCATTCCGAATATAATTAATATTTTAAGAATATATTGAAAATCTAAAATAAGCTAAGCATTTGATTAAGTCGATTCATGTTATTTAAGACTATGTAGTTTTTAAAGCATTGAAACAAATTTTAAAAAACATAAAAGGATGTGGAAAATACCTATTTAAAAATAAATTAGTTCCTGCTTGAAACAGACCAATCCCTCTTCCTAGTTCTTGGGCAAGATCTGCCGCTTTTAAGCTTTCCTTGGCAAAACCTTCCATTTCATATTCTTCTGCAGCAAAAGCTCTTACTGTACGTACATTACTCAATGCCTCTTCTGCTATAAGTGTAGATTTTTCAATCTAGAGATAATAATGTTTAAAAATTTCTCAAAAATGTATACATTTTCAAAATTAAACATTAACACATTACATGCGGGAAATCTTTCAACATCGCGTATAAAAAACATATATTACTATTGAAATAACCAACATATTGAAATATTTTTTTTAAATAGTACACACTGAGTATTCCACTGCTATAGATTTTGAAAGAAGACCATCAATCGAGCTAAACGAGTACTGACTTTCAGCCAAATTTATAATGCTTTTGACCAGCTCTTTGGGATTTGAACCCACAGCATGTCACCAAAAAAAACATGGTTGATTTAAATAGAAATACACATTTTTATGGTATATTTTAATGATCTGCATTATTTTATGCACTCTTCTGATTCAAAATTTATGACCCATAAATGTTTATTTTGATAAAGACCCTGAGTTATTTCCAGTACACCTCTCCGGATATTTTGTAATACATAAATGTTTTGATGTTACACATTAAAACATGAAGGTTTAATATGCAAATAAAATGCATACATTCACGAAGCGCACTCGCATAGAAACTCAAAAGAAAACTCAGTTTTTGGTCTCTTCGTATATCGGAAATGTGCTCAATTTTGTAAAACTAGTTTTAATAAATCCTCATAAGCTAACTAACATAAAAATATATGACAAAATATCATGTAATGACATTTCAGCCGAAGTTAACCAAAAGACAGCGCAATTTATAAAAATATTTCCCACACATAATGGGTTAACAATGATTCTTTACCTGTTCTTGAGCTTCGCGAGATAGCTTTCTAAGTAAGGATCCAATAAATGATCCTCCAATTACAACGGACGGAATACAAAGCATTGTAAGGCCGGTTAATTGAGGGGATATTACTAATAAGCTACCAGCTGATCCAATAACCTGAAAATTATAACAACTTAGAAAACAGTATTTAAAAAAATTAAATACATAAAGATATTCCCCTTAATTACCTGTGTAATCGCTCTAAGCCCATTAGATATTGTCTGCTTAAAACTGCTTTTGAAGTCCTGAACATCAACGGTTAATCTTTGGAAAAAAAATGTTATTGAATAAATGTTAGCATTTCAAATGTAACAAAAAAAGGCAAATCACAAACAAACCGGTTCAATAATTCTCCTGTTCTTTCTCGGTCAAAAAATGCAATATCTTGTTTTAAAATTGAACCGAAAAGGTCCTGTTTCATTTGGCAGGCTACACCTTCACCAATTTCAGCAAGAAGATGAATATAGAGGAAAGTGAAAAACGCCTGCAAAAAGGATTGTTTTACTATTTGATGCATACAGAAAGGCGCCATACATTATACAATTTTTATCGCATATTTACTAACCTGAGCAACATAAAGAGATATTAGTTTTAAAGCAGGAAATTTAATATCTTCTAAAAAATCTCGTCTAGTCCCATCCCTCAGTGTCGCTAATATATTGACCACAGCCCCAATAAGTTGAGGAATATAAATATTTACAGCGGCTACAGCGAGAGCGGCCTATAAATAATTTATCACAGATTTAAACCACAGTCTTTGCAAAAATAATTTAATTTTAAAAAAATTAAAAAAGTAATTAAATATTATTTCAAATCCATTATTGTGGAATGAAATGTATTAAAAACTGTAAAAAAAAAATTAAAAGTGCCATCTACATTTGTAATGTAAAAACTATTTGAAATTTTTGTTCATTATGTTTTTACAGATAGCTGTTTTACCGACGTATAAATTTAAAATAATATCGCTCATTTATCAGATAAAATTTATCGACTGAGATTTTATGTACATAAATTTTGATTTGTTAGTATTTTAAGAATGTACTCACAGTAATCGCAGCAATAAAATGCCATCTGTGAGGCCATAAATACGTCCAAAATTTGTCCCAATCAAAATTTTGTTGTTCAGCCTTTAAATCTCTTTTCAAAGTTATAGAAGTAGAATGAGTTGCTTGCTTGCAATGAACTGTCCATTTATTAACTACAAAATTAACCAATACACCGGAGCCAATTCCTATTCCGACTTTCCATGACGGACAAAATATACTTTCAAATTTGCATTCTCGCACTTTGGACACTTGACGAGTAGCATGAAATCGAATATTTAAATTTGTCGGTTTTGTGACATGAATGGCAGGATTCTTCTTCAATAAACAATGTGGATTTGGATTCCTGGAACATGATTTAACGCTTTGGAACATAATACAAATACATTTCAATGCTAAATCTTTACTATTTAATGTAAATCAAACAAAAATTAGTGCACCATATCTTCAAAATGTTACATTACGCATTAGCATATAGAAATGTATCGATAATAAGATTGAAACGTGTATTACATAAAAAAAACATGATATGTGTACGGTATTCATAGGTTATGTAGTAAAATTGTTGTGTAACAGGAATATACATAACTTACAGGAATACGTTTTTATGGGTCGACTGCCTAATAAAAAACTTCCACATTTTAATTCATACAGTTGATTATTATCCACGTTTGAAATAAATGTCAACACGACATAACTTGACGTTTCACGTCCTATTTACATATTTGGTCTCAACGCCGTGCATGTTCCTTCATCGGCATGGACAAGCGCTTGAGGTATAATTGCTCCATTTTTAAATATTTTCGCATAATTATTTTACTATATTTATATTTTTTTATTTAAAACAAATATTTTTTCTATTAATATTAATACTTAAATTTGGATTTTGAAATTTTATATTTTTTATATGAAAAAACTATTTTTATATTTTTAAACTGATTCCTCTCCAATTTAAATACAACCTGAAAATGCTTTTTGATTTTATTACAATATATCAATTAGTTGCAATATAACTGAATAAAATCTTTTATAAATTCTATTTTTAAATATTAAATTCAATATTATAAAAACGATTGCATAAAATATATAGTGATGAAATATAATTATGTAAAATATATTTTTCATTGTGTTGAAATAATCAATAAACCTATCGACATTGAACGAGTATGCAACATTTGGCTCAAGTTGACTCTCCACAACGTGCGATTATAACTATTTGGGGGGACGAACTATTACGCCCTCGCTTCATATGAATAAAAGATTTAATAAAACGGCAATAATAGATTTGTATTTGGCATAACAAGTGTATAAATCAAGCTATTAAGTCAATAACCCTATGATGGGTAGCTTTCGGAGAGAAATACGAGTGCACCCCTCCGAGGTATTATCGAATTTGTTAGCAATAAGGGTTGGTCTACGGTGCTTATATATTGTTTTATACTTTTGACGCGCTTATTCTCGGACAGTTGTTCAGCTTTATTTAAAATTATTTTATTTTATACCATCAAAAAATACTGTGCGTATTTCATATAATAATATAACATTTTTATTCAACTTGCTTTTTATTAAAATGTTGTATATTGTTTATTAAGTTTCACCATTTCTCCCTTGATAAATATTAAAAAATTCACCATTTATCCCTTAATAATTAAGTTAACTTTATGTAGCGACGAGCTAATTAATGCAAATAAGCGATCGCGTCCGTCGGAAGGCGAATTGAAATCAACCTTACACCTGCGTAATAATATTCATTTGTTATTTAATATTTATTTAAAAATGTATCATTTTCTACAGCATTAAAATTAATAGGATTGCATTTATAGTAATTCCGTTCACTAACATATTTTTTATTTGTTTAATCGTTAAACACTTGCTCAAGCTTCATAGCACAATTTTGTATTTCAGACTTATTTATATTTTAAATATTAATTTTCATTGACGTTCACATCTTTAATTGTTACTTTAATTTAAATTGATGTTCATATATTCGTTTTTTGGTTTTATCAATGTTTTATAGCCGATATATATTTGTATTTGTTTATTATGATAAAGTGCCCAAAACGAAAAGTTTATACTAAAATAATATAAAAATCTTAAGAAAATAAATTAAACTAATTGATTTTATTGTTAGTTGTTTATTGGGATGAAATTTGTATAACGCGGTAAGGAAATTTTCTTGTATGTCACAAAAAATGAAACACCAAAGGGTAGTTGGTCGGAAAGAGATGGAGAATCGTGTGTGTGTCTATACGTTGCATAAAGCAACCATATCAGTGACAAGACTATTTTATTGTATACTACACACACTGCTAATAATTGCCATTAACAAATGGAAAAAAAAACAATCTACAATTATAAAATCAACTTTTCATAAGAGCCATAATGTTTCAGTTCTACCACGCGAGAGTTTCACACATTTTTTTTTTAATTTCTAACATTTCATTCATAATCCTTGTCTTCCTCGTTTATTAAATACCATAAAATATATATTCGCTTTCGAATAATGGGTTCGTGATGCATTAGTTCCCTTTATGTGCGCAGAAGCAGCCAGATGTACAAGTGGGTGCTTAATTTCACAATACCCTTGTTCTTAACTGAGTCTGCATATCTCGCCAAAAGCTCACTCCATAATTTAATTGTTTCATTGCCATTGTTTTATACACAAATGCATTCATTCGGCTGCACGGCGCTCTCGCGTAGGAAATTCAATAAACCACGGGTGCAAAAGCGCCCGATGCCCTTCCAAATGCAGATTAATTATTAATATTTTCGACCGGTCATAAGTAATGCGATCACGGCGCCCGCTTCTGGTTCGAAATTGGATTCGAATATCAAAGAACTAATAGCCCGGATGATTTACGACGATGGCATTAATTCGAGGGCGGCGAATCGACCATATGACATTAAATGCCCCGAAGCCATCCCCCGGCGTTGCTCATAACGGGCAAATTTATTCCCCTGATTAAGGGATTATTTGTCACGACCAATATAAACATTGCAATTTATCATTTATACGAGTGTGTCATTTGGGATGCGCTGATCTTCAATATTGATGCGAGCGTTGTGCTCGAAGGCCATTAACGCGATTATGAGCTTTTGCCATTTGATTTCATTTAATTAAAAATGAACACATTTTCTAGAGCTATTAAAGCAAACATTTGAATAACTTTTATTTAATTAAAATCATTGCAACAAAATGAGGTATGAAACGTAAGTATTTTTATCAAAACTATTGTCATGTATATTTTTTTATGGAATGCAATTATGACAGATGCTGTTAATTATCCTTATACCTGCGTAATTGATTATTTTATTTTGTAAATAAAATTATTGTTTTATATACTAATCCGTAAGTAATTTATTATTATGCTAAATTAATATAGGAGCGTTACTGACGTATCTCGGACAGATAAACTTGAATGAACAGACCAAATCTTCAAACGCATGATTTTAAAGTACAGCTATGTTGAAATATCCACATTGCTTTACATGAAATGAATTCAGTATTGTAATTAAAAAAGCCAACGTATCAGCGTAATGCGTAATTTTAGGTCTAACAACTTTTAAGGGTTTCAAAGCTTTGATGTATGTAAAGTTTTTTGACCGGGAAACGCTTTGACAAAGCAACAGCTCCTTTTGGTTGACTTACCCTTTGTGTTGGGAATTTGATATTTGAAGAAGGTAAATGTTTCCGTTTCCGCCATTTTCTTTTGATGATGAAGACTGCTTTGTGACTGGCATAAAACCACGCATAAAGCCCTCCCGTACGAAATCTTCAAATAATACGTTTCAATAAATTTAAATTGGAGCCGAGAGTGTCTCCAGCCCCGTTGGAAATTAATTACCAAGAGCTATGTTTGATAGAATAAAAATAGACTTGTAATGCATAATTAAAATTGGCCCAACAATACCTACAATTGTTTAATTGAATGCAGACCTTCCGCTTAAGGGGGCGATTATGCCAAAAAATATGATCAAAGTAATTTTAAAAGACGGATCAAACGATACTTACCAAGAGCTCATTGAAATCTTGAAAAATGAGCTAATTGCGTGTGTATTAAATTATTGACCAAATCAATGCTTATCGGCGATCTTCCAAAAATGCAAATGCGCGCGCAACCTAATATCATACAAAAAGCGTCTGAATTTCATTACAATTAATATCACGCATAATATTTCAAATTTTTAACCAATATTTTGTGTGTTAGCATTATATTTCAATTATAAAATGATCTCTTATCTATACTACTCATAAAAATGCTATTTAAGCCATTCAATGGTCAAATTTACATTATTTTTGTAAAAAATGGTTATATGAGCGTTAGATTTATGCGTTTGATCACTTCAACTCTATACAAAAAAATGCACTCAAACATATTAATTTGTCTACAGATAGCTTCGATATTAAATTTAACTAAATTATTATTAAAACAATAAATAACGACTAGTTCTAACGGATCAAAACTTGCACAACACAGTGCATCCGTTGAACGTTTCGCAAAACAAATTCCGCACATAAACACTGCTTGCGCCAATTTGAAAACCTTCATAGATACACGCCCAATAACTCACCAAAGTTTCATCGCAATCGGATGAATGGTATAGGAATGTATAGTCTGCAAACAAATCCACAAGAAAACTAGTTTATAAATAGAAATTCATTTTTAAATATATATAGATAATATTATATGCTTATTAAATTTTCATTTTCTTGAATTTTCAACTGTAGCGTGGACGATTTATTATCCACATGCAATAGTGCTGTTGGTTGGTTGGTCTTGGCTGCGGGAGGACGTCCTTCTCGAAACCAGATCTTTCTTGTGCTGAATTTTTGTCCGACGCCCGTCCACCCCCATCCATCCTTCCGGCTACACATGATCCGAAAGAAGAACGGACCCGTGCGCGGCCATCCCGACGAGCACATGGGAGCGGGGAGCCGCCCGGGGACTCTTCCCCGAAAGCGCCCCCGCTTCTACGTAACACAACCTTATCAAATATATTATAATCTTCCTATTCTTCCATATTCAGCTGATTCCGCATCCGGACAGTAAGAGATCATCGATTTAAGTCCGACCAGGTTTAACTGATTGATGCAAATTCATTACTATGCGCTTTAATGCCGCCTTTAGCACATCATTCAATAAGTTCGTAGGATTTTTCGTTTGTTTGAAGGAATTGCGAAAAAACGAACCCAAATGAAAAAGAAAGAAAGCTAAAGAATAAAAATCCTACGAACTTATAAAGTGATGTGTAAAACAGTCAACAAACGCCATGAATAATATATTGATTATCAGCTTCTGATGATCTTCTGTTTATATAGCAATTTCCTACTTGTTCTTTGTTTATAGTATCGAAAATAAATGGCGCCAAGTAGTCATTGTTGACACTCCTGTTGCTATCAAAGTATAATGTGCGGCAGAGAAACTACCTTATTTTAAAAATAAATAACGCAAACAATATAAAAAATATGAATGTAATTCTTTTTTATATTACAGAGAAATATTTAAAGTTTTTATTTAGTATTTTTTAAGAATTATATCATTAAAGTGTCCTCCGCTATGGTCAATGCATTGAAAAGTCGAGTATTGAAGCTTCTCACTAAGATGCGACAGAAAAGCTTCTTTATTTAAAATGAAGCATCAGACAATGTTTTTTTAAAGAAAACTATCAGAGAGTTAAAGCCAATTCTTTTCGCTATGTCCACACGATTGAGGAGTGTTTTTTACCAAAACTTGAAGAAATAGATATTGGTGATTTGTGTTATTCATTGTGTTACTATGAGGTTTTTTTAAGATGAGGTAGTTTCCCTGCCGCACCCTGTATTATAAATGGATAAGTTTCCATCTTGCTAACAGGGCAGTAATAAGGTCGTGGCAAAGCAGGGAGTTTGCAATCATTCTGTGGATATGATCATGTATGGCATCCGATTGCGAGGCGTTCATTCGTCATATCAGTGGTCCGAAAAGTAGACCGATTGGACATACAAACTTTGTGGTCGCTTCGTCCTCTTTTAGGGCTTTTTGCGGCATTTTCTATTATCTGAACTATCACGAAAGCAACGTAGCGTCAAGACACTTTCTATCATAGTATTTTTTTTAAATAGTATCCGCCATTTATACGTTAGGTCTAAGTTAACTTGCCTTAGATATACTTACCACGGGCGCTTCATTCCCTTGTTCGGGTCTGCTTGCTAATAATAATGCTCCTTCGAAATTTATTTTTATAATAAAGGATTCATAACATTATTAATCGCCTAAATAATCACGTTTTTGATATCAGAAAATTAGGCTAAGCCTGAATCAAAGCGATCAATGCGAAATATTGATCATTTTGATTTACCCAATTTTTTGGTGTAACGAAAATGCTTTGTGCAATCTAAATTAGAAACCGAACCTTTACAATAAGATTCCAGAAATTAACCCAATATGACTGCCTACAGTTGGTAATTTCTTTCATATTCAAGACTAATCGTTACTAAAATCGATATGCCTGCTTACCTGAGCTGAAATTGATGAGCTCATGTATCCAATTATTATATTTTGGTGACACCTTTAGAAATTCCATCCCTATTATAAACAGATTGAGAACAACTGTATAATCCTGTGAAGTGATGCATATTTTGAGTCTGGATGAGGAATCAGGCGTTGCCTCCACCAGCTGAAGTTGCGAAACAGCCAAAACGAGAATGGAAATGCAATAATGGATATCGCTTTGTGTCGCGCTGCGGTGTGCAGAGTCAATATTTGTTGACACCGATGCACTTCAGGCTGCTTCCAAAGACTTAACTGCTCGTAATGACGTCTCTGTGAAAAGCCTTCCACAATTCCAGGTTGTAAAAAATAAATAGGAAAAATCCATTAACCAGTATGCAAAGAGCAGCTACATCTGGGGACATTTATTAAGATCTGACGAGTAACTATCAATGGTCAATTTCTTAATTGATGCTCATTAAAAACGAAATCAAACTCATATATAGTTAATATAACAAGGTTAGCTCTTCATTTAAAAAAATATCATCGTGAAAGAAGATCCATAACATCATAATTTATATCAACATGCACATACCTAAGTATTTGCTTGTTCATAAAATAATATATTTTTTTAGGCATGATTTGTTTTGTTCTCTTTTGCAATTACGTTTCGACAGTCTCGCACACACCTCTTCATCCGTTCAAAAGTGGATGGTTTAAAAAACAAAAAAGAATTACCTCATGAGATGTTAAGTACACCACGAAGCTGAAACCATATAATAGACCTACCGTATTTGATTACGCATTGTTTCCTATGAATGACGATATAAATGCGCTCTGAAACACCAGACGCGAGATGTTTCACGTTCTGCTGATACTAAAAGATTTGCAGATGTACCGAAGGATCCAAAAATAAACGAAATGCTCCAACTGAACATTTCCATTGGCATTTTACGGCAGAATCTATGCAAATCAGCCGTCGAATTCCATTACAAATAATCATTTTTTACAGATTATCTGAGATTAATCCAAAGACGATCGATATTCAAACGATTTGAAATCAAAACTGCGATCAGATGACGCAAAATAAATTCAGAAACGATGAAGATAGACGATCCTGCAAAGTCATGCTACATTGGTGTCAGAAGTGGGATTTGGGAAAAATCTGGAATGTTATCCAAAAGAGCCGCAGCATGGAAACATCAAATTGCAATGGCAGCAACAACGATGGAAGCTGAAACAACAACAAAAACAGCGACAGAAACATAAACAGGTTCCCTCATATAAAATTAAAATATAACCGATGCCAAAATAATGACTGCTTTGTAATTATTTAATATGGATTTTGCTCCACAGTGGAACTTGCCGGGTTTTGAATAGAAAGACTCTCTTTTCTCTAAATAACTATTTATTCCACACGAGAGAGAGATCTGGCTGCAGGAAGGACGGCCTTTCGCAGCCAAGGCTAACCGACGATTCACCCGACTCCTGCCTCCTGCGCGTCACTACCCAACCGGCAATGGTGCACGCGCAAGAAGCGATCGGTCGGTGTGCAGGTGCAATGTCTCCGCAGGGCCACAAGAGATGGCGCTATTAAAAAAACACATTGCACCTGAAGAGAGACGGAAGAAATCGCTGTTAATCTGGCGAATTAAATCTGCTCAGATTATACGTTTAATCATTCGAGGGTAGGGCTACCACTTTACATAATTTTTTAAAAAATACATTTCTTCAAGCAATGTTTCTATCCATTACTATCTACATATTTGATCTATAAATCGTTGCTCAAAATATATTAAAATCGCACGATTAATGTTGATGTAATATCATATTTGACCGTAGTAAAAAGACTATGAAGATGACAACAGCATCCATATTTGCCTCCATATCCAAGTATGAATTTAATATAATATCTCATTTGATGCTATACAATCGATCCAAGTTTCGATAATATCGATCAAGAAATTTGCAAATTATAATTATTTGTTCGTATAAATACGTTTTGTGGCAGTCTGTATTCTTTGTAAGATTCTCGTTACAGATATGAGAGTGCAGGTTTGTCAATAAGATCAATATTGACAATAAACTGGAAATGTTCCGAAGACTACTCCAAGTACCTTGTAAGTGGAAGTTTTACTGCAGAACGATTGCTTTATTTCCAGGATCGGAAGACTTCTGACAAAAACACGTATATTCACAACGATACAAATGGCTTTATTATAGGAACTTCGATGAAATTCAAACTTTTGTCTTTATATGAATTTATGTAATATTTCATACGTATTTGTGTTTATTTTTATGCCCGACATCAACGATGCAAATTGTCATCAGATTGATCGATTATGCATCGACGATATGCGCGTTTTTAGTACGAATTTGGAAAGGTACTCTGAAACAATATGTCGTTTGAGCTTATAAAACACGATCAAAGTTCGCAATTGATACGATTTTGCAAACCAAATGAAATTTTTAGCGAATACAAAATGGAAATAACTTTTTCCATATCGATCTATTTACATAAACCCAGAGCATCCACGTATACTGTATGTTTAACCCTTAAATTGGTGATGTATTTTTTGCAATGGAGGCTACCATTGGAAAAATATTTTTTTTTAAATAATTGAGTATAAAATATTTATAATATATAATAGAATACTCAGCTAAGACTAGCAAAAATCAAAATCTCACTAAAAAATAATACTACAATTTATTTAATGGTTAACTAATGTCTTTGTTTGAATATGACTATAACTGCCAGCACAAAATATGATTATATAGAGGTACTTGACTATGTTTAAAAGAGAGTAAAAGGCTTAAGCTTGTGATAAGAAGAATTAAGACGAGAGAAAAAGTAATTGACAGAGCAAATAAATTAAATCAAAATAACACACTTCATATATAAGAAATTATCTAACTCGACTCTGATATCGTAAGCGAGAAATGTAATAAGGAAGATTGAATCTTGTTAGAATGACCGAAAACGCATAGATCCTTCAACATATCGTGACCAGAAAAGGAGCCCTAAAAAGATCAAACCAAAGGCGACAAGGATTCCAAATTGTTGGAAGGATTAGGTCAAAAAGCAACAGGTTCTGCAATCACTGAAGCCTTCAAGACAGCCACTTATAAAGATACATGGCTGAACATCGTCAAAAGAGTCCACTTTAATACAAATCAATCGGATCGAACGCAACCCTCGACACTAGAGATACAAATATGAAGATAAATTTAAAGCTTATACAACTCCTAAATGTTATAAACTACCATTTTGACAATCTGATTCCTTAAATCCAGTTGGATTTTTAACTTCTAAAACCACAGTATCTAAACTTTTGTGTAAAAAATATGTGAATTTCCTATGTATTAAATCTGTCGTTGTAGCGTACATAAAATTGAAAGTATGTCTGTCTGTCTGTTCTCTGCACAATCTCATTATTTGATCGACTCAAAACAAATTTTGGATAGATGCTCATGGAACTCGGCACACAATATTAAACATCCTTTGAATTCAGAATTTATATATGATTATGATAATTATAATACGACTCCCAGGGAGTGTTGAATAATGCTTTATAATAGAAACGTTTCTGCCTTGTTGGTTAAAAAATCTTCTTTTTTTTTCGTGTATCGGAAAGAATCAATGTTTAAAAATACTATCAGTAAATTTCAAGTCGATATAAATTAAATTCGCAAAGTTATAGGCCGACGAAAAGAAGTTGACGAGAGGAGAAACTTTAAATGCGTTTTCCCAAAACTACTTTTTCCAAACTCACGGAAGTGCTCCCATACGTCCTAGATGAGAATTCTTTATGAAATTTGACAGAAACGTGTATAATAAACGTCTTCATCGTTTGACTTATAATTATTTAAAAATATTTAAACGTTTTTAATTAATGAACAAAAAATGTTGTTAAAAATACATATTTATTTTTAATCGTTCACTATTTTTTTACTTTCCAATATTTCTTCTTAATTATAGGTCAAATTATAGACAATATTATACAAAGTAAAAATATGTTTAATTTTTTTGCTGCAAATCATCTGTTCAGGATTTAGAACTTCCGTAGTGAAGAATGTTATCACTCGTGCGCTGACATATGACTCCTCCCACTCCCACTACCATAATTTGTCAAACTTTAAAAAATATTTTTATATTCAATAAAGATCTCTATTATCTGCCACATGAAGTCTTACTTTCAGAATTATATTAGCCTCAAATTTGCAGCATAGAAGATAGAAAATGATGACATTATCAGAAAAATTCTTAAAGTAAACCAAACGAATTATCACAAATCACAACCCTCGATGTTAGATATGTTGTCCATCATTGCTTTCCGAAAATGTGTCAATTTCAAAGAACTAAATGACAGTCATCATCCCAGATTATAGATAAAGAAGTAAATCTATTACACTGTTCTCTAAATTGGGAGCTGCTGAGACAGATTGAAGATGATAGTAATGAACATAGATAACATATCTAATATAGTTTAATTTAGTTTAAGTAATCAGATTAAATCTGTTCTCTCAATTTTGATGATGCGTTGAATATATTTCCACAATCTAAATCTGAGCCCGAATTTTTGCAATATGAATCCAACAGTTATTTCCATTATATTATTCATAATAAGCTCATTTATTCGTTCTATTTATAAATAAGTCTGCTAAAATATTTGGATCATAAATCTCGCGTTGTTTGTTCAAATCTGTAGTTACATTGTGACTTGATGAAAATTCGTACTCAACGGCAATATATGCATATCTTTAAAAAACGAAATGTGAAATGTATTTGTTGGACTCGTTTCGTTGAATTATGATTTAAACTGTCTTTTTTTTAAAAAAAAATCATACTTTAGTCGGAGGATCCAAACATTGTATGCGAATTTGTCTCTCTAAGGGCTTTCAGACGCCGGCAAAACAAGCGTACGATCCTTTAGCTTGTAGCTCCGTATTAATTTGAGCAAGGCAAGAGTATGTGTAGTTATGGCTGTAGATTGAACGTATGGAGTACAAGAAGAAGGCATTTGCTCGTCCATCTGCAATCCGGGCAATTTCAGGAGCCGAGCAATAAAAGACGTGTCCGGACACGGTCAACGGGGTCATTTAATCACGCAGCGGAATGTATGGCCGGCTGTCCAGCCTCTCCATACCCCATCCAGAACACATCTACCGCCCCCTGGACCCCCATAGAGGTATCCTTCACCCTTGTTTTGCTCAATCGGATCGAGGGATGTCCAAAAATCGACGCAGTTCATCCAATCCATTAATATTCTTAACCATTTAAATATTCTAGATACGTTGCCATTTCATTTTTTTATAAATTTTATATGAAAACAAGACATTAAAAATACTGCTATAATCATTGATATCAATTTAAAAATGCTTCATCTTCTTAAATTATCTTAAACGTTATTGAGTATATTGATTTAATTTGTATATGTGATTTATGTATCCAATTAATCGTCTTAATCCAGATTTAATCTGATTTCCTGGTTCTACAGGAATAAATACTTATCGTGCATAATCATTGGCTGAATTTGCAATAATTATTAAAATTTAATTTAAAAATTATTATAATTTCACTACCCACTCATAGATGGTCACCCACTTAAAACAAATTCATATTAAAATAATCTTATTCTATCCCTAAAAAATATCTATCAATGACTATTTTCTTTATAATAGGAGTCCAGGAATTAATGCATTTTATTTTAAATATGAGCATCAAATCAAATCATCAAACAAGCAAATTTGTCTTCCCAAGTAGTCAATTCTCGATAGCTCTTACAAATTACATGCCGTAAAAAAACATATATCTGAATTTGCCAAAAATATGCCTTCTATATAACAACACTTTATAATCAAATATCAACAAATTTAAGCTAATTAAACGATAAGAACACAGCTGAAGAATTTATGTCATAATTGCCTAAAATAAGTCCTTATCTTCAATGCAAATATTTAATGTTGATGGAAATGATCTATTTTGATAAGTGTCAAAAAAATTTTTTTTTTCGTCAAGTCATGCTGAATGAATGAAATAATTTATCGTAGAACTTTCTGTTCTTATAAGAAATTATAAATTGTAACCATAATTCTAACTGTGGGATGACATGCATCATTAGTTCCCAAAAGCTGTTCAAATCTGATTGTAGTCGGCTCCTAATCTTTGATGAATACGCGGATTGTTTATGTAATATTGACGATCTTTGGAAACCATTATTTTAATTAAATTTGGTACACACCCTTACTTAAGAGCTTTGTTCGTCCACGTTGTTAAGACACGTGTGAAGGGCTCTTCCGTGGACTTAATAAAGCAATAGCAGTACTGACATTCATGTATAGACGTACACATAGGTGAATTCCGTCTAATATATTATGGCCGTTCGATATAATTTATCTTCGGTTTAAAGCGACGATCTTGTGCTCCGGCCGAGAAAATATTTAGGTATGATTTTAATTAAGAAGCTTAGGACTTTTTCAGGATCGGAACGTAGCGGGTGCATTGGAGTAAATATATTGCAGTCAGTTTCCTCCCACTTAATCATCCACCATGTTGTTCTTTTTACTCATTTTACCCCCCCGATAGTTCGCACTGCTTTGTGCTCTATCCACACAAGGATCTATATAACACCATTCACAGACTTCCCTTTATTCTGTTTAGGAATTTCTTTTCGAAGAGCGTTTCACATCGCGTCTTTCCTCTATAGACGGTATTTTTATTTCTTTGCTTGAGTTTTCTTATTTTCCGTACCGCGAAGCTTTTGTACCGAGGTCTCTGGGGTGGAGGATTCTATTCCATTTTTTTCTTCACATTTCACCAAGAGCTCAGTCGACAGAAGTTAAATAACCGTCGAGTACTTCGAATGACAAATATTAAGAATTCTGCACGAATTACATTTGTTCAAAAGAGCTTTTCATGATACTAAAAAACGTGAAGAAATCCATTACATTTTTATTCTCATGCAAATATAAGCATATGTGCATTTTTTAAATGTATTTAAAAAATATATTAAACGTGTTTAAATCTCATTAAACTATCATAATTATCGACTTGTTAAAATGAGTTCAAAATATTCCCCAAATTGAATTTGCTTAATCATCCAAACACAGTGACACCCCATAGACCGCTAGACAAACATATTTAAAATGAATAGGATGGGTATTATGTTATGGAGTAGGATGGATACCGCGCTTCTTAATCCAACTAGTGATGAGAAATGGCTCATTTACGAAAATATACGAGGAAAAAATAAATGCTTTTCTCAAAAAGAGACCCAACTCCAACACCTAAACCCAAATTTCCTATAATAAAAGTTATTTTATGCATATAATGGAATATGCGGGATATAATAATTCATTAAGAATTAATTAAACAGGGAGAAACTGTAACTACGCAAGTTTATTGTCGACAATTAAACGTTTTGCATCAAAAATTAAAGGAGAAACATCCGTATTTCTTCAACAGAAAAAGACGATACTGCTTCATGATAATATGCACCCTTAAAGCAAAATTGATACTGTATAAAATACGGGAATTAAACTGGGAAGTGTTATCGCATCCTTCTTATTCATCGTCAAATGGAAATGCATTTAAAATCGTTTTTTGTTCCTAAGCCCGAAAGTTTTCACAAAAAAAGGGATCAAAGGACTGCCAAATTAATAGGATGATATGCTAAATAATTAAGGGATTTATATTTTATGATGTTACCTATGAAGTACTTATTATTGATAACTTTTTGAATACTTTCAGGTCCCCCTAATATATCTAAATAAATTCAAATTAAGGACAGTTTCTATACATAAGCTGTATGTCTTCTAAGCATATTATATAGCAATCAAATAAGCCATAAATTCAATATTTATCTCATAACTAATTGGAAAAAATATATAAGAGCCTCCTTTGTAGCATCTGCCGCATATCTATGCTCAAAAACGGCAGTCACAGTTTATAAAACTGGTCCACGACAACTTTTCGCCAAATCCACGTATCTAGCTTTCGTCACACACATGCAAGTATGTACGATTGTATGAATATATGAAAATACAACAGAATACAGTCAAACAATAGTAGGAGAGCCTGTAGCCGCGGGCTGTGAAAATTTGGCTTCAGAACAAAGCGGTATTTGCTAATAAAACCTTTGTAGTATAACACCGCCCCACAGAATATTCGTCCTGTTCAACTTCCAAATGTACAAGAACGTCCCCAACCAATAATACTGTGCCTGGACGTACAACACTGGCAATAAAACAGCAAGCAACCCATTTGATCGACTGTTACCGAAAAAAATCATTTACCTTTAAATCGACGACATTCACCATCTAAATCATTTTTATGACAACTTAAAAATGGTTTTAATACAAATTCGTTCGTATTCAGTAAAAAAAAAATAACCCAATATGAAGCGATCCGACGGCAAATCTCAATGATGAACCTAATACATATTTTCGCAACGCATATTCGGGACATTGGGATAACCATTTATTTATTATGCGATCAATGAATAGATGTAATTCAAATATATTGAATATGCTCAACGATTTAAATGGATGAGTTAAATCAAAATTCATCATATGTTAAGTATTTATATAAAGCAAATAATAACAACCGAAAATCCATCATTACATCGATATGAATATATAAAATTATGCTAAATGACCGAGTCATATTTTGATATTGTCCTTATAAACATTTGATTGCTATGCTGATTTCAAAGGATTTCAATCCAAATCAGTTATTATCAATGTATTATGAAAATCTGAATCGATCCAAATAAATCATAGTTTAGTAAGGACGATTTTGGATGTATTTGCCAATAGTAGTTTAGGTACTATGTATATTGTAAATTGGAAATTAAAACAATTTTCATAGCTTATATACAGCAAGTTGTGATAGAATAGTTGTGGGAATATCTCTTGAGTTGGATGTATACAAAGTTTTCAGCATACACACCGAGTGTATAAAGTCTTTAACATGAAAACTTGTAGTTGGCTCGGAGGACGAAGCCAGAAGAGTCGGACAAACAGCGGCTTATCCCTTCTTCTCCCTGCTCCTTTCAGGTCCACTCCAGGAAGGGAAGAGAAAACCAATAATCCACTAACGTTAGTCAAGATCCAGGTTATTTCACATAGAATGGGATTAGGTTTAGCCCGACGGCAGCTCACTCTATTTGAACATTCGTGAATCTCCTCCACAGCTTTTTTTCGCGCTGAAGAAAATGGGCAAGGTAATCTAAAAAAATCTTTCTGGATATATATGTATTACAACAGGATATTATATTGCGTACAAATTATAATCGTATAACAATCACGCCATAATAATTGTGCAAAAATGAAATCATGTTGATCCATCATACCTTTTATTGAATATATCATTAGGATATAATTGTTTCATAAACCCAATTATCCGTTCAAATCCCAATCAACCCTTGAGTGATATTCTTAATCAAATATTATACATCATAGCTCTTATAAGCATGGTTTTAAATCGTATGAAAATATTCAGAAAGCTGTATATTTACTTAAATATATTTTTTAAAAAATAACATGTAATTGAACTAAACAAGAACACAAATCACTCTAAATAAATCGTGCATATTTGTACTATGCGAAAATTATACATAAATATGCCAAATTCATACTGAATCGCGGAATATAAAAATTTTTGTGACATTGTCGCTACAGAGGCTGTAATTTTGGCTCTCATTGGAGTGTTTTAATTTGACTTTAATTTGCAAATTTCGGGGAAGTCGTTTTCGGCGACGATTTCAATTAGAGGATCGGGAGTCGTGTAATTTTGAGCTTGTTTAAACTATTTTTGGATTGAAGAACTTGAATTCACGCTCAGGCGGTTTGCTTAGTAAGCTCATTTATCCTCAGATTATATTGTCACAGGGTTTGCCGTAGGTACTCTTTGGAAGCTGCGAGGAAGCTTCCCCTTCCTCACCATCCCCATCACAATGGGAACCTAATTCAATATTTTGCCAAACACCACATACTCTGCCAGAGACGAATTCTATCCTTAAAATAAATGTATTTTCTTTGGAAACATTTAAAATTGTAATATTTTACTGTCGCTTATCGCTGATAATATCCTTAGCACTGGTTCATTATGATGTCAATATCTTAGATAAAATACTGCATACATATTTATTACAAATCATAAAGTTTTTGTATTATCTTTGCAGAATCGTATCTAACATGTCTTTTTCATCCTGGAAAAAATTGTGATAGTACTCAGCAAGCTCCCTGTTTAAGAACCGCTGCTTTAGAGGATTGCAAATAAGACAAAATTGAGATCTAAAGCTTAGTTCCCAAGTATAAATATTTAGAAAAATATAATAGGGAGAAAAAAATAGTCCAGCGGTCACAAAACATCGACAATAGTCAAATATCGGCAGTGCCAAAAACACGTGCCGTTTTTAAACTTCTGTTCAGAAATAAAAAAAAAAAACAGACTGTGTTGGGCAATTTTTCAGTACTCGATGAATTAGGTATAAAACACTAGAAAAATTTAACAATGGCTCTATGAAATTTGACCAAAAACACATCCAGATCTTTACATTGATGGATTTATTGAGAAACTTGAATCAAATCAATTAATTGTGTATCGACAGTTAATAATCAAACTTGTCTAGAACTCATCAATAAGCACAACGTCATCTTGCACTACGACAACGCAATTCATCGAGAAATACTGTCAAAAAAATAAGGGACTTTAAGTGAGAATTACAATTGCAACCATTTCTTTCCTCTGATCTTGCTTCTTCTTTCGATTTGTATTTATATCTCGTATTAGAGCTGTTTTTGGACACAAAATTTTTAACGAATTTAGAAGATGTAAAAAACTCCTCTTCTTCATTTTTTCTTCTAAACCGAAGAATTTTCATTAGATAAATAAATAAATCAAATCAAGAGTATTGAGAAGAGTCAAGAGATTTAAAGAGTAGATTTTTTTCACTTTGACAATATATATTTAAATCTAGCTTCAAATCAAACGTGTCCTATGAAAAGATCATCAGCCTCAATAAAAAGATAACACGCAATGATGAAATGCATTGCATCTGATCGTCCAAAATCAAAGACCTGGACAGTGTACAATATGACATGATCTCTCTGGTGTCAAATTACCGAGGCGTTTGAGCAAAAAGAATATGTATTTGGTCGTCAATTCCCAGTGCAGTCCAGAGGGATGCAGGAGAAGGGCCGTAGTCATGGCGACCGGAACCAATGAGATGCAAGGGCGGCTCGGCAAGATGGCGGCGGCTAGGGGGTGAGGGCGGAGCCTCCCCTTCTCGTTGCTCCATTACAAATTCAAATGCAAAGTAGATACCGCTCTGACAGCATCACCCTCTCTCCACGGATCAATCACGGACCTTCACCCTAATATTTCAAGTAGAAAAACCTACTGCCACCTTCTTACACCCACCGCTTTTATTATTTTCCTCTATTCTATTTTTTGCACAATGAATTTGACAGATAGCGTCTTTGGCGCGACTGCATGCATAATCGGGGGAAAATCGTTTTGCACTCAAACAAAAAATTCAATAATATCTACCCCCGTTGATATTACGAATATAAATATTCTTTCGACCGTCAATATTATTATGCTCGAAGTCAATGACTTCGTTCGAATTTTTGAGACAAAAATTAAGATGCCCTGTACAAATTAACCCCGTATATTGCAACTCCATAATTGTTAAAGTATGATTTTTTATATTGGCGTTTTTATGGCGTTTATGCACAAGTCATCAGAAATTAAATATATATTAACAATTCAATAATATGAATGCCATCAAAAACATCGACGAAATGTTGAACAAAGTGATACAATTGTGTATGAAGAGTGTTTGAAAAAATTTCCTTCAAAGAAATTGTCGATGATCATATCAATTATAAAAATCAAAGGAATTTAGCTAGTCTTTTAACTATTGTTATTGACCAATGAAGAGTTAACTATAACTTTTTTAATTTATCTTCATGATTCAATGCATGGAACTATTAGGAAAAAATGACAAAGATTATGAGCGAATAGGTGCAGTAAAGCGTACTTGTAACGGATAATAAGCGTAGACAGACTCAAAAAGGAACAATAGATTATTTTTTGCTACTCAAATCTAAATGATTTTATTTCCCATCATCAGCTTGTATATATATATATATATAAGGGTGTTTTTTTTAATTAAAGCTATGCTAGCGATTAAATTAGTCTTAGTAGAAAAGGTGAATGAAAAGGTAACAAAACATGTTTTGAAACTTAGTAAATGAGTTCAAATTTTTAACATAATAATGAAGCTTCGCTTCTATTTTGCGAATATTTTCAAAAAAGGCTTTTTAAATTGAAATCATTTTCGGTGCATAATGGATGAGATTTTTTCGGAATATAAATGGAGGCGAGCAAAAAAGATTTTGTCCTGCAATTGACTCTAACGACGATGCTTCTGAAAAGCTTCATAATTATCATAAAAAGTCGTTTTTTCTGTTACCAATCATACTATTTATACTCGCAAGCAAAATGACAGAATTGTAAATTATCAAAAGGATGATTATTTTACAGGATGTTGCGATTTTCGGTAGTGTTTTTATATGCATACCGAATATAATTGAAATAAATGATCTATGAGAACCCATAAACGTCTCGACTTTCAAATTTTCAGATATGGGAAATCAAGCTAAATTTGGATTGAAACGATCACTATAATAAAAGTTTATAGTACGGGAGGCAGTGACATTATTTGTGTAATTATTTTTACAAATCTAAATCATTTTGATTTTGTTATTTTGATATTGTATGTAAACAAAATGGCAATTTATAGCGATGAAATTGTTGCCGACATATATAATAATTTTTGAGATCTGTGAATAAATATTATATGAATGTCTTATACCTACAAGAGTGAAACTATGTTGTAGCTGCTTATAATAAATATAATATGTACTTAATGTTGCAATGCTTTGAAAGTTGTTATACTTAACTCCTACGGGAGTACTATCGGAGACCCTCCGTAACCCCCTCCAGTATTCAGAAAGAGCACTCTTGCACATTGAAGCTCGGAGACAGACAGAGACAGAGAGAACTTAGCGCAGCTCGGGAGACTGAGACGGAGAGCTTCCTCGTTAAGCCTAAGTGTATCGACTTATAATGATTTCAATTTCAAGTGTGCTATTTGTTTACGCAAATAAATGACCGAATATTCCTTCTAAAGGAGGAGCAAATGAATCGATTTTTTGTGCATTGTTTATGTATAGAAATGCCTCGAATTGAAGATTGTCTTACGCTGATAAGAGTTGACAGAAAGTAATCGGTATAAAGCGATTATGACATCAACGACTTCATCGATTTTAAATTTGCTCACTAACGAAAAGGTTAAACCAAGTTCCCGCGCTTCAACTTTAACCAAGTCTACCAAAGCTCTAGCCATCTTGTATCGAAATTAGACGACGTTTATTTAACAATAATTAACGTAAACTACTTGTAGACAAAAAAGCAGCTTTGTAGATCTTAAATTTATGCCATTAAGTACAATCATTCAAATTTCGAAAATTCAAACAAAATTGATTTATACCGTATTTATTTTTGTACTGTCGCTTAGAAATTAAGATATTCTCGATTGAAATTTTTATAATTCCCTTTATTTAAAATAATTTTTTTGTCATGTTGTTCCCTTAAATAGCCAGAATTATTTAATGTCAAATTTTCATCTAAACATCAAAATATCCTCATTAAATTCATAAAATGTAAAATATTGGAAAATGATAAAGGACCTAAATTTGTAGAAATTAGTCCAGGAAATTTTTGGAAAATCGATAAACTGCCGTAAATCGTTCAACTTTTGGCAAAAAATGAATTGTAGCAAACGGGTGATCTGATACATAATATATTAATCATGCTTATTATTTACGCAAATTTAATAACATATTTTGCTTATTTCAATATGAAAATCACATTTGGGTCAAGTGTTCGCTCGCTCAAAAATTTGACAACAACTGGAAGAACGCTCATTATTTATGAAAACACCCGCACTGTTCAGCGTGTACCACAAATGGAAAACCTACAAATTATTCATCGCTCTAGTGGGAAAATAGGAAAATTTCACAGTCTGCTCCGGGATTCCTGCATCGACTATGTATATTAAATATGCTCGAAAAATAGACATCCAACATAGCGCATATATTCCGCCATATTTTCAATTAATCGTGCATTAATGTTATGACAGAATTCACACCCCCCGCGACAACTATTCATTGCCATTCCGCCCCCGCCTAATATCATATCATTTCACCTTTATGCCGACAATTTCCCATCACTATGATACTGCATCAGTCAAATACAAAAGGATTTCGATCTAAATTGAAATTGGTTGGACGATTGCCACGTGCTCGACACGTGCTAATATTCAACCCCTGTTTACCTGCCAGTGTATGTAAGCATACATGTTTGAGTCGTTTGAGGGGGTAATATTTGAGCATACAAATAAAATATGTCAGTAAAAAGTCGCAATCGAGTCCTTAAAAATTGATATTTTTGATACTGAAGTAGTTGTGAAAATATTACTGCGATTTAAGTCTTCATGATGCGGGCCACAATCAAAAGTATCGGTCGGTGATGTGTTAAATTATTCAGCTATTTCTGATAATGAAATTATGGATCATTAGTATTATATTTATATCACATTTTAGTACATTAGCAAAATTATAGAACAAATTGGACAAACAGCAACATAAATTTGCACTCGATACAGGCACTAAAATATCAATTTATGTAATAAAATATATTCGAAGTTTTAAATACAGTCTAAAGTTGTATCATTGAATCAATTAGGATGTTATGAAATTTTCTTAAATATGGACTATCCAAATTGACCATATTATATTAACGGCAAAACAAGTAACAGACATACTAAATTATCGTAATTTGACGCTTTTAATCATTTTCTATTTCAATCTATATTATTTTTTAACACTGAGACTCTATCGCCACAACATCAATGTATCTATACAAACCTTTAGCATTATGAATTGTAAAAATATAGAACATTTCGAGCATATTTACATTTAAAAAATACATTTTTATTGATTTATCTGCTCAGCAAATAAAACGAAACGAGTATAAATTGTCCATATTATTGATATCATTAATTAGTATTTAGATATTTTTCTTGTTCATCATGATCGCCACCAACCCTCTGTTATCTCCCATCTATCCCAATATGTCAATTTAGGTCCACATCTATATAGTTGGGCGATGACAATAAAAAGTGCATTAGGCACGCATTAGTGGCTCTTGTAGTGGAAGTGTGCAGGCCGAACCCAGGGCTATATTATTTGTGAGGCGCGTGGCCGTGGCTTGTTAACAGCATCCCTCGACACCTCCTCCTCATATCTATTTGCACCAACTGATCGAATCTCATCTTCAAACACACGCTCTGAGCGTCCATTCCAAAATGATTAAAATTTAAATAAGCTTCTTTTTTCACTCATTTAATAAAACAATAAGAGCTCGATCGTTCGGGGGTGGCATTTCAGATTTTTTGCCCGTTGGACAAATTGCACCCCATTAATTCAGGTTAGATAAAAGGGAATAATAAAGGGATGTCTGTCTAGGGCTTTTAATCTCTGGCACAAAGTTTAATTGAAATATCTCACGGGAAGTCACAATTCGGCGTTTGACAAATAAATTATGGAAACATTTTTACGATCGGCTCTCTGCCAAGTTTTATACCTGCCAAATCGATTAAGGGATGATTCAGACCCGCAAAGTGCTTAAATTTTATAATTTGGCATGTTTATGTCGCACAATAAATTTTAAGTGTTCAAAGCATACTAAACTATGTGAAAATAATGTAAAAGTACACCCTTCGAAATGAATAAATTGATTTGATATCTATCAGTATTCATTATATCAGATCAAATTAAGCCTGGGTCGAAATGATCGATCGAAAATATTGATTAATCTAATCTCCAAAATCTGTTTGTACAGAGAAATTTTCTTCCATGATCTGAATTTAAGCCCAAATTTATAATTAAAAAAGTCCTAATTACATAATAATAAAAGTTTTTGATAAAACAGATATAACAGTTATTGTAAAAATGATGGTAGAAATGGATTAAAAATAGCAAAAAATTATTTCAAAGAGAAGATTTGAAATTTCAAAAAAAGAGATCAAAAATGTTTTCCATTGTACCATACTGTATTTCATGTTCCATAATCAAATTCAATTTATGCGAATTTTAGTCTTAGTCCATATTCTTTAGTCAAATCATCAGTTCACTCTGTTAATTGTTCGGTTAAATCAATACTTCAGATAATATTGTTATCAACCCTAATTTCATCTTGCAATTTTAAGTCATTATTATGTATTTTGCTTGGGTTATCTATATATATTTGTTATGTACACAGACTGGAACTCCCAAACTTCCAGCTAATAAGCATCAATTCAATATCCTTTCATTTAATAAATGATATTATTATATACTTCTAGTTCTAATTATTATGCCTTTAATCAATTATTAATATTGTATTTGTCGCCTATGTGATAGCTCTAAAATTATGGACATTTTCTATACATTTATATAAATAATTATAAATTCATAACTTCTGCGTAGAATCAATAATAGAAAATTAATTTTAATACTATTTTTTAAAAATCCAAAATGAATCATGTGAAGCTGAATCAAAAATCGTAAACTGGAAAAACCGTTATTTTTCCCGGGAATAAAACCGCAACCGAATGCGAAATTCTTAGAACTCAACTGATATGAAAAACATAACGGTTCGAAACCCTGATATTTTCCATTCTTTAATACACCCTCATGTCCATGTCTCGGTCATATTCTTTCAGAAATACACGGAGAAACTCAACCCCCGCCCGTGTAAATACTTGAATTCGTTTCCTCCTCGTGCATTGTTTAAATGAGAGCTGAACGTACATGTTTGTCTCATAAAATCACATTATTTCTAAAATGTTTACCCTGTCCTATACGGCCCGGAGCCACCCCCGATCGAGCCGGCCCTGGGGCACGTTCACATCGCAGCCTCCCTTATTATTTGCATAAAGTCTAACACGACATTGTGCTTTATTTGACCAAACAGCAGAGTGGGCTGTATTACCGTGCATCAATTCAACATTCAAAAGTAGAATCGATGGACAATTTGGTCGCAATTCAAAGCTTCTTATGCGCAGTCGAATGTTTCGAAAATGTAAACAGCAATGAACTTCTTATTTGCTTTGGATGAGGACGAAATTAATATATTGAGTATTAGCTCCTCAACATAGTTATTAACTATGAATCGAATTAAAAATTGAATAATAAACAATCATTCGTTTCCTCACCCCAACGTGTCAAATTAAGGCTCGAGTCCCTTATTTGGACAATGGGTTAATGTGTATTAGATTCGTTCGCTCGGGAGGGGTGTTTAAGAAATTTAATTCGAACTCGTTCTTTCACACAAAACTCATTTAAAGCCAATAAACAAACAACAGTTGATACAAACAGATTTCCGTGTCCCCCGGGGCTCTTCGCTAAATGAAAAGGGCTGGGATAACACGCCCTACAAGTTCGCATATTGCAATCGACACACGTATGATGCTGTAATCAATTCGATGTCATCATTATCGACATTATTAAATGTCGAATAATCAGATGACAATATGAAAAGCAACTCAGCCTAAATGTATTTATGGTGCCATATCCGACATCAGATTTAAACGATCCACGAAGAAGACTTTGCATAGGATTGAAGATTTTTATGTGATGCTTTTTTAATGCCTTTTATAACTTCATTTGAAGATGATTTTTAGTTAGTAAAAGATTGTCTTGATCCTGTTTTTATAGATCTTGGTTTTGATAACAGATATGGTGATCTAACCCAATAAATACCGCTAAAAATTAAGAGAATTTGGACAAGAAGCTTGAACTAACTGCTATAAGTTTTTGTATGGTTTGTTTTAAAATTTCACAATTTTAAGAGACGTTTATGCAAAACTATTTCTGCATTCTATTATAGTAAAATATATTTTTTAAATTTCTTATGTAACGTATGAGACTATATTGTTTTATTTAGAACAATCCACTTTTCCTCGATCGCTCTTTTGTGATCACCGTCGAAATGTGTTTGTCAATAATCACAGTCCCTCCAGGCTACTTGAACACTACGATAGGGATTACGTCCTCTTCCCTACATCAATCCCAGAAGTGTAAGCTTGTGAATAATGAAACTTGCTTTGTGCGTTCTCCGTCAATAAATAAATATATAGGGACGCCGGGATCTATTTGCTCCGAACACATGTGCGTTTTCGCCGCCCATGCGATTTTTTCCGTAAAATAAATGCTAAAATTCGCCAAAATTAATTCCGTATATTTAGCGAATCTCACAGTGATGTTTTGAGTTTCCGTTTTCGGCGTATCCCGCAGAGTCAAGTCTCGCCGAACGTCAAGGTAGAGTGAGCTGATGAGGATAATCTACCCTTGTGAAGCTGAACAAAGCCTCTCTCCTGCCTTCTCATCTTCACAGAATATGGTGCGACCGTTCGTAAAAAGTATCAATGAGGATTAAATTAGTATTCATGTCGCGGTTGGGAAAATAAGGGACAGGTCGGAATCAGGACATTATTATACAACGACCCCATTTAATTCGATCGTTTAATCAAATACGCCCCTACGATTATTGAACAACACCGCATTATGAGTTGAATATCGTTTTGAACAAACATTCAAAATTATCAATTAATCCTCAGTTTACTCCGAAGTATTTTACTCAATCTTGCATTTTATGAAAGCCTTCTATATTGACCTCCCTGATCCTTGTTTATTCTGATTTCCTGGATCTGTATAATTATGCCGCTCATGAAAGACAATGATATTATTGCTACTTGCTCATAGATCCTTTTTAAATAATCCTAGTCTAATTTAATCATACGTGGAAGGCAATGATATCAATTTATTTAATTCATCATATCTTTAAAGTTAAAAATATGCAATACTACAACGAGCTCTATTTTGAATCTATCAAGATTTTATTCAATCTTGTATTTTATGGAATTTATGACCATAAGGATGCCTCCCTGAATTTAGTTAGCCAGTTTCGGATGGAATGATTTTTTTATGTTTTTGGTCTAAAAGCTGATTGTGATTATATTTCACCATTAATTGCCTAAGATTAAGTCAAATTTGAATGCATTTCAATACAAGATCTTCACTAAAATACCAATGAAATTCAGAATTAATCATATTATTTGTGCACACAAGAAAAATGCTAATTAAAAACGCAATTGAGAGACTGAAATGATATTCATAGTTCAGCATTTTATCAATAAACAAGACAATCACGATTGATTAAAGCTGAAACATATCAACAATTAGAATCAGTGAGTGATCATTCAAAGGCACATCCCTATACAGGTCATGGATTAAGCAACGATCACCAATGGAATATGGGCTTTAAATTGGTGCATCATTATTAATGTTACCCCCCATTAAATTTCATATTCCTCTCCATCCAAAGCGTAAATTTTGCATGTATTTGAAGCGATAATGTATGGTACTGATGCGGACCTGTGATTTTACCCGCCATTCAATTGAAGCCCAGTCCCAACAGTAGCCATTGTGCGGTTCTTTTGTGGTAATTGTTCAAAATTTATTTGACGGAAATTCACCAATGACAATACGCCATTAGATAATGTGCCCCAAAAAATCGGAACATATTCAAGAACGACTAGCGTTTTTTTTTAGCAGTGTCTCCATGCTCAAAAGAGCTGCGCAGCATCCATACATCCCACGAGGGCAACGAAAATATTTGTGCTAAAACTTACGAAAAATACTATGTGAATCGTACCAAATCCTCCAGTACAAACAATCCAAGACAACGTTTTCGCTCATTTTCGCGTAAACGTTGAGGATTTAATATGCGCGATTATGCATGCGAGTATGGTCCTAATTGTGGTTTTGCATAGGAGCCAAATTTGCCCTGTCGTTAGAGTCTTTGGGCAATTCGATTTTAATCTTCTCCCCATTTTTTACAACCGACTTGGTTGCACTCGCACAATTTTCCACTCGATAAGTTCCTCTGTACGATATGTATACAAAAGGGGTCGTCAATGGTTTTTTTGGATTAAATTTTATAAAAAAATATACATATTATTATATAAATCCATATTAATCATTGGGCGTACAGCTCATGAAAGATATTGAGAATCGGCTGCATTGGAATTCAAATCTGTGAATATTTTGATCGATTTAATAACGATATAAAAGCTTGGGTTCTCTCAAAATGCTCGACAATCAATAAAAAAATCAGAAAATACAGAACATGAAGAGTGTATTTTTGTGTGGTTCATCCAAAGACGATCAACTGGACAGCCAATATCTGGTACATTATAATATTTTTCAATACAAAATTAAATGGAGATTCCACCTTCAAAACTAGTTCGGGCCAGCTTGAAAAATTCAAAGGACGACATGGTATAAGGACCTTGAAAATCATGAGGCAAAGCTTTCTGCTGACATACCTTCAGCAAACGCATTGAAGCTATTTGTGAAGAAGGAAGGATTTGACAAATGATTTATATACAATGCTGATGACACCGACTTAAATTGGAAAAACTACCCAACAAATCTTTAGCATCAAGATGTAAAAATACTTCCCCTGGGTACAAAACTAGTAAAAAAAGTATGAAAATGCAGGCAGACAGGCTGCCACTGCTTGTCATTGGAAAATCAAAGAACCCCAGATACTTTAAATTGCGATTCAAACGATTTTGGATTCCGAATTTTGAATGATGAGGATATAATTAAAGAAATATCAGTGAAAAGAAAGATATTGGTCCTACTTATTCTGATGTTTTTCAGTGTTTAGATGTCACTATAAAGTGGCTTGAGAACCAAGAAGAATATAGTTCAGGACAACTTGTATATCTTAACCCCTAAAGGAGTACTATCCCAGGACCTGGGACCCTCCTTCCACTTATTCGAAAGAGCACTCTTGTACATTGAGCTCGGAGACAGACAGAGACAGAGAGAGAACGTAGCACAGTTCGGAAGACAGAGACAGAGAGCTTCCCCGCATACATCACACGATTATATAGATCGTTAGCCCAAATTTATCGACTAATAATGATCACTTCTCAAAATGTTAAGAGTATTCACGATTTGGCAGAAGAGGTAGCTCTTTTCTTCTTTTGGATTTAAAGCCAAAATGGATTTTTAGTAAAAAAAAAACTTATTATAAGTGTATGTGTATGTAAATCTAGACAAATAAAAATTATTTATTCTTTCCCTGTCTTTCCGTGTCAATTATGATTATTTTCGATTATCCGGATTTTCGTTGTCCAATCCACTTTCAACCTTATTTAGTCCGGATAATTGAGGTTCAACAGTATTTTTATTGTTTTAAATCAAAACAGATTATTTAACAGATACAAACACAGTTACTTGATAAATTAGTATTTGGATATCTGCTACATTCGGGATTCGTTTTTTTGAAATTCCTTTCAAAAGAAATCCTACATACTTATTAGTGATGTGTTAAATAGCTACTTTTCTCGCAATACCAATGCTGAGATTGAATGAAGAACTGAATTAATGTAAAGCTATTTTGTAATATGTGACAAAAAATATTTAATCAATAATTTTGTGGCTTACCATATATGTTTGTCAACAAGTCCACAATTGTTACACTATTCCGTGTGATTCGGATGTTTGAGATGATATGCGCCTTGGATCTTGATTCCGTTGCACAAAGGTTTATATAAAGTAGAAAAGGGATCAATAGGGATGCGGCAGGGGTGGCCGACGGTGGGCTAGGGTCCGGATAAGCCCCTGCTGTGTTTGCGGCCCCGATAATCCTCAGATTTGGCCCCCTGCACCGTTTATTGAGTGGAATTTAATTTTTACGCACCGCTCTTAACTCCTAGTACCATTATTCGTTGCTCATATGCGCACTCTACCTACGTAAATATTTAAATTTTCATGATCCTTTGTTCGCGATCCTCCTCCCGTTCGGCTATATCGAATTGTATTTTTCGCCCGGCAAATATGGAATGGTGATATGTCGGGTAGTTATGCTCGATACTTACCTGTTCGTATGGTGTACTCTCATCCACATTGTTCTCTCAGATAAATGTATTCATAAGAAGTCCTCGCCGGCTACATATATGTAGGTTGCCATTTCGAACAAATCCTCAACGTTTCCCAGATTTGCGCGCCTGTGTTTCCCGAGGGAACAAATAGCGGTGTTTTGTGTCTAGAGCCGCGTATACGTTTTTCTGCTGATTTAATTTAGCAGACTTAATCAGCGGGACATCAGAGAAAGAGCTCCGGATTCCTTTTGAAAAGTCCCTACAATATCAGCTCGTACACTACTCCAAAGTGGAGGATACTTCTACTATTTTTAAAAAAGTATTTTTAATCATTTTTCACTTAGAAATTAAGATATTATTTGATACTTTTATCATTTAAAAATATTATTTTTGAGTCTTAATTCTTTAAAAATATATTAACATATAAAACAAATAAGATAATATGTTTCACAACATTCCTCTCCTTATAGTCCTGGTTATTATCGAACATCAATAATTAAGCCGACGATGATTATATTGCTAATTAATGTCTTAAATATGATATAATTGAGTTACTTCATCGAGCAGATGCCGCATCTGCTAAATATTGTATGATTAAAATGCATACATTTACATTTTTCTATTACACATATGGGCCTCGTATTATACGGTTTTATACAGCACGGTTTTTGTATAACACGATTTCAAAAAAATCTATTCAAAACATTGACAGTTATTTAATAAAAAGCAATACAGAATATAAACTTCGATAATTTTTGGAACGCAAACACTATTTTTATATAACCTTAAAACCTCGTATAACATGGATTCGTATTACACGACGTTTTTATAGAACCATATGATCGTTAATTAAAATAAATTAAAATCAATCATGCATGACTTTCATCCATATAATTATATATTTTCCCAATATAAGGTGCATATTAAAGATCCTTTATGAAATAAGACTTTTCAGACCAAGATTTATGAATTTTCATGAAATACGCAAAGCCTCAAAATATTCAGCATTTTCAAAGTCACATGACGCGGAAGAATTCATTAAATTTGAAGCCACATTAGATTTATTTTGATCCTATAATATATGAAATTCTAGCATAATATAATGTATTAAATCGACCTAGTATTGGGATAGTGAATTACTTCCAGGACGCTTATTATAAGAATTTTCTCATCAAATTTAGCAGATCTAAAAAATTAATATTTTCGATCTATCGTATCGATCCATTGTATAGTATGTCCAATAAGGCACATTTTAAAAATTGCTTTATATTACTTCAATTATTAAACGAAATGTTTATGGAGGTTTTTTAATTTACCAATCCTTGGTTATTAACTACAAATATTAAATTGACATCAATCGGTTCATTCCTCTTCAAATAAAATATTTACAACTTATAGATGAGGAGCAAACCTGGAACAATTTATAGATGTAAAAATACAGATAATGTAAGTGATTGTCATCGATTTTCATTACTCAAACTAAATGTCTTTTTATTTAGTAAAATTATACTGGAATTCAATATAATAATCATACCAAATGCTGAATTTAATCTTTTAACCGCCAATGATTTTAGAGATGTTGGAAATTGCGTAAAATGTTATTTTACTCATATATTTTATTGTCTAAAGGCGACTTGTGCTCCTAGCATATGCACGTATACCACATTCTGTCCTACGGGAATCATTTACGGGAGCATTTCTTGTTCAGAATTGTCACAACACATCATAAATATTTTTATGTTTTATTAATGATTTATTTAGGACTGTCTTAATTTACAAATAATGCTAAAAAATAACAGGTTTTTAACGAGGCATTCTGTCCAATACATCCCAAAGTAGATTCAGTCAGAAAGTAGATTATTCAATGGGATGATTTTTGTTGAATTTATTTAAAAATAATATGGAATCTCCATATGGAAGATCCATTAAAATGTTAAGACACTTTTGGATGCACCAATTCAGTGGAACCTCGGGTTACGAACAGAGTTCCGGACCCCCAAAAATATTACTATAAAAAGGAGCAAAAAAGTAGAAAAAGCTGCAGAATAGAAGTTGTGTTGGGTGGAAGGAAGATAATTTTTATAAAACTCCTCCAATATATTATCCCGAACTCTCTTAACCTGTATGGGAGTACTATCGGAAATATCCGTTTTGACCTTCACTATTCAGAAAGAGCACTCTTGTGCATTGAAGCTCCGAGGTGAACAGAGACAGAGAGAACTTAGCGCAGTTCGGGAGACTGAGACGGAGAGCTTCTTCATATGCATCGCATGATTGTATAGATCGTTAAGCCCAAATTTATCGACTTATAATGATTTCGATTTCAGGTGTGTTATTTGTTTACGCAAAGAAATGACCGAATATTGTGTGTTATCGAGAGTGTTTGTTTATTTAACTGCTTGCCGTTCTTTGCTGCGTGTTGAATGAGTATTTGTTCAATTATCATTTCCTTCTAAAGGAGGAGCAAATGAATCGAGTTTTTGTGCATTGTTTATGTGAAGAAATGAAGTGGTCTTGTATGCACTATTAAGTGTTCATTTACAATTAACTCTGCCCCGAATTGAAGATTGCCTTACGCTGATTAGGAGCTGACAGAAAGTAATCGGTGTAAAGCGATTATGACAACAACGACTTCATCGATTTTAAATTTGCTCACTAACGAAAAGGTTAATATGTGCAGGAGCATTATCCATACATCACTATGGCTTTCAGATAAAGATTACCAGCAGGTATTTTTTTTATCTCAGGATCAGCAGCAGAGTCTATCCATTCGATAAACACCTCTTCGTCCATCAATGCCCTGCTATTTGACCTCCACATAACCTCCACACCTGTCCTTTTGCACCTCTTGAATGCTCACGGGTTCTCCGAAGAGTAAACAGGAAGAGGCTTTATCATCTGGTCGCCACTCGCATTCGCACAAAAGAAGCGACTCATAACCAGGAACACTCGTAAGCCGAGGTTCTACTGTTTGTATTTTTTCACGAAAAAACATAGCGACTCACCGGTGAGTCGCTGATGATTGAAGTGATTAATTAGCAGACATTGTCTGGTAATCTTCGGCGTTAAAAATCTCTAAAATTGCTAATATTAAATCTCACCTAGAAATATTCGATTACACATAAAAACGTGCACATTCTTTTTAGATAAGAGCATTTGTACATTTTACTTTTACAATGGATAATAATCAATGGAAAATTTGCGTCACTTGCTCAAATTATGTATATGGTCATCATTTCTAATCATTTAAAAAATTGCATTGCAACAGCACAGCAATCTTTGGAACGTATCCCGTGTTCAAAAAGTGCAATTTTTATGATACAATCATATTTGTATTACTGAATCACAATCACATTGTGTTCCTGAATGATGAAATTTGCTATAGTTTTAACGGAAAAGTCGGCTATGCGTTGTTTGTTCGCATAAAGATCGTCGCCCTGGGATTTTAATTTTGGCCGTCGCAACACCCTCGCGACGGCAATATATTTTATTTGGTATGATTTTGATGAAATGTATTCATGGTGTAGTGGTTTTTATTCAATTGTGAATGATAGGGGTGTGTAGTTTAAGGCTGGGGGATGTAAAAAACCATCAATGTGTCACCCTCTTCCCACTCGAAGCCACCTGCAGCCCCAGATGCAATAAATCCAAGTACATAACTATTGGATGGCTGAAGATTATTCTGCATAATGAAATTGTTCGAATACGAGAGTACTTAGACTGACAACGACATAATTAGATTGGCGAGGCTTAAGACTTGCCACACAAAATTATCGGCTCGATATTCGAAGTTATGCTAATTATAAATATGCTAAATATTATATTTATGAATTTTAAAAAAAATGTAATATTTAAAATTAATTTTGAATGTATTCATAAGTTCATATATGAACTAAATAACACATCTGTGATCCTTGTGCTTGAATGGATATTGAAGTGGCACTTGTCCTGCAATCGACTACTTTTGTTATAATATGTTGATGATGTTGTAATTTCGACTCTTCTTTCATTTCAAGCTGATTGAGTATATGTTTGCTAAATATAAACAAGATTTGGCATTATTTATTTAAAGTTTATGGTATGAAAGCTAGACGAAAAGTTGATGTTGTGGTTCGAGTTCAAATCCAGATTGTGGCAAAAAATTTCACCGTACTAACAAATTTGATATATCGATAATATCTCCTGCGTTTGAATGTTTAAATACTAATAATTATAGTTTACTACTCATAATACTTATCTTATGTTAATGATGGAGAATTCTGAGAGATCGTCGTCTATTGCTAAAACTTTAATAGATTGAAAGAATTTCATTGAAGCAACAATCCAAGGACGATACAATAAAATGATCAATGTTTTGGCAGGATTGTCTATCATTGCAAAATATATTGCTTGTGAATGCCGGAAAGTAAGTCGATAATGAATAATAAATAATTTTAGTGCAACGTTATAATTTTGTATGAACATCGAAACTCGTATAAGACGAATTTACCACACGCGATGTGCTCTTCTTCAAACCATCCGTCGTTGAACATCCATATAAAGCCTATTTAAAGCAAAAACCACATTGTATTGTCTTACAGAGAGTCGTCTCAAAACATCTGCATTGAGCACATTAAGCCATGTCACATCATGGACAAGTGTATCATACCAAAGTCCAAGTAAACAGCTGGAAAGCACCTCTGTAATCTGCATATAAACAATTATCTCTCTGTGCAAATAGATGAAATTACGAGACCAGCAACGCCTGTTATTTGTGCCTTAAATAAAATAACATACAATAGAGTCGCTGAAGCTGTTATTATTTTAAAGTGATACTTACATAAACCACATGATAAGATAAGCGCAACCATAAATCTGTGGCCAACGCGGGTTGAACAAACTTCTAAGCTCTCCTATGAGTTAAGCCTCCGTAGCTTTGCAACATAGATAATAACTTCAACACGACCAGAATGTAGTATTTTCGTTCAAATTTAAACGTGGAATTCATCTCATCGTTTCATAAAATTGAATGCCATACTCATATGCCAAATAATTATAATTTTTCCAACCAAATCATCGTTCGTCATTTGTACGCGGCTTATCAACGCTTCGTTGTTACAGCATCCCGTCGAAGATCTCGCAACACACTTGCGTCAATATTATTCAATCTTACGACGGAATTCGCTTTTCTTTTTACTCTCCAAAGATAATAATCCATATTTACGAAAGCAAACATATTATAACAGCTCGACTTAAGCCATATATTACGACCAGATGACAGGAGAGTATGTGTGTTTGAACAAGGGCATAACTTTCGTAAGATACATACATCTTTGTTGTGTCGACGGTGATTATTGTCGCGTCTTATCTCCAGACAAACAAGGAAGTGCCGATGTTGTGTTAGGAAAGCATCAACCGGGCTAGCTTGGAATTTTAAGAGAAAACTTCAACATCGAAATATGAACATTTTCAAATCAAACACCATAACTATGCATAGGGCATCAATTTGATTTTCGACCTAAAATATATCTATTTTGGCTGTATAAATACCGAATAAGAGGTCCGATATCGATCAACTACGTCATTGTTATACTGGGCTAAATCCAGAACTATTGTTGCAAAGATTCGAGTTTAAATCCAGACTATGCAAACAAATGTCATGATAGCGATTGAAAATATTAATATTTATTATTATTTAGATTTACTGGATCTGAAAATTTTAATACTTGGACTATTAACCTTTTAACCGCCAGCGATTTTAGAGATATTAGAAATTGCGTAAAACGGGTTTTAAGCTTTTTTTGGTCAGGATTGTCATAACACATAATGAATATTTTTTTATGTAGCAAAAATCATTCAATGGGCAGCCCTGAAGACTTCTGTTAAATTCAGCGGTATAATTATTTTTAGGTATTAAAAAATATTTATTCTTCTGCGAAAAAACATAATGACTCATCCATGAGTCACTGACGGTTAAAATATTAATAAAGCCGTTTAAAAGTATTTTACATAGATCACCAACATCTGATAATAGATATGACAGCTTAAAAAGGCGATAGATCTACGTATTGATTCACAATATCGTCATACACACGATCTTTTAAATCATGATACATTTATCGATACAAAAATATTATGGGCTCACATTTTATACTCACCCAAAAATTCAACCCTTAAATAAATAGGTGCAAAAAAACGCAAATTTCGATTCGTATCTTTTTATTGTTTTGTTGCGTTTTGTTGCTCTAATTGAGTATGTTTTTATTCTCCATCTCCCGCCATCAACAAATAAGATTTATGTACAGGTTTCTATCAATTTTTTAAGACTAAAACAATAATAATTACAGGCGCTCTCAAAATTAAACATAGTACATTTTTACAGTCTTCTCTCGGTGTTTAATCTTTATTCTCTACGTGTATTTTTATAAACCTATGCGTCTCAATTTAAGTACATTTTGTCGAACAGAATACGGCGTATAAAAAAATAGCAGCAAAATATTATTGCTATTTTTGTTTAAATTTATACAATAACACTAGAGGAATGTTTAGAAAATTAATTTATTAGATTACAAAAAAAAACACTAACAACGATTGTTCTATTTACAAATGACTAGCATGATAATAGTATTTATATTATTAATTTAACCGATTTATTAGGTTGTGTTAATATATTTTAAATATAATTGATTTTTTAAATATAATTTTTTAGTATTTATTGCTTTATTTTATTTATTGTTTTTGTTGTTGTTGTGCACTGCAGATAAATAAAATTGTTGTGTTTATTATTATTTTTCACTTGGTGTTTAATGGGTTTTTTCACTCACTATTTTAAAATTAATGCGTTGAACAATTATACTTTGGAATTATTTACATATATTTTGATATTTTAACAAAATAACATGAAGGATTATTATAGATAAAGAGTTGTTTGGAATTGGTAGTATCACCCGCTTTTTTTAGTAGTCGAAATTTATGAAGACGTTTTCGTCGAGGCGTAGTCTTCATCTGCTCCAATCGTCTGGGGTCGCCAGGGGCGAAAAGGCAGAACGCCTCGTCGGCGTAGGGGTGCTGGAAGTGGCGGATCCCATCCCGGGATTGACGTTGCCCCCGAGGAGCGACTCTATGGAGAATCCATGTCGAGCCTTCGACGGCATCAGGTCGGTCCGGGGAGCCGGTCGAAGAGGTCGAGGAGCCGCTAAAAATGCCGGAGGAGTCAACTGCAATGGCGGTAAACAGTACGGCAACGGCAACGGTAGAGGCAACGGCAACGAGAGCGGCAACGGCGGTAAGAAATAGGACTCGGGACCTAAGAGGGAAGCCAGGACTCGCTGCTCTCTCATGCCTCCCGATGGTCTCTTGTACCGCTTGCGTCGCCTCAGGAAGCTTCCATTGTCGAACATGTCTTCGGCCATGGGATCCAAAGTCCAGTAGTTTCCCTTTCCGGGATTCCCCGGCTCCCGCGGAATCTTGATGAAGCAATCGTTCAGCGAAAGATTGTGCCTTATCGAATTCTGCCAAGCGGGAAACTTCTCTCTGTAGTACGGAAATCGAGTCATGATGAATTCGCAAATTCCGCTGAGTGTCAACTTCTTCTGCGGCGATTGCAGAATCGCCATCGTTATCAGCGCTATATAAGAATATGGAGGCTTGATCAACTGGCCAGCTTTCGGCTTTCCCGACGGCGTCGCCGACTGCTCCCCATCTTTCGTATCCTCAGTTATGAACACAGGCGAAGCGTCATCGTCCACCGACACTGGCGCCTGATTGCACTGGATGTACTCCATCGTCATCTCCTTGCGATTCTTCAAAAACATCTCCATCTCCGGATCGTCCTGGTTGTTCGGATACAGATTGATCGTCATGTCTTCTTTGCGCGTGCAGAAACGGACGAAACGCTCGGCGGGCGGCAAGGGGCGCAAATCCAATGCGCCCCCGTGCGATCCCGCCCCGTCCTCCATTCCTAGGGCATACCACCCTTCATGGTTCATTCAAACGCCTTCGTCTGAAATGTGACGATCCTCGCCGGCGAAACGACGCAAATAACCACCCACTGCACTAATCGAAACTCATCGACGCGGTCAACATTGCACTTGAGCTCGCGGTGCAGTCGCGCAGCGGCGACGGACGCAGTGCACAGTGCAGATTGCGACTGGCTGGACCTAATCTCGTCGTCTGCACAAACTGTTGTGTTAGCGGCGGCGCCCCCACCCCGAGCCTCACCCGGGCCCGCCCACTGGGCGGAGCGATGCTGCAAATCGATGCCTCTTTGTGCCGCATTTAACTTTATAACAGTTCACCGTCCGCGAAAACTTACAGCCTCTCCAAATTTACCCGTCCGACAAAATGGCTTAAGAGGACTAAACACTCGATTTATTATTCCTCAATCCACCGCCATCATCACGCTTTTATTTTTCAAAATTTACAACGCACCCCCATATCAAAATTAAACCAAAAAACATCGATTTGCCTATATTCAAAACCACATTTGTATGTCAAAATCAAATTCATATCAAACCTTTGCGGATAGCCCACAAATATGCAAAAAATGAAAATCCTCAACTTCTAGGAAAAGTTGATTTTATGCATTGGTTTTTTTCCCATCTACTAACGAAAATTATTAGCTGATAGATGAAGATGTGTTCTGTGTAATATATAATAAAATATGCTTACTACTGGCTTAGTGGTTACTTCATGCTACCAGCGGTTGGACTCGTACCTCAATTATCTTGGGTTCGAGTCCTACAGGAGTTGTGGCTCACCAAGCAACCCCATTTTTTTAGAAAACCATTCAAAGGAGAGAATTTGAAAGGCAAATATACAATTGTAACCACAAAATTAGACCCTTACAAATACATGCTATTCAATTTTAAATATATTATTTATTGTATCGTATAAATATCAAAGCCAAATGCGAAGCATATGTTCTAAAAAAAATCATCGATAGTTAATATTAAATCTTAACATTCTCACAAAAATGTAAACGATGAATTTAATCTATTATAAATTTAGTATACAGCACTCTATATTAAAAGCAGCATAACATTCGAGTTTTAATTAAGAACGCTCACCCAACGGACCACCTCTATAAACGCTTCACTTTATTATATACACGTGGATCTATTTTTATGCGATTTTGAAGTTATGCGGTTTTCAAAAATAATGGAACATATCCCTCATTTTTCTATAGAACACAAAGCTTTTTTTATGCGAATACGCAGCCACTAGATAAGGGTATCATTTCCACTTTTAAAAAGTATTATATAATGAAACTAGATAATGAGTAATTTACTGTAATTGAAGTTTGGAAAACGTTTTCAATTTTGGACTGTATAAACAATGTTTCATGTGCAGTATCTCAGATTACTCCACACACTTTAAATTCTTGTTAGAAATCAATAAAAAAAATCGGCATTGTCAGCTGAAATCATTACAATGATGTCGATGAATTGCTTGAGGATTCTCCCTTGGGTGATATTATTGGTTTGATGTTATATGGCAGGAAAGAAACAGAAGACGATTTTTAAGTGGAGGAAACTCCTGCCCCTAAAAAAATATACAAGAAACTAGTCAATCTGTTTATTATACATGACTCAAATTCATGAATTGTACGTCTCCATATCACAAACTGCGTTAAAAAATATTGGTTAATCTTTGCAAAGTTTTTTTATGCGATTTTTGCTACATTTCATCACATTGATTTGAAGTTATACGGTTTTTAAAAATAACGAAACCAATCCCTCAGTTTTTGATGTAGTTCAAATCTTTTTTATGCGTTTTTTTTATATGCGACTCCCCGTGGAACGTATCTATCGCATAAAAACAGACCCAAGTGTTCAATGAAGAGTTTTATTTATAAGGATAAGGTTATATAATATATTATATGTTAATGTTATTGATTGTGTAAAATTCATCATCGTCGTAGTGAAAAGTCGTTTATATTATATGCCATGAATTCATCATCAATTTATTGTAAATTGTAAATATATATATCAGGCGAATAATATAAAGCACGCGCGCCACTGGAAATTTAAGCCAGTAATTGCGGATACAAAGCAATAACGCTTATATAAGACCCGAGAATCTATCTCTACCTTAAATACTATTAAATTTTAGACGATCCCTTGGGTTTGCTTGTAAATAAACATTATAAACAATTTGCTCCGATAACTTTGCCATAGTTGTTTGAGGCCTATAATTATCAAAGAGGAATATAAAAATAATTTAACAATAACATTGTGAATCGATTTGTCGATATTTTATAATTGATTATTCGAAAATTTAATGCAATAATCTGATCAATTTTATAAATTTTATGATTTTGGATTAAGATTAAATAGTGATTGTTTTATTCATGGTTTATAATCGTTTTTAAATGTTTTAAATCACATTCGATGTAATTTATTTAGAAAAAAATTGCAAACAATTCAATTTGAGAATCTCTTCAATTGTCCGCACAGTGCTCAAGCGCGCTTAAGAATTGCCACTTTGATTGGATTCAAGCGTTTTTAGCATATAAGAGTGATTATAATAAATAAATGAGACGGCACGCGCCGCCCTAGCTAGTGTCTATTCTAACCCCAGTATACCTTGGCAAGGAAAACATTTATCTGTAGTGCGGAGGGGCAGCAGGGTGCGGTATGCGGGGGTTGCTACGGACCAATAGACTGCGAGGGGCGTGTCCTGGCGCCAAGATGTCATGCGGGGGCGGAGCCAGTCGGATCCCATTATGTTCCGTTATGCAAATAATATTTTGCACAATGTACACATTGGCAGGGCGTGTGGTGGGCGCCCGCGCGTTACCGACAGACCGACAGTTCCAATCATCCCGCACCCCGTCTTTTGTGACGACAGACCGACCCCGTCACCCAAGGGCTGCTACCCAACTTTTGTGAACAACAATTTTGATTTTTTTACCCACACCATTTTATCATCATAAATAAATTATAATGTATAATGGAAAATCCAGAAAACACATTTTTTAATTAAATTCAAACAATAACTTATTTCATCAACATTAATTGATGACAATATCTTTATATATAACAAATAATCTATGTTTATACATTTGCTTGTACAAGGCACGTTCCTATAAAATTCATCCGATCACCATGAAACTTCGGTGAGTTATTGGGCGTGTATCCAAGAAGGTTTTTAAATTAACATTGTCGAATGTTAAATAAAAAAAACACTGTCGATAGCAAACAATATTCGGTCACATCATTGCGTAAACAAATAGCACACTTGAAATCGAAATCATTAATAGTCGATAAATTTGGGCTAACAATCTATACAATCATGCGATGCATGCGGGGAAACTCTCCGTCTCGGTCTTTCGAACTGCGCTAAGTTCTCTCTGTCTCCGAGCTTTAATGTACAAGAGTGCTCTTTCTGAATAGTGAAGGGGGAAACGGAGGGTATCCGATAGTACTCCCGTAGGGGTTAATCACTTGCAATAAAACGTATAGCCTTAACGGCTACAGTAAACACGTCCAGTCATTCATCTAAAGTAAATAATAAAATGTGATGTATGTATCACTGATCAAATCCAATTGATCAAGGAACATTATTCATATTCTTTATGTTTGATGAGTGAACCAGAATGCTTATTATTTTTATTCTATTAAATACACTATGATCTCAACAATGTTTCTTAACGTCAGTTCACACAAATGATTTCCTTACATGAGACGTTCATTGTTTATTGTTTATATCCATATTCGTGGAATTAAAAGTATTTTTGTTAAAAAAAATTGTAAGCTAAAATTGCGATGTGTGTTGTGTAATATATAATAATATAGGCGCGTTACTTGTCTAGTGATTGCTTTATGCTATGCATAGACACACATGCACACAGCTGAGGTGCCGTGAATAGATGTGTATGATTGAGATAGAGAGACTACAAACGATTCTTTCTCTCTTTTCTTTCAACTGCTGCTTAAAGTTTCACTTTTCGTGACGTTCAAGCGAATTTTTCCTTTCTTTTTTTGAAGATAAAATGGAAAATAATATGGTTAGCATTAAAACTGGTTGGCAATTTTTAGATTAGAGGATTAAACAAGTACAGTTCGTCAATCAAATTATGACCAACTGTGGTTATAATAGGCCACACGCTGAACTATTTGTTATAAAGGTTCAGATTAAAATCCAGATTGTGAGCGAAAAAAAGTTAGGATAGATCTTCTCTATCGATAATAATTTAGATCGCCAGAAAAATTCCTAAAATTGCCAGAAAAAAAATTTTTAGCTTAAGCTTGTATTTAGCATTTAAATCCGCGTATGTAAAAAATATGAAAAAAACGAGCACAAGTCGCCAGTTTTATTGTATACCAATTGTAACATACTCAATAAGTTCGTAGGATGACAAAATAATCCACAAAATATTTTAGCCGATCGTAAATTGAAGTTGCGACATCTTAAAAATATCAGAAAGCGGCGTATTCATCGTTTTGCATCAACGTTTGTCCGTGAGAAAGCCGTGTCCGAAGTGGGTACCGCGTTTGCTCACAGTAGTTTTCCTTTGAAAAACCAAATTGGCATAGTTCTTTCAGCATATGTTTAATTTGCAACGAAAACATGTATACGTTATGTTATTGAGCCATTAATACTTTTTGACAACCCTGTATCTGAGAGACGCTTTTCATTCAACATGCAACTACGGTTGAAGTATTATCAAAGTAGGCTTTTACGTCAATCCTTTGTGTTAAATTTTACCTTTAATATACGCAAACGTTTATTTATTACGTACAAAACGGACAAGGGGACAAAGACCTCAGTCATTTTATTATCCATATGAATGGATTACAAATCGACGACTATTTCAACAATTTATCGAGAATCTATTGTTTAATATTTCAATATTTAGTTGTGCGAATTACATAATTGAAAGGTTGTATTCATGATTTATGGCAGACATTATAAATACGCATATCTTATTAGTGTATATTCAACGGTCGCTTGAGCATAATTCGTAGATGATAAGGATTGATAGTGACTGTTTTTCGATATATTACATATTGAATTAATTTAAATTGCTAATAAATTCGCCAAAAAAGAACTAGCAGATTTCGCTTAGGGGTTGAATGTACGCGTTCTAGTCAAGCATACATTCGGTTGGCTATAATAAAATAGGTGCTTACAGTACTTTTACGAGCACAAAAAGCTGCGACAGGCAAATATTACGAAGATTTTTCCACCTCTCTACAAAAGCGCCGTCACGTCCACCCCTGTGTAGAATGCCAGTGGCGGATTCCACTCGTGGCGGAAACTGAAATTTCACGAACATAAACTCGATTTAAATTGCGCACATTTTCACCCTCCTACGCCCTGGAACAGTGTATAACAATGGTTTATTAAAATTTAATTTTAATTTGTACGAGGATTTTAATTCTCCCGCTCATATCTGAGTTTCTCAAATATATGGCTCAATTTCATATTTTTACGGTTTTATGAAATACACTCAATTCCAAGAATGCATGGTGTAATATAAATTTGTGTTATACAAGGTTCGAAGTTCATACAAAATTATGGTATGCATTCCAAACTTTTTCATTTGTAGATTTTTATCAATGCTGGACTTTTCGAAATTAAAAACTGCGGATAAATCTTTATATATTTTAAGTTAAGGAGATAAATACTTTTCTAATCACTTGTTGAATTTTAAACTTCTTTAATGTCTATTTTCTATATAAATATGTTTTATTCCAATTTTCAAATCATCCTTTGTCAGATAAGAAAATCATAGAACGATCCTTGTTCTTCAGATGACGATCAATCTAAACTTTTTAAAAATGTTCATTCGGTCTCTCTGAATTATCCGAGGCAGAAAGATATTCAAATCTTTCATGTAATATTTTTAGTTATGTTTTTCTCTAAAACTTTAATAGATCCATTTATCATTGATCCATGTGTAATAATCTTAGGAATAATTTTCAAATGCTTTCCGCAATAAAATAGGATAAGACTTTTAGAATATGGATTCTACTTGTAGACAAAGATGTTTCGAAAATTATTATTAATGTCTGAAACGCTGAAAGCTTGATAGACTGTATCTTTCCTGATTTACATTGTATAAATACTGACTGAAACAAAAATTAGCTTTGTAGAAATGAGTTGAAATGGGAATGGAATACTATTAACGTACAGACGTGTCTGTCAAAGCGTTAAAATTATATTTGTGAATGCAGTCAAATAAAACGAAATCAAATGTATTTATGACATTTAAAAGAGTCATAATTGACAAAATTACACTTCATTGGTCCAATAAAAGTTATATTCCATTAAATAGAAAATATGCTTTTAATAACCTCATGGAAAAAGGAATAGGCGTAGGAATAGACCATGGCTAATCCAATATCCTTATATAATTTGGATTTATTTTTTTAATTTAATTCAAACTAATGTGTATTTGAATGTATGTCTGTCTGTTCTTAAGGGGTTCTAGTCTTTATAAGGTTATTCTAATCAAGACCAGCAGTTCCTAATCTGAGGATAACCTTTCCCTTACGATGCTATGTATTTAGTACGCCATAATAATACGTCGTATGTTCCATATTCTTCCCTTGTGTTATCAACGCAAAGTAGCTAATATAACCTTACTCTCAAAACTACTAAAAGGCGTTATCGATTGTCCAGCAATCCTTAATAAGTTTTCATTATCTGTCCTCCAGACGAAAACCCAGACGTAAATCTCGTTATCTCCATTAACTATCGTCAAAATTCATATATCGTAAGACATTCTAAAACTCGAATGAAACTAAGATAGTATATCAAAATTCAATGTAGTAATGTTGTGAAAAATCCTATTATTACAATTTTACTACAACTCGACTTGGCGTAGTAAATACACCATAGTAAAAGAAAGGTTAATTATCCCTGCAGGGATAAAACAGCTATTCTAATAAGGTAATAATGCTGGTAATTGTTGGTATATAGATGACAGATCAGTTTCACATGGCTGGGCACAAACTTTAAAAAGGGGTAAAATCAGTTCCCCTGATAGGCCATAGGGGTAACAAAAATGAAAAAGTAAGGAATAGCCGGTCTAGAGGCGCAAATTTTGGACGTTTTTTCATATTCGATAAAAAAGAAACAAAAATATTTTACTATACATTTTTTTACCAAATGTTTATTGAAATTTTCAGATATATAAAAAAAATTCCAACCTTTCTAGTCTTTTGAAGCAACAAAAAAAAAGATTATTAAATAGTAAAAATATCGCTATAACCCCTGCCTCAGAGAATTTTTTTTTGCAAAATCTTATCAAAACTGTTTAAAAAAAACATTTTTTTGGCTTTATATTTTCAGTTATAATTTCTCTTTTTAAATCGATATAAATATGGTAGAAACGATAGAAGTTTATATAGAGAAAGTCTTTATTAAATTTGAAATAAATCTGTTGATTAAAACTTGAGATTTTATGTCAACCGTGTCAAAAAAAAGTAGTTTAAAAAAAACGTTTAAAATTTTAATTTTGGTAGAACCGGCTTAGTTGCCGCATCATTAAAATAACTATAACTCCGTAAATAATTGAAATTTTGGAAATTCCATTGAAGGATGTATTCTTAAAGGTCTAAACATTGAAAATATGCAAAAGAAAAGATTTTTTCGAAATTCTAGATAGAATACCCTCTTCATATAATTTTATAGCACTTGACCGACGTAAACTAAATATTGCAGCCCTTGTTTAAAAGTCTGTATAATATCAGTTCTTTTGCCATTATTATTGAATCTATGATTTTAAGAGAAGGCAATGGAAGTATTTTCGAAATATATTTATCACATTTTCAAATTTAGTTTACAGATTACAAAACTATTAAAAACCATTAAAATGTATTGTGTTCATTGATTATGTTGTATGGAATCTATACACACAAAGATAATATTAAACTACTTATTTGAAAATGGATTTAAAAAAATAGTTTTCCATTAAAAAAAACATTAAAAGATTATTGTATAAAAGTCATTATTGTTTAGTTTGTTACATTTCACCGCTGATATTTTTCAGTTTCAATTTATTCTAAATCTATTTTCATCCCGCCTCCAAAAAGTATGTATGAAATTTTATCATCCTCTTTATTATTAAAACCGCCGTATTTTTGCAAAATAACAACAAAGAAATTGGAAAAAACCTAGTACCCGCCATATTGACATATAAGCTTCGCTTCAAAGCGCTACAGCCTACAAAGGGATTTCAGTAAATACCTCCTTTACAATATTATTCCCGAGATTGTTTTCAGACGCGAAATAAAAGAAAATCTGGAATAAATTCTTTTCACGCTTCGCTCGCGACGGCAGAACGCGTAAAAATTATATTTCGACACGGTCAATATAAGGGGCTTTGTCGATGCCTTTATTAAAAAATGTGCATATTGAACATATAAAATATTTTATTATTATACAATATGCATCATAAAAAATACGCAATGACATAATAAATAAAATATAGCAATAAAAAAAAATCAAATGTGCAATACTACACGTTTTCGATAATTTTATATCTGGCTAAAATATTTACATAGAATATTTATTGAAATCGGAAAATATGTATAGAACATAAAAAAATTATAAATCCGATAAAATATTTTACAACGACATCTCTATATTTATTTTGTAATAATTATGACGCATTTAGCAAATATTCAACCCAAAAAATATATCATCATATAAATTTTGTCTAATAGATGTCTCTTAATATTTATGGTATTTTCTTTAAATATTGTAATTTGTATTGTATTCTTTGATACGATAAATGTATGCAAAGTTTTTTTTTTATAAAAGCAGAAATTTCAAATACAACATTTGCGGCCTCCCATAGTAAATCTTGGAATACCAAATAGAGAAATTCATACTGGAATCGCAAGGTCGCAAAATATTTAACCGCTGAGGTCACTACGCTCCTTGACCTCAAACACTATAAACAACATAATAAATTCAGATGTTGTCGTTACAACTATAGAATGATTGAAAATATTGAAGTTGAATTTTCATCCATAATTGGATCATTAACGTATCTGTGCACTTGATTTGAATACAACCTGATTTAATTTTTCATTTGGAAGCATCCTGTTGCTAGTTATTTATTATGTAATAAATAATGTTATAATATTTCGAAAAGTCCTTTGAAATAACATCCTCGTCCGGCTCCATAATTGCTTATGCAAATTTTAAGTAATGGCCGCTAAAAGTGCTAATATCTCGCTGGTTTACTGGCTTTTAAGACACTGATAATATTATAAGTACGCAGTGTTTACGATAGGATGTAAATCTTCCATATGTAACAGATAACCTGGTGTCATTATTAAGGGTCGAAACGATCATAAACTAGTCGTAAAAAAATAATGCATCATGCAAGCCTTTTTGTTAAAACGCTAATGCACAGGTATATTCTTAGTAGTTATTCCTGTTAAAATTCTTGGATGATATTAATGATGAATAAAAATGACTTTTATTTATATCAATAGCCAATGTTTATTCCTTCCGTATAAATACAATAATATATATTTTACATATTGTTATAGATTAACCTTCATAGTGCTAGACAACGATGTATCCTCGTTGGTAACACTTGCGAAAAATGCTAACTACGATATATCGTTGCGTATGCAATTGTGCCCTAATATTTCTATCGCTGGAAATTCTTGTTTAATAGATTTTTATGGTAATAATTACTCGTAAATACACAATTGTACAGTGAATCGAAATTTAAATACCGTCACAAGGTTAGATGTTAATTTAGAATGATGGACAAAAATGTTGAATACCACCATCAATGTGACTAATAAAATTCCTTTCTGCTGAGACACGGACCAAAGCTTACAAAATTCCCGATTTCCCGACAAATTATTTATTTTCGTTGCTGCCGATGAATACTTATATACTATAATACTTTTATGTGATTCGTAATTATATTACGGAGGAATACAAAAATTCTGAACCCCGTATCTATTATATTTCATATCGATATTCCCATTATTAGAGTCGAGGTGTAGTAAATACATCACCGGTGGGGATAGGTTAATATAACAATTTGAAAAGCATATATGTACATATATACACATAGATTAGACAGTTATTGCCCCTAGGCGTCGCCTAAGCTCGCCAATTAGTAATTACGCCACTGTTTTCAAGCGCCCAGATTTCGGCGGAAATGTCTCAATTTAGTAGCCTTCATCGTGTTGGTGAGGTGTACGATTTTTGCTAGATAAAAATTTCAATCCCGAAATTTTCGGGATTACGTTTACTAATCCCGGGATTCATAAGCACCTAAAACTGTCCGGGATCCCGGGATTGGATTTCCTACTCAGGACAGATGGAAATAAAGAAGAGCGATGGTATAGGGGATTCCCTGATATTCACCCAACTCTATAACAGTTTAACTTATTTACTCGAAGTAAATGAACGCATTTGGTACTCCAGTAAATTAATTTAAATTTTCGCAACCCTACTCTTTAAATATGGACAAATGGAAAAGGATCAATCTAACGATCAATCAATAATTAGAAATTATACAAAAGTTGGAATCTGGAATGTCTGCGTCTCGTACATGTGAATGATTTCTGTAGGACAATACATAATAATGCCGGAGAAAAAGTAGCTGAGAAAATGAAGATGCGTTCCATGAATTTTAAAAACCGCATAACTTTGAAACAGCTATATAAAATATATTCAAAATCGCACAAAAAAAGTAATTTCGAGAAAAACGCGGTAAAAATTTAATTCTGGTAGAACCAGCTTAGTTGTTGCATCACTAAAGCAGCTATAACTCCGTAAGTAATTGGAATTTTGGAAATTCCTTTGAAGGGTGTGTTTTTAAAAGTCGAAACATAGAAATAATGCAAAGAAAACAAAATCATTTTTTTCGAAATTCTAAACTAAAGTGGTCGTAATTCAGCAACAGCTGATTCAATATGATTTAAACAGACCATTTTTTTTCCAAGTGTTGATGATTTATTTTCTATTTTATCCAAAATATCTCGATACGTACTCTTTATGAAAGAAAAAAAATCGCATAACTTCGAAATCGCACAAAAAGAGGTTTGAGTGTACAGTTATTTTAAAAAAAGAAGTTTTTTGATTTATTTTAAACCTATTTTTATATAATGGACTTTCGGCTTTAACGGACACCCCTTCCCGTCAAATAGGACATAGGGCCTATGTGTGAAACGTAGAAAAATACCCTTAATCCCCTAAAAAAAAAAAAAAAACGGTCCCTGTGCAAAACACCAAAAACGAAATGAAAAAAATAAAAGTTCGAAACTTACAAAAAAGAACATTATTTTCTCAATTTTTTTTTAATTCAATTTGATTTTTTGGCTTTTATTTCGTAATATATTACATTTTGAATTTTGTAAATATCATTCTTCCTTTTATGATATTTTTCTCAAGTCAAATTGGTTCGGTATTCTTCGCTCAAGTACAATTTTTTTCGATCGGAAATAAATGGGTTATATCTGCTTATGGATGTGTGGAAACATACATAGTGTCTTTTATCTCGTGTAAAATGCGCTATTTGATACATCAAGTACCATTAGATATTCAATAGTTTTCATCGACCTACGCAAAAGCCATGTATGGAATTGTAATTGATCTCGCCAAGAACAAGAAACGATAACCGATACCCGAATTGGTTTATACAGATTATACGGATAGAATAGCCGAAGATTCTGTAACACCATAATATTGCTGTCTATATCATTTTGAATTCATCGGAATAAAGAGGTAGATCTCTAAAAGAGAAAGCCTTCTTATTATCAGATTACAATGATAAGACTTTAGGGATTTCCCATTTTTAGCATATAGCAGCGAAATTTTCGTAGATATAATTATGTACGCATATTTTTCCTGTTGTTATAATATTCTGTAGCATGAATTATAACAGAAAAATTTATTTATTTGTTGTCCATGACCTTTAATTTTTTAAATGTGAGAAGAGCATTGTATTCCAATTACATGGACTCAATTCTGGGCATAGGATGATTGTGATAAACCCAAACATTATTTCCGGTCATCCATTGAAAAAATATTTATGCATCCTAAATAAGAAGCTCCATTGATTGCATTTTTGCCAAAGATCTTTTAAATATGTCTCTTGTATGGCGTTCGATCTCGAGGCGCTCATTCGTCATGTCAGCGGTCCGAAAAGAAGACCGGTTGGACACACGAACCTTCGGACCACTCCGTCCTCTTTCAGCGCTTTTTACAGCAAGTTAGATACTTGCCACGGGCGCTTCATATCCTCATTACGGCTCTGCAAACCTACTTTGTTACATAAAATATTATAAAAGTGATATATTTCTTTGAATTAGCTATTTTGGGGATTAGGTGGGATTATTTCGTCACATACGTAGTGACATTGGGCAGTAATAGATTAATAATATAGCACATTTATTAACATTTCTAAAAAAACATATCGATCAAATAAGATTTTAATCAATTTATCTCTAGATTAAATTCCATAAATATCAAGTAATACTGGTTAAATATACGTTTAATGAGATTTTATAAGATTAATAATTAAAAACATCCGTTGTATGAATCACGTATGATTCATTTTTTAACATGGTAATTTTAAAACACCTGTGTATTAAAAAAAAATATGCAATGCGACGCCATTTGCTATAATTAGATGCAATGTCATAGTTCGCGAGATCGCCACAGTCGGCGTCCAAAGCAACTCCTTATCATTTAACCGCAAAATCATAAAACTTTAACCGCATTTCGTGCAAAAATTATAGCAGTCAGATAGCACCGAAAATTTTCCACAGAATGCGGTTGATATATTATAAAATGTATATCTAATTCTGTCAACAATGTTATTTTTATCGCTCAGCATCCGACGTGAGATAACAATGCATCTTGGACGTTTTCTGGCCCTCATTGTGATTCCACGTTTCTACCTGGAGTTTTATTGTAGGCTGTGTATCGGTAGCGACTGTAAACAAGACCCACGTCAGATTTGCGCCTTTATTGTATTCGTTTTTTTCAAAAAGACCGACGTTCCGAATTCGTTCGAGGATCAAAAGATATGCGATCAAAGCTGACAATGATCTTCATGTACGTTTCACAAGTTATGAATAGCAGGAAGTGAAGACGTCATAAAAATGCGACTCGAAAAGGAGCTGGGATCCTTAATGCCGTCGGATAAAATCCTTATACGAGCCATGCACATTCCACACATTTCCAGAACAATAATCCATAAAATGTTCTGCCTTTGTTGATTTTATTGGTTCTTTGTGTATTGTAAAATTTATTGGATTGTTGTTGGGAAAGCGCTTTGAATAACGTGGAATATGATTTAAGATATGAAATAAGGTCGATGACATTTTAAAAGGTGACATGTGTATTATTCACAAACATAACACGTCCTAAATCCGATAAGATCCATTCCAGAATTAACGTGTAAGAAATTCGAGGAATATCATTAATTGCTTTACCTAGGAAACGTTTTTGAGATAACAATGTCTTCATAGCCCTTAAACTTTAAAAGAAATGCACGTTTTTGAAATTAAAGGGTAGGAATCAATGGAAATTTTGAAAAAAAATGTTCAGAACCAATGTTATAGCATTCAAAGAGAGGATTATGTTGGGCATGGCAAAAAACTTGTGAAGCAAGCATTTATTATAATACATCCAAAAACTTACACTAAATTTTTATTTTTTATTTACATCTGTCCTGAGTAGGGAATCCAATTCCGGGATCCCGGACAGTTTTAGGTGCTTATGAATTAGTAAAAGTAATCCCGAAAAATTCCGGATTAAAAATTTTATCTAACAGAAATCGTACACCTCACCGTACACAGCATTTTCCCACCGAAATCTGGACGCTTGGAAATAGTGCTGTAACTACTAATTGGCGAGTTTAGGCAACGCGCATATATAGAGAATACATATGTTTTTTAAATTGTTATATTAACTTTTCCCTACCGGTGATGTATTTACTACACCTCGACTCTTATAATGCGAATATCGATATGAAATATAATAGATACGGGGTTCAGAATTTTTATATTCCTCCGTAATATAATTAAGAATCAGATCAAAGCATTATAGTATATAAGTATTCATCTGCGGCGACGGAAATAAATAGTTTGTCGGGAAATCGGGAATTTTACGAGTTTTAGTCCGTGCCTAAGCAAAAAAGAATTTATCAGTCACATTGATGGTGTTATATGAAAATGGAGGCTCACGCGGTCATCATCTCGAACTAGCATTTAAATATCTGATGACGATACCTCCAGCGAGTGTGGAGGCTGAGCGTGCATTTTCAGCAGCAAGTTGCCTGGCTTCCAAAATCAAATCCAGACTAAATGACGAAACTTTCCCTAGTCCTGGGCCTCTTCCCTTCTATTGCCAAGACACAGATATTCGATCAGATGTCTATTTGATCATCCCAGTGTAGTCCTGAATCTAAGACGGCTCGAAGGATTATGTGCGATGGCATAAGTGCTGCATGACCTGCCCAAAATAGACGTTTCGCTGTACATGTCCATGACCTCCCAATTTGGCTTCGTGGCTTTGACGCCTATCCATTTATCATAAAACAGCTGTATTTATAGTTTCATCGATAAACAGAAATGTTTCAGATCTCAATTTAGCAACGACTAACGAAAGCTAGATGCATTGCATCCTCCTCCAAAGGATTAATGCGTCCAGATCTAACAGCGTCCCTTATGATCGCTCCCATGACGTTAACAATGTTGAGTCCGAATTCCAGTGATTCAGAAAGAGCATTCTTACACGCTGAGCTCGGAGACAGATAAAGACGGAAAGTGTTTTGCATATTGAGTTTGGAGAGAAACAGAGACAGAGAGAATATCTTGCGTACATCGTACGATTGTATAGATCGTTAACCCAAATTTATCGACTAATAATGATGTATGATTAAGAATGATCGATTTCAAGTGTATTATTTATGTTTACGCAAAGAAATGATCGAATACTGTGTGCTATCGAGAGTGTTTATTTATTTATATACAAGCTTCATACAACCTGCGATGATCCTGACAGATAAGTTGATTCGTACGGACATACAAATATAGCATCTATGTTTATGTTACTGTTACAATTTGTTTTTTTATTATCTTAATGTATCAGACTGTTACATGTATATTTGTTAGTTATTGTTATGTCCATCTTTCACAATATAAGAATAAAAAATATTACATAAAAAACCATTTTTATGTAATCATCATTATCATCATCTCCACCTTTTAACGTCATATAAGAGATGAGAATCAGCATAAGATAAAGAATTTGAGCCCGAATCTTTATAATTAAGGTCCAGGTCGTATTCCACTACAGCAATACAATTTAAAAAAATCAAAAAGATCAGTATTACTAGCTTTAAATAATAGGAGCAAAAATTTTAATGCAATTCTATTATAAGACCGGAAACTAATCAACATTTTGAAATGTACTCATTTACTGTCAGTTGTTATCAAGGTATTTTTAGTTGGCATTAGAAAGTCAGGGTTGCGAATATATTATTTTTGTTTTGAATTCCTGTATAACATTAATTTCTAACAATATCATGGCAAACAATCGCTTAAGAACATTTGAACATTGAATTGAAAAATACATATACTCAAAAACCAAATGTTTCTCTCTCTCTCTCATCAGACCAATATGGTGCATCCGTTAAACGTCTCGCAAAACACACAAACAATGATCGTGTTGATGTAAAAACCTTCTCGAATATACGCCCAATAACTCGCCAAAGTTTCATTGCAATCGGATGAATGGTATAAGAACGTATACCAAACAAACCCCCGGATCCTCGACACACATTAATTTTCAATATCAATAGAAAAGGTCATTTTCTGTGTATAGTTGGATATCACAGGTGTATTTCATTTCGAATTGTTTGAATCTATTTGAATATCGTTTCAAATTCGCCTAATAGATTTTAGTTCATAGTCGCCTCAATTCCAAATTTATGCGAAGGTTAAATGAGTAAGATTCTTGTATGTTAAAAGCGAACTCGAATACTAATTTAGTCTGAATGTACCGTAAGTATAAATGGACACACCTATGCGATCAGCAATCATTTCGGCGTTGACGTAATCAATTGTTCAGAAGTAAAATATCAGGTAGGCAAATCATGCGATCGACGATGTCAAATCTCAATATGTAAAATTGCTTGCTAGCCTAAAATCGATGCATCGTCACATGTCAAATGCTGCATGCATTTGCATCTAAAGCGTTATTCTTCTACGTTGTTTTGTTGTTAAGTAATACGTCTTATCGCAATGTCAACGTATCTCGTATTTTGAAACGTTTCTCGAATTCAGCACAAGACCTTTGATCTTAAAAAGCGATTTGACCTCAGATAATGGCGTTTTTTGTAGTTGATTTGTATACGAATCAAGCAATTAAACTGCATTCTTATTCTGTTTCTGGAAAAAACTAATAAGGAAAACGGTCAAATATTTAATACGCTTGGATTGTGGACATTATGTAAAAAGTTCTTATTGCTTATTGAATGCATGACTTTTGAAATCTTCATGCTAAAATATGTTTTCATTTCATTTTTAAAATTATGGCGTATTTATATTCGTTGTAATCTAATTGCACAGGAAGTCTTATGGAATAAATGGGTTGGAAAATATTAATACTTCCTATGAAAAAATGATTTCAAAAGACATTATAGCAGTGGAATGTCTGATTAATTTATATAAGAATACATGCATTAAAAAGCCTGACCACCAAACGCAGTTTACTCTCATCCACTATTCAAGCAATGTCTTTGAAAAGCTATTTGTATGCAAAATAAAAATGCAAGCTTGCAAACGACTATGAAATGTAATCAGTTTATTCTCGGTAGACATTCAAGACGATATTTTAAAAGCGATGAAGAATCAAAAAGAAACTGATGATGGACAGGAAATGGACCTTGAATCCGCTAAATAAATGTCCATTTTAATTTTTCTCAGATCTCGCTCGTTTGAGACGATAAATTCACCAGGATGCTGTTCTATTTGTCTTGGACGTCCCGATAAATAATTACCAATGTCATCTAAATTCCCCTCTGTATATTTCAACGTATTTTATTTCTACAGTTCCATTGCAAAGGCGTCTTGGGGGTGTTGAATCATAATGTAAATTATATATTTTAGATTCAATATAAAACCAAATAAGATGCCTGAACACGTTATGCTAGCCAACAAAGAACGTGGTCTTTCATACTGTAAATTTATTTACCTATAACATGACTCAACCAGGGTCTTCTGGGTGAATGAATCAATCCTGACCTTTGGGGAATGATTCGTGAAAAACTAGACATATTTGAAGTTTATACACAATAAAGACTTTGCAGATATAATAAAGTACTTTGGTGGTTTATCAGTAGACTTATGCTTAAACAATTATTTCTTGAAGAAAGACCATCATCCAGAAAAAATAAATAATATGATATGATAAGAATATGACGCGGTAATCCGGCCCTAGTCTAATCCGGCGCCCCCTGTAGTCCGACATTCCTATACAAGTACAGTAGTGCATATGTACGGTTAAACTTCGTCAATGTAAAAATGCCGAAAATGTGATTCTGGACCGCCTGAATCAGTAATTATTTTTTTTGTAAGTAGGCAAGTGAGCACGGCATTAGGACGATCCATAATTTATGATACAAAAAAGAACCGCGAAAACATTCAAAAGTTCGTCTCCACCATTGATCGAGGGCCAGGCAAGAAGCAAAATTTCAAGAAAACTAAACATCCAGAGGTGGAGGAAGCTTTGTATATATGGTTTTTTCATCAAAGAAATAAACATATACACTCAAACCTCTTTTTGTGCGATTTCGAAGTTATGCGGTTTTTTTAAAGCGATTTGGCCGGTCCTACCATAATGAAATCTTTTAACGCGTTTCTCTCGAAACTACTTTTTTCAACACGGTTGACATCAAATCTCAAGTTTTAATTAATTAATTTACTTCAAGCTGGGTACCAATCTTTTCTATTTAACCCTCTATTATCCCTACCAGATTTATGTAAAAAAAAATTTTTTTAACTATTTTACAAAAAAAATGCCAGATGTTAGACATGCTTAAAATTTTACCAATGATGCGAGACGTCCTTGAAATGTTACCAAAAATTTTATTTTTTAATTGCCTTATCCTGTTTTTTACTAACTTTTTTTTATGCGATTTTGGATATATTTTATATGGCTGTATCAAAGTTATGCGGTTTATGTTTATGGAACGCATCTTCATTTTTCTATGTAAGTCATAATTCTTTTTGTGCAATTTTTCGCGGAACGCAATTACCGCACAAAAAAGATTAAAATGTACCTATTTTTAGGTCCATATTGGCCATGAAAACAAAGATTTTTTTACAAGGAGATAACAAAAAAGAAGACTTTGTAACTAGCCAAATCATCATGTATACGTTTGATGACGGTAATAGGTGTTTATTTTTATAGTTGCTATGGCCATTGTGTTTATAACGTTAATTCTATAATATGAAACCTAGTGTTGTCTCATATGTCTTGTATATCTCATCATATTTTTTCGGACTACAAATCTATTAATTCATTTCCAAAAAGTTCCGGACTATATAGGGTCGGGGTAATACTCTATACCAGCGGTTCTTAAATAGGGGTCCGCGGACCCCTGGGGGTCCGCGAAGCCCTTACTGGGGGTCCGCGATGATATAAAAAAGCATTTATCCATACTTTAATAAGATATTTTCGTGAAATTATTTACAGAAAACATTATAAAAAGCTCTATTTTGGCGAGGAAATGTTTGTTTGTTTGAAAAATTAAGACACAAGGGTTGGGATGAGGTTCACAAAAAAAAAATTTTTCAAAAGGGGGTCCGCGAGAAAAAATTTGCTCAAGAGGGGGTCCGCGAAGGAAATTTTGCTCCAAGAGGGGGTCCGCGGACTACATAAGTTTAAGAAGCGCTGCTCTATACTATAGAGTCTATAGTCCGACAAAATTAGATAATCCGACACCGCCTTGCAAAACGTTTGTCGGATTACCGCGGGTCAACTGTAATCAATGTATTTAAGTCTCAAGTTTAACTTGAAGTAAAAACACCGTATAGAATACAGGCGAATAATGTTTTTGACGGATTATCGATATAATATGTGTGATGTAAGGAACTAGGATGAGGAATGTTGTATGTATGGAAATAGGGTGCGTTCAAAAAGTAATGCGTCCAATTTTCTCCAGATGCGATCACACACCGCAATGTTCTAACCTACTGGATTAGATTAAGGAAATCTAAAGTCAGGGTGTGCGTTCCCGTGAACTTCTTTTTGGGGCAATGTAACATTGGTGGTGCAAATTTTGCGTTAAACTTTGGAAGTCCGCCACCGAAACGTTTCTATTGATTCAGCTGGCCTTTAGGAGTGATTTTTGTTCATATAACAAGTTCCCCGATGGCACGAGTTGTTCAAAGAGGATCGAGAGGAGGTCTTCGACGAACCTCGCAGTGGACATCCATTAACCTCCTGAATAGACGAAAATATGACGCGAATGCACGATTATTTGCACGCTGATCGACGGTGGAGCCTTCAATGAATAGCAGAAATTCTAAGCGAGATGAAAACAACCGTTAAACGCATTATAACCGGAGATTTGAACACAAAGACGCATGGAAATTTCTTCACGACTACGCGCAAAGCCACAGCGCTTTCGTTGTCAACGATTTCCTGTCCAGGAACCGCATTACATTGGTTCCGCAGCCTCCCTACAGCCTTGATCCTTGGCTCTCCCAGACTTTTTTTGTTTCTTCGAAAAAGAAACCCTGAAAAGAAAACATTGGGACACGATTGAAACCATCCAAACTCATCTTAAATCGGCTCAACATTTCTTCTTTTATACTTGACTGTGATTTCGTTTTTATTGAGTCTCTTGTGGATAAAAACCTTCTCAGCTTTCGTTAAGGTTGGTTTTATTGACAGTACAAAATAATAAAAAATATCTAAAATATCACACCTTTTTTTTGGCATGATCGAAATTTTTGAATAGTTTTCAACAAATAACGTTTTGCAAGGCAGTGTCGGATTGTCGGATTACTAATACCAAAACCCGGACTAACAGTGTAAAACTAATTTTGTAAATGACATGATATTGTAAAAAAAAAGGAACTTGAAAAAAAAGGAGGATTAAAATGATAGAACAACTGGAGAACGATTTAAATTATATATTGGATAAATAAACCTAATAAATTAGAACCAATTAATGATTTTATAGCTTCATTAAGAAACGACATTCTCAACGGTATTGCCTAATAATTAATATTCGTTAATAAAATACGCAAATTATAACTAGCAGCTTTCTACATTATCATACATAACAGCTTACGCAATAAATATTTTTTTTATCGAAGTACTGATTATAAACATTAAAATTAAATGTTATATACTGCTGCTGCCAACTGTTATATAATATAGAATTTCTCGACCTTATAAAACGCTTGCAAGCCATATAAAATTATTATCGTATTTAATTGCAAACTTGACATAATTTACATTATTCTTAAATCATTGGCAAAACATCCGTAGAACGATTTTGATAATAAATCCAAATAAGAAATTATGCGCATGAAAATTCTGTGATATAAACAAATGATTCGAATTTAATGATCAGTGAGTAATTTGCGAATTAAGCAACAATGATTCATATATAATTGGTATTGTTCTAAATTTCACATCTTCATAAAGCCGGAAATCTTCCTCCGAAGCACCATCATAGACCTACCTCAATGACATCATGAATTGACTACAATTGGAGGCATAATTTGACTCATTCCACCAAACAGAAATTATCATGAGACAACCAATTTACCAATGAATACTAAAAGCCATCGTGCATATGTTTAACCCTTTTAAAGCCGGCCGAAAACAGTACCAGTAGCGAAAAATATCCAGTCAATTTCGCATCCTCACACATATTATTTTATGAGGGTCATTCAGAAAGTCGGTTTACAAGGACTCCTGAGGCCGAGGTATTTTTTGAAGTTGGTGCACATTAGCATGTCGGAGGGATCCCAACGCTCGGTTTGTTTGCTCCGCGTGTTTGTCGGCCATTTTGTTCAGTCACAGTAAATTCTTCCGATGGAGAAGTTGTCTCGCGTTCCCGCCATCTCCTATGTGTGCGAGATACACGCTGTCAACCGTTTTTTGACTTTGTAGAAAAATATGGCCGCGAATATTCATCGGAAGCTCTTGGAAGTTTATGATAACAATGTGATGAGTTGACAACATGTCACAAAGTGGATTAGATCGATTGCGATCGACCAGTCGATCTTAAAGCAAAATTTGGTCGAACCCGAAAACTCACATAAATATATTAAAACGGTTCCTTGTTTTGATGGTCCCTTGACTTGTTTTCAAAACAATGCGAATCATTGAACTTTCTGGAAATATAACACAATAACATTCCAGATGGTGATAAGAGCAATATCCACATCTTAATTGCCTTAATTTCCATAACAACTGGGCAATAGAATTACCTTCCAGAATGATCACTACGAGAGAAGCCATCATTCTGGAGCTATGCTTCGAGTTAGCTTTAGCTCAGTTCCGAGTGAGCTTCGAGATCCATTCACCCCCTGTGGAGTCCTTCTCGCCAATATTACGATGGACACATCAGCTGTGGGTCGTCGCAAGCTTTTTTTTTCTAATGAGGGGAATCTTCAAGAAGACACCGAAGCAACCGTGCCCGGTGAGCACCTGGGTTAGGTGGTAGCACAGTTGCCCGTGCTTTCTGTCCACCCAGGGCTTCAAGGTCGGCAGGATTCGGTGGGTGCACCGGCTTTTGGTGGAGTTTTGCCAGCGAGTCTGCCACGCCTCCATGATGAGCTCCTTGGCTCTTTTCTTATCTTCACCGAACCGTGTGGCCTTCCTCTCCTTGGCGAGAAGATCTATCGGCGGTACCGCAGTCAGCGCCAGGACTGTGTCCTCTGTGTCCCGTCGCAAGCTAGAGGGGTGAGAGCGGCCCGTGACGAAGATAACTGGGCCCCAACCTTCGGCTAGAGCTCGCCCACATTACAATTGTTTTTTAATAAATGTGGTATTTTTTAAAATGAGTGCTGTGAAGAAGCCAAATACATATAATTTTAATAATGTCTGGGAAGAAGAATTTTTCTTCCCGATGAATAAAGAAGAAGAACTTGTGTTTAACATGCAAACATAAGGAATGATTCATAAAATTCAAAAATAAGGAAAGAACTAGTACAAAAGTTGAAGGGTGTACTCACAGCAATCATTGTTTAACCCTTACCGTGCTAAAAAAAACACCCGCGCGCTATCATATGTATTTGGTACACCATATGAAATTCTGAATATTTCTAAACTCTGTATCTATCACATTTCATATCGATATTCTCATTATTAGAGTCGAGTTGTAGTAAATAAGAAAAGATAAAAATGCAATTCAAAAATAGATAAATAAAACACTAGATAATGCTTATATACATACTATAATATTTCGATGTGATTTGTAATTATATTACAAAGGAATACAAAAATTCTGAAGCCCGTATCTATTATATTTCATATCGATATTCCCATTATTAGAATCGAAGTGTAGTAAATACATCACCGGTAGGGAAAGGTTAAAATAACAATTTGAAAAAGATATATTTATACATAAATTTTACAGTTACTACCCTAGGCATCGCCTAAGCTCGCCGATTAGTAGTTACGCCACTGTTCCCAAATGTTCAGATTTCTGCGAGAATGTCTCGATGTAGTAGCCTTCATCGTGCTGGTGAGGTGTACGATTTCTGTTAGATAAAAATTTCAATCCCGAATTTTTCGGGATTTCGTTTACTAATCCCGGGATTCATGAGCACTTAAAACTGTCCAGGATACCGGGATTGAATTCCTTACTCGTGATTTCTTGACATTTTTCTCCTTGTTGTTTTTTATCGGAAAAAAATATTTTTTCTGGACTCGTTTTCTTATCGCGACCGGGGATGAGACGTGGGTATGTCACTATTTGTGTCTATGACACTGGCATACAAAAGTGCCCCGACTACAGAAATGTCTCGATCTCGACGACGTTTACGTTGAAAATAGTTTAATATATTTGTGAAGTTTCCTGAGAATTTCGATTAAATACCAGCATTTTCGATCCTAGATAAATTTTGTAACCTTACTTTCTGGATGACCCTAGTAGTTAAGATATTTTTAACATGATTCATATAATAGAATAGAGTTCTATTACGATTTGAATAGTAAAGCGCCATCGCGTACATGACGATATATCGACGTTGGACTTTTTGGATACATCGGCGTCCAGCACTAAGTGGGTTAAGCAACAATTTTATGGTAAGATCTAAGCTGTGAGTCGTCAGAATTTGGATGATCAGGGAGAGAAGAAGCTGAATAAACGGAAATGACGCGGTAATGGGACGTCTCAAAATAACATCCTTAATATCTTCACACTTCTTCCCGACTTGATCCTCGTATTTGAGATGCTAACGATATTCTTCTGTACAGCCCTGATGATAGATCATTCTTATTCATCGGAACTGGATATAGACATTGTTATAAAAATGCACGATATTCCAGTCATCATATTCATCAATTATTGTGTCAAATTTACAATATCCATGGTGATTTTCGAAGAACGAATTCCATGAATGGCTTTCGTTGAGTCACAGCTCTTAACACTTTTGACTTGTCAAAGAACCAAACACAATGAAACATTCATTCAAAAACGTTTACACATCCTTCGCATAATGAAATTGCAAAACAACAGAGTTCTAGACGATATTCAAACAGTATGACGCTTTTAAATTTGTTTTAGGAAATTTTATCACCTGATTGTTTTGAAATTCAAACATTACTATGAATCATGAAAAATTTCCATAAACAAAGTATCAAATTGATGAACAAAAGTTTATATACAAGTTGGTCTACATTATTGCAGATTTTTTTGCAATAATATGTCCACGCATTTACACAACATTATTTTGAATCGATGAGTAAATTAAAGTAAACACCACAAAAAAAATAGTTTAGATAACCCATAATATGATAAAAAATGAAGTAATCCATTAACAACATCAATTTAGATATTTTCTAATACCTACATAATTTTATAATCAAGGCAATTTGTTGTTTTTTTACAAATGATATTTATTATTGACATTTTATTATTATTGTTTTGTGATGATAAGCAAAAACATTATAATTATGATAACATTTATATTTTATCACCAATATTTAAAGATTTATAAGATCATTCTTTTAAATGGCGAGGTCATGGACACGAATGGCATCGAATTAGTACTAAACAATTAGGCCATGTGGCGAGTTTTCCGAAGCGATTTGTAAAGATCCTGTGGGAAGACCTCATCTTCACCAAAGCAGATGGCAGCTGACGCCAACCGTCTACGTCTGAGCCTTATCAGAATCCTTAAAACGCGCTGATAGCTACTTCAGAACAATCTACAATTGAATAACGCCTCTTTCTCAGAAACACAAACACTCGGATGTTTTAATTTGCTCCCACACACGCCGAGCGCACAATTATTCAGTCCGGATTTCGAATGAAATAATTAAATAATTTTTTTGAGAATCGCTGACGCCAGAATAAATCGCCGTCTCTTCTGATGGATATAACCGTGTCTCCCTTTGTTAAAATATCTGTCGTCTCAACTCGACGACTTTCCTTCCGTTCATTTAGAAACACGATGCCGCTAATAATTAGACCACCCATGCCATAAAAACGAGCGCAAAAAGGAACCCGAGCCGCAAAAAAACAATCGGCGAGCGATGCTGCACTTGAGATACGAAAATATAAATCAAGTTGAGGTTATGTCTCAAATATACACATTGAAATTGGTCGCAAATAATTTTGTTTGAATATCATATGCTTCACTCGGTCGACGCTCGGCGGCGCTGCGGTCGACAATTCAAATGTCATTTGACAGATTGAAAATCGATCGAACGCGTTAGACCCCTAATTGACCCAATTTAACAAAACAACAGGAATATAACACGCAGAACCAATTAAAGACTTAATACATTCGAATGTAAATATTTCACTTTCACAATACGAATACGAAGCGTCAAATCGATGGTAAACAACGCGAACCCAATAAAGATAAAAAACGACCATAACATAAGCATCCAAACAAAAGAAAACGACTAGGGAAAGATGGTGATTTTAAACATCATAAACACAAATCTATTAACTCTTCTATCTATAAGAGGGTCTGGATAGACCTTTTTGCTTTTGTGATGAGTTTTTTTTTAAATTTAGCTATGTATAGATAATGAAAATTTAATTTTTATATTAACCCTTTGAGTGCCGGAGGCCGATATATCGGCTCTTGTTGCACTGGCGAGAAGTGCCAGAGCCGATATATCGGCCCGCGCCTTGTAGCGCTTTACTATTTGCATTGCGAGAGAACTCTATCTCAAAATAAATTTAGAATACGTTATAAATTATCTAATTTCATTACGAGAGAATTAAAATAAATAGTTTTTCGTTTTATTTCTTTGACGACAACATTTTCCTATCGCTTGGAGGTACCGAAATCTAACATAAAAGTTCAACAAATGTGCCACGTATAGGCGTATGGAAACTTCCAGGAAATTTGGAAAGAGTTTGCGTGGTGTGCAGCAGAAAGGATGGTGGTCCAAAAAGAAAATCACGCATAATTTGTAATAAGTGCAACAAAGGATTGCATGGAGTGTGCATTAGCAGCCACGAATGCTAAATAAATTATTTGTGTGAGTTTTACAACAAAATTTTACACATTTACAATATATAAATATAAATATTTATAACAACATAATTTTGTTTCAGCAATGTTATATTACCTATACCAATTACATATGTCGAAAGAGATAATCCGCCCGGCGCCTACCATGTACCTTCGAGTTATGTTTTATTTTTGTTATGTAGTTTTGTTTATTTTGGTACAAAATGCATTGGAAATGCAAAGTATGTACTTCATAATAATTGGCCCATATAAAATTATGATGGAAAGATGACTGTTTGTATATGCAAATATGTTTTGTATAAGAGAACTCAACTTTTACTTTATTTATAAACATTTATACTTTTGTTTTTTCTAAAATTTTAATTGAATACAAAAAAAACTAGTGTCATTATTTTGTTCTGTATTTCATCCACAATATATGGTTTTTTGAATCATGTAAATATTGTTCCTCGTTTGGTTTTTATAAACATTTTTCCGAATCCTTGTAAAACTGTAAAATTCGGCTGGTTTTTCTCGCATAGGCACCTCTATTTAGCCCGGCACTAAAAGGGTTAAAAACCGGATTCTCAGGACCAAAAACCCGTTTTTCGAAAATCTTAATTTTTGCCTACAAACTGGGTTTTCAAAACCGGTTTTTGGAAATCTACAAGACCTAGTATAGATCTTACCAAATCCCCCTGAGTTTGTCTATTGAAAGGTTTTACAGAATTTAGAATATAAAAAAGTTCGGAATCTTTGTGTTTTGCGAAAAAAGAATATTTCTATTTATACACCTAAACTCAACGAAAAAGGTCTAGCTAGACCCAATTTTTTTTCATAGTGTAGTAAGAATTATGTATAATATTTTTCTTGCTGCAGAAAGTGTTTTTGTACCATATATCTGTAAAAACCAGATGGTGGATCTTTGATTCAGAAAATGGATATCCTTGTAAAGGTATCCTATATGCTGGAAAAGTCGAAGAAGACTTGTTTTTTTTTTAAACTATCCGCCTGAATAAAAAGTGTATCAGAAAGAAATGTTGCTAAAATGTCGTCGTCTAAATTATTAAACTGAAGGGTTGCATCTCTAGTTCCATTTTTGAGTTAAAAAATAGCTTAAAAACGAAGCTAGCTCTATTTATAAAAAGCTAAATTTGCTGGTTTGTTGGCACTAGCTTACTCTACTAGCTTGAGAGCTGTTATTTTGTGTATTGCAGCGTTGGCATCATTCATATTTTATAAAAATTTGAACCTGAGAACTAATCATCCCACCGATTTACGCCAAAATTTTTTATAAAGTGTAGAAAAAAGATGAACATAGAAAATCATGCAGAATCGGGCGAGTGAACGACAAACTTCAAAGAAAGCTCAGGAAAACCAAAAAATGTGTTATTTAATTTTTTTTTCCATATAAAATGTATGAGGGTCCAGCCAGACCCATTTCATTAATAATAGAAACATTAATTAACAGTAGGGTTGAACGCTAATTTCATGTTGTTTGGAAAAAAATAAATTATTGTATGTAAAAAATGCTGTCCCACATACTAGATGATACATATTTAATGGCATGTTTATTAATATATTCTGAGAATTTTTCGCTATTGATCTCGCTCGCAGACGGTTTATCTACCTATATTATGTTTTAAAGCCTATTTATAACAGAACAACATTGAAAGATGATCGCATAAGTGTCTGAAGACTTTCAATACAATTGGGCAATGAGTCAGCACTCAGCCATTTTATAATACATTTTGCTTGTAGATTGCCTTGACTATCCCGAAACTCATAGTCTTATATCGCCCAAGTTTGCACAATAATATTAAATACAATGAACTGTGTTGTGACTGTGTATAGGTAGCATAAAAAAAGAGGATCTTTCGTAGTATGTCCGTATCCGTTGCATGTAGGGATCCCGGACAGTTTTAGGTGCTCATGAATCCCGAGACTAGTAAACGTAATCTTGAAAAATTCGGGAAGAAATCGTACACCTCACCAACACGATGAAGGCTACTAAATCGAAATCTGGACGCTTGGAAACAGTGGCGTAACTACTAATTGGCGAGCTTAGGCGATGCCTAGGGGCAGTAACTGTCTAATCTATGTATACATATATAGAGTACACATATGTTTTTCAAATTGTTGTATTAACTTTTCCTTACCGGTGATGTATTTACTACACATCGACTCTAATAATGGGAATATCGATATGAAATATAATAGATACGGGGTTCAGAATTTTTGTATACCTCCGTAATATAGTTAAGAATCACATCAAATTATTATAGTATATAAGTATTCATCTGCAGCGACGGAAATAAATAATTTGTCGTCAAATCGGGAATTTTGCAGGAGTTTTAGTCCGTGCCTCAACAAAAAAGAATTTGATCAGTCACATTGATGGTGTTATATGAAAATGGGGGCTCACGCGGTCATCATCTCGAACTAGCATTTAAATATCTGATGACAATATCTCCAGCGAGCGTGGAGGCTGAGCCTGCATTTTCAGCAAAATCAGATCCAGATGCCGCCTCTACTGTGTGTGTATCTATACGTAGCATATAACAATTACTTCACCAGTAGCCTATTTTATTTTATATTACACAACCACATTTTTAAGCTAACAATTTCCGTTGACAAATAGAAAAAAAGCAATGCATAAAATCAACTTTTCCTAGGAGCTAAGAAGTTACATTTTTACCGCGCGAAAATCTCACGCATATATTTTTACTACTACATAATTTTATTCTTTGTCACCTGAAACTTGAACCGTTTGTGTTATAATAATAGCTAAGCAGTCATTAGACTTTGAATGTTGTTTTTTTTTTCTTCTGTAATTGAAATCAAAAGTACGTAATCGTTAATGCGGATTTATAGCGCATTAAAGAGCGGGCTGCCAAATAAATTTTGAGCAGTGGGCGTCAACTTTTTCGAACGAATGCACATTCGAGATTGCATCTCGACGTCAGTTGAATCAATTAAACTTGTCTCTTTGAGGCTTCTAATTTATTAGTCCCGAGGCCCATTATTGTAACCGTTGCTCATCGGCCATATGCAAGATAAAAATATAGCGGCTCGACAAAAATTATACGGAGGAAGATCAAACGCCGAGAGTTGTCTGCAGATGGCTATTTTTGTTCTTGCAATTCACCACATCAATTTCAATCATCTCGGTTCAAGTTTTACCATATTTCGTCTGGCAGCTCTCGGCCATATTTCACTTTCTTTCAATTTGTCATGCTTAAGGCAAACGATGTGCCGAGATTAATTAAGCCGTGGCTTTAAACCATTTTAAGCTGTGTTAAATGAGCACCGGCTTAAATGATAGTCATTCAAATATACCCCAGGAGACTCGTGATAAGACCAATTTGATCCCAAATCCGTCTTCAACGTTCAACGACCGGAACATTCTTCTTCTTGTGGCGCCATATCAGTTAGTGCCTTCCACGTGTAATTAAATTAGGATAAGATTACTTGAATAGGAATTTTAAGTAGATGAGGATCTATGATTGATAGGTTTTAACCCTTGTTAAAAATCTAATTACTCATGGATACTATGCGACTTTATAGTAGAATTCAAGATTTTTTTGTAGTATCTATAGTGTTTATATGGGAAGAGTCGTCAATTGGCCTTGACTGCGGGAGGATGTCCTTCCCACAGCCAGTTCTCTTTCTCTCTCTCTCTCGTATAAATAAAGAGACATCTATATAACAATAGCATTTTCTATTTTCTCTTTTACAAATTGACCCTCTTCTTCAAAGTGCTTTTGATATTTCTACCTGTTTTATGTCTCAATTTGAACTCATACATACAAAAAATAAGCGGAAATCTTATGCTGACCCCATCTTGTTAAATGTCATATAAAAATAAAATTCCGAATCTTCATGTGGTACTATGTAATATTTACTTTCTCAGACTTTTATAATAAAATTCCAAGTTTTATCCCACTACACCAGGGTTTAATCAATTCAACATTAAATCTTCAAATGAAATTCAGATTTCAATGACTCCCTTGGATTATTTGTGGATTCAATGCATTTATTTGGGGTGAGTCCCTCGTAAATGCGAGGAGAATGAAGGCCGATTTAGCTGAATTTTTGAAAGGTTTTTGAATAAAGGGCCATGAAAAACGAGATCAAAACAGGTAGCCCGTTGAAAAAACACGAAGGCTAGACAGGATACATTAAAATTGAATCGGGACAAGCGATCTTTTGTGATGATGAAAGAAACGGACAAGCCGACGGGTCAACCACATAGCATGAATAAATGATCAACAATAGAAACACTGATTCGTAAAAAACTCATGCTGCGATGAATTGAAGCGAATGCAATGTGTAAAAATATATAAAGCACACAAGTCACATGCTCACATCTCGGCAAAATTTTACGATTTCTGATCCCAAAATATGTTCAATCACCGAGCGAAATGCAGATAGTAAACGTATCCAATACTAGACAAAGGCCTCTTCAACTCGCTGCTATTTATTTCAATTCAAATTCTAGCTGCCGATCCTAAGACATTTCACGTCTTCCAAATATCAATCCACGATAGCTTCATCATATAATTTGCTTTATCCATGAAATACCATATAATTTAAAATATTGCATTGTAAATAGTCATTTGGCATCCAACCTGTGGCCTCTTGCTATTTTAGTACGTTGCCAAATCCACGACACTTTTCGATCACGTCTTTGTCATCAAACAAAGACATACTTCAGGAAGTGTCTATTGTACAAATACATTAAAATTCCATCTTAGATAAGATTAAATAACAGCATCTACGATTTGATCCTTAATTTTTTGCATGCGGAAATAAATGAGTATAAATTTGAGATGAATGACTTTTAACCCTGGTACGATACGATATTTATTCGATTGTGAAACTAACGAGGACTGCAAACAACGATCGCTATTGACTCATCGATGATCTCTAAATCAGGGCCGTAACAAAGGGGTGGCAAAGCAGGCACCCGCTACGGGAGCAAGTGGGCTTGGAACAAAATACGCAGAATACCAATCAAGAAAGTTGTCAAATCCCTTTTTTCTTGGTCATCGCTTAAACATTGAGTCGATCCAGCCGGCATTAGCCCGCAATAAAACAACAATATTTTCGACCGATTGTAAAATTTAAACAACTTCTCAATCGTTCTGTAGATATATTCGAGTATGGCGTCAAACCGCGAGGCGCTCATTCGTCATATCAGCGATCCGAAAATCGGACCGATTGGATACACAGACCTTGTGGCCATTCCGTCCTCTTTTAGGGCATTTTCTATGATCTGTACAATCACGAAAGCTCCCTTAGAAACTAATTTACATAGGTGGCTCGCGGCATATGAAGTACAATGCCAGCTAGCTCGCAGTCGATTAACGATAACCAATTTTTTCCATGTTTGAAAATTTACAGAGAACGTTCACTATTGATGGCTGCCAAGCAAATACTAAACGACGCAACATCTTGAAACTTAAGTTTTATAAGGTACACACTTTCCATCATAATATATATTTTTTTAAACAGCAACCGCCATTTATACATTACATCTATACTCTCCGTCTCTGTCAGCTCAACGTGTAAGAATGCTCTTTTTTGAATCACTGGAATTCGCTCGCAAATAGCCGACCGTACTATCATACAGGTTAAGTATCGCAAAGCATAAATCGTAATCGTCTAATCGAAGAATGAGCACATTTTAATCAACGGCTTAACAGCCGCAATGGAATTAAATTGGCAACACTTGATCTGGTGAATTCGACGATGATGTACTTCTAAGCGACCGAAACGAATGCTCATCTTGCGTGTCTAGACCTATCAGTATCGTCCCCTGATGAAGCAAAATTCAAAATAAAACTAGCATGTAAATCTAAAAAAAATAATGAACATCGACGAAACGGCAAATGGAGATAATTTTCCACTGTCATTTGGTTAATCAACATGATTATATTATATGGATATTTGATTAACTGGCATCTATCAGAATCCAATTACGACAGTAAAGTGATATGACATACCCAATTAGTGCATCCATTGATAATGGTGAATGTAATAAGAACTGTCCTTTAAATCTGCGTAACCAAATATAAAACGACATAAGATTGCTCTCATGGAAAATTGTATGGTATTGTTCGCTTATATATTATCTTTTTATTGTCATAAATAGACAGTTGTAATTGATTAAATTATAGCGCGATGAGGCGAAAGATGGACTTCTTCATGACGATGTTAACATGTTCGTAATGTATGTATCTTTACCAAGAAATTTGTTTGTAGCATTTTGGTCAAAATACGGCCTCAGGTGTCAATTCTAAAGAAACAGGCAATATTCAATTATTTGAAAAGCTCTTATGTGTTACTTCTAAAAGATTGTTTATTGTATTTATGCTTGGGTCTGAGAAGAATGCGCGTATTGTTTTACATTGAGTTTAAAACATTTTCTGGCTTCTCCGGATGAGGAATATAATCCATTCTCTCTGGTGGTCCAAGTTGACATCTCCGACGGTGGTATTTCGGTCTTTGTTTTATAAACGAATGAAGTAATATCACAAAACAATAAAAGAGATAAAAAAGGCATCGCCATCTTCAGTGTCGTGAACGCAAGCTTAATAGATCCGGAGGAAATGTTGCGTTAAGAGCCTTTTAAGAACTGTAGAAATATTAAGATATTTTTAGCTTTAATTGTAGCACACTATTCTATCGTAAACTTAAAAGAATATGGCTTTTTTTCGAAGATCGAAAGATGATTAGAGCGTAAAATGTAGGTGTATTATAAACAAATGTCGTAAATTTACAACATCACGTAAGCTTAGTGGCATGTAAATCTCTGTGTTGTCAAATAAAATACATTATTTATTTCAAGATGCGGCTTTTATACGATCATCGTATATCAAATTCAATAAATTTTGCTACATATTAAGTAATTTGACTTGACAATAGATATTTAATATGGAATGCATATGTAATATCATGATTTTATTGACAAGATTGGAGACAAACAATATTAGAAACAGCGAGTGACCTTATAAATCGATGACCTGATCGGCTCATAGTCGCTTATCTATCTATCTATCTATATATATAAAAATCAATGTCTCGCGTCCGGCGTCCAGCGGCGTCCGAATGTCTCGCGTCCAATCCGCTTGCGTAAACAATGCCGAGAGGCGGTAATGGCATGCCCGGTTTGGTAAGGTAAAATAAGTCTTTAGTCAACTATGCCGACAGACAGTAATAGCATGCCTGATATGGAGCATTTAGTCAAGTTTGTTCTGGTGAAGTGAGGCGCGGCCGCGAGGCGGTTAAGACATGCCCGGTTAGGTAAGGTAAAATAAGCTTTTAGTCAACTATGCCGACAGGCAGAAATAGCATGCCCAGTATGGAGCATTTAGTCAAGTTTGTTCTGATGAAGTGAAGCGCGGCCGCGTGTCACTGTTCTAAGCGCGTGTGGCTAAGCAACCACATACAAAATATGCCTCTCCAAATCAATAATTAAACATTTCAATCGTTCATCTTTTCTAAAAGCGAAAACCCGCCAAGCAAAGTAATGCCCGACCTTGGATGCATCTTCACACAAAACAAATCAATCAATTGCGAAATTAACTCCAGGATTCAACACGATATGAGGTGCTATCATTGCCTCAAAAATATATTAACACTTTACCGACCGCATGATTTCGCCTGAAACCGCATGTTTTTTGAAACATTTGATTGAAACAATAAATTTCGTAAATTTAGCATAACATTTGAACCTTTTAACCGACTTGAATAAAAATTAGAATTTAGATTCCTATTGATTTTTAGAACCTTAAAGAATTAATTCACTGTTTTTGGACAGGGGTTGCCACCTTTTTTATATTTGAAAATGGAAAAGTTAAGAAAATCTAACTTTTAGAGAATGATTAAATTTTCAAAATATTCCCATAGCCTTTGGGCTATGTACGGTTGTAAACCTCAAAATATGGAATTTTTCTGGACAGAGCTTGCAAGCCTTTTTTTCACATAACCAACATTAAGACGGAGATAAAATTCTCAAAATATTACCATCGTCTCTAGATTGTATATAATTGTAAATTTGGAAATATGTTTTTTTCTAAACAGTGATTGCCAACTTTTTTTACAAAATATTTTTTTTAGAAAGATAAAATTCTTAAAATCAGTTTTAATAAATGCGGTCCGATATTTACTTTACAGTCTATGCCAGTGGCGTATAATATTTAACGCATGATTTAACCCTATGTTGCATTGACTTTTCGGACAAAATGTTGATAATAATTTAGTATTCGATTAAAAAAATACCTTATATATAAAAACTACTGACTTCTGATTAAAAAAGAAGAAACGTATATATTTTTAAAGAAGAAACGTATATATTTTTAAAGAAGAAACGAATATATTTTTAAAGAAGAAACGATATATGTTGTATAGGGTAGGGAAGAGTTTTGAGTCTCCCTTGCGGCCCCGAAAAAAAAGGGTGCGAACCCACTAATCGCTACTGGTCGCAAGGAAGGGCCCGATGGAGATCGTAAAAAGCCCCAGGGATGCGTTTCCCCTCAAAACTTTTACAAAATCCCTAAATTTCCTAAAATTAGAGGGAGAGACCACAAATTTTAGGTGTCCAACCGGACTGAATTTCGGACCACTGACACAACGAAGGAACGCCTTGCGATCGGATGCCATGTCCGAAAATTTCCACAGAACATAGTCGGCGTTCATGAACGGATCTCCGCATGGACACTCCGAAGTTGTTGAAAGCCCAAACCTAACCAACGAGGCCCTAAATTACCCGTGTCCTGTGAGGAACTGAGACGTCCAGTGATCCGGGACGACCCAGCGACATCTCAGGCGTTGCCTAACCGAGAGGAAGAAAGTAAGAGGTGGCGGCCGACGACCGACGCAGACCACCTCTCCTGCCATCTAAATAAAGCCGCTTTCTAGACACGACGACGTAGATCACAGAGGGCGTTTGAGGCATCCGCCTCTATCTGGATTTTTCTGAATCTTTGGGACGGGAGAAAATATAGGAAGTCTTCTGTTCAATAAAAAGAACAAAGTTAAAAACGAAATTCATGGAGCTTACGAGATCGAATGCTCAGCTTGCATCATATCGTACATTGAACAAACCCATAGATACATCATCCACGGGATGACAGTGCATCAGAACGCAGTCTTTGAATTGAATTACAAATTCGCAGTACACAAATATGGTATGAAGAACGATCAATTTTGATGGTAACAAAACCATAGCAATGAATTGCGAGAGAGTGATGGAAATCGAAAAACGAAAAAACTCCACATTCAATGGACGAGACGACGACACTAGCATACCCAGAACTTGGCTACCAGTTTTATCGAAAATTAAGGCATCAAACACCAAGCAAAAAAATCTGAAAGTGCAAACAATCTACCATAAAGCGACGGCAATGCATAGCCCAATATAGCACTGGCCGGAGGATACTCACAAGGAGCATCATCAAGTTGCCGGCAACTATTCCGCATCCACGAGTCCATCAGGAGACTCGAATTATCGGAATGATATATATTTGAAATCTTAATGTACCTTTTAAATAATTACTAAGCGCGATCGTATACCCGTTTTTCAGTGTAATTAAAAATATCTAAATTCATTCCAATAAACTGAATTAAAATACATACACTTTATATCTTTAAGTGTGGCATTGCAACGCATGCCGGGTATTCGCTAGTCTTTTATATTTTTAAGCTGGATTGTGAAAATGAATAGAATGTTATGAAGATGTTAGCTGAAATATTGCACAATTCTACGACATAATCTTTCGTTACTTTTAATCACTTGAATCGTCAAACTAGAAAGATTGTTTCTCCAAACTCGACTTTTGTCATTGTTACTATTCCAAATCGTAAAAGGGCCAGATGCTACTTATACAATTGGGAAAGGGACCTAAAGCAGCCTTTAAAATTACTAATAAATATTCCATTTTTATTTGTAAGACACGTTGTACTGATCACGACCATAACGTAATCATATACACTAAGTAGTCTAATCCTTATTTTCTTCGTCATCGCTTAAACATTGAACCGATTGTAAAATTTAAACAACCCACTCAATCAGTCTTCTTCGGACAACTTCGTTTTGTAATGAGAGTTCGTCAATCATCGTTCTGTAGGCATGTTCGGGTATGGCGTCCGATCGCGAGATGTTCATTCGTCATGTCGGCGGTCTGAAAAACGGACCGGTTGGACACACAGACCTTGTGGTCCTCTTTTAGAGCATTTTGTGACATTTTTGGAGATAAATACGTACCCAAGGCCATATGTACGATCACGGAAGCCCCCTCAGAGGCTAACTTACATAGGTGGCTCACGACAAATGAGGTCGCGAACGAGTCTAGGCCTGTTCTGCGCTGTTCGTCTTAGCAGCTCTTACTCGATGTATTTACTACAACTCAATAATAAGGTATATGAATAAGAAACGGGGTTCAGAATTTCATATGGTGTACCAAAAACATATCACGGTAGCGCGCGGGTAATTTTTAATTAGCATTTTTTTTTAAACAACAACCGCCAGCTAAGTCGGGTACTTTTGGGACAATCATTAGCTAAAAGATTGTGCTGTGTGTTGTGTAATATATAATAAAATAGACTACTATTAAAAATACTACTGGTGTAGTGGCTGCTTTATGCTACGTATAGACACACTTACGCACAGTAGAGGCGGCGTGGCGCATGCGCATAGCTTTTCTTCTCTTTTGATCTACCGTCTAAATGCCGCTTGAAGTTTCATTTTCCGTGACGTTGAAGCCAATTTGCCCTACCGCCCCTATATAAGTTGTATTCTGTTAAACAAAAAAGTCATTAAAACATATGGAAGCTGCATTTATTTGAACACATTTAAGTATCGAAAAACTAATGCTTTTGGGCATTGTGGCTTAAAATTTAACCGTTTTTTCTGGGCGTCCATATTACCAATTGACATCCCCGACTCATAACGTGTTAATGCGAGAAATTCCAATGGACAAGCACTCATGCCCTCAAATCGTAGCAGAGTGGGTGTTAATATTTAAAAGAGACAAGCCATTCAATGTCAATAAAGGCAGTTCGGATCTTCCTGCATCATCAATCAGACATAATACAATCGAAAGGGTCGGGTCAATGTGCTGATGATCGATGTAAGATTTAAATGATAATGATTGGATATTACATTATACGTAGGCAAAGGCATCCGTTTAAATTGTATATTATACAGTACACAAAGTATAAATTTTGACTTTTCGGATTCGGACGCAATTTTCTTGAAATCGGATTGAAAATTCGACGTAGAATTGATTAGGGTGTAAAACGGTAATCTAGTTCAGTAATGTGATGTCATCATGATAAAAAAAATACTTGAGAACATTCTACAAGTTGATATCAGATAAGGCAAAGACTCCTGCGTACTTCTAACAGCAAAGGTAGATTAGACAATTTACCAATAAAATGAGTCATTGTGTTATTGTGTTCGTCGTATGTATGAATCACAAATCCAGAGGCATTCAAATACTTTTATATTGTAAAAAGAATGTATATATATATTGTTTTCAGACTAAGTGTTAAATCATTGTAGACCAAATAAAGGTCGATTTAATAGTAAATATCCAAAAAATAAAAATAAATGCAACTCTTACTCGCCTTTTAACGTTGAATATAAATAGAATCTAAATGTGTTTTTCAGTTAAGTGAAATAAATCGTAATATGCGCTATTGAAAGCAACGTAACTCGAAACTTGACTAGCCTTGGCAGTTAACAGACGCTTTACATCTTAAAAACGTCAACGTAGAATTCAAACCTTCATAACTTTAAATATAAATACATTTCCACAAACATTTCAGAGATGCTCAACACAAGTTTTAATGCCTAGCAGCTTGTACAGCACATGTCACCGTCGTTTAAATACATCCCGAATAAACAATATTTCATCGAATATTTCAGAATTGCGTAAATATTTTGCCCTGCGAAAATAAATCATTAAAGCGCCACAAACAATATCAACCGTGCCAAAAACAAACGCTCAATGTTTGATATTTACGAATATTTACACAGATGTGCAGCTAACAAATATTTCCATATGGGTGTAATACACTTGAAGTATCGCCGGTCCGAAATCATCGAGTATATTTATAAAGCAGGCGCGGTAAAAGGGTTAAAACATATGTCAAAAGATGTGTCCAAATGTGTTTGTCGGCATGAGCCCATTATGCCGTGGCACCTGTTTTCTTAATGAACGCAGGCTTTAATTTATGAATTAATGTCTTTTGGATGCTGATCGCCGATCGATTTTATCCCTATCCCAAAGCAATTAAAATGGGCCGCGTTTAAAGGCGATAAAAACTGTGGACGATGATCGAGCCCCGATAGAGTTTCGTGATTAAAACCGTGGGTGCGCTTAATAAATTGGTAGGGGAACATTTAAAATTGGATCGGCGAAGAGAGTCGGCTCATGTAACCCTCATCATTGTTATTGTAATGAAGACATCGGGTAGGACCCTTAGATTGCGTTTTATCGTAATGCGTCCAAAAAACAGGAGAAAGGTGATCAATTGGCTATGAATAAACGCTCGTCTTGACTAGAAAACATTATTTTACTTAGAGAGGGAGATTCCAGCTACGAGACTACAGGCAATGCCAGCGGGAAGAACACGTCTTTCCGCAGCCCAACTTATCGCTTAACTTTTTTATCCTTCACTGCACTTCAGCGATTTTAATATAAGACAAATACATGCTTAAGAAATTTACAACTTTCTCCGATCTTTAAAAATGAAAATTTATTGGAAAGATAGATGATATTAGACTGAGAGCTGGCAGCATAAATTGACGGTCATCTAATATATGTGGATCATTTAATAGTATTCTGGCGTATTTCTGGACTATCATTACGACAGTCCAGTGACTGAGTGTCTTTGGGTTTGGGAGGGGAAGGGGTTGAAATCTAGTGAAAATTCAATTGTAGCGTGTGCGATTTAACATCCACACGCAATAACGCAGTTAGTCTGAACACATTTAATTCTCCCTATAAACAGCGACATCCTCCGTCTCTCTTTATGTGCAATGTATTATTTTAACAGCGCCATCTTTTGTGGTCCTGCGGAGACATTGCACCTGCATACCAACCTATGGCTTCTTGCGCGTGCAACGTTACCGGTTGAATAGTGATGCGCAGGAGGCGAGAGTCGGAAGAGTCGTCGGTTAGCCTTGGCTGCGGGAATTCGTCCTTCCTGCAGCCAGATCTCTCTCTCTCTCGTGTGGAATACATAGTTATTTAGAGAAGAGAGTCTTTCTATTCGACGCCCGTCTATTCCCATCCATTCGACTCTGCCCGCGAGAGCACCCCCGCCTCAACGTTACACAACATAATTAAGTCATACTGTTTTCTTTTTAACTTTTCATAAATTAGTAAAATATACAACCATTTATAAGTGTTGCCAGAATATATACTGCTTGTTAAGATATTACCAGACTGGTTCAGTGTTTATACATTTATGTACAAGCTTCATACACGCCGCGACGGTCCTGACAGATAAGTGGATTTGCACGGACGATAAGTGGCGGATATACAAATGTAGGAAAGGGGAATCTACTAAAGACAAAAATGTTGATTTTACTGAAAAGATGACATATAGTGGGGCTTCGTACCGAAACGAAACCGATAACAGATATAAATGTTAGGAACGTAACCGAAACCAAAATCGAAATTTTCAAAATAACGGTTCGAAGCCCTAATATAAAATCAAAAAAGTGATTTTTTCCACAAAAATTTTAACTCTACCTCGTATAGTTTACGTTAGATCCGTTCTTTGCATCACGAACCTGTTACATATGTTTTATGTTTGCACTGATAAGCATATCATGGCCCTCACATATGACTGTTATATATGACCCATGTTCGTTACCACGTCTCTCGCACGATATTGTAGATCAAGTTAAAGAATTAATTTGTTCAAGATGCACTTTTGATGTAAAACTTATTCATCTGACAATAAGGTCCGATCCACACTATGGTGCCAGTAACGGTTCGATCTCGCTCCGGTCTCAGTCCGATCAAATACTCTTACACGAGAAACAATGAGCGTATTCACACTCTGGAACGATACGATAATGTGAATATGCTGAACCGGAGCAAGATCGAACCGTTACTGGCACCATAGTGTGGATCTGGCCTAAGGCAAAAGAAGAACCTTTGTCTTCATATGATCGGTTTTATAAAGTAGTATTTTATAGGATCATTTTCTGTAATTTTGATATGAATCACATAGAATTTATGTTTTAAAAGTGTGATCAGAAGGTCTTAAATAAAATATTCCAAAACCACTAACCAAATTTATTTACCATTAATCGTTATTTTTTAGTGTTTGTTTCGGTTTCGGTTACGTTCCTCACATTTATATCGGTTCGATAATGGTTTTCGGTTTTGTTCCGGCTCAAAGGCCTGAAATTTGTCATTTAAATGTAAAATTACTCATGTAGACCATAAATGATTAATTGCCAAAGAGATATATCTCTTAAATTAATCGTTTGTGGTTTGATAGCGACAATTTGGCGGTTAAATAATAATTACAATGAAACAGCATCGACAATTCCGCAAAAAAGGATGAAAGTGTCAACCGCAGTAGAAAATTGAGCGGAAATGAGTTTCGAGTAGCATCCAGTCCGTAATTGTTTCGCAAAGAATGATCATTTTGCGGTTTGAAACGATTGCCTGTGGGAATCGATTGCAACTAATTGCTAATGAGCGGGAATTCGGAGTAAATTCAGTTGCGCGCGCATCCGAACTTCATACGACAACCGCACCAAATCGATGCAAATATTCCACAGCATCCAGTGCACCTGATGCAATCTCATATTAAATAAATTGTTTATTTATGCATAATCAATGTTTGCTCAATCTTTTATGTACGATAATTCGAATCGATTCAGTGCGCTTTCACGGCGATTCGCAATATTCTTGCATATTTAATAAGAGTGCACTTGCAGTTATGTTAATTCGATGCAGCCCAGTTGGAAATCTTCGCCGATGGCTTCGAGCTTGTATAAATACTGTAATCAAGGACCAGCCGGAACAAGTGGTCCTTAACAACACTAAGACCAGGACTTTACACCTAGTTGTTAAGTTAAAAGGGTAAAAAAGCACATCACTAGATAGCCTATGGGCAATTTGCTTTCTATACGGAAAGAACGCTAATCGGCCACGTTTTTATGTGCGAAATAATTCCAGCATTTCCGCGATAGATACGCTTCCTCAATTTGAGAACAATGGTAAATTGCAGTAGTTGCATTTGTGCATTGAATGATGAGTTCATGAACTCTCGCGATAAAATGATTCGATATATTTTGCTTCTGAATGTGTTGCTATGTTCCTTCTTCTAAAACATAGGCTCCCAATCTTTTTTGCCAGCCAAATGACTTATAATTCCAGGATATTTACATAAATTTGCAGCAATGATTGGACATGCATCTGGACAAGCATCTTTAATTTTTCGAAGCAAATCATCATCGACATTCAGATTCTTTCTCCTCTTTGTTTCGATATGTATAAAAGTTTATAATCCACTCTTGTAAAGATATGCAAATGCAGACAGACATTAATATTAAATGGCATGGTGACATTTGGATATGACACATAACACTATGTGAGTCCACATTCTAAAGAACCGTTCCTCATATTCAATGCAGAGACGCAGATAATGAATGTTGTAACGATGTAAATGCTTTTATTTCAAATTTTACAAATGATATCCCCTTCCTTGAAGTTTTATACGCATTTAATTGGCCATATGTTGGTATGGTAGATTAGATCTCGGTATCCTATATATAATGAAGCTTCAAATCCAGATCGTGGAAAACATTTTCAGTGTCGACAAAATTGTCTAATCGGACGGTTAATCTCCATTAAAAACCATTCAAAAATCGTGCAAGATCACTATTAATAATCAAACTTCCCATTCAAATAATCTTATTCTTACTTGATCATACGTGGAAAACAACGAGAAACAACCACATAAAAAGCATTATCATAAAAGTGTCCTATGGAGATTTTCCTACATCAAATATCAAATAAACGAGCATCTCTATTCTTTCAAGTTTCATCATTGAAGTAAGCCACGAGATCATGTTTCCTTCGCATTTCCAAGAGCGACATGATTTCATCTTTTGACTCAAAGACACGATTGACATCGTTTTACTTCGAAAGCATTCTAGAAATGGTCAACATCCAATAACATATGTATTTACAAAACGGCTGCTTAATGTGACAGATTTGATGTACGATCAAATCGAGTACTTCTTGTAGGCAGTGTGTAAGAGTTTTACTCGGTAAAAACGATGAATCATGCAGTGGATGAACTTTGCCCGGGTAGTGAGTTCTTTCTTTTGTCTGAAAATCCGAATTTGATCCGAATATTAGCGTTACCGGATGAAAATGTCGTTTTAAACGTCAACTTAAAGCATATACATTTGGACCCATTGAATGAATTCCATGTATGTCTATTGAATACTGTTGATCTTTTTATATTACTTTTCTAATTATTTCAGCTTATCTCAATAGAACTGTATCGTATTTATCTTATCATATTTAAGAATTTCATAGAAAGTCTTTTACAACATTAGTTCGAGTACTTAAACCTTTCGAACCGGAGAACAGACATGCTGCGCTTTAATGAAAATCCACTTTTTTGTCAGCCCCGCCGCAGCGTGTAACAAGCTTGATAATGAACCAAGCTCAATAAATGAACCTTAACACTGTTGATAGCATACAACATTCGTTCATTTCTTTGTAATATTTCTTAATGTTCGACTTGCTTGATATCTGCTTTCTGTTGTTTAGCTATTTTTGCCTATTAATGTGTTGCGTAAATAAAAAGACAGGGTTACTGTGAGAGAGTAGATTTTGCAAAGAATTATTCGACTAATGACGCCATTCCAGAACAGTCAAGGGGGATTAACAAAATTGCTCATCAATAAAAATGATGTAAGTGTCTTAATTTTCAAAACAAACGTCTGCTCTCAAGACAACACGGACTAAAGTCGTCTTATCTTTGTTGAAAGAGCTTAATAGCTTATCCGACGATAGCGTTAAAAGATTCTTAAGTATGAATATTTACGAGTTTCTATAAAAAAAAATATATTGAGAATGTTGACACTTTAGGATCTATATAGATTTTTTTCGTATCTTCCAGCGACTCCAGCAGTACATTGAAACAGGAGCTCAGGACCTTGAAGGAAATTGAATTAGGAAGGAATTGAAATACTCACCTGAATGGTATAGAGCTACCATCTCCTATCTACGGCGTCTGCGTAGATAAGAGTTCTCTTAAGGGGAAGGGGAGAGAAGAGAAAAACCAGTGACGGCAAGCGTTCCACAGGGATCGAAGCTTGGACCCGCCAAAAAACAAACAGGAGGCGACTCTACAAGCGAGGTAGTGAACTCGGTACTATGATACTAAGGGCCAGGCTCAACATGGCTAGAGCCCAGAGAAGGAGCGCAATCAGAGTGGCTGCTGCATATCGCACAGTATCCGAAAGACGCCGTCTTGGCACTGACTGCCATACTGCCAATCGACCTACTTGCTTATGAGGGACAGGCAATACAGTAAGGCGTAGACAAGAATAACGCTAAGCAATGCACCATGGCGGTGTGGCAGTCCGATGGGACAACTCCGCTAAATGTCAGTGGACGCACGAGCTAATATTGAACCTGAGAACCTGGATAGCCAGAAAACACGGTCAACTGTGCTACCACATGACCCAAGTCCTCACCGGGCACGATTGGTTTGGCCCGGAGTGCCACCACTGCGGAGCGAAGTACGATGATGTTGCACACACGACATTTGTCTGCCCAGCACGGAGCACCGAAAGGGACATCCTACGGAAGGAGCTGGGAATCAGCTCACTCTCCCCTAGCAACATGGTACCTTCAATGTTAATGGATGCCTGGAATGCGTGTTGCAAATACACGACGTGCGCTATGCGGCAGAAGGAGTATGCTGAATGTACAAGACAATAAACTTTAACAGTAGAATGACATAACCAGAAAGAGACAAATGGAGAGCCCGCGAGGGACACATCGCTGCCACTCTTGTGCAATACTTAAATAGTAGCCGGGTGGCAGCTGAAGAAGAGGGGGGTTTAATGGGTAATAATTCCACACTACCACCAGAATGGTGGTGTCTTTTTAAGATTCCCCCCTTCGCAAACAAAAAAAAACGTATTTTTTTCATTACTTTAATGTTGTTCTTCCATTACACACATCTTGTTTATGAATCTTGTTCATCATTTTTAAATGCTATTTGTTGAATAGATTTGATCAGAATTGTTTCAGCTTTAATGGATGACACCTCATTGTATATTTTCATCACCCTTTTATTTAGAAGTTTATTTTTTAAGTCAAAATGTTCACTTTTAAATAGTTTGGACCACTTCTGATACTAACGAATAGTTAATTTATCTTATTTTTTATAGAATCTATATAACGTGTAAGATGTTTTAGATGTTCACCAATCAATAGCAAAAGAAATACGTATCGACAACCGACGCAAACTGCCCATTGAAAAGTACTATGTCAAAAAACGACATTTTCATTCGGTATACCCAATCTATCTATATAAATTCTATCGATTTTTTTTTTCAATTTTAATAATTCAAACTTTACAAGCTGTAGAGCTTCTACAACCCTTTAGATGTTAAATTTGGAATTTATGCTGTAATATAAATTTATTTTAATAGATGTGTCCCACTGCCATTTTAAGCGCTTGGATCTTTCAAGGGTCAAAATGTTTATCGTCAGTTTTACCCAAGCGTTTCATTTGTAATCCATTCCTAATCTTCATAGTTAATTTATTTTTTATTTATGCGTCTTTCCATAAACAAACGTGCCTCATGCTACTTAATTAGGATTAGTCTTTTAAGCAAGTAATTTATTTGCTAGTCCGTAATACATCCCGACGCTGCCATAAAAAGAGGGAATTAATATGCAGTAAATAGCATTTCTAATTTAAAACCCGAACAAATTATCGTTTAAGTCACGTCAAAACTTAAATTTATTCGGGCTTCAAGATCAAATAATGGCATTATGAAACGTCGTTGACTTTAATGAGGTGGGTGTGAATGACGCAGTACTGCTGCAACATTTCCATAGAGGACTACTAATCAGAGATGCAGGATAAAAAAATGAAGAAATAATTAAAGCAGCATAGAAGTGTCCAACTTCTTCACACGAGAGATTTTAATGAATTAAATACTTGCTTATGAGGATTAATGTCTTACAGGGATTCAGGACTGGTTCTCTTATCTTCCCTTTCGCGCCCGACACGCACGAACACTCTTGGATTTCACCATAAATGAAAAACAAAGTTATCTCCCAGCGGTAATGAGTGCTATCAAAATAAGAAAATAAGATTCAAGAGCACTTGTGGCAAAAAACCAAGACTCTTCAACTCTAAACAAATATAATAAATTTTATCTTGTTTGCGGACACAACAAGTAGATTAAGACGAAAATGGGTCCTTATAAATAAAAATGTTTGACAATCTGAGCTTCTTTTAAAATCTTTAACCCTCTTAATGCTGGACGCCGATATAAGGTCTTTATCAACACTTGCGAAAAGTGTCAACGACGATATATCGTAGTGTATGCGATATGTCACCTTACTGTTCGCATCGCATGAGAACTCTGTCTCAAAATAACTTAATAAAACGTAACACAAAAATACAGAACTGGTTGGCCTGGATGAATATAACTGGATGATATATGGCTGCAATATGTTCAGGATGATAATATATATATATATATAATAATAGTTTTTTTATGGCTTCATGGGATTATCATTTACTTTTGTTAAATTATTTAATTGCAACGTGTTGGTAACGCCCGCAGAAGAGACCAACTTCATCACAGCATTCTTGATAAACTGTTCAAGGAATGGGAGGGCAGGTGAGTCAACAAGGAAAGCGAGTGCATAGGGCGAGTGGATCATTTAGTGCTCGTGCACGTCCTCTCTCAATTGCCACATGCAGTGTAGGAACGCTGGAATCCAGAGATAAACTTGCACACCTTGAGCATGAATTGGCTGTCTTCAGATGGAACAAAGTCGACCTCAATGAAGTCAAAAAGAAGAAGACAAGGAAGAAAGCAGAAGTAAGCAGTGCATCCGCGAAATAGTAAATAAGTTTTTGTTACTCCTATTTAATTCATGGCTCTTCGCGAAATGTTGCTTGTTGTTCCGTTTTAATTTTAATTATCTCATATTATGAAAAATCTATCATTCTACTATGCTTGCTCAGTTAGTCTACCAATCGTTACTGCTATTGCAGATTTCATCTGTTTCTGATCTATCTGTATCTGATTTCAATTGTTTCTTACATAGTTGATATCAAATGCCCCGTGGTATTTACCCATTCTTAACTACTATATTTATAAAAATGTCGCTTACTCTGACCATGTGATATTTTACTAATGTTTTATTACAGACTGACTACTTAAAGTTTGTACAGTTACATAATAAGATTGATTTTCAGGGCTTCAAGCCGTTATCTTTTCATTTTGGGTTCGGTTTCGGTGGCGTTCCGCACATATGTTTTGGTTCAGTGCAGTTTTCGTTCCGGGATGAATAACGGTTTTGCTGGTTTTCGGTTTCGTTCTGGTTCGAACCCCTATTTCAACGGTTTTGGAGGAACTATCTTGGGAAATAACCTGAAATGGGAAACCACTCAGTCTTGAATTCGCGGAGGTAAGTTGTTCGCGGACAGGTATACCCCTCAGTTGGTGTAGAAGCGAATCCGAGATGTATTTTTGCGTCACGTATGACTTCACCCTAGCCCGACAGCGCCCTCGCGAGAAAAGAGGAGACTGGACTCTTTGTACTCCAGAAAGTCCTTTCCAGTAAAATCAACACGGTCGCCCAGAGTAGTTTTTCACTATCTCTCAAGGAAAAACGAGGAGATGAATGTGTGATACAAACGAGATGGATGTAACCCTTTCCTATGAATGGATATTGAAGAGACCCTACTTTTGCAGTGGACTGTCTGTGGCTGCACTATGATGATAATGATGTAATTACAACATTCATTTTGTTTACAGAACAAATCTACAGAACGCTTTTACTACGTATTCCATATCAAATTATAACCAATCGATCATTCTTATTAATTTCAAATACGATTTAAAAAAATGATTTCTCCATTTTTTTCCAATAGTTTTCAATTAATATTATTTGTATCATTGTCAACAATTATTGCAATACAATTGATATTAACTTTAATTTCGTATTTTTTTCTTCAACAATATAGTTTTTCGTTCGGCACTAAAAGTGTTAAGCTCATCTCGACGACACAATTAATATGGTAATTCAAAATATTCATTATAGGGAGTAATGGTGACTTTTATTCGAAAATAAAACCAATGAATTCAGACGAAAACAAAGCAAATGAACGAATAAATTAATAAATTTGAATTTATCACACGCATTTATACGCGTTTATTTATCTAAATCTGCATATTTATTTTAATCCGATGGATTTATTTGAATTTATCCCGAGATCAAATGACGTCTGTGACGTTATAATGCGTGTATTTTTTTAATGACGGCAACACTGCTGCAATAAAGTATTAAGCTTTCTTTGCGTGCACCATGATTTAACGCCGTATACTTGAGTCACATTATTATGCAACTTTGCAAATTTAATTGCATAATTTCGCATATCAAAATCAAAGCACGTCGAACAAAACGGAGACGAGTGAAAAGAGCTCGTTAACTTCGAGCACTTAGTTTGGACGATTTATTTCTATCCTCCGTACGATTTTTTTTTTGGTTTGGTCTTTTTTTACCGACGCTCGAAGGGAGTAAAGTCGTGGCTGTTTGTTTTGAGATGTAATTGCCAACCGCGTACTCGCAATGTCCATTCATATAGCTACATGTAAATCCAAGCAATTTGCATTTATTTTTTCTCGGTATTCACAAATTTGCCATATTCCAGCAGGGGTATTTCAATTTATGATTAAACAGATATAAAGTTAGATTCGTTACATTTCTGTGAACTGATTCATCAGAATGAAAATATTCATGCCATATCGAACTCACACACGTTTTGACCAATGTTCCATTCACGAAAGATCAATTTATGCGAAGACTATGAGAAAAAAGTACAAAGATAAACAAACAGATTAATATTAGCCAAAGATGCAGCAACATCATAACACCTAAAAAAAATGTGAAAGACATCATGAAAGATGTGTGAAAGACAGAAGGTTATTAAACAAATATTCATATTTTTATGAATGTATTTTAATATTAGGACATTACACATAAACCTTCAGAATTCGTAATTAATAACTAAAACGCCATAATTCTTACAGAACATAATGTATTCAATTAAAATAATCTCCATTAGTTTCAATAGCTTTTCTTCAAAATTATTTTTTCCATTTATATAAAATGTGTAATTGTACCTGTGGGTAGTCCCGCGTTAAGCGGTTGGACTCGTAACCCAATCATCTTGGGTTCGAATCCCACAGGAGATGTGGCTGGCAACCATATTTTTAAAAACATATATATGCCATGAAAAACCATGTTAAAATAGTTGACAATGATACCACAAAAAAGGGATCACTAAAAGCCACACAAATTTTTTTTATATAAAAGTGTGCTAATTTAAAATCAATAAATTATTTGAACCCTTGAATTGTGTCGTCCTGATTTCGGAAAGACTTTTACTAGTTGTCACTTGCAATAATTATTCCGTTTCATTAACTAGCTTGACAATTTCATTGACATCAAGAATAGATTATTTTGTAGCAATATTCTTACTTAGTTCTGATCATACATTCTTCCATGCTTCTTTCGATTTTTTTTGATCAATTCATTCCTATAAAGATTGATAATTGTCTACAGCATTCATGATATTTTAGTTTTTTCAAAAAAGCTCAATACTACCGCATAATATTAAAACAACAATAAGCGGGGTCTTTATGTTTTATAAAAAACTGTTATAAACATTATTTGCTTTTACTACCGATTAATTTAGTCAAAAGGATATAAAGCATGTTTATTTTAAGACATAGGAAGGATGTGACAACGAAAAGTGTCTATGGGAAATATGCGATTGATTTCGCACTAATTTCATTCAAATGTATTCAAATCAGGCACGTCTGTTGTATCTCATATATTTTTTATAACATTTTTATTATTTAAATTAAACTTAGTTTTTCCGTTCACATATTATAATAATGTAGTTTATAGATTGCAAAATATTTACCGGTTAATTACCACAAGCGTCTATAGACGTGACTGACAATCCACCACCACAGGCTATATGCGTCTATAGTTGCAAACCACATATTTTAATTTTAGGTGTTCATAGATTTGTTTTTGAAGAAATTCCTAAAAACGGCCTTAAATTAAAAAGGAAAACATGCTCTAGAATCTTCATTCAGTCGTGAAGCATATATTTTTTGACAAGCGTATCAGTGATTCTTTATCTTCGTACTGACGAAAATGAGCAATAAAAGTATAATAAAATGGCATTACAAACTGTCATTACATTTATTAGCACTAGAACAACCGTCTCCAAAATGTTAAATTAGAAAAATTGAAATAAGAAAATTTCAGGAACTTCTAATTAGCGAATGGTCACACTCAAGAAATGTTATCATGAAAAATGGATCAACAATGAAAAGAAGAAAGCAATAAAAGCATCTCACTATTTAGGAAGTCATAGAAATTCGTAGGGCAAACATATTATAAGGAATTCTGTTCTATATTACCAGAAGAAGAGATAATTCTCGAACGTCAGAAATCGAGAGAAGATATCTAAAATTACTTCAAATGTGTTTGAACTGTTTTAGCGTATACCACGCTGCGTAATATAATGTTGTAATTTAATTTAATTATATTTAAGTGAAAGAATAATATTCGTCATCCGTATTTGGGTGAAATGCCGGCGTACGTGTTAAACATTATTTATTTGCACCGATTTACACACAGTTATCACAAGGTAATCGCCTATTGAGTTTACGATGCTATAAAAATTACAAATGACAATTAATAGCGTTCCGCGAGAGATGAATCGCATGGTGACCGGATTTAACCGCATGCGGTACGCGGCTTGATGTTGGAAGCATCTGCTACAGACGCAACTCCTTCTCATCCCCTCTCTCTGCCCCCGATGCCGCGCGGCGCTCAGTCGGTGTCAGGCCGCTGCGCTGAGAGTATGGCGTCGCGTTCTTTATGGAAGAACTGACTTTTATTGATCTTCCCGCTCGCTGCCCGGCCGAAAGAATGGACTCCGAATCCAAGTTCATCATCAGGAAAGTCGTCATCGACATTGTCCTCCTGTTCTGCGGTAAATATGCTCATTCGCTGCGCAACGCCAGCATAAATGTCAACACACACCTCTTCCACCCGAAAACATACACACCCTCGTTATTTTGAACGTCATTATTATTGCCAGTTAAAAATAAGCAATCCCAAAAATTGCGACAAATTTGATTTTGGGAAAATCTTCCTTTTCGTCAGTGTCGCATTTCGTGCGTTTAATATATCGAAACCGCAACCTCGATCTGTATACTTTCTAATTGATGATGAAATTTATTTTTTAAAAATATGAATAAATATGATTCTCATTGGAATCTCATTGCATTCCATCAATAAATCCATAATAAATTTAAAAATCATTTTTTTTATATTTTGTATAAAATCAGAATTAAAATTAAAATTTTAATGCGCTCTTTTTAAAATATACATTTATTATCGAAAATTAAATATTTTATTTTTTTAAAATTTATTTTAAAAAACATCCATTTTAATTGACAAATTAATTATTTAAATAAATTTAATTTTTTATGATGGCCACATAATCTCTGGACGGGATAGTTTTACATTGGACTTTATAAATCCCCTAATAGGATTAATAATGCGGTATTTAAACGCAAACAATACAAATAATTTTATATAATACGATTGTTAAGACGCACGAGGCTTAAACGCATTCTCGATATCATACCTGATTTTAATATTTCATTATCAATTAAAGTTCTTAATTTTTTTTTCCTTTTATCTTTTATCGATGGATCCGTACAAATATATTGCTCAGAGTAATGTAATCTATGCTATTTTAACGTCTTTAGTCTTAATCATCGATTCAGATAAGATAGCCGATGTATTTACAAGGAATGTATTTAATATAAAAAAAATTTGTGGCAGTGTACAAATTTATTAAAAAAAAAGCTTTTTTATTACCGACGATAATTTGTATATATTGCATAATTCATCGGACTGCACAAAGCGTCGTTTAATATTTAAACGACTGCACGTTTTTAAACCGCGTATAAACCATCGTGGATGTGTTAAATTTTAAGCGTGCATTGAAGAATATAAATTGTTTTATTAACGCGACTTTACGATCAGAAACGTAATGGTTAATGTTATATTTGAGGATGTACGTTTTTTCAAATTTGGGAAGTATGACATCATTTACAAAATTTATTACAGTCTAAAAGGCGACCCTTTATTAGTTATTACATTTGTGATTTGAATACCGAATTGAAACACGTTAAACGTGGAGATAAAGCTAGGAAGTAAGCATGATTGTATATCTAATATTAATCGCAGTAAATTGCATGAATGAATGCGATTTAAATGCATATATTAACGTCTCGTTGTTTATATTATAGTATATCTGCGATATTATAATTGCATAATTTATATTTAATATACTTATGTATACCCAAGATTTTTCCATAAAAGCTCCAAGCCATTTTTTGTGTATCTCTTAAAAAAATGTTTGTATGGAATAAAATGAAAAATTAGGGTTTTTAAATAAAAAAAATGGTATTTTATTATGCAGGATGATTATTAAGTATATTAGGCATTTTATTTGATATATTAATTTTTGTAATCATGTAATGTATGATGTTTTTTGAAACAATCTCCAGGATGAATCGCTGGTTTCCTTTCGCAAGTGTCGCAAAAAAATAGGGTTCGCTTTCTTCCTTTTTTAGTTTCACGGTCTGAATACACCATAACGTCTCTATAATTCCTCTCTGATCTACTATAAATAAAATGAGGACTTCCATCTAATCGTTGATGCTGATCAGTTGACGATAGTCATCCCAATTTGGACTTCATAGGTAAAACCCCAAAAAAATAACTTCCTCTACCACTTCAAAGTCTTTCGCTTGAAACAATATGATATTGCATATTAATCTGCCGTTCCCATATTTTTAATGTAATCTTGAATGACTACTGGCTTGTTTATTAGCTCATCTTGATTAGATTGGTATGGGGTAGTCCTGGTATTGGTTCAGAGGTATCAATTCCTCTGAATCAATTTTTATCCACATTTCAGATGACAAATTAATGATCAGACAATAAGACTATTTGAAGCTCTAAAATGGCTTAAAATGCATACAAATAATGTTATTAACACTTTATTAAATGCATTGGCCGTTAAATATTTGCTTATTAAGTAATAACACCTTGGAATCAAAATCAGGTTGCTTGGGGAAGATAAATATTTATATTATAGATATAAAGCGTTTAATGTTTGCGCTATAATAACAGACTTATAATTTAATATCCATTTTATAACCGTTCAGCAAATAAAATGAGATATCCGATGATGAAAAATGGACACGTTGACGCTAACTTCAATATCTTATTAATAACTACCTGGTACTCAGGGCGCGTTGCTGCCACAGAAGTAATAATTCTTAAGTTATCTTGCTTAAGTAGGAATGATAGAAAGAATGAAATTTATTTTGTTTTATTGATTTTGTTATAAATATGAACAAACATATATTGATTTTATATATAAAAGATCTACCGTAAATTAATTGTACTATACCTATATTATTTGAGAAAGTGCAAGCAATAAGTTGGTAAAGTTTTATAACAATTGAATGCACGGTATGGCAGCGCATAAAATACGAACAAACAAATTTGTATTTTTGTATATTAGACTATGCCTATGTTATTCGCACAATCTTTAACAATAAGTGAACAAAGTTTTAGCGCAATCGGATGAACGGTATGGGAGCGCATTAAATATGAACAAACAAAGATTATTTTTATATATTAGAATATGGATAGGGATATATACCCATGAATAAAATATCCTTTTTAACTTTTTTATGTGCCTTGTATTCCAAGTGTATTACGCCATCAGCTGATGCTTTATCTTGTTTGCGGCAGTGCAAAAAAGCGCTCTGGTACTCTTTCTCCCACAACATCTTTCTGGCTCCATTCCAGAGGACACAATTCCAAAGGAAGATCAAGCATTATCTAGAAGATTTTCAACATTTTTCTATATATCCACATCTCAAAGGCTTCGAAACACTTATACACATAGTATTGATAAGCGTCTAGGCTTCTATTCCATACAGAAGAATGCTGAACACGTAGCAGTATAATAGTCTCAACGGAGAGTTTATTTTGAGCATAGTTTAGTACCTTTTACTGCGTCAAATCAATTAGATTAAATTAATCTCAACATGTGACTGTTTAATGCATCGGAATAATAATTGCAATACCTTTACCTTATTAGATTTACCATATTCGTTTATGGTTTATGCGAACAAACCTGTTTTCATATACACCACAACCATATCGTTCATAAAAATAATATTTTATCAATAAATTCTAAACTATTTCCTGTGGTTTTCTATAAACCGTCAATGAATACAGTTTAAATGTACAATAATGTAATTATTTCCGTATAATCGATATTAACTGACTCGTATTAAAATAACGTAAAGTGATTTATATCAATACACTTTGAGGGCACGTTGAGCTTAATAGAGTTAACGCATCAAAGACCACGGGTCGTTGATTTTATTAGATTCCCCCTTTCAAACGTTAAATGAATAGGGCAATGCACCAATAGATCAAATGATAAGGTAAATAGAGCAGAATGTCAATCATTTTATACCGCAAGAACGAGATTTCGTATAGAATCACGACGCGTTAAAATAATACGGATCTATCAATTTTGTCAAACGTCACTCATTCATGTTATTGAGTCTCGTAAATTATGATTGTTCAATTGCAATGGCCAATTCATCATGCTGCAATTAGTGCATAAATATATATTAAATTATATTCGGAGGCCGTTTGTGTCTTATCTGCCTCTGGTAAATGCACGAGTGGTGGTAGAACCGGCAGTAACTTTCTTGATACTGGTCTTTTTTTCTCGGTCTTGTAACATGTCGTCTTATGACATCGCAATGTCAAACAATATCCAGTTCATACTTCGAAAAACACTTAAGTCAAATTAATTCAAGCCTTAAGTAATGTGGCATCGCTTTATACGGCGGACAGCTGAGACAGCCTGCCACGATTTTAACTGGCATGTAATTCTCTGAAATATTTCACGCCGACGGTTTCATCTTGTACGCGCATTTAATGCACACCGTATAAATATTATTCGTTGCTTTGACGGTTTTCATTCCCGTGCGTTTATATACTCAATCTCGATCAAACGAGACGACTTTTTGACAATTCGATTACAATACAAAATAAATAAAGAATATAATTAATAGCACTATAGCTTGATTCTTCAAGATATAAGATAGGGAAAGGTTTTTATCTATACATATCATTTTCCACACGATATAATAAGAGACTTTTTTAATTTTGATTTACATATCCAATACTATGGAAATTATATTTACTTACTTTATCATATTTTATTTCTAACGGTTCTTCTTGAAAAGTTGTATCTTCAAATCGTTTTGACATATCCAGTTCATTAAGGTGGCCAATGAATCTTTCAATCTCTTCTGGAGTTACATCATTTTTTGTAGATCCAACAACATGACAAAACCCCTACCGCCCACTATGAAAGCTCAAATGCCCTCTAATGGACGGTAGAAACCAGCTTGACTACCATTGTTCTATGTAGTCCAGATAAATTCTTTCAATTTTTTTAAAATTTTCTTGAATGTAAATGTTCATATCTGTTTTTTCATTATCGCTCAATCTTTGTAATGTTCCCACACTATGTATCGAGACAGATGTAAAAGCGTTCTTCAATACATTCATCCAGGGGACCCGCCGGATGAGTATTCGTTGCGTATGCGTTTATGAGTGGCCACGAGAGAAGGGCGGAAAGTATGGCTAATCAGGCTATGTTGGTAGAGGGTTTTTGCATGGCAAGTCCCAATAATACCAGTGGAAGCTCAAAAGCGGACTGAAGAAAACCTTCGAGATGAAAGTCGTGAAGATCTAGTCCACGAAGAGGTGTTGATTCCACGAGACTCGGTAACGAATTGCTGAAGATCACTAGTCTTGGAGCGAATGTCCCTATGTCTCCGTACCCCCCAGACACTTTGGCGTCCAAAAGAAATACTGTTATTCGCCACAAGCACGATGATTTTATATTTTTAATTTAATTGCCATTCGCCGAGTGTTAGCCCTCCGCGCAACAGAATCATGAAATTTTCTTGCTAACATGTGATTTTTTTTCTTTTTCAGTTGGATTTCCTATATTATACTTATTCCTATGGGGAAAACCTTACGAGAGAGGATTTTTCTGCGACGATGAGTCTTTGAAATATCCATTTCATGATTCCACTGTCACGAGTGGGATGCTGTACGTAGTGGGACTGGCAATTCCCATAATGCTGGTTTGTATTGATATTGAATGCGCAAAAATTAGCGTCTTTCTATTATAGCATGTGTTCAATTCTACAAATGCATTTTACTTTTTTAGGTGATGGTGATAGAGTTTATAACGCATAGACGGAAAAAGAATCACAAGGTATATTCTTTTATGGGCAGACGTATTCCGCCGTGGATATGGGCTTCTTACAATATCATTGGCGTATTCGGATTTGGTGTGGCGTGTCAACAACTTACAACAGATATTGCCAAATATTCTATAGGCAGACTGAGACCCCATTTTTTCGACGTGAGTTTTATTAATCATACATCGACGCTTTTCAATATATCATTTATATTAAACACAACGTCAACTTAATTTATGATAAATGTAGCAGAAATCTATAATTGTGTATATTTTCCACATGTACAATACGCATATCTGTCCATTAATATCCATATTGGTGGTCTATTTAACGTCTTCAAATTATCTTTTATTGTCTTTAAACCTTAGAGCATCATGGACATTGTTAGCTTTATAAGTAATTTTATTGGTAATAATTAAAATCATATCGTATGAACTAACGACAACACTCAATGCGAATTAATTTTATTCGATCATATAAAAGCAATTGGTCTATCAATATTTCCCTACTATCTGCGTTCCGGATATTTATATAAAGTATAATTTATCATAAATTGGACAAATTGTTAGTATTTACATAATTGTCAATTAGTGTATGACTATTGAAGGAAGTAGCGACAAATAAAAAATGTCCATCTTAATTGTGCGAGTTAATTGCTTCTGAATTGTATGTGACTAAGCATTTTACTTGAAAAATTTAAAGACGATGTTTGTTTCACGTACATCAAGATTTGTTGTCTTTGTGTCTCAATTCTTCAACAAGCCATCATTCCGTTGAACTCTTTTTTACGGAGTATTTATGACACGTTTTATCTCTTTTAAATTGTATGTCAACAAGTATCTTTATTGCCAAGTCTTTTTATCTTGTTTTAAGTATTATAGCAACCAGAATATTTTTTATCGTTGTAGTCAATTTGATAATATTAATTTAATGATAGGTCAAATGTTGTCACTGTTTAGCACATGTTTAACAACAGAGTTTTTAACTTTACAGGTTTGTGATCCGAAAGACGTCTGTGATCTTGAAATTAATAAATATAAATACATCACACAATTCGAATGTGCTGGAAATAATACTCGCCTAATCAAAGAGATGAGGCTTTCATTTCCCAGTGGACATTCCTCATTTTCAACTTTTACCATGATTTATCTTGCGGTTTGTATATAAATATATTTATCGGATACATTTTCTGTGCATCGTTCAAATGCAACCAATTGCCTTTGTTTTTAAGTCTTTTATATTTTATGATCAACGTGCATCATTTCATAGTCTCTTATAGTTATTTGCTTTTAAACACATTTGTAGCTCGCGGACTATAAAAAAATTTACCACTCTGTCGTAAAACTTTGTGTAAACGCTTTTATGTATTCATCGTAAGAGAATCTTTGTTTCGTACACTAGTTCCTTATAAGTGAATAAAATGTGATTTTTGTTTTCAGATCTATTTGCAATGTAGATTGAAATGGGCTGGATCGAAATTATTACGACACGGACTCCAATTTATTGCTTTAATGTTAGCCTGGTACACCATCATGTCTCGTGTTTCCGATTATAAACATCACTGGAGTGATGTCTTAGCTGGAGCTTTGATCGGAGCAGTTACAGCTTTTCTCATCGTAATTAATTTTTCTCTATTTCAAATGACAATAACCAAACCAAAAGATTAATTTAATGTTCTGTTGTAATTTGATTAAGGGGGGAAACCGGTTTAGGAGGCAGATTTTTTAATGTTTTTCATAATTTTTTTTAACAGGGAATGAATTATTAGAATTTATTTAAACTCAGACAATATTTTATTAATATTTTAAAGTACATCTGAATTTTTTTTTATCATTTCCGTCAGTTTAGACAGAGTTTTTGAACTGTCTAAACTGGTTTCCCCCCTTAATACAAAGTGCAGTCGGAGACCGTATTTATAGCAAAAAAGTGCTTGAATAATTATTTTGCACTATATTTTTACATCATTAGACCATTAAAGCCATCACTAAAATATGATGGCCATAGTCGCTGCCATAGGGCAATAATGAACCTATTTTTTTGGCATGCATTTTTTATAAATGCATGCTTTATACTGAATTGTTTTTATTTGGCATCTTAAATGCCGATTGATATTTTAAAGTTGTTCATACATTTCATGCATGTATATTACATATACATGTTTTCATTTTTAGCAAAATTTAATAAACAGACGATGTTGTACTGAAAAAAACACAAATTATACTTCATTTGAAGCAGTACCTCTATTAAGTAATGGATGATCTGTAAGTTTTCCTAAAATTTGTACATATCGTATTGAAAAGAGTTCATTTAACTTAAACATAAAGGATCAAGATTAAACACTTCAAGGGGATTGATTGAATATTTATTTATAAGAATTTTTATAAATTAAAAGGTTTCATTGACATTTTACCAAAACTTTCTAATATTTCACAAAATAAATGATTGTAGAATTTTTAACCAGTTTCAATTGTCAAAAATAAGCAATTTCTGTATTACGCTGAAAATCTTAGTTTTTTTTCCGATATATATGTACAAAATCATTGATTTTCAGCTTTGATGATGATTTCCAGAATGATGAAATTATTATTAATAAGCTGGAAATATCAATTCACCCCAATTGCATTAATTTTTCAATATTTTATAATAATAGCAAATCACTGATTGATTTCAAACCATCATGTTATATTAAAAAGTTGTAATTTCTATGGAATCCCATTATTATAACAAGCTATTTATTCTTGTTTGATTAAGGTTAATAATAATATATTTCTTTTTACAGTTTTACTGCGTATCTGATTTATGGCGGCGACCGATCCCACCGTCCGTTACACCTCAATCGAGAGACACAAGTGATATATTGCATCCAAACAATACAAGTAACGGTGCTAACGGGACTGTATGAAATACAAAAAAAAGGAAAATGACTCTTTAGAGTATTTCCTTAAAACTATGTGCATTTACTATTTCGTTTTGTGAGGAATTAAGTGAATTTGATTGAAGACACCTTGAAGATTGCTTGCACATAAATATTATTATATTTTAATGTAAACTAAGCAAGTGTTTAAAACTCATGCATTTTAATTTAGTTATAAATCTTCTTCGAGAGATTGAACTGAATTTTACATAGTTCTTAAAGCTTAATAGCAGAACTTTTATTGTATAACGATGAATGGCAACTATAATTTATGTGTATGTAAAATGTTTTCGTCGTGTTGTATCTATGAAAATTGTTCATTTCATGACTTAAAATATTTGGTTGCTTTATATCCAGATAGATATAAGTACAAATTCAATTAATAGATTATTTGAAAGTATATAAACATAATATTTATAGGCTTTTAGACGTCTATTTAGAAGAACAACTTCTATTTATCAACATCGTTACATTTTATTAAAAACACCCGCAAGAATACAGTTTTTATTGAACTGAAAGCAGAATAATATCAAATAATATTACAGTTGAATATTTGAAAAAAAGACTTTTGTTATTGAATTTAGGGAGCTTAAAATTTTAATAGATATTTATTACGAAAATATGAATTCTAATTTATTAAGATATTGTCCTATGATATTATATTTTAACGAAGTTGTTATAGTTAGATTTAATGAAATTGTAAATACGATTAAATCTATTTTTTATTATTTAAAAAAAATTATGTTTTTGCATAAGTTAAATTAAGGATATTTTATTTTTTAAGTATGATTACATTAACGACTTTTAAATGTCAATGTTTATGTATTATCTTCATCGAAATCAATGCTTAAAACGTTTTGAACTAGTTTACATGATATTCTAGACGTACTCGCCGTAACTTAAATATTTGACCTTTATTTCAATGTTTTATCTGCTCGCGATCTGCATTGATTATAAGATTAAAAATTACATAAAATAATGTAGCTAAATAATAAAGTGCAAAGGCAACTTCTATATTTTAATTGTTCGGTTGCTTACTTCGATCATAGACTGTTTTAACTCTATATTTATATTTGATGAACCTGATTTGTTGACAAAGGAAAATAGTTCCATGAAAGAAATTGTCTTTCTATCATCTGGTATACTGTTAAGCTTGGACTATAGATTGTTTGAATATAAAGAGCAATTAAATGTAAATAAAAACTTATAATTTCATTTCTTGTGATTTAAATCCAGAAGGCATAAAAATTCAGCTTCATCTTGATATGGCGGCTAGATTATAAATAATATGAAGCTGAATCTGGATTTATTAATTTAATTGATTGGTCTAGTCCTTAAAAAAATATTTTTAGTTGGTTACTGTGCAATTCTTAACGAACCATCATTATATAAATTTTAAAAATATTTAATTTAAGTCAAAGTTTTGTGCTGCTAAGTGTTTTATGATTTTTTTAAATTTATATATATGCATATGCTTAAATTTTACACTATTTTTAAACTGAAATGATATTTAGATTTAATTTTTACTACTGCTGTTCGATCGATAACAGATTGATTAAAGAGAGTTCAATTATAAATTATTTAATAGCAATTTTACGCTAGAGGATAATAGAAACAGAGTGTTTGACATTACAAATAATTTTTGGACATTTTTAAAATATCTAACAATTTGTTTGTAGATGTAAAGTGCACAAATGATAAATGCAATTTCTTATATTGACTTTATTATATTGTAATATGTATACGTCGATAAAGGCGGATATTCGAAATACAACCAATCAAACCAGAATGACTTAAATAATAAATTGGAATGCATAAATTTTACAAACGGAGAATCTCATATTATATAATTTCAAATAATTAAACTGTAATATAATATTTTACAAATAGTAATAACGAAGCAAACGGAAATGTTAAATATTAGCATTTATTTTAAATCCATTCCATTATGGATATAACTGTTTATTTACCAAACTTATTTATGGAAATCTGGGCAAAAAGTTGAGATCAATTCATGTTATTATTGTTTTTATTTATTATTATAAGCCCTGAAATTTCTCCCAATGCTAAAATGTTTTAAATATACTTATTCATATTATTGTGTTTATTAATCGCACTTTATTGGAATGAACTTGATTGCATTTAACGTATGAGATATGTTATCCGATAAAGGGACCAAATGGAATGTGACTATTTAAAATATGGGCATTCATCTCTGAACGACCTAATATTTATTTTACCGTATTGGTCTAATAACACCATATTACCCATATATTTTTTTTGCACACTGGCTTTTGGCCAAAAAATGCATTTCTGAAAGGCATGATAATTGAAAATTTGTATTGAATGATCTTTTAATTTGAGGCTTTAACCCCCCTGCCTCCTCACACATACATGATATGCGCGCTGCTATTTAGCCATAGCGTACTTACCCGTATCACATACGCTCTTTATGAAAGAAAAACCTGATGTCTATAAGACGAACGTGACACGCAATGGGTTTATAATATGGTCAGATATGATGAGGAATAATATTGTTTTTGTAATACAAAGGAAAAAAAATATTTTACTCGCCTCATAGTAGGACCAATGCGGTAATTTCTACTATAAGTTGATTATGTATTATAAAATAGAGCAGCAAATTCATCATTACGTATATTGACTCCGAATAATCGTTACATTTAAGCTTTTAATAGTGATCGTTTAAACCCCGTGTGTCAATTTATGATAAATTTAATTCAATATGACAAATTAAATCTTTTGCTTGTTTGTTCAATTAAGATCATAGTCGTCTTAATCTTCGTGGCAATTAAAAAATAATATCCTGTGAACAATACTCTGTAAAATTGTTATAGAAACAGTATTAAATTATATTTGAAATTATAAAAATACAGAATGTGAAATTTAATGTATTGTTTTTTTATATTTTCCCCAAACCGTATATTAATATGCATAGTGTTATTATTCGTTAACTATTATATTGAATAACGATTTAAAATCTCATTGCATTCTTTTGGACAATAGCATTAATGTTATCATATACATAATTATTTTGTTAATGTGTTAACAAATTACCTAAAAAGAAAGAACATATTTGTATTCTATTTAGTAGAAAAATAAATACAGAGGACCGTTTGGATATAGAACCAATGGGATGATTGCTTCGGTGTTCCTATCTCCCTATAGCTCACTCTTTAAATTAATAAGCATTTATTAAAATCATATATAAATAGATAAATGAGATTTTTACTCTTTTTCCAATAAGTTACATCAATTAACAAATGGAAATGGAATATTCAAATGAATCAATTTAGTAAAATATTTTAACGCTATCTTCATCAGTGCTATCAGATAGAAACTTCGGTTTCTCCTTGGATCTTTTTCTTCTTCTGAAATTCTTTCACGATGCAAATTGTGCATTGGATCGCCTCGATTTCACATGTATCGATAAAGATTAATGAAAAAAAAGATCATCACGCCGGAACAAAGAAATCTAATTATCGCGCCTACTTGACGATGCTGAAAGGCAGTCGTCTATTTTTTATTATTTTAATTTAGCGTAAATTTTTCTGCTCACAATATGATTGTTGTCGTATTTTTTTGCTTCGTTTGTATAAAAATATACCGCGACGTCATGACACGCAACTTTACATAGATGGCAATAGAAACCATTTGAATTATTGAGCCGCGACAGATGTGAATAGATCCATCTGCAGTCTATGGTTTCCAAAATGCCACGGAAATTCCATTAAAAAGTTATAAAAATATCGAATTAAACTCATTATATAGCTCATTCAGCATTAAATCATGGCCTGAGCAAATCTTTATAATTTCATAGCCACTCGCTGCTCCAAATTACTGGTAGATTTATCCTTTAATTAAATGTAATCGTATTATTTGTTGACAAATTGCATGATCGTGCACTTCAAGCGGCGGTTGGTTGGAAAGAGATAGATAATCGTTTAGATCCGCGTTTATTGCGTATATGCGTATCATAAAACAACCAGTAGCACTTTTTATATATTACACAAACACAGCTTAATTATTTAGCTAACAATTTTCATTTTGTGAAAAGTGAAATGGAGAAAACGACAAGTACAGACATAGTACAAGCCTTTAGAAAGCGGATAAACCACCAAAGCCCTAACGAGGGTATAAAGCGCATGTGATAAGTATCTAACATGCTACCCCCCCCCCCCCCCAAATTCATAAATAATTATAATTACCATTATAAATGCAATATAATAAATATTATTATATATATTTTAAAATAATATACGAAGATAGTCCCAAGAGTACCCGATAGTAATTTTTATGGGTAGATTTCCCCTAGACTCGTTCACGACCTCATTTGGCGCAAGCCACCTATGTGAGTTAGCCTCTGATGGAGCTTCCGTGATCGTACAGCTCAAGGAAGGCCCCGAAAACGCATTTATTCCCGAAAATGCTGCAAAAATTCCTAAAAGAAGACGGAATGGTCACAGGATCTGAATGTCCATCCGGTCCGCTTTTCGGACCGCTGACATTATGAATGAGCGCCTCGCCCGTGGTGGGCGCCTGCTTTCCGCCCCCTTGTTACGGTCCAGTAAACCACCAAGCGCCAACAAGTACCTTGGAAATAAGACAAGAGTATCGAGCCAGGAAAATGGCAAAAAAATAATTAAAAATATTTAATAAGTGGAAAGAAGCAATGCACAAAATTAGCTTTTAATTCCATAAAAAAATGCTTATCCTATAAAAAATCCTCCCATTTGAAATGGGCTGCAAAAATAATTTATTTTTGAAATTTTTGCTTATACAGATTGACAACCAAAACAGAATTAGCCGTTGAAAAGGACGATGTCAAAAAACGACATTTTCATCCGATACCCCTAATGTAACGTAATACAGACAACACTGCACAATGTTTATTTTCATAAATAAAATATATTCGATTATATTATTTATTTTTTTAAACGTGTTAATGCGATAATAATCTGTAGATTTTCTCGATCATGTTATTTCAAAACCGCGCAAAAAGATCGCGTGTATTGCTATTTGAATTAGTAACAATTGATCTGGCAAATTATGAATCTAAATGTATTTTGTCTATTTATCTAAGATAATAACTTGCATTTTCAATGCCCATGACTTGATTAATCCCTTTGAAATGCCATCTTATACCCAAAAAAGGATATCGACGCTAGTGGAATTATTTCATATTCGAAGGCGGATGATTCATGGACCAAAACGCGAATGATTGATATCGACATAATTTCCTCGTCTGTATGCCCAGCTCAAAAAGCAGATCTCGTGTTAATGAGATGTAATTTTATGTTTAGTTCGCGCTTCCTGCATTTTTTGTTCCATGGAACTGCATCTGAAGACTTGGTGTCGAGCACGCGATCTCATACTTTGGTTGCTCGCATGCAACGACCCATCGACGTCTTCCGACAGATATCCGACGATTGTCGGCGATGGATATTTTGAAAATCTCTGCCGCACACACTGGGCAAGTGGGCAGAGTCTATCTGTAGGCGACCGTTTCAGGAATAATGATTAGCTCAGTAGGTTGAGATATCCAGCGCCATAAGGTCCGTGGGATGTTGACATATGCAAACAGAAGACTGCTCACCTACTACCAAAGTCATGTACTTTGAGTGTTGAAGACACTTTAGCAAGAATGATGGGGCATCGTCTTTGATTGGACGTCGAGGATACCTCGGGAGCTACCGATGTTATTTTTTGTTTGAACAAATTCGTCCATTCTTTGTTTTATGATTCATGTTGCAATTTATCAAGCTGATAGCTATTCTATTACAAGTAAAAAAGATGAATAGTTCGTGGGCATGCATCTTGTAATAAATAGCAACATTCATTACTAACATATATCCAGTAGCAGATTGTGCATTTAAAGCAAAAAAAGTTGGATATACATTTTGGAGACAACTTATTTGAGCGCACGGTAGAATTGAAATTTCTTAGCTTCTAGGAAAAGTTGATTTTATATACTCTTTTTCCATTTTTTAATGGATTTTTTTAGCTAGAATATGAAGCTATGTTTGTGTAATATATAATAAACCTACTTTATTAAAAAAAAATTTAGGTCCATGTTACAAGGGTCTTCAAATTTTGCTTAAATGATATAACAAAGCCTTAATCAAAGACGAGCTGTAATAATTAGAATTCCAAATCATGTCTCCAGAAAATGATATCTTAGAAGCTGTTTCCTTGCGAAAGTTTACTATCATAATCATCAACAGTCCTTATTTTCACAATCAATACATGAAGTTGTTATAAAAATATATATTAAGATTAGTAGCAGTAATAATTGCAGTAAAGCATAGGACAAATAAAACCAAATGATAATTTAATATTCCCCCGATGATCGCGACCCCCGTTAATCAGAGCCGTAACTAGGGTATGAAGCGCCCGTGGCAAGTATCTAACTTAACGCCCCCCTAGCCCCCCGCTCCCCTCCGGATTTCCAATGATTTTTTTAAAGTTTACTAATACAATATAAATGCAATATATTAAATACTATTATAATGTATGTTTTAAAATAATATACAAAGATAGTCCCAAAAGTACCCGACCTAACGTATAGATGGTGGCTATTGTTTAGAAAGTATCTAGACGCTACGTTGCTTCCGTGATCATACAGATCGTGGAAAATATCACAAAGAGGAGGAAGTGGCTATTTAGGTTTATATGCTTAATCGGTCCACTTTTCGGATCGCTGATATGACGAATGAGCGGCTCGCAATCGGATGCCATACCAAACATAAAGATAACGAAGAAAATAGGGATTAGACGACTTAGTATGTATTATAAAAACGGACAGAGTCAATCAGTGTTGGTTTATGTAAAGTAGAATGGTTGAGTAAAATAAAAACCGCGTGCAACTCTCAATCGGGTCAGTATTTAGCGTTTTGCGCCCCAAGTCCAGTTGCGCCCGTGGCAGGCGCCTGCTTTGCCACGCCCTAGTTACGACCCTGCCGTTAATCGCGACCTTCTCCAGAACGTTACCTGTATGCTCGATTGCACTTTCTTCTCTTAATATTCAGTGCCACTCCAATAAAATCTCGAAATGGTCAACGATCAGACATAATTGGATGCACAATAATGGAGTACGTATCAATCAGTGTAATGTTATTTTAAATAATTCCGATTTGCATAAACTGAGAGCTTGCATTGTGTATAAACTAGTCTGTGCACGATAATGCATATTATTATGGATTAATTTAGATTCATTATAATATGCTGATCGATTCCGAGAAACTGAAAGGCAGAAATCATCTCGAGCGTGGCTTTCTTCGCACTGTATTTATGGGAGAGAAATCCGCAGTCGTCCTGCCTGCTGGAGATTCCAGCTGTCATTTTTTGACGCTGCCGCAAAGACGTCATCGGCGAAGAATGTAGAGAAGTAACTCATTCATGCAGGCGCATTGTTACACGAATGAATGAAAGACAAGGTCGGCCGTCTTTCTGCTCAGCATTGAACCCTCGAGTCGCTTCGACGGCCCACCAGTCCAAAGCTAATGGCACGGGCTCAAGATGTTAAATGCGTGAAGCTGGCAGCTTAGAAGCTGGAGAAGGCAGACCTTGACGCCCTCGCTTTATCTGCAACTAACCCACACGCACTTGAAGCCTAATAATGCGCTGATTTATACAGCTGGGAAGTTGTTAGGAACGCATTTGAATTTTAGTGGCGATCAAGTGTCTTGGGTGACGAGGAAAACATCAGCTCGACATACTAAATAGGCTCTTATGAATGTTTTGATCCAATTGGCGTCGGTCGAAGGATACAGTTTGTTTAAAAATGACATCCATTTGTGTGATGATTTAATACTAGATCAACTTAGATATACAAATTGTTCGTCAATTGAAATATTTTGATACGATACACTTTAGTACGGGCTGATTACTGGTATTAAATTAAAATCTACAAAGCTACTTTTTTGTCTACAAGTAGTTTATGTTAATTATTGTTAAATAAACAGTGACTAAAACTGTAGTACGGGGATTCATATAAAGTGTCTACATTTTTAAAAAGTTTTAAGATTCCCAAGAAAAAGAAGGAAAAACTAGCTAGATTTTGCAACTTAAAACTAAAAAACTAGCATTTGACGCGAGCCACCTATGTAAATTATTCTTTAAGGGAGCTTCCGTAATCATTCAGATCAAAGAAGGCCCTGGATACGCATTTATCCCCGAAAATGCTGCAAAAATCTTTAAACGAGAGGACGGAGTGGCCGCAAAGTTTGTGTGTCCATCCGGTCCGCTTTTCGGACCACTGACATTACGAATGAGCGCCTCGCGATTGGACGTCATACCCGAAAATATCTACAGAACTATTACGAACATTCATTCCAAAACGAAGTTATTCGAAGAAGATTAATCGGATTAACAAAATTAGAATGAAGTAAGATTTGTAGGAAGAATTACAATTACGTCAAGTCGTTGATGCCATAATCACTTTACACCGATTACTTTCTGTCAGCTCCTATCAGCGTAAGACAATCATCAATTCGAGGCAGTGTCAATTGTAAATAAGCACTGTTGATAGCACACAAGATCGTGTCATTTTTTTACATAAACAATACACAAGAAGTCGATTAATTTGCTCCTGCTTTAGAAGGAAATGATAATCGGACAAAGACTCATTCAACAAGCAGCGACGAACAGCAAGCAATTAAATAAATTAAACAGTGTCGATTGTATACAATATTCGGTCATTTTGTTGCGTAAAACAAATAACAAACTTGAAATCGAAATCATTATTAGTCGATAAATTTGTGGTAACGATCTATACAATCGTGCGATGTATGCGGGGAAGCTCTCCGTCTCTGTCTCCCGAACTGCGCTACGTCTCTCTCTGTCTCTGTCTCCGAGCTCAATGTACAAGAGTGCTCTTTCTGAATAAATGGAGGGAGGGTCCCAGGCCCTGGGATAGTACTCCTTTAGGGGTTAAAGTTAAAAACGTTCATTGTACACGTGTTTGAAAATTTTCATAAAGAATGCTCATCTAGGGCGTGTGGGAGCACTTCTGTCAACTTGGAAAATGTGGTTTCGAGAAAAACGCGTTTAAAGTTGAACCGAAGTTTATGTGTTACTAAAATGAAAAGCTTAAAAGTTACACCTAATCTGCTATTCCAGGAGCATAGAGGATATCTTCAATTTCTTCAAAAAGTCTTCTTCAGCTGGTTGCTTCAGTCTTCGGGTCAATCTTGCCTTTTTCACGCCCACTATATTCCTTTGGTTGGCAATTATTTTTGCTTGCGGTCCAGTTGTGATCCCCATCATTTCCATCATACGTAGTAGGAAGGTGACAACTTCGTTAAAAATACATACGGCAATAAATGTTTTGGAACTAATCGCCAAAGGGCAGGGTTGAAATTTCGTTCAGACAGGACACAATCCTAGCCCGTATCTATTACGGCTAATAGCATCACACCGACCCAAGAAAGTGCTCTGAATTTCATACCTGCTCCAGCTTCTATTTGTCGGTCTATAACTTTGCGAATTTTATTTATATCGACTTGAAATTTACTGAACGTATTCTTAAACATTGGTTCTTCCTGATACACGAAAAATATATTTTTGTAAACCAACAACCTAGCTTTAATAAATAATTATATATCGCCCTGGTTTAAATTGAAAAAGCACCGTCGCTTTTGACTTCTCAATATAGACCATTCAAATAAAATCATAATAAATCGCATTAGCACATCCTGACGTAAACATGGCGGCGAGGTCGCAAATGAACGGTTTGATGCGTCCGCATAAAGATCAAGGATAATACAATAAAGCAGATATAGGTTTCGCAATGCTTCGGAGCGAATTACAGAAACACACAATGTATTCTGACGAAAGTATCCCGTTGAATGAAAAACGAATTGTAAATACAGAAACTGGTTTGTCGGCATCCAAATATTGAATGAATTAAAGTTTGGTTGGCGGCCTATTACCTAATCATTGTTTGTACGGCTTCGAGGAGGCTGCATACCGATTAGCGCGTGCTTCTCACGCTTCTTCCCAAATTGAAAATTGCCCTTCTAATACCCTCCTCTCTGGATAATTACCCTCAATCTCCACAGCTATATAATGGTATAATTAAAATGCTTGAAAATGTTTTTGAACCGCGCAGAATACTCGAAAGTCACGCGCCAACGCCTAACCAAGTATCTTTATAAGCATTCAGGACTATGAATACAGCCCTCATATAATACGGTTGTATAACTTATCGTATAATATAAATCCGTGTTATATGAGGGCCCAAGTTTATACACATAAATTATTTTCATCCAAAGACATATTTTTGTCATTGTTAGCATCTACAAACAATATATTTTGTTAAAATTATGAATCTTATTCTAATTGTTCTAATTAAAGTTGTATCAATAATCGATGATCTTCCATATTTGACAACTGATTCGTAAGAATGAATCAATCCTATTCAAATAATAGTTCTAAGAATGATAAAAAGAGCTCAAAATTTTCACCAAGATTTCCATACAAGTGGCCATTATTGTGGATTTAAAAGCCGAACGTAAGAGAAAAGAGTCCAAAGTTTACTCTTTTATAGCATTTTTTGTATGTTTTGTATGTAAAATGAAGACTTTTATGACAGTCGATAATCTCATTGACTTCAATAAACTTTCAAATCATCTTTTCCGTCGAACAAAATCGTAAGCCTTCTTCAAAATTCCACACAACAATTTTTTAATATCATTTACATACAGAAATATTAACAAAAAATATCAATTTTATATCAAACAAGAAATAATATCCTCATTTATAGAAACTCAATATCCCATAGTTCATTTAATGGAACAGAATGCTGTATTAAAATTAAACCCTTTATAATAAACTTAAATTATATATTTGTATGTTCGCCACTTATCATCCGTACAAATCAACTTATCTGTCAGGACCGTCGCAGCGTGTATGAAGCTCGTATATAAATAAATAAACACTATCGATAGCACACAATATTCGGTCATTTCTTCAAGTAAACACAAACAATACACTTGAAATCGATTAATTATATCATTCACATATCAATATTAGTCGATAAATTTGGGTTTCGAAACTCAACGTTTTTAAATTTAACTAATACTATTATAAATCCAATATATCAAAAATATTATTATAATGAATATTTTAAAATAATATACAAAAATAGTCCCAAAAGTACCCGACCTAACGTAGAGATGGCGGTTACTATTGTAAAAAATACTATGATAGAAAGTGTCTACACGTTTTTTTGTTCCATGCCGTATACAAATGCCGCAAAAATCCCTTAAAGAGGACGGAGTGGTCATAAGGTTTATATGCTCAATCGGTCCGCTTTTCGGACCGCTGATATGACGAATGAGCGACTCGCGATCGGATGCCATAACTGAACATAACGATAGCGAAGAAAAGAGGGATTTTACAACTTAGTATATATTATAAAATGTTGATTGTGGTACGCACTGTCAAGAATTAATATAATATAGTCTGGGATAAATAACATCTGAAGTCACTGAAGTGCAGTGAAGGACAAAATATTTAAGCAATAGTTTTGGCAGTGGAAAGATGCGTTCTTCTCGTTGGCAATGCCTGTAGTCTCGCAGTTGGGAAAAAATGTGAGAATATTTTTTCTGAATCACTAGAATTCGGACACAACGCTGTGTCTTACCTCTTTAAGAGGTCAATCTTAAACTTTATGTCAATGAAAGGTATAATTTCCTTTCATTGACAGAAAATTGAAATCCATATAAACTAAGGTAAAACGCATAATTTTGATTGGTTTGTTACATCAAACGATGATCCAGGGGACTCCGCACAACTATACCAACAATTAACAGCATTTATAAAATAACGGCATTCTCTTCTTTATAATTAATACTTCAAAATCATTAACATCATTATTAAAATCGAATTTTGAGGCCGCTCTTTATGTGGTATTTTACTATTCGTTGTTATTTTCAGCTTCCCCGTTATATGATTTTTCGCTTTACGGCTAACTTTTCCGAAACGTATCTATGCCGTAAAACGAGGTATGGATGTAGATTATCGTTTGACAGCATCGATGAAATTTTAAATTGGGTGCGTCGCCTCATTAGACGTGTCGTTGAGAGCGCGCGTCGCATTCGTATTTAATTTAAATCGCATTTATATCACATGATAATGTTTATAGATCAGTTACTTACCGGAGCGCAACACGATTGACATTTTAACCACTGTTTTCAGCTGATACTGTCAATTGTATTTGCACGATTAATATCTGGAATATGCATAATATGAATTTTAATTTGGACATGAATTGTTTTCATGGTCGAGACCACCTTATAATTATGGCATGATTCATGGCGCATCGGAATTTTTATTCGTCTGAGATTTTGAGTCTGGCATTCCAATATGAGACAAAATATTGGATGTTAATATTTTTAACGTCCTACTTCTGACACTGCACCCAAATCCGGTATCGATCATTTGTAATCGATCTAGAATTTAGTGTGGCGGATTTGGTACTTGAGAGGCCCCAGGCATAATTCAATTTTGAGGCTTCCCTATAAAGGTTTTTAATATCATTGCAGCCAGGCAGTTGTAATTTTATATTGATTCATTATTTTTTCTCATCCCCATGCGCTGTTAATCTGTGTAGATTTAATTCACCAGATTAACAGCGACATCTTCTGTCTCTATTTAGGCGCAATATGACATGTGACATGCATAGATTTACTTTCGTTTGCCTTATATAATATAATATTTTAGCATGTGGGGTTGGCAAGTTGAGGACCTTAATACTGCGAGACCTAGGGTAGTAGCGCCATACCTTTGAAGCTTCTGAATTTATGAAGCTCAAGGCGTCCGCCTATAGGGCCGTTGAAAATTTAAGATCGCGCTTCATATGTCCAAAAATTGAATGAGCGTCTTGCATAAGAGCATTTTAATTAATTCATCCCGAGTCTCATCTACTGCCTACTTCTAAGTCGAACAAAAATAAATGTCAATCCTTATTTGTGCTGATGATTATTGATTTCAGTGATTCGATATAGAACATGATTCATGATGTGATTCACTCTAGCATGTTGTCGATGTGTCAAAAAGTCATGTCAAAATTTAAGTGCACCGCGTGGGTATTTTTCGTATCGATCAATTACGATCGATGGCGCCAAAATATGGTACGCCACGATTTGTCAAAATCATCGTTCATCCCATATTATTATGCTATGGGAGCATTCGCATGATTTCGATGGTTGCTTAGATCAATGACGGTTTGATCTCATCCGCACTTCTTGCGCAACGCTCCCGGAACCAAACGATCTTTTCACACCGGCTCTTTTCTTAATTTATTATCAGCAGTGCAAATATTTAATTATGAAATGCCGTTGCTTATTTTTGCCCACAGTATCGAATGTCTCTATGTAATAACATGAAAATCACACACTTTCCATTCGCCGTCGGTTGCACAACCACTATCGCAGTTTCCTTGTGCCCATCATTTTGTACGTCGTGATGATACTTTCGAAAAAAAAAATCGATCAAATGCATACATAAATCTGTATTTTCGTGCATTATGCTAATTCTGAGAGGGCGTAGGCAGATTTTTTAATGTGCAAACACGATGACTTATGATGCACTCTCGTCGATATCTATTTTTGCATTCGATAAAGCGAATTATCAACTCGTTGACATTTGACACCGCCGACAATGAGATGAAGAATACATTAAGGCATACATGGGGTCACTGAAGCATCGATGCATTAAAAAATATGAAGGTTAACTATGGATGTTAAGGTAGGCGTCGTCGTGGAAATGATATAACATTGTGTAGGTAGCGTTTGATATAATGGCAATGCTTACCTTTGCGATCAATTCATTCCACAATAAAGCTTTGTTTATGTTGTTTTTTTGTAAATTCGAGACCAATTGCCGAATTTATCTTTCGAAATGGAGTTTCGAATTCTTCCACCTCTGCATCATTTGATCGATATGCTAATTTATATCAAACGATTGCAATAGAACTCAACATCAACTGTGTCTTCCTTTGGTGCTCGCAATTCATTTCGAATTCAATATAATCCGTCTTTTAATTATTTTAGCATACCTATTAATCGAACGTAAGCTATTTCCATGGAAGATTTTTTATGAATGGAACATTTTAAAGAAGTGGTTTCTCGCTGTCTTCCATATAGAATAATGCTATTGAACACATTTTAGCTACGATTTCATACAAGAGAGATGAACTCCATTTCAATAATCAATACAGTGAAACCTTGGCTTACGAGTGTTCCTGGTTACGAGTTTTTCGGGTTACGAGCTAAGACTCGTCAAATTTTTTTCTCACTTTACGAGCAAAATTTCAGCAAAAGACAGACTGCCTGTTATGGGAATATGTGATATGTGCTGGATGATAGATCTTCCTCTGAAAGCCATGCTAATTATGAATCATGTTTCTGCCAATACCAAGAGAATTCAGGATAATATTTTGGGGGAGTTTAGTTTTATAAAAATTGTCTTCCTTCCACCTAACACAGATCTTACCCTGCAGCCCATGGATCGGCAAGCTATCTCTAACTTCCAAAAATTGTATACGAAAGGACTTTTCAAACGCTGTTTCGACGTCATCGATGGCGAATCAAACTCGTAACCCGAAGTTCCACTGTATTTGATTTTCAAAATCCAGGAAATTAGACTAAACCCGAATCGAAACGATCCATCGACCATTTGAATATTCGTATTACACTGGAATAGTCAAATAATCATCATTAAAATTTTAAAAAGGCCTCCAAATAACTACATAATAATTTTACGAATTTAATTTGGTAGCCTTGTTTTGCAATGCTCTCTATTTCAGCAATTACGATGTTTATGGATTAGCTATTGGTATCAAAATTTCAAGCGCAGTAGCTTGTAATCCATGATCATCAATACATCAATGTTCAATGTAGATAAACTTAAACTAAAAATTGATATTCACGGTGAGGCAAAGAGTGTAAAAAATTGAAAAATTGACGACCTTCACGAAGAGTTTCCTGACGTTTCTCGCAGTCTCTTGGTGATATTGTGTCGGAAAAACTTTTAACAGGAAGTAAAACAAGAGGAGAACCTTTTCCTTGTCCTTAGGAAAACAGGAGGGAGAAGCTTTTCTGGACTTTTCGTGATGGGGGATGAGACGTGGGTGTGTCACTACACATCAGAATCCAAAAAGAGCTGTAGAAGTCTATGACACTGGCATACAAAAACCAGCGCCCCGACTACAGAAATGTCTCGATCTCGATTGTGATTACGTTGCAAAATAGTTTAATATATTTGTGAAATATCCCGTGAAATTCAATTAAATACAAGCATTCTGGATGACGCTCGTACTATGTTTTCTTCCTAGAAAAAAATCTTATTCCAATCTTGCTATAGGACGTCTTTCACATATCCAGTACATTCTATATATGATCTAATAGGTTTAGATTTTGGATTTATAGATCCTCATCGAGTTGGCTTCTTGGCATATTATTGATTCAGATTTGTGTCGTGAAAAATCGGAGTTTCGACGACTTTTGAACATACGAAGAAAGTTAAAAACTTTTATTTTAACCCTATAAACACCACTTGCACAAATCTGTGCGTTTCATTATATTTTATACACACAATACGCTGGTTATAAGCGATCAAAACTTGTTAGATTTATGTACACACACTTTTTTTTTTATTTGCAAATCACTTTTAGTGCATTTTGTGGATGCAAATGTCAGCCTACCTGAAATAGCCATTTTTTTAAGATCCCATTTTTATTACCCATTATTGTAATTTCTTGACATCGAAATGACTTTCGCATGCACATTCATCATTCCCCAAGGTGCTCTAAGGTTATGCCGCAGAAGTTAGTGTTTACAATCTGTCTACGGTAAGCAAACAAAATAAAGTGGGATAATTTACAGTTAATGTCTCGAATCATATAATATGTATGCATTTACTGTTGTAAATGCATCTTTTGTTATTGAAAATTAATGTTCATTGACGTTAAAGTGTAAGTTTTCATAGAGAAACACCCTACTGTTACTGAAAACCATATTGTTGATTGATCGCTGTATTATTTTATCAGGGCTTCTTGATATTTTGTCCAAATTCTCTTATTCATTAGCGGTATTTATTGAGTTGATAGTAATAGAACAGATCATTTTACACTATTTTTTTCTTCCAAATACGCTCAATTTCATATGTATCCTAAAGCCAATCATATGATTATATATGAGCTCCATGTCTTCTGTTTTGATGCCAATTGGTAGTGAATGAGAAGGTAAAAGCATTTTATACGTTGGCTTCAATTGCGGATTTAGTAATTGATAATTCAAAGTTCGATAGAATTGCCTATATTTGACTGATTTGCCAAAATAATCTAAATATCATATTAAAATAATGATTGTTTTCCATTCATCCATAGTACCTTCTTATCTATAAGATTCTTATAGAATAATCTTATCCTTATCCAACCATATGTGGAAGACAATGAAAACCCATCACATAAAAATGTCCATCAATAGAAAAATCTTCCGTGGAAATCGCCTACGTCTGAAGCGGATATGGCACCTTAAGAAGACATACATCGAAGACGGAAATCGTTGTCAACGCGGTTGTTGGCAAGTAATGGAGAATGCTGCAGCGCATACCGGCAACATGATTGAGAAATGTGTCATCGAGGAAGTAGTCGAGAAAAGGCTTCGCTCGGATGGCGCCCTATAATCAGGGTCAATTTTGGAGTAATCGGGAAATGGCGTGAGTTCCTCCGGTGGCCTTGGTGTATTTGCACTAATTGATTTTTTATGCATTTAGTGTGGTGTGCGGGTCTACAAGGAGACAATAATTATAATGATCTCGTATGTGATAATGATGATGGTGATGATGAAAGAGCAGGCTGGGAGGAGTAGCGGTTGGAAGCGTGCTGTGGCATTCAGGTCTCTCGGCTTACGTAAGTCTCCCCTCCGGGCCGAGGCCTCCAGAGCCCCTCGCCGGACCCGCACATGCGCACACTCTAGGCCTCAAACTACCAGTGGCGTTGCAATATATCTTTTTAAATTTTCATTATCGTCCTTCATCAGAAAACTAGGATATTTATTCATTAGCACGTCCAAAGCTGGATATAAATTCGAAAGCATTAATATCGCTGATATTTACTTTTAATTCCAATGAACAATTTAAAAATAAGACATTAATACATATTCTATCCAGCATCTCAATAGACAGTATATTGAATAATTCGGACACCCAAATACAAATTGAAAAGGAACATTTGTGCTACCCTCGGAGATTCTCTAGCTGTTTGTCAATGCCAGAGATGGTTTAAACAATTTAAGAGTGAAAATTTTAATTAGAAAATAAGGTCCGAAGTGAGAGAAAGTCTAAAGTGGATGACGATATTCTGCGTGCTAAAATTGAATCAAACAAAAATATTTCATATCAAAACTGATTGATTTTAATTCTTCCGGAACTACATTTTTTTTTTGACTGAATTTAACTCTTTCATTTAAAAAACGACATTTCTGCCTGGAGAATCTATTATATTGATTAATATAATTGTGTTCGATTATTTTAAGCACGTCTGTGACAATGTCTCGGTTATAACGAGCTATGTCCCCCAGAGATTGAGCCTAGGGCCTTTTTTATTCAACTTTTTTGTAAATGATTGAGGATTCCTCAATTGAGAATGCTAATGCCCAAGAAGCTAACTTAGACTGCCTTGATGAATACTACTCAAACAATAAATTAGACCTCAATCCGAAAAATGCTTTGCTGTCACGTTTACCATATACATACAAACAATACATAACATATTTAAAAAAATACACACTAATGAAAAATAATGACTTGGTGTAATTCGTGACTCTAAGTTTATCTTTGATGTCCACATCAATAACGTAGTTACAAAAGCTCATTGGGACTCATAACGCGTAACTCTATCTTTTTTCAACGACCTAAGATTTAAAAAAATCTCTACTTTGTTTTATGTAAGAAGCAAGCTTGAATATGCATCTCAAATCTGGAATCCCAACTACCAAAAATATGTGGATCGTATTGAAAGATTTCAAATGAAACCTTAATGATGTGCTAAAGCAGTGGTTCCTAACCAAGGGGGAATTACCCCTGCAGGGGTTAAACAGGTGTTCTGTGGGGGTAATAATGCTGGTAAAATTCAGACATAATATACCTACTCAAAATGACAAACGGAACAATTGATTGTCCTGAGCTACTGAGTAGTATTGACTTCAATGTACCTTGGAGATCTAAGAGATTGTATCAATTAATTGTGAGTTTCTTGTGTAGAGCCATAATAAACCTTAATGATGTGCTAAAGGATCTTGAGTTGGATATTTTTTATTGTAATCTAATAAATGACAAACGTCAGTTAATAAATATTTTAGTTGCCAAATAAATAAATCAACAGAACAATAAATAAATAACGGCAATGGTTACAAATTTCTAATTTGAACTAAAACTTGTCTAAATTAATTCTACATATGAAATCCTGTAATTGGCTATGTAATATTTCCAATCTATTGCTAATTATATATGTAAAGCTGTTGGATTTCCATAAATAAGTAAGACATCACTTCTTGTATGATGTGTGCGATGTACATGGATACAGTACAAACGATTTTTATTTTCTTCCCTCTCTTTTAGAATCGGATATGGGGAAGCGTTTCACTTTTCGTGACATTCAGCGCAATTTGCCCTACAAAGGCTATTAAAATCGTAACTGTCGCTTGGGGAGATTTTTTTAGAGAGGTGTTACTTTGTTAATATATCAATTAAAATTTCAATAATAAATTCATCGGACGAATAACGATTTGAATTCTGAGATCGAATAAAATGCATGTAACGGCATCTTCTCAACCTTTTCCAGATAATGTAATATACAGTTAAATGTTGTTCAGGTACTTCACTTCGTTGGAATTTGTGTGCAAAAATGGGGGAGGAGTAGACCTGAGTAATTGCAGGGAGTGATTGTGTTTTTTGTATTGGGAGTTGAATCTCTAGTTCGCCCACCGTACTGCAAATTGGGGTGCAGCTCTCACTCGAAATTCCACCATAAGGACTCCAACAAAAGGGTTCCATTTCACATCTTAAATTGGCTCTTCGTTTCAAGATCCACTCGCAGTATGTTGCATAAGACAGCGGCGATGAAAAATTATGGCATTGTGAAAGTAATTTTTGTATTTTAAATATTGATTTAGTCGAGGCGTGCGCCGCCACTGTATATCAAGTTGAACAACATGGCGGCCGCCTGTTTGTGCTTCAGTAACGGCAGTCACAATCTGCGCTGTTGGACGCCCGGCTGCGTCCACACTGCGTCCGAACTATTTTAACCGGTACCCAAAGTGCGCGTGAACTGTGCGAACAGTGCAAGGGAACCTCGACAAACCCATCGGTAAACACCCGCCGAGCTATGCAAAGTGACAAACAGGTGCTTAACACCGACAGTGACCCGACATATTTACCAACTAACCGACTGGTTAAATCAAATAGTTGCGACAGTGCCTCAAAAGTAACATCGACGCGCTAAACCGGCGACCACGAAACCCGATCTCCATACAATGCCTTTTTTTTTATTCGCTCCCCCAATTGCGTCACGCAACTCATATCAACGTCCCACCGCGGTCAGTGTGAATCTCGTCCTTTTTTTGAACGCCCAAACGAAGAATGTCGCGGGTTAAATTGCGCCGGTTGCACTCGAAACGGAAGTACGCCAAATTGCACGTCGTTACGATTGCACACTTTTGTATGATCGGGGATCCTGTTCGTGACATGTTTCGGTCCAGCGAATGCCCATCAAAACATCCACGATTGTAAATCTGCATTCGAAGATGTGAGAAACGACGGAGATGACTCACTGATTGAATGTTGGTCAAACATCGACAAAACCATTGAATCTCGCATTTCAGCTCGATGACTGAAATGTGCAAATGTTTGACTTTCGAATTCATTCATCATCGATCGTTGTACATGCACTCTCATGATTTAACACTTGGACTCATGACTTGGCGATCTGAAAATCGACTGAAAGCCATTGAGCACGCAGAAAGTTGCGATAACTCAATCAGGCGATTTAGAAAACATCCACGTGTATCCATCATCATAAAAAGATGTTCATGCTGAAACGTCAGCTACCAATTACCGCAATCTCGCCATGATTGACGTCTATGAATGAATTACAATCGAATTAAATTGTGCGTTTGAACGACACCAAAAAAATTCCTGTATTTTTTGTGGTGAAATTTAAACAACCACAATAAATCAATCATGCTGGAATCGTATGGGATTCGATCTGGATTGCGTACCTGCGTATGTATAAATTAGGATAGATTTACATCGAAATAAATCTAGATCGAGAAGATCGATCGATGTAATATTAACACATTAAGGGCGGGGACATTCGCGCGTGACTGTCGCTTAACGCGGACAATCGTTCAAAGTTGCGCGTAAAAAACGTATATTTACATTAAATGCCATTATTTTTGACGTATTTTATAACATGCAAATTCGTAATTTTTTGAATTGAAGTGTGATCACTATCATCAGAAAATAATGCTACACATTTCTATGGAGCAATTTTTTAATAATCTCCTGAATGAATCGGTATGATGAACATTTTTCCATAGTTTAAACTTGTTCAAAGGTTTTACCAACATCGATTCGATTGTCGAACAGCGTAATTGATAGACAATAAATGGATCATGGTTATATGTTTATGGCCGTAATGGAATTTTTATTCGAAGCCTTTGGCTATCATACTATGGGTTCATAGCGTCTCTGTTGATGCAAATGATTTTTACATGTTTCCATGTGATAAATCATGTCCCGCTTCATGATCATGACAAGCAGTCGCAGCAATGTCCACGCGTATGTTCGATGGCAATCAAACGAGCGAAGAATGGACTTCGGGCCTGAAAGCAAATGGCAAAATTTCGTGAAAGTCGTGTTCGAATTCGGAGTTTTTTCTCACACACCACACCTTTGGCCGCGGAGCAATGGAACACGAAGGCGTTGCAAAAAACAATTTTCTTTCTAATTTGACTTCCGTAAACACGGCATCTTCGGCAGGTGCACGATTCGGCCTTCTCCGATGAATCATTGCGATTTTTTTCGGTCCATTTTCTCCATGACGAATGTGGGTTTTCGTCCATGCGGCGGTAAGATTCTGACAGATGTCGAGAGGTGTGTTACGAGAAGGAAATGCAACGTGTCCGGCCAGCCTCAGGTATGCAAGGAATTTGCTTGACACACTTAGCAGCAGGACTGCTCAAGAGTCGGACGTCGGAGTCTTCGGCAGCATCACCGGCTCCCAAACGAGTTTTCTTTCTGTTTTAATTATACACGCAGACCGCACGAAATGTGCTATCAGCTAATGGTAAATACATGCTCCTTTATTTCGAATCGCTATGAGCGAAGTTCGTGACAATCTTCAATTGGACATCCATCAATTCATCAATATTGACCATTCCTTAACACATTATGTGCGGGAAGCATATTTGTATGAATTTGTGGACCATATATTATGAAGCAGAAGAATGCAAAAATTATGCACATCGTTGAAATTAATCCTATTCAAGAAGATTGTCAACAAAGTAAAAAAACCGCATCTATTAGCTAACAAGATGCTAATAAAACAAAAAACATGCTTTTTTGATTATAAATCGAATACATGTAACACAACCATCATAAACCATGTACTTGGTGCTGAGTGCCCCGTACGTAATGTGTTAATATATTGCCTTTATATACATTAAAAGTAGGGGTCCCAATCGAATATTTGACATTCAAATATATTTGCCTTTTTTCACTATTCGAAAATTTTAATATTTATAAAATTAATCGGATATTATTCAAGTTTTTGGTTAAGTAATTTAGAAAATTCAAACAAATATAACTTATTTGAAATTTTTATTTTCAAACTAATTGAATTCGAGCCACGGAATAGGACACGTCCCTAGACAAAGAAATCTAGTGATGTCAAGACTGGAAACGTGCGAGCCACGTCATAGGGTACGAACCCAAGTAAAGAAATCCAGTGGTGTCAGGTCTGGAGATCGTGCGAGCCCCGCACTAGGGCACGTCTCTAGATAAAGAAATCCAGTGGTTTCAGGAGACCGTGTTACATTGAAAGCTCGGAAGTAATTTTCTTTATACTAATTGCATAAAATAATGATTTATTTAGATCAAAAATACATTTCAAAATACAAAAACAGTTATTTTATGGCGATTTAAAGGTGAATTTTAGGTATTTTTTTTTAAATATTAAAAAAAAACTCTATTTTGACAACTCTGACAATGTGTGAAACCTAGCAAAAGACCCTCTAACCCCCTAAAAAATTATATCAGTCCATGAGCCAAACACTCTTTATTTTTTGACCAATTTCATATTAGTTTTTCAAATATTTGGGACCCCTATTTAAAAGGTTTTGAATCTGAATCCTTCGAAGATACGCTGTCAATCGTAACACACCACTCAATAAGTTCGTGGGATTTTTTTTTAACGGAATTGCGAAAAAACGACCCCAAATGGAGAAGAAAAACGAATCGCAATCGTGGATAACTATGATCACAATCCAGTTTATTTAAATACATTTAAATATTTGGGCAACATCTATGAATGCATATGTAACATTTCTGAAATGGAAATGCTATGTTTCAAAACACTTTTGCAAACATAAATTCCGCATAATATGTGTTAATAGCAAAATTGATCGTAAATTATGCCCAGATCGACTCTTCGATGACTCGAACATTGTTTATATAAATATTTGTTGAGCAGCATTAAAAACGAGGGCAACAAATACCACAGACCAATAATTAAAAATCGAAAGCTGACTTCAAAGTCTAGATTTGTAGATCATCAGGTGGTTTTTCATTGCCTTCCACACAATTAAATTTTAGATAATGTAAGCTCTATTCAACACCAGACAATCACAATCAGTCCTGTGCGACTATATCAAACGCCTCAGTATTAAGGTTTTCAGATCCAGGATATCTGGGTAAATCTGGATTGAAAAGATCGGTCGGAAATATAAATATTTCTAAAAGAGTCTAAAATCTAGAATTAGAGACTTTAATTATGTAAATATTAAAATAGTTCATTTATAGAGTACGAAACACTCAAACCTCTTTTTGTGCGATTTTGAAGTTATGCGGTTTTTTTAATTTCATTTTGACTTTTTAAATATAAAAAAAATTAAACTGTGACAAAATAAGGCCAAAATATGATTTTGTAAATTTTTGTGAGTTAGGGATTGTTGGAAAGAGAAAATCGCAACGAAAATTAGAAAATACAGTGATGATAGTAATTAAAATAATTAGTATTTTTTAGTGGACGACAGATGTCAGACATCCTTAAAATTTTACCAATGATGCAAGACGTCCTTTAAATGTTACCAAAAATGTTATTTTCGTATTGCCTTATTGTTTTCCTGTTTTCATTTATTAACTTTTTTTATGCGATTTTGAATATATTTTATATAGCTGTTTTAAAGTTATGCGGTTTTTAAAATCCACGGAACGCATCTTCACTTTTTCTATGTAAGACAGCTTTTTTTGTGCGATCTACCGCACAAAAAAAGGTTTAAGTGTATGTTCTTTTGAATCTAACTTTGATACGTTTAATTGTAGGAGTGTTCCCACAGAAACAAACAGCCATGGTTGATGATACTTATATTTCACCATTGTTTTACCACTGACTGTTCAACTATCTTTTATTGATTCCCAGAGCTATTGATTTTAGATTTATCTGACAAATGTCGTATTTATATAATACAAAACCCAATTTTTCCCGACACGATAAGAGATAAATACAATTTGAATTAAATTGTGTAACTAAAATTGAATAACTCATTGGAGTGAATAAAATAAAAGCGCATTAAGTTTTGCAATGATTTCTATTTTTTATTGGAAAGATTTTCTCAGGATAAGATATAGATCATTTCAACATCTCTAATTCATATTATTAAATCAAGCCTAATTTAGTTTAAATAATTTATTAGCCAAAAATGGCCTATTTGAGCCGATAGCTCCCGAAGGCTGATGAATGAACTTAAACCGCGAGAGTCGAATTTGGACACCGTTTTAATGAATTTGAAGCGAATTTCGACAAAAACACATTCTTCCATAATTATCCTGTCTATTATTATGGCTTTTTGCTGCCTTTTAATTTATGTCTTAGGCTATCGGCACCAAACATTTAAAAACCAGTTCAAATTTGACGAAAAACGTCGAACACGCGATCCGTTTCACTGAAAAGCCTCATCAAGATAATTTTTTTCTTGCGCCCAGCGGCCTCTTAGATTACGAAAAATGGTTGCGATATTTCTTCCAGGAACTGGTTCATCAAATTCGATCATCTCGCTCCATCATTTATCTTCCGAATCTACGAGATTGCCTCCTGGCAAGAGTGGCCGACGACCAGAATACTGTTTGTCCAACCGAAACTGTACATCGAATTGTGCTAAACATTTCAATGATATTACCGTAGCAGATTGAGTAACGAGATTTACAGTTAATTCAGTTAACCCTTGAACCGGTCCCTCGAGTGCGACTCTTATTTAAATATTACGAAATGATTGATTAAGATGCCATTCATCGACTCTAATGGATATTCGTCGATCGAGAATAACGCTAAAAATTCTACGCATCATCGATCCGAACGCCTCCGATGATCGTTCGATCTTTCCGAATCGACCCAATATAAAAATGATAAAACTCTCGGACTATGTCAAAAAATACAAAAAGCACGTGCTTATAAAAACGAGGCGATTATTATTTGGTCGTTTGCCTTGAGATATCACGATTGGACGTGATGACTCTATAATACCGTGTCACATCTTATAACCGTACATGTAAGCTGTGAATTCTTACAATTAATTTTTTTCGCCTTAAAATCGTGATAAACAACAACATTTTTTAATGTTTTCGTGCTTTTAATGTGTGATTGCTAAATAAAAAACGACGTGGTTGATGACTTGATGTGACGCTGCAGCTACGGAGATCCGTAATAAATTGAATTTGAACGAATTCCACTACTCGCAATCAATAACCAATTCCCATCGTTTATACATGCAAAAGTTACAAATCTGACTTAATCAAGTACTCGTAATTATCTAAAATTTCCGGATGTATTCGATGACATTTACTTCCTTCTCATTCATGATAATATCTGTTGAACTCTCATAATAAACGTGCTTATAAAATAGGCCAATTTTTAGGAATTTATATTTGGATATGGACACCATAACGAAAAACAAATTGTATGATATTTATCATGTTTAGCACATTGGCGAAATAGTTTTTATGCAATAAAACGATGCATTGTCAGGTATCGGATCTGAAGAACAGACGCTGAAAGGTGGAAGATGGTGACTAAATGAATAAGAGATAAAACAGCTGCTCTTTTAGATATTTATTTGCAATTCCAGCGAAAGTGGCTCCAACTGCGAGACTCCAATGAGGCTAACAACGGAGCCATTCTTTCATTCTCGAAGGTCTTGAATTTAACCCTCTGAGCTGTGTGCTAATTTTAAATCATCATAAACTTAGATGCTATATTTGTATATCCGCCACTTATCATCCGTATAAATCCATTTATTTGTCAGGACCGCGCAGCAAGTATGAAGCTTGTACTCAAATAAATAAACACTCTTGACAGCGCACAATATTCGGTCATTACTTTGTGCAAACATAAACAATATACTTGAAATCGATTCATTATATCATTCACATATCATTATTAGTCATTATACAATCGTACGATGTACGCAAGATACTCTCTCCTTCTCTGTCTCACATTCATAATCTCCGATCTGCAAGATACTCTCTCCGTTCCTGTTTTTCTCCAAACTCAACGTGCAAGACACTTTCCGTCTATCTATCTCTCATTCTGAATTATTGGAATTCCGACACAACTCTATATCTTACCTCTTTAAGGCGTTAATTTTTAAAAAATCACCCACAGAGTGTTTTGAAAGTGACTGAATTAATGGATAACGATTAAGCCGTAGTCATACATCTTACAATATGAAAGCAGTTGTGTTCACATGTATTTTTTAATATAATTTAGGATTATATAAGTTTGAGTGCAGGGTCAAATAACTAAATCATTCGATGTTGTTGATTGTGGTACGCGCTGACAAGAATTAATATAATATAGTCTGAGATAAATAACATCTCTCTATGAAGTCACTGAAATGCAGTGAAGGATAAAAGATTTAATCAATAGCTTTGACAGCAGAAAGACGTGTTCTTCCCGTTGGCAATGCATGTAGTCTCGCAGTTGAGATCTCTCTCTGAGTAAAAAATGTAAGAAGGTTTTTTTTCTGAATCACTAGAATTCAAACACAACTCTGTGTCTTGCTTCTTTAAGAGATTAATCTTAATCCTTCTGTGAATAAAAGGTTTAATTTCCTTTCGTCAATGAAATAGGTAAACAAACTATTATATAAAATATAAAATATAAAGTTGATCTGGTTTTTACAGACATTTGGTTCGAAAATATGTCCTGTAGCACAGGTAAACATAAATAATACACTTGAAATCGATTCATTTGGGTTATTATTAGTCGATAAATTTGGGTTAACGATCTATACAATAGAACGATGTACGCAAGACACTCTCTCCGTCTGATGCTCTTTCTAAATCACTGGAATTCGATCGCAAATACGCGACTGAACTCCTCAAAAGGTTAAAATTCTTCTTCCACAAGACTTCTGCACTAACCAGAAAGAATAACCACAACTTTAATTCTTCCATATTTTGACAACTCCACGCCAATTGCGTCAATTTTATACCACGCTACACAGTGCCTCTTTTAATATTTTTTACTTATTTTGGAAATCTTGATTGAAAAAATACATATCAAGTGTTTTCACGAAAACACAGACAACTCAAGATGTTTTTACTTACATTATTTTATGTGGATTCTATAGCCCTAACGAAAAGCCCCGGCCAGCTTTTTACCATTTTCGTCTATCCTGAGCTCCCTCCTTTTAATTTCCCAGGCCCAGACTTGCGCTGTGTTTTTCTAACTGATCGGCTTAGCATAGACATAGTTCTTCCGACGTATCTACTGCCATTTGATCCCTAGTCTAATATAGCTCAAAGAACTCTATTAAGCGAAATTCGTGCCATATGGACTGCTCAGCGAAGATGGCGGGTTCGGACGAAGCTTGTAATCAACGCTTTGCCGTGCATGTCCATGACCTCTCGAACGCCCCGCGTTAGGTGATAAATAACGCTATGCGTTACCCGAAAGGAATGTATTAACATATTAATACATTTTTGTTTTAACTCATATGACGATGAGTTATTGATTAGCCCCAAGCTTAAATCCATATTTTTTTAAATTAAAAAAAAAGACGGTTAACTTCTAGTTTTAATTTTTTATTCATTTTATTAATGTATTCCGGATATTGTCAATATTTATATTCGGAATATGATTGTAAATGGGAGTGATTGTTGTATCTTGGGACAGATGGTGATGACGATGGAGTATATTTTGGTATTGGGGGCGGTTGTGGGGGTGAAACGCAGCACAATGTTGGAGGCGACGATGACGATGAAGCATACCATGCTGGGGGCGGTGGTGGGGGCGGAGCACAACGGGGTAATGGGGGTGGCGTTGGAGGTTGAGGCGATGACGGGGCACAACAAGATGTTGAGAATGTTGACGGCGATGATAGAGACCAGCATTTGGGTGGCGGCGGCAACGGTGGGGAGGCACAGCAGGCGGGCAATTGGGGTGCACAAGATGATCCTCCATGTGTAACACATGCGGAGTGACAATTCTGCAAATTTATAAATATTACAACCCAAATAAAAATAACTAAACATATATGACAACGACAACAACGTTTGTATTTGAAGAACAAAAATCGCAGCGAGGACAAACACTCTGTTGATGAACGACATCTCAGATGATATTTTATGTGAAATTGAACTAGTTATTGTAAAAAATTATGTTTTTTATTGAAATTCTGTTATCATAATTTGTGCTGGTATTGCAATTTCAATCAAATAATCGTCACAAATACGTGACTTACCATTGACGAGTGCATCCACATGTACTTCATCCCTGATACGTACATCATAAACATATGTTCTTCCATGCTGGATCTATAATATAAAAATACACATGCCATTATATCGTTATGTAGATAAATATATTTTAAAATAACCCAAATTCCTAGAAATCTCAGTCAACCTAATATGAACCCGATATGCTGCAAGCATTTCATCCGAGCAGATATTTCTCCACTTTTTCCTGTCGGTTCTTTTGATACAAGCAGAAAAACGGATTGAGATGTTGGACGCGAACTTTTTTTTATGCGCTTAAATAATATATTTTTGCCTAAATAGAACGTTAGACGCTGAATGGGAATGTAGCGTTATATGACTTGTTCATAATCGTTCCATCATCCGAATATACAAAATGAGTAACTTGACCTGAGGATGTCCTGAATAGACAAAAAGTGTCTCTTTAATAACTTGCATGGCATGCATGATGTTCTAAATACATAGCATTACTAGAATTATTGTAAACATTGAGGTGTGGTGAAGGAAAATGATCTCAGAATACATAGCAAATGAGTCACTACCCGTTCCGACAATGGACGATTTGATCATCTTTAAAAGGAATATATTAATATCGGCTAAAAAATGTACTTTTAATACAATCAATATTAATTATTTGCATATTTGTAGTATATAAAATGTATTTAAATTGTGCAATAATATCGGATAACATGTTTACAAGTTCGTGGAATGCAATATATACACGTCAATCGTGACTTTAACACTCGGTTTACGGCACCCGTCGATTTGGCGTACTTGAATTTCGTGACCAATATTACAAAAACCCTATTTAATCGAACTATATTCATACAAAACTGATTTTGAAATTTCTGCATCTGAAAGTGAAGAGATTGAGGAATCTTAGTATAGTGAAAAAAAATCCGAAATGTTTATCATTTCCGAATAGGGGTGCATTTTTGTTAAAATTAAATAATCTATAAAAAATATATGCAGAATATTACAGGGGTGGATGTTTAGTTCACGGATTCTATCCTATCTTCCTACAATAAAATGTAGCTAAACTTGTATAGTCACGGAAGAGTAAATTGGTTTAAACGTCACGCAAAATGAAACCCTAGCTGGCAGTTGATCGCACACGCTACGTACGACATTAAAGACACGCTATACGCATGCGCTATGTGGCTTCTGTTGTGTGTGTGTGTCTATACGCAACACAAAACAACAACTACATCAGTAGCCAGGCTATTTTATTATATATTACACAACAATGAGTTGCATAAAATTAACTTCTACCGCGTGAATCTTGCGTATTGTATTTTAAGCTACGTGTTATTCTCTACCCGTCAATTCGGCGGGTATTAAAATCGTTAAACTTAGTGTTAAAAACGCGTTTAAATTAGCCATCGATAAAAGTGATTCTTAGAGTGTTTGAAGTGTCTTCGCATATCGAGTGTCAAACATCTCACGCGTAATATTTTTGTCGCAGGTTCCAAATGGAAATTATGTGAACAAACAGTGCAGTTCAAAGCGCGCGTAAAAAAAAAACCGGTAAACCGCTAAAAATCTGCAATGTTCAGATCCAGAATCGACTGTCAGTGTTGAGTGCCGAGTGAATCCAGTTGACCAAGAAGTCGAACAAGTGCAATCAAGATGATGTACAGACCCAACTTCTACGAGAGCACTTGTCTGAGATGTGCAGAGGTGGTCTACCAGGTGGACAGGGTTGGTCCGCTCAAAGACTTCTCGTTCTTCCACAGCGGATGCTTCAAGTGCGCTGTCTGCGGGACCAAATTGACCCTGAAGGTAATATCATCATTTTTTATGACCCAACGTGCTTCGCAAGATACATTTCAGCTTTGTCGGTCACGACAATCCTTTCGGCTAAATTTCATTCTTTGTCTCGTATGACGACATGCTTTTAATAACACCGAAAAGCACTATACATTTTTTCCCGTGTCCGATATGAATCTATGTGTAAATTGATGCTTCTAGGCACCAAAACAATGCTGCAAATTTCACACCCAGGAGGTTCTAAATATTTACATCGTTACATTTTGCAAATCTGCTGGTTAGACAAAATGCAATATGTCATCTGCGTTAATTTTGAAATCTTGACACATTCATTGCCGGACGTGGACGATCTCCAGATTTTTCTATGAAAATCAATTTTCATATGATTTCAATGTCTTATATCACACATAATGAAGTTAGTATAACATTTTTCGAATGTGTTTTTTAGATAAAAGAGGAACTATATATATTTTGAAAATTATCTTTCATACTAGTAAATATTCTAAAGCATAATTTTTTTAAGACGTGCTATGGTTCCTATTCCATTCTTCCAACTCTTCATTGATCGTTCAATGCGTCCAGAAATGTCTTAAAAACTATCTTCGATGATATTTTGAATATCATTTTCATGCTTCTCTAATCAACACAAAATATAGTTATTAAATAGAAGCAAATTTCAAACATGTTAATCTGCAATCAAAAATATTTTCGTATGGTTATTTATGCATATTAGCCATAAAACATAAACATGCATTAAACATCAGGATGCCTCTTCATATTCCATTGCGAGATCCATATCCATATATTCATTTCCTCCTTGATATTATAGGTCATGTAATCTTTAAGTTTTATTTATGAGCACTCAACCAGCGAGTCACCCAAATGAACTTAACAAGGACTTCCTATTGGGGAATTCAGATACCTTTAAAGACTGGAGGATAGTAAAACACTGTCTGAAATTTCCATATTGATGTTATTAAAATAGACTTTTCGTAGTATACTAGTATACGTTTAAATGCAGCCCCTGAACCGCACCCCGCCTCGGCGCTTATGCCTCCAAACGGACAGCCTCCTTGGGTTCATTCACCATCGGTTCGTAGAAAAAGTCCACATAGGATGGGCTGAAGAAAACACGACTCCTAGATTTAGATCATACGATGGCAGGGAAATCCCGATAGGGGCGGATGCTTCAGGTTATGTTTGGGCTTTCAACAACTTTGGAGTGTTCATGCCGAAATCCGTTTATGGATGAAGACCATGTTCTTTGGACATATTCGGATATGGCGTCCGATCGCGAGGCGCTCCTTCAACGTGTCAGTGGTCCGAAATTCGGACCGGTTGGTTCGGACTCTTTTTCTGGACCGCGAGCAAGATTCAAAACTCTTCCTTACCCTAAACAATATATATTTATAAAATTATATTTCATTTTAAACAGTATTTATTTAAATATTTACCCTAACGTAAGAATTTTAAGCGTTAAAATAGAATCTAGCTCCCCCCGGCGCTATGGTTACAAGATTGGAGAGCCGACAGAAGATAAGCTCTTCCTACGGCCAAGACGATCGGTCGGATCCTAAGGCTTAACTGGAAACTTTTTGAAGACTCGCTCAGAACTTATTTACGACTCAATCTAAACTAACTGTAACTGAGAATTAAATTGATTCACTGCGCCTCTTTTATGCCCGACCTATCTTAATATTTTCTCAATTGTTCTCGAAGCTTTCCGTTCGTTCTGATATTGCTCTTATTGCCTTCTCCAACCTTTGTTTGACTCCGCCAACCTTGGTTTGGCACACGTTTCGCGCTTTCACGAATATCTATATTATGTTTTTGGTAATTAAGGCACGAGCATCATTCTTATTGCTCTGAGAATTTTTGTTTATAACCTTGACACCTCACGGACTGTTATGATATGGCATCATTATCCGATTTTCATCACTAGTATGCAAAATTTTAACAAGAATATCAGAAAACTGACAGCCTTACAGAACCCTTGCTTGGACTGCTTGGAGATCCCCATCCTTTAATTTTTCAGGTTTTGTATATAACACTTTTGAGTTAATTCTCGAGCTAATTCATCAAATCCATTGATATTGCTTTTGTTGATTAGTAGACAACTTAATTAATATAATAATGTCGATCTCTTTACGTTGTTTGTCGGCACGTTTCACGCTTCGCTTCTGCATTCATTGCCTCTGATTTCAAAGATGGAAAAGCCTTGTGCGACTTTGTTAATTGGCGGAATCCATTCGAGCATCAATCCAACGGTGCTGCAGCCAGCTAAAGAGGATACACTCAATGCTGCCATTTGAAGAATGATCAGCGAGCCCGGGAGATAATTGTTACCGGCCAATGAAAAGCTATTAGAGTCCATCAAGATCATCATCATCGCGGCAGATTTCATTGAGAAGTGCAGCTGATGCGTTTGAAGCATGTGTTTGGCCCGATGACCTTAAAACTTACTTCGTTGTATGCAAATACCACGAGTCCGGTCCGAGTGGGCTGCTAATTATTCCACGAATCTGCTCATTCCGACGACGGAACATGTCAAGACGATCGTGGTCAACAGCTCCAGATCCGATATCCTTATTTACGTGACGCGTTTGATAATCGATGACTTTCTCCACGCATTGCTAATGGTAACATCAATATTTATCAGGCCCGTCGTTCGAATTCTTCGGCAGTTGAGCGTTTTCATTTTTCAGCACTTTCCAATCGCAAATGATCTATGCAGATTCGCAATGACGGCAGATTGCGTGCCGTCTCTTTAAGAAAGGAAACCGATGAAAAAAATGTAGAAATGCTAATATAAAACGGCGCATAAGATTTATCCCCATCCGATTACCTATTCAGACTCGATCGTAAGCCATGATTAAATATTTATTGCAGACTTACTACAACAATCAGCACCGCCAAGAAGACAAAGAAGTATATTGCTGCAGTCACGTACCTCGCATAGGCCCCGGTCATCTCGACAACTCTTCAGTTGGCATAAGAAGCGCCCTCAATGTCCCTCGAAGTGCGAACTTCGTCAACGAGCAGATTCGAGGACACACCAGAGGATCCTTCGAAGCCGATGGTGAGTACACAACTTCTTCATTTCCTAGTCGTACATTTGCAATCCGGAATGAAAGTTGAAAATTTGTCTCGGATTATAATTTGCGCTGAACCGCGACGTCTAGGTGCTTTCTTGTCAACGTATCGAAATCTTCCCATGCTTTTTCCATCTGCAACAATTTCTGCATACAATGCATCTTCTCACGTTTTTAGCATTTTTAGTGGCGATTTAAAGTGTTGCAATTTCACAAACAGACTTTCACAAAATTCGCGACTAATTTCGACAAGAAAAAATTAAATTGGCATTGAAATTCGGATCGCAACATTAGCACCAAATCTTTCCCCTCGTTTTCAATACAATAGCTGCAGCGTTTTATCACATCATCTTTCGATGTAAAAAATAACAAATTTGTACTAATTATTGATAAATCACACGAACTGACAATAGATTTGCTAGTAATGAAATTGTTTATTTAACATATATCTTATAAATCATACAATATGCTTAAGATCAGGATCATGAAGACTTCAAATCGTTATTTTTTCAACTCCAAGCCAAGGTTTTTATTTGTATTAAAAACATATTTTCTACAATCGCTTCTTCCACTATTTCTATTTGGTAGCCAGGCAACCTGCTGCTGAAAATGTACACTCAGCCTCCATACTTGTTGGAGGTATCATCATCAGATATTTAAATGCTAGTTCGCATTGATGACCACGTGAGCCCCCATTTTTCGTATAATACCATCAATGTGACTGATAAAAATCCTTTCTGCCCGAGACACGGACTAAAACTCGTAAAATTCCCGATTTACCGATAAATAATTTATTTCCGTCGCTGCAGATGAATACTTATATACTATAATACTTCGATGTGATTCTTAATTATATTACCAAGGAATGCAAAAAATTTGAACCCCGTATCTATTATATTTCATATCGATTTTCCCATTATTAGAGTCGATGTGTAGTAAATACATCACCGGTAGGGAAATGTTAATATAACAATTTGAAAAACATATATGTACTGTATATATGTATACATAGATTATATAAGCTCGCCAATTGGTAGTTACGCCACTGTTTCCAAATGTCCAGATTTCGGCGGGAATGTCTCGATTTAGTAGCCTTCAACGTGCTGGGGAGGTGTACGATTTCTATTAGATAAAAATTTCAATCCCGAATTTTTCGGGATTACGTTTACTAATCCCGGGATTCATGAGCACCTAAAACTGCCCGAGATCCCAGGATTGGATTCCCTACTCCTGACCTCCTTCTGATATGCCCTGCCTACTTAATTTGCAAAAATAACATATTTTACCAATGTTAAAAACCATTATGACATATATATTTAAAAAATGACCCAGGCATGTCCTTATTTTCTCATGGCCACTCGCTGTATCAAATCACTAATGAAATCTCTCTTCGATCGAACACGGTTTTAAAGAGTTAATTTTCAACGTTTATTTGCTAAATCGTTTTTTGTAAAATAAATGTAGATCTGCATTATTTTAAATGATCATGTGTTGAATTCGAGGCTTAAAAAAGAGAATTGGGTATACCTTTTTATTTAGGAATATGGACCCAGATGATCCTCTTTGCTTAGAATGAGTTATCGAATATGCTTGTAAAAAATAAAAGGTTTTTAAAATCATGGGTAGCAAGTCAGTTACATGATCGGTTCATTCTGGTGTACTCCGTGTCTTCGTTTTGTTCTTGGCGTATATTATAGTTTCACTGCTCTCTTTGCCGATGCTGGTACTGTTACTTTCGTTCCACTTCCGCATTCAAAGATTACATCTTACGCCTGAGATATGTTTCCATGCTAAAATTTTCTGAGCATCTGTAATTATGTATGATGCATAAATTCCTGATGTGGCATTGCTTCAAATTTATATTTTTCATGTGTTCCTTATCAGACCCAATCCAAGTATTATATTATTTTTTCATGGTGGTAGATCAAGATAAGTCGGAATAGCTTTCGTCATGAAATTGCGGAAGAATTCGTGAAATCTCCGCAACACATTGATGGATCGTTGATGAATTTCCGTCGATGCTCGTGGCTTACCAGCGCAGGAAGAACGCTAATGTCCAGGATAGTCTGCATAAAATTTGTCGCAATTTGCATAAGAGCTTCCAGTGTTGGGAAATCTGGACGGATTCGACAGCCAAGCTTGGCTATAATAGGAAATTAGGAAACAATGACACCCGAGGAAATGTCGACACCATTGCTCGGGATTGTGGGCGATATTCCCACGCCTTTTTAAATACCGTGGCGCCTAACAATGACATCTTGAGATGCAGTCGTGCTGAAGCCGAGGCTTGCGGCCATGGATGAGTGATGTGCGAGCTGGTCCGAGCGATTCTTCTAAAAATTCCTAACTAATTCGTGCTAAATGGTGCTAAAGGCACTTTAAATTATTGTTGCTTAGTTTCATGCGAAAATTCAATATAAAAAAATCTCACATCAATACAAACATGGCCATGGTGACTTATCTATTGGTATATTGCTAAGAGGACTCCAGGATGTGGACCAAATAACTCATTATGAAAACAAATCATACAAAATTTAAGAACGAACGTTGATGCCAATAAGAGCTATTGATAGAATTTCAATTGCATGCTTTTAATCGTTTGTAAAACAGCGTTAAATCAAACCCGCGCAAACGCGTTAATCGAGGGATCAATTCATGAATTGTGATATTATCATATTAACGAATGTAAATCATTCATTCATATGCGGCCTTAACCGACTTAATTAATCGTCTAAGAATTGAATGATTGTAAACCAGAAAGTCAGGGTAAACTTGATCCGTGACAATCAATCGGAAAAATATTTTACGCCTCTTTTAAACACATCGAGCAGATCGGCATGATTATAAAAAATAGGAACACGGACGCACGGACAGATTGTTTACATCCGATAGCGAAAATATCCCGTTGATGAGGAATCCCGCAAATGCTGCGAACGAATTCGAATGACCCGGAGACGGAGAATATCTTGCGTCTCATCATACACTCGTACATCATACGATTGATGACCCAAATTTATCGATTTCAAGCTTCAACAAGAAAGACTCTGCAGACTGCATATTGATTTTGGAGAGAAACAGAGACGAAAAGAGTATCTTGCAAATCGATGATTCTGAATAGGAGACAGAGACGGAGAAAGTATCTTGCGTACATCGTACGATTGTATAGATCGTCAACCCAAATTTATCGACTAATAATGATATGTGAATGATATAATAAATCGATTTCAAGTGTTTATGCAAAGAAACGACCCAATGTTGTATGCTATCGACAATGTTCATGTATTCATGTACAAGCTTCATACACGCTGCGCGACCCTGAGAGAAAGGCTGATTTATATGGTCGATAAGCGGTGCACATACGAATATAGCATCTACGTTTAGGTAATTTTAAAATCAACTCACTAATCACAGGGTTGAGCAGCTTTCGTTGAAAAACAAATAAATGTTACTCAAGACAAAAATGTTGATTTTACTGAAAAGGTCCTTCTGAAACGCACGAATATTAGCTTATCTTTGACAGAAAAGCCAGTTTGAAGATATATGAGGTACACAATGTGTATATATCTTAGAAAATACATTCAAAATTGGAATGCTTTCATTAAAACAAGATTTTTCGTGGTTAAAAGAAACATTGCCTTCTAAATACGTGCTTAACCTTTCTTTTACTATGGTGTATTTACTACACTGAGTTGAGGACGTACGCTTTCGCTTTCGTGAATTCTAAAATAAGAAGGCTTTCTATTTATAAAAACCGCCTATCATCATCATCAAAACAATAAAACTCAATTTGAACAAATATTATCATCATCATCAAAGTGCAACCACACACCACAGTTCACTGCAGGACTAGGGACTGTTCAATATCCATTCATATGAAAGGGTTGCATCTGTAGCGTGGGCGATTTGTCATCTCCGCGTAATAGAGCTGTTAACAGCGACATCTTCCATCTCTCTTCAGGTGCAATTTGTTATTTTAACAGCGCCATCTCTTGTGACCCTGCGGAGACATTGCACCTGCATACCGACCTATCACTTCTTGCGCGTGTACCGTTGTCGGTTGGATAGTGACGTGCAGAAGACGGGAGTCTGAGGGGAGTCGTCGGTCAGCCTTGGCTGCGGGAGGTCATCCTTCCTGCAGCCAGATCTCTCTCTCTCTCGTGTGGAATAAATTATTATTTAGAGAAGAGAGTATTTCTATTCGACGCCCGTCTATTCCCATCCATTCGTCCAGTAGCATCACGGTCCGATAGAAGAACGGACCCGTGCGTTAGCGCGGCCATCCCGTCGAGCACGTGGGGGCGGGGAGCTGCCCGGGATCTCATCTGTATCATAATAATTTCCTCGTGTGCTCGACATTGCAGATAGCATAATCTCCGAATTTTATTAAGAAGTCCAGTTCTTCCTTTCCTCGCAAGAGCTAAGATCAAAACATACGTTTCTATCGTTGCGAAGTAAGGTTTTTCTTTTGAACCTCCTCACGGCGGACTGCCTGTTGTTCAACAAATATAAAATGTTATATAAACTGTTTTTAAGATGATAATTCATTAAATGGCATTTTCATATCGTTAATCGCTACCGATTAATCGTTACTTTGGTATTTATGAGATAAGCTAAAAACGTGTTAATTATTTAATCGCACAATTCAAAAGAAACTCAAGGCACTCTATTTGAAATTGTCGTTTCAGATCTAATAAACTTTCACAAAATATTCCGTAAAAGGCAGATTTTTATGCGTCGTATAAAAAATATTTATGGACGCTTTGTGACAATCCGAGATGAGATTCCCATCACAATAAATTAATGAAAACGCCGTTTTGAAATCATCATAAACCAAACACTTTCACTCAGACTCGTAATATTTTTTTATACGGACAGGTATCAAAATTCCTAATAAAGAATCAGCAGCTCCACATTACATCACTAGAAACTCGCTATGTGCAAATAAATAGAATTGTCGTAACGAGAGGTTAAATCACGTACAATCATTTTATGTTTCATAAAAAAGTGAAAATGTATCGGGCGGGAGAGAAGAGCGCTCGACGGGGAATAGCGGTGCATGGTGTTAAAAAGCCGTGGTCGTGGAGAATCCAATACAAATAGGATTCATGAGAAAACAATGGACGAACTCGAAAGACTTTAAATTTCTCAGGAATGTTAGGCATGCCGAATAAGCATAATGTCGACGGTGTAGCGACGCATTAGTCATACATAATTTGATTGACATACTTCATAGAATCACGTAAAAAATGGGCATTCAAGAAGGTTGCCATAATTGACATAATATGGTACTTCAAATTAACTCATTCAGTATTACATCCATGCACACTCGACGTACACGCAATTTACGTTTGTTAAATATATGGACGGTTTAGGTTCATTTTCGTTAAGCATGAATCAGATATCTATAATGGCGATAATTATCCTGGACTTGGATGAAATCACCAGCAAAAAACTTCCAACAGATCCCTATATGAAAACAAGGAGTAAAAAATGATCACCCGATTTAGCCGTTTTGAGAGCAAAGCAGCAATTTTCCGCCAAAAAACGCGACATGGCGATACATAGACGCTGAACTACAGTCAGCAATTATCTACTTATCCGAATAGGAATATTTAGATAGAATATGATCTATGAATGGATCTTCAAGATAATCGATCGAAAATGTGAATACTTTCGATCTCCCAATTTTATTGCTACTGACCCACTAAACCGTGATACATTGCAGGCCTTGACTATGGGTATCAATACTCCATTTGTATCAACATTTCTGAATACTTCGGAGCAATCAGATATGTCCATGGTATTCGAAGAATTCTTCCATGCAACCGCATTTCAAACGCTTTCGAGTAATTCATGGCGCTAACTTTAAAGACCATGTTTCAACGCCAATGAATTATATCGACCTTAACGTATACAGTATGTTTGACATATGGGCCAAACAATTTTTTCTTGGGGGTTAGAGGGGTCTTTACTACGTTTCACACGTAAGTCCTATGTCCTAAGTGTCAGGGTTTTGTTCATATTAGCAAATTAGAAATAGTGTGTCGTCTTTCATTTTCGCAAAGCGGCGATTATTCCATCAATTAGGATTTCTTTTGAGGGATACCTCTGTCGTATAAATTAAATTATTTTGGCGACCCTATTCTGTGGCTCGCATGGTCTCCAGACCTGACACCACTGAATTTCTTTGCCTGTATAATATATTTAGACTTATCATATCCACCGTGTGATTCATCAGTATGTCAGTAAAACTTCCTCAACTTATTTGGAAGAAATTTGTACTTAATTCTCTGATCATGATTGTTAATTATGAGAAATGTGTTGCCCTCAATGACCATTTATTTAAATAACTGAACTAATTATATGAAGATATGAATTATGATCACGAGTTGCTTCTCTTTCGCGCTGTCGTCGAAAGAAAATGTTGTCAATCATGTCTTTGAGTTGAAAGATGAAATCAAGTTGTTTCTGAAAGTGCAAGGGAAAGATGACTTTGTGATTTACTTTGATAATGAAGCTTATAAGAAAAGAGAGCTTACTCAGCAGATATTTCATCATCAGTAAAATGAGCTGAATTCAAGCTATCAAATTCATATTGGGGAGCATATCTTTTCTTTTTTTTTTTTTTTTTTGAACAATCTATCCTTTGGGGGACATTCAGTTCTTATTATGACGTTTCTGTCTCGTGTAGGTCCCCATTCGTTAATGAGGACCTAATGTTCATTCATTTGAATCTTTTGGATCTTTTGGTGGGGAGCATATCTTGGAAATATTTCCGTGTTTGAAAATTTGCAATGCGGTAGAAGTATCTGAATTCATGTGTCTTGCACGTTGATTTTGAAGAGAAACAGAGACGGAGAGATTATCTTGCAGATCGAAGATTGTGAATGGGAGACAAAGATGGAGAGAGTATGTTGTGTACATCGTATGATTGTATAGATCGTTAACCCAAATTTATCAACACACTCCATCTCTGTCTATCTTTTAGCTAGGAAATCAGAATTTAAGCTAATTTACATACTAGAAAGAGCAAAATGAAGGTGCTGTGTATGATAGCAATTGGACTAAGTTTCGTTTGAAAGTCGTTTTGAAAGTTTTATAAACCATTTTTTTACTTAATAAATACAGCATAGTTGAGATGCTTAGTAATATGCAAATATAGCTGATTCATTTAACAACAAATTCATTTTTTTAAGAACTATATACTTCTGACTTGATTAATTTCTGTCTGTTGTGTCCGAATTCTTACACTTTCTTTAAAAAAGAACATTTATACACGTTGAGCTCGGAGACAGACAGAGACGGATAGTGTCTTGCACTTTGAGTTTAGATAGAAACACTCCATCTTTGTCTGTCTCCGAGCTCAACGTGTAAGAATGCTTTCTGAATCACTGGAATTCGCTCGCAAATAGGCGATCGTACTACCATACAGACTAAGAATCAGAAACGATTGGCTTCCATCCAGTTTCTTGTTGATTCCCGAGCGCAATTTAAAATTGTCAGTTCTTGTAATTCGCCTGATGCTTTGCAGAGCAATATTTCTATTAACGCGTTGGCGGACACGTCTGCATTATGTGTCATTTTTTCATAGCAATAAAGACTCATAATGCAGACATGTCCGTCAAAGCGTTAATACATCCCATTGTTTTCCATCATTCCCTTAATTTGAAGAACGCTTTTGAGTTTGACAGAGCATGATTTAATTGAATTTAATTAAGTTTCTTTACTAGAAATACTGCATTAAACAAATTCTAGCGGACGGGGCGTAGTTATTAGTCACGTCACGTGATCATTCGCTTGTATTACAGTTTGGATGAAAAATAAACTTAATAGCAACGATAATTGATGTTAATAAAAAGATAAACGCAAGAAATCCGAAAAATAATAATACAAAGACGAGAAAGATGTTCGCCCACAATCACAAAAACTAGTTTTTCTAGAATTTGTACTTTTTCTTGATCGGTTAGAACGCTTCGCGAAAAAACGCCTGAAGGTCGGCGAAATGCGATGCAGATCCTCGAGAGCGAATCTCACGAGCGACGCCGATTCATCGGCTCCAATGGCACTTGAGCCGCAATCCACTTTTATTGGTCTTACTTTATCGCTGATAACGAACGACCTGTTACGACCTCATAACGCGATGGTGGTCGCTCTCTCGAACTAGTTTCGTTTGAACGGTGAAATCTACGAGAAGAAAGTGAAACTAAAGTGCCTGCCACCAGAGGCCGCTATGCAAATCGAATAGTTTCGATTTTACGCGGTTCACCGGCGAACAACAAACGACCTACGTAACGACCATCAGCACCCATCCGACTCTTATCCCGGACCATCTGGTCGGTGGTCATGGTCGGTTTGAGCGCTCAGAATCTTGCGATGAAAGCAAATCAAGAGCGCAAACGTATCCCCGTTGCCTTTTTATGTAGTTATATTTAATCAGCCCCTCTGCTTGTGCCGGAAGTCCAGATAATAATCGAGTGTCGTTTCCCGTATTCCGTTTTTATAAGAGGGCCACGTTCGTATAATATACAATTGGAACGTGACAACAACTCTTTTGGAAACATCCTTGGGCAAATTCGCCAGATTTCTAAATGTGATTAAGATCGCCCAAATGTTACGTGTTTGAAATTTAGATGCGCGCGCACGTGCATTTGCTCTATAAAACGTCCACGTCGTCTAAATCTCCAGGGAGGTTAAGACAAATATTTGGGGGCTCGCAAAAAAATTAATCACGGATCAATTAAATGTGATAAAATTAATATTCCCTCCATATTTTTTTGAAAGCCCAAAATTATGAGAACGCACTTTTCCAATTATTATTTTTTACGCTATGATTTATCACGTATTTTTTAGAATGCGAGTTCAGAGTTCATCTCTCTGCACTTTTTGCCATGCGAACGAAATCAAACTTTCCACGCGAATTAAACTGCAGTTAGCGTTTGATTTATGTGCCTTTACGGGCGTTAAAAAATGCGATTATTTACACAGATCGAAGCGATTAAACTCCGGAGAGATGCAAATTTGACGCGATAAACGGCGAAAATCCCAAATCAATCGCAGCGGGACTCGAGTCCGCGCCCTGCGCTATCCGGGCGACTGCTCTATCAATCACGCGATTTTTTAATCGAGCTTATTAATATTTTAAATGCCATCGAGTCGTTTTTTCATTTTTGAAAATAATCACCAATCGGTAATCGAATACATCCAACAAAGTCACGAAGGTCATTTTTATATGAACATCGTTTATAACCTAGTGCCAACGGATGTCATAAATCTTTCAATGGGATGTTCGTATGGTTTTTTTTAACAGCTTCTCAAAATATTAGCTTCGTAATTTATGCATGTAAAAGATTAATGTTCTCGCGTTTAATACACGCAAGGATACGTCGACTCATGTTGGATGATTTTAAGTCTTTGGGTCATGAACATCATCGCCGTAATATGCAAACCTTCATATGTACACAATGAAAGATTTATCTTTGAGAAAATCCTTGATTGACACAGATAGCACAGATTTTGATAATAATTTACAAATAAGTTATGCAAATGAATTAGATCTTATTTATTTAGAAACATATGTGTAATGTTGGATGACGCAAAAAAAGCGCGAAGGGCTCCTTCAAATCGTTCAAAGCTGGATAATGTAGACTCCCACTTCGGCTCACCCAAATGACGCCCACGTACTCTAACTAATCCAATCTCGTCTACTTAGTCTGATGTGGGAATACATAAATGACGAATTAAAATAATTTCATTAGAAATGTGTATTCTATGATACATGCATAAATATTTTTTAATAGCAGATCTTTCATATTCTTTAACGATGTCTGCAATCGGTTGATCTTTATCATCGAGCAGTGGTTCTGCCCATCCACAGCATGCTGTGCATATGCCTTAGCATGCAATTATATGCAAGCTAATTGCATTGACAATTAAATTGCCCCGTACCAGTTTTGGACTTGAGAAAATTGAGTAGAAGGTGAAAGTCAATCGCGATTTACCATACGTCCACGATAGAACCGACCGAACATACGCATACCATCTTATTCTGATTGCACTCCGGGTTTATTATTAATTTTATGGTTTCTAATCGTTAACACTTGATTTTTATTGGCAATTTGCAACAATTTTACGAATTTCACACAAGAAACCGACAGATTGGCGGCTCTCAGAGCTCGAAGAAAATACTCTTTATTACTTTCATTTGGGTCGACAGAGAGAGAAAAAATGGATTTAAATACCATTATCGATGATGGATGCTTTCTAAATAAATATGTATCAGTATAATCGAACGTTACGTGGTTGACGAACGACATAATGCCCGCGATGCAGAGTTGTTTTTCGACTCTAATGACCGGTTTTTAAGTCATCCCGTCCGATGGGTGATATAATAGACACTCCATAGATCATGTTTCTATTATATAAAACACACCACAAGCTTTAATTAATTTGTTCGTGTAATATTAAGCTTTAACTGAGAATAACGACGCATTCACACCGCAAAATATCATAGATTATGATGATGAACGATGCCTCAAATATCACGCAGACGGAAATGGAATCAATAATGAATTATACCAATGACACAATATGTGTACCATGATCATACTAAATTTAGAGCCATGAATATATTTTAGTTTTTGAACAGAATACATGCATGCATACTAGTCCATTCTTCTGAATGGATGGGGATAGACGGGCGTCGAATAGAAAGATTCTCTTCTCTAAATAACTATTTATTCCACAAAATCTGGCTGCAGGAGGGACGACGTCCCGCAGCCAAGGCTAACCGACGACTTTCCCAATTGCCGCCTCCTGCGTGTCACTCCCTAACCGGCAACGGTGCACGCGTAATAAGTGATCGGTCGGTATGTAGATGCAATGTCTCTGTAGGGCCACAAGAGATGGCGCTGTTAAAATAACACATTGCACATGAAGAGAGACGAAAGATGTCGCTGTTAATCTAGCGAATTAAATCTGTTTAGATTAACAGCGCTACTACGCGGGGATGGTAAATCGCCCACGCTACAGATCCTTAAAAGCGCGTTCTCACGAGGCAAGTTTAATTGATCGATTATAGTTGAACAACAATATTTTAATGATATTAATAGTGGATTAAGATTGTCATTCAGTTGAATGACGTAAATTAAAACTGTTTTTTATTGATTTGAACAAGTGTTGATTCAAGTTGTAATCAAGTTTTGTTGATCAACTATAATCGGTCAGTTAAACTTGACTCGTGAAAACGCATCGAGGCTTGGGTTCAAATCCAGATTATTGAATCAGAATTATCTCGATTCAAGTGTGGCTTGATTTCCTGGATCTAAAATAATACATTTTAAGACGCTGCATAAAAATCGGATGCTCTCAAATTAACTAAGCAGAAACTGCTGAATTAAACGGTTCTTTACTTTTTTCTAATTCAACAATGATTGATCTCAGTAATGAATATCATCTTGATTTGAAATCGGCAATGATAAGTGAGTTTCGCACTGCTAGAAACTAAAATCGACGTCTTTACTATAACACTTTCAGTGAATGGCCTCAAAGCGAAACAAGGTGATCTTCTGTATTGCTATTTTTATGTATCTCCAAATGGAATCGAGTGATTCATGGCTGGTATTAAACTTGACACACAATTGAGCATGATGAGATTTCATAAAACGCTCAAGATGGACCAATTAAATGATTCGCTTCATTCATGTGCGCGTTGGACCGCAGCGCCTCCTTGCGCCCGCGGATCAATCTCGAACTGCAAGATCGCACGCTGGCACTTGATATTTCAACCTTTCGAAAAAGAAATTTGCCTGTTAGAAATGATTTGTGTGAGTTGCATGGCTGTCCCAATTTTTTACTGTTATACAATATGCCGGCACTTCCGATATGCCGAGATCGTAAAATGCGGTCACCGAACTCCGCAAAGATAAATACCTCCGAGTGTTATGTACCTGGTGGCTATTGAATAATCACAGTGATCAACCGTATGAGCAGGTGACCACTGTCGTATTGATTTCATGCTGATGTTTATGTAATCGAGTTACTGCGTGCAGTCTTGTATGCCCGAGATCAATTTCTTAACACCTTGACAATTGCCCAAGAAGAATGTCTTATTGAAACAGCTGAGTAAGGTGATACAGGAGAGAGAATTTCACGCCGCGTTGAACATTTTCTTTTTTTTTTAATGACTAATATGGAACGTGCGTCGGCTATGACTAATCATAACATGTGGATATCATCATATTATTACACTTATTGTCTTAGAGCAATCATCCAAATCTCTTGACTGTGGTTTTCAACATCAACACAGGAAATATGCCTAAATCTTTCATAGATCATGCATACAGTGAACTACAAAAGCCATGAGACAAGCATATAATTCTAAAAAAAATGGATAAAATACTCTTATTGAATAAGTTTTTTAAATGAAACTCATATAGAAACAGTAGAGCAAATTGGCTTGAACGTCACGAAAAGTGAAACTCCAACCGGCAGTTGGTCGAAAATAGAGGTAGAAACGCTTGTACTCTTTATCTTCTTCGCATACATCACAAACACGCACTATGTGTAGATGTGTGTGACTATACATAGCATAAAGCAGCCACTAGACCGATAGCAACCTATTTTATTATATATTATACAATACACAGCTTCAACTTTTAGCTAACACGTTACATGTGTAGTTTTTGAAACGACAACGCAATTATAAATTTTAACATCGATATTTAGTGGGGGTTTCCTTTGCTTCTGAGATCTTATTTTATCTTCTTTGATTTGAGAATGCAGAAAATTATGAGCTACAGATGAATTCATGCACTATGTTTATTAATGTATTATAATATCATCATAATCAACGGATAAGAGTTGAATATCATCTGCATCTCCTTATGACTTTGTCTCCACTTACACTCCCATATTAACGTTGATTAAGATTAACAACCCCAACTGGAGTACAAATATTTAAAAGATCCATTTTTAGCTTACTATTCGATTTGTTCAATTTTCATCAGAATAATAACTTAGTGAATAAATTAAATTAATATTACAACTCTCCTGACTTAAAACTTATTAAGATCAGAACAAATCTTTGTATTGTCATTGCCACTCGCCGCTCCAAATTATTGTTGGGCTTATTCTTCAATTAAATATTGGCTGTCTTCTTGTGCTCCAACAATTTGCATTAACGTATCGTTTTTTTTACAGCTTTCTTTGATTGAATTGTCAAATAGATTTATCTCCACCCAGGATCATTGTTGCTTCTATTCATTACTCCCTGAAGGTCCAAGGAATCATCACAGATTGAGATCCTTTTCTATAACATTCAAGAGTAAACACTCCGTATTGCTTGTCAAATGATATCATTTACAGCAGACCCACGTTAATCCGGCCCCTGTCTAATCCGACGCCCCTTGTAGTCCGACATCTCAATGCAAGTATATTACTTATGTACGTAAAAGCTTAGTCAATGTAAAAATGTGATTCTGAATTGCTTAAATCGTAATTAATCTTTTTGTAAGTTGCCAAGTGATTACTGCGTAAACTTTCAAAAAAGTTGAGCATCCAGAGATGGAGGAAGCTTTGTATATGTGATTTCTTCGGGAAAGAAACAGGCATACACCAATTTCTGGGTCCATATTGGTCATGAAAACAAAGTTGTTTTACAAGGAGATAACAAAAAATAAAAATTATAGAAGATTGTTTTTGCATAATTATAATAATTTAAAATTAAATAAATAAATTAAAATAATAATTTCTGCCGTATGAGCGGTCAGAGATAAAGAATCGCCCCCTATATGAAGGTAAAATAATGGATTCCGTCGTATGTTGCGAGTCCGTGTCGAGGCTGCGGAGCCCCATCGATACTAAGCGGCGGATGTCCCCGTCTTTCTCGTCGAGGTCCTTCAGACTAAGATGAAAAGCGCACGGACGCGTTCGGCCCTCAGACTACCCCGCGATTCGAGATACCTCTCGTGATAGGTTGCATGAGGCAGCCACGACGAAGATTGCGGGCCCCAGAAGACGGCGATCGGTTAAAACGCAATAGTGGCTAGCAAGGAATAATTAAAACGCTTCAAAAATCATCATGAAATACGTTTGATGATGGTAACAGATTTTTATTTTTTATAACTGTTATGGCCATTGTGTTAATGATGTTAATTCTATAATCCCATCATTGTTATAATTTTTCAGATTACAAGTATTCCTTTCCAAAAAGTTTCGGACTACAAGGGGTCGGGGGCAGTATTCTATAGTCCGACAAATTGGATAATCCGACAGTGCCTTGCAAAGCGTCTGTCGGATTACCGCGGGTCTGCTGTATTTCTTCGTGCACATGTGGTCATTTTTACATCATATCCACATAGGCTGAAATCTCACATGTCCCGGCGATTGATCGTAAATTCTCGTGATAAACCCACTTCGAGATAAAATTACACTCTCACTGCGTTTGATGAATGGCACAAGACTAGAAAAACCTGTCTCGGCGCAAAATGATCTGTGATGTGCGGCGGGCGTTCGATATGTAGATCATTGTGCGAATATGGCGATTTTTTTCATTGAGTGAAATCGCCAAAATTACACACAATTCGCATGTCCTGGTTTTTTCTCTCGACGCATTACGGTGGTCCATTTTTTGCGAGCCGTTATGCAAGTCGACGTCTCGCGATGGTATAACCTACGCAATCTGACCGGTGCGTGGGCTCCAGGTATAGATAATGATGATGGGTTTTTGGACGACGACATCGCCTTATGCGATAGGAAGTTCAAATTTTTCCTTTTATGGTGATGCACATCTAGATTAGTCACCTCTTCCATAAATGCATTACAACTATGCGCATGTATATGACACAAACAATGCAACATTCTTTCGCTTGGTCAAATGAGGAAATACAAACGGCAACCTCACAGTATGTTGGTCAACAACCTTGCGACATTGGTCATCAAGGATAAGATAAAGTGAAAGTAATATAATAGGTCGGCATATTTTCTATTATTATGTATGCATAATCGATAACGACGATAAAACGAACATAATAATCTATCCATACGCTTCCAATTACGAGCGATTCGAGTTGTACCAAACTACTAATACATAAGACTCTCGAAGCCGACTAGGCCAAGTCCTCGGACCGAGGCCTTCATTTAAGCGCTTCTCTATCGATTTTCCTAAAATATTTCAATGTAACTTGGCTTAATATAGGTTATTTTTATAAGGATGCTCGATTTTGAAATGTAAATAAAACAAATTGTGTGTGAGATATCAACTCGCTGCCGCGCGAGATAATCATGCCCTCGAATCGCTCGTGCAGAATACCCATCGTGCCATGCGCTGTGTCCAATCATCCAATTTAAATCACAAGAAATTGCTTATCATCGATCTGTAGCGCTCGCTGTTTGATGATTATGGCAATGCAAGTTTCGTTTTGGAAGAAGTAGGATTCGATGATTCCGCCTGACCAAAATCCGCATCAAATACTGACTTTCTCGGGGTGAATTTGGTACTGGTATAATATAATATATCTTGTGTAGATTGGCATCGTCCCAAATCGGACATTTTTGCTTTTTCACACTTCCATTCATCCAAAAATGGACCTCGTTGCTAAAGATGATTTAACCTTAATGATGATTATAAATTATTATTGTAACGTTGAGGCGGGGGCGCTAACGCACGGATCCGTTCTTCTATCGGACCGTGATGCTGCTGGACGAATGGTTGGGAATAGATGGGCGTCGAATAGAAATACTCTCTTCTGTAAATAACTTTTTATTCCACACGAGAGAGAGAGAGACCTGGCTGCAGGAGGGACGACCTCCCGCAGTCAAGGCTGACCGACGACTCCCCCCAACTCCCGCCTCCTGCGCGTCACTACCCAACCGGCAACAGTGCACGCGCAAGAAGCGATCGGTTGGTATGCAGATGCAATGTCTCCGTAGGGCCACGAGAGATGGCGCTGTTAAAATAACACATTGCACCTGAAGAGAGATGGAAGATGTCGCTGTTAACAGCGCTATTATGTGGGGATAGTAAATCACCCAAGCTATATTATCAAAGAGACCTGACACGAGATGGAGAAGCCCTTATCCAGCATTAAGCTCCATCGAACTGATGATGTTCTGTATTAAGAACAACCTGCTTTTAATTGCAGATCGATCGAATTACGAACTTCCTTTGAATATCGCTATAATTCTTAAAATCAGATGACATATTGACCCTTCGAGCAATTTGATTTTATTTTTTAAGATACATAAGGATATTGTTTACCTCATCTATCTTTATATTGGCTCTTCTGTGGAAAAAAGAAGCTGGTGTTCATGCGTTCCAGAAAAATCAACATTGTCTTGAGTAGCTTTTCCTTGCTTTCCAACGAAAGCTTCTTAACCCTTTGAGTAGTGAGCTAATTTTCAATCATCATAAATGTAGATGCTATATTCGTATGTCCGTCACTTATCATCCGTACAAATCCACTTATCTGTCAGGACCGTCGCAGCGTGTATGAAGCTTGTACATGAATAAATGAGCATTGTCGATAGCACACAACATTGGGTCATTTCTTTGCATAAACACTTGAAATCTATACCATCGTACGATGCACGCAAGATACTCTTTCCGTCTCTTTCTCCTATTCAGAATCTTCTGCAAGATACTTTTTTCCTCTCTGTTTCTCTCCAAACTCAATATGCAAGACACTTTCCGTATTTGTATCCAAACTCAATTTGTAAGTATATTCTTTCTGGATCACTGGAATTCGGACATAACTCTGTGTCTTGCCTCTTTAAGGCGTTAAATTTCAAATTTCCGAGTATAATAATGATTTTCAACCTGTGGTGCAAAAACTTCTTGATTCTTATAAAAAAATATGATTTTATGCATTTCTTTTATAACCGTTTGTCAAAACACGCGTTTTTACGTAAACGGACCTACAAAAGCGCCGCACGAAACACGCATTTTCAAGTGAGCGTATCGGATTGAGTTAACACTAGATTTACCATTTTTTAATGAATAATTCTACCAATATCCTTCAAATTTGCGAGTAAAAAAGGTATGAATACAGACTTCCAGATGCGTCGTCATCCCTTGGTCAAAACATCCACCCCTTGAGTAATCTGCATATATAATTGCCAGATGTTTATGATATATTCAATTTTAAAATTTATTTTATGTTGCTTATTTGACATATATTGTGTATATCCTTGGCATTGCGTTTGAACAAACAACAATGTTGAATATTATAGTTTGAGGTCGTTTTCATGATCGATATTTTGGACCATTATTGACGCATGCTGAGTTATCACATTCATATAAATTCCGATTGAAATTGTAAGGTCGTTCTCTCTATTCTATGTGATTTGTCATTTCTTATCTCGGGATCATATGGGCACGGGATAAATATGATCGATCTGCTAATTAAGATTCTAATCTGAGCGTTGTAAGAGGCGTTGAAGGATGGCATATTAATCTATACGATAAATATGGTCCATGATATCTATTATGCTTCCGGCCTTCGGTTCTTTTGAAATGTAAGATTTGTGCTGTTTATTGTAATTAGCTGTAATTTATGCAAATTTTTGAGTATTATGCTCTTCTGTGTGCTATAATCGGGTGGTTTTTTTTCAGGTGTGGGAGGCAGGGCGCATACAAATGGTGGAAATGGCGCTGGAGGATATGCTGGCGATGGAGGTCCCATATCGCCGAGATCGCCGAGGGATGAGCCTTTGCAGGCGACGCCGCCGTCGTCACATCAATATGGCAGATTCGACGCCAGCGCCCTTCATATCGCCCACGCCCTCAAGCAGACGGAATTGCAGAGGGCTTACGCCCGCTCCAGAGAAAAACCCATCGATTGCTACCTGGTAACTTTCATGAGAGACTTAAACGCTTTCCTTATTATAATTGCATTTGGCCATGTACGCATTTTCTTACTTAGCATATTGACCGCTTTACCCTGGATCATCTGGGTCGTCATTCTGCAGAGATTCTCGATAGAATCGGACGCAAGCTGCGGCTACTCCAATAGCATCGTTAACAGTCATATTGATAATTGGTGTATCGGATTGAAGATCGTGGGATATTTTAAGGTCTGCAGACTTGTGCTCGACCATATACGGTCTCCGCGAAGGCGTCGCGAAACCCAGAACGTCCGGGTCTCGAATTCAGCGCCGAATATTTTCGTCTTTTAAATATTCAAATTATTCCGGACAAACATGCCGACATGTGTCCAAAATAATGCGGACACCTTCGGCATGAAGATGATTCGGATATGACGTGGAGCGTATGAATACGACCCATTGACACAAAAATGAGCTCGCGAAATTTTTCGCGCGCTCGAGGATTCATGATATTTGCTCTGCGCGATCTCAATGTCATTTATTTACTTAAAAAAGCAATACAAATTAGCATCAATTAATTCTAATCGATTCGATTAAAATCATGATTTAAAAAACGCGACTTTATTTGCATAGTGTGAAATTCAAACGGCACAATTAGTTTGTATTGCCATTGCAACTTCAAAACCATTCAATATGAAACGATCCAAAAAATTTAACATTATTAAATTATAATCTTTCAACGCTGGTAGAATTTAACGACATATTTAATTTAAAAAGCCATATATATGATAATTTCCCAGTGCATTTTACAAAATATATTATGGAGTTTGAATACGCAGCCATCCCCTTGAAATACGCAGCATCACTTTTTAACAATACGTAGAATAGAATAGTATTTATAATATACACTTAGGTCTGTTTTTATGCGATAGATACGTTCCACGAGGAGTAGCATATAAAAAATCGCATAAAAAAGTAAATAGGTTAGGGATAGATTCAATTATTTTTAAAAACCGCATAACTTCAAATCAATATGATAGAATGTATCAATAATCGCATAAAAAAATAATATAAATAAGAACACAATACATATTTATTCTTATAATTGCTTTAAAAAAGTCTCTTTTACTCGATAATCATACAAATTCAATTTTTAACACATCATCAGCGGACTATTTGCGCGGACCGTATATTCACCAACGCGAGCGATTTTTTGCAATATTTCCATTTTTTAAATTCACACTAAAATACAGCAGATTACACCAAAATGCACCTAAATACAAAAAAAATATTTACACTTTTAAAACACCTTATTATTCTAATGTTCTTAAAAATCCTCATGTAATACAAACAATAAAAGCTTAAATTATTATTTTAGATTTTTTTTGTGCGAATTCGCATAAAAAAAGCTTTATCCTCAATAAAAAAATGCTGTATAAGTTTCATTATTTTTTAAAACCGCATAACTTCAAATTCGCATAAAAAGAGACCCAAGAATAATTGCCTGAAAGTCAACCCTTTTTTAAGCTCTTAACTCTTCGATAAAGCGATATTTGATTCTCCTTCTCTTTCGAATCAAATATCGCTTGGAGTTTCTTCATTTTGCGTGACTATCAAACCACCAAGCTTTATCATCATCTGATGATTTAAAAAGTCTTCGTTGGCAAGTGTCTGACCCGCGAGCTATAAGTTAGCCATTCCTGGACTAGATGATTATAAAAATAATAAGACCAGTCGGAGAGAAAATCTTGCAGGTCGGATATTGTGAATGAGAAACAAATATGGAGAGAGTATCTTGCGTAAATTGTACAACTGTATAGATCGTTAACCCAAATTTATCGACTAATAATGATAACCCAAATGAATCGATTTCAAGTGTATTATTTATCTTTACGATGAAGAAATGAACGAATATTGTGTGCTATAGACAGTGTTTATTTATTTATATACAAATTTCATACACGCTGCGACGGTCCTGACAGATAAGTGGATTTGTACGGATGATAAGTGGCATTTATCAGCATTAACACTAGAAGTACATAGCTCAAAAACAGGATCAACCAAGACGAATGTCAAAAACAGATTTAATTAACATTTGCCGAAAAAAATTTTGACTGGCAACTGATATTCAAAATAAGAATATTGTAAATGGGTTTCCTTGTCTCTTTCAGAGTTACATCATCTTTCATAGGTATAAAAAAAAGCTGACTAAACCCCTACCGCCCACCAAGAAAGCTTGTACATATGTTCAGTAGTGGGCGGTAGGGACCAGATTGACTACCACTGGTCTAAATATCGTAGTTCTAGTGCTAATAAGCGTCAATAGAGAACAAGTTGTTGATTTACGAACAGAGAGAGTTATCAATCAAAGATGTGCTTAATCATTCACTCTCTTCAATCTTTACTCTGAGTGCTGATAACGTTGATAGCCTGACATATTTGCTGAAAACATCGATTTCATAGAATTAAAATGGTGAAAATCGAAATAAGAAAACGGTTATAATACTTGAGGAGCATGTACTTGTGGACGAAGGCAGACTGTTTAAGATTGATTGCCGATTTAAGTCTGAACAGGTCCATTTAAGATTAAAAACAAGCATTAATGTATTCCGATCGTTTCTTTTTATGATGACGACCAGGAGCGTCCTTATCAGCTCGAAAGTAGGCAAAAGATGCTTAATTACCTTCCATGCGAATCTATAATGCGTTGATTGGAGGCATTTCAATACGAAATTAATCGATCCGGGCATTTTTGATTAAGGACGAATTTCTAATCAGCGCTTCCAAGACAACTGCGGACAGAAGTCGACGTGTAACGTGCGAAATTTCGGAATACAAATGACTTCATTAGATTATGGATTCGGCGGCCTTCTCCGTTGACGTAATAAAGAATTTTTATTATCGAATATCATCGACAGACACCAAAAAACGACACTCGACGACGACCCGACGAAGACAAATGTCTCGAATGTTCACTTTCGTTTTTAGTATGGCACTTGGTCGTTAAATGCAAATTGCTTCCGGTGTATTTGCACATATTCCGTAATATTCATATCCGAGATCATTACTTTCATTTTTGTACTGGCACTTTGGGACAGGATGCACAAGCATTTCGATTGATCTATGACGCTTCTGTATTGCAGAATCGGTTTGAAATCTCTCACCATTCGCATCTGACCCACAGTCTGTCAAACACATGAAACATGGGACATCCACAGTCAGTCTATTTCAATTAATTAGGTCTCAATTTACAAACGCAACACAAAAGTCATGAAGAAATCCTAGAATAAATGCACCAAATATTGCCACAATGATAAGCAGCATGGTGAAGGTGAAAATCCAGAAACAATCAGAAAAGTTCTCAGGAAATAAGAATACCATTACAGAACTTATCATTCCTAACTATAAACATTTGCTCATGAGAAAGCTTTATTCAAAGCGGGTACCACGCTTGCTCACACTCGATCAAAATCAACAACGCGTCCACAATTCCGAGCGCTGTTTGGAGCTATTTCAGCACAGAAAAAAGGTTTTTTTCATGACATATGTGACGATGGATGAAACATGGATCCATCACTAACGTTACACAACATGGGCCAGCCGAAAAAGCCTATTTGAGGCCAAAGATGAATCGGTCTACAAAAACGCATTGAAATGTTAGGAAACGCATTGTAATTAATGTATGTTGATGAATGAAGTTGTTGTTTTATTTTGTTGTTCCTACGAACTTATTGAGTGATGTGCTACTTTATATGTGTATATTAATTTATTCTTAGTGGTTTTCTTTGTTATACTCAGTGTTCTGGATCATTATCGTGAATGATACGATAGAATCGACTCGTTTAAAAATAATTGTAGCATCATGCAAAATATAGCCTGTGAAAATCAGATGCTTTCAAGCAACAGCGAAAATTGTCAATATTTATTTATAATGTTGTCTTATCGATTTCAAGTATGACACGACTGTCGTGTAGCTGACAGCAAGAACTCAGATAGGAATTTTAATTCTTTAGAAACCTAGTTCGTGATGATTGATGATCAAAGACTTACAAATAATGACCGTACTAATAAGCCCGACGATTATAGTGTCCATGGAACTCGTCCGATTATAATAAAATAGAAACCGAGATTACCTGAAACTTCGCTAGAAAAAAAAAACCTAAACAGTCTATCTGGCATAAATTGAAAGTTTCTATACAGATATTTATCGCCGTTGACGGTGTAATTGGCGATCACTCTTTCTGAGCATAAATGATAATCATAAATAAAATTATGAAAAAATATATAAAAACTATGCTGTTAATAAAAGGGGTATGCATTCTACCCCACTTCTTCTCGATCCAGTTAATTACATTCAAATGAATCTGGCAATAGCTTGATATTTTGAAGATATATAGATCAATTGCTATCACACATAGCACTTTTTTTTTGCTCGTTCAAGTGTGAGAATTGACTTGAATCCTGATTTTCTAACTGAAAGACAAACAGAACAACGGCCATACAAAATAATGGACGACTAGATGCTCGATATATCAGGAGTTCTCATAAGTAATGTCGTTTTTTTGAACGCATTCAAAATATTTCTCTAATAAGTCGTTGAACTTTTCTTATACAAAATAATTTCCTTCCACAAAAACCGATGTTCGATTTTCAGATTTCGAACAAAACCGGTTTCCACCGGTTTTAAGAAATATATGAAATGTAAAAATAAAATAACGGATATATGAAGACACCCTAATTAAAAATATTAAACAAATTTGATATTTGTGACCCGAAGTCTAAATGTTGTCGCATGGCGTTGAAGGAATGCTCTGGACTGATTTAAGATGATGATCAATCTCATCGATTCAAACAATATGAATGGATTGAAAAAAAATAGTGTCTAGATGAAGTTAGAGTAGGTCACATTAAACATGACATTAAAAAAAAACCCTATGATCTTAAGGGAGGCTTTTCCAAGCTCATGGAAGTGCTCCCACACGCCCTAGATGAGCATTTTTTATAAAATTTGGCAAAAGCGTGTATAATAAATGTCTTCATCGTATAGACTACAATTATCCAAAAATATTCAAAAATGTTTATTTTATGAACAAAAAACTACAAAAAATGTTGGTAAAAACACAATTTTTTTTTCGATTGCTCACTGCTTTTTTGTTTTTCAACGTTTCTTTTTAATTATAGCTTAAGTTATACAAGATATTATACAAAGTAAAAATATGTTTAATTTTTTTGCTGCAAATAATCTGTTCAGGACTTATGACTTCCATAGTGAAGAACATCATCGCTCGCGCACCGACATACATGACTTCCTTCACTTCTACTACCATACTTTTTGAAAACCGAAAAGCCCTATTTCCACATTATATATCACCTTCTGCAATCTTCCTATTAAATCTCATAAAATTCAGCGGGATTTGACTGAAAATAGGTGAAAATCTGATAAGTCATAGAGAATCCAATCTCGAGCCATCGAGTGTTTCGTCATTTAGTCTGGATCTGATTTTGAAAATCAGGCAACTTACTGCTGAAAATGCAGCTTCCACACTCGTTGGAGGTATCGTCATCAGATATTTAAATGCTAGAGTTGATGACCGCGTAAGCCTCCATTTTCGTATAACACCGTCAATGTGACTGATAAAATTCCTTTATGTTGAGACACGGACTAAAACTTCCGCATAATTCCCGATTTCCCGACAAATTATTTATTTCCCTCACTGCAGATGAATACTTATATACTATAATACTTTGATGTGATTCGTAATTATATTACGGAGGAATACAAAAATTCTGAAGCCAGTATCTATTATATTTCATATCGATATTCCCATTATTAGAATCGTGGTGTAGTAAATACATCACCGGTAGGAAAAGATTATTTTAACAATTTGAAAAACATTTACGTACTCTATTTATGTATACATAGATTAGACAGTCACTGCCCCTAGGCGTCGCCTAAGTTCGCCAATTAGTAATTACGCCACTGTTTCCAAGATTTCGTCAGGAATGTCTCGATTTAGTAGACTTCATCGTGTTGGTGAGGTGTACGATTTCTGTTAGATAAAAATTTCAACCCCGAATTTTTCGGAATTTTTCGGAATCCAATCCCGGGATCCGGGATCCCGGGATTCCCTAATGATGCAAGATTCTTTATACTTGACCAAGATATGCCGACCATTTCTGATAATTTTTCGTTGGTCAGCATCGGATTACCTTCGATTGCAGACTTAAAAGCTACTTAATTCGCCTGAATCTGTCGTCCATTTCGAGGCTGAAAATACGTCCTTACTACTAAACAAACTGATGGAGACTATTTTAAAGATGATGCATCAAAAAAACGACAATACTTATGGGCACCCTAATATTTTCACAGCCATACATTACTCACGATATAAAATCAGACATGCATTTCCTTGTGGACAAATTTATGTGCATGTAAATGTAAAGAACGTAAAAAAATTGATTGCCTATCAATTTGACGGGTATTTGTAAGTTAGCTATTAAAAATCGGTTAGCCCAGTGTTACATTGCTAGGTCAAAAAATATTTGATTTTAAAAGTATTTTTATGAATGAATTGAGGTTCGGCGCGTGGCTCAATAAGCAATTTGAAGTATTTAACTGGCATGGTGCAAGATGAGTACTTAAAAGTGGTTGAGTACTTTTACTCTCGTCTTTTTGCTTTGTCCAGCTGGACATTGGCAAAGTGTTGAGCAGAGCTGGCAAGTGTTGTGTGCAGACGTTGCGAATGCGCTTTGGTACGGAAGCCAAAGAGCAATGCTGGTGGTGTTTAATTGTTCGTGTAAGTATGGCGGCAAGTTTAAGGTCGTCGGCCTTGCATGCCCACCGAGCACCGCTATTGGCGCAACTCTTCGTTCTTCGTTCCACACCACGCACCACAACCGCACCAGCTCAACACTCTGCTTCTGCTTCTTCCCTTCTTTGTGTGGGACAAAGCCTCAGGATGACTGATCTAGGCCTGCTACTCCCCCCATAACAGCAACTCCATGTATGGACAACCGCAGCATTCGGAAGGAAACTCAATGCCAATTGATTTAATTACTCAAAAATACATTTACGCATGTAATTGGGTAATTCGTTAATTCGGCTCTTACTTATCACATAACTGACAGGCTTAACAGCCACACATTAATCGTCCAGCTTACTCGATGCGAGTAATTCAAAACAAGAATATATTTGTTACAAGAATACATTTCGTGTAATTACTGTGGGTAATTTGCGCCGATTTCTCGCTCTTCATATGAAATAATCAAAAACATTGCTATGTATGATTGCAAATCAAATGCTAAACTTGTTCGCGAATCTATGACTAATGAGTACCGTTGCATTTCCTGCACGCTGAAATTGCATGCGCTCTGTCCGATGACTAAATAAGGTAGCTAAAAATCAGTCAGCACCAACAAATGGCTATAAATTCTTTATTGTCATTGTATAAATCTAATTTACTATGCTAGACAAGTAAAAGATTTGGCCAAGCGTTGACGTTAGACAACACGTTAGATCCTGGAACCATCTAGAGTCGGACAGAGCCAGTGAATCTATAAAATTGCTAGACCTGATACAATTAATAGTTTTTTGCCAGGTTTTCCTGCCTAAGTCCCGCGTAGTGCTAGGGACATTCTCGATCCTTGGGGCTTTTCCAGCAAACTGTTTCTCAACTTTCAGACCTTCACGAAATTTTTGGCCCAACTAAATCACCATATTGTGCCTTAAGTCTTCTCGAAATTTTACTTGATTTCATGCTTTCGTTTAGGAGAAAACGAATAATTACGCGTTGAGCGAAAAAGGATGCTACTTCTTGTCATCTTTCTTCAATAGAATATTTTATCTTCATTCATTTAACAAAAAATCATTTTCTGGTGTTCATTAACCTCTTAAAGAGGTAAGACACAGAGTTGCGTCCGAATTCTTACACATTCTTCAAAAAACATTCTTACACGTTGAGCTCGTAGACAGACATAGACGAAAAATGTCTTGCACGTTGAGTTTGTAGAGAAACAGAGACGTAGAGAGTATCTTGCGTACATCGTACGATTGTAAAGATCGTTAACCCAAATGTATCGACTAATAATTATATGTGAATGATACAATGAATCGATTTCAAGTGTATTGTTTATGTTTACACCAAGAGATGATCGAATATTATGTGCTATCGACGGTGTTTATTTATTTATATACAAGCTTCATACACGCTGCGACGGTCCTGACAGATAAGTAGATTTGTATGGATGATAAATGGCGGACATACAAATATAGCATCTAAGTTTATCATGATTTTAAATTAGTTAACTACTCAAAGGGTTGACATATTTCCAAGAATTAAGAAAATTTGCAAAAAAATACATATGTCATTTCGTGTATATATAAAATATGCTTGTTTGGGCTGTTATATTCCTCTCCTAAATGAATCCTTCTATCCCTATTTTTTCAACCCCAACCATTAACACAGGGAGGTAGAAAAGATTGACTACCCCTACACTTGATGTAGAATTCTTTCTATCCCTAATATATATATATACCCTTCTTACTACAAGCCCCCGTCACAACAATGACTCAGGTTTTAATGATGAAGCTTTGATCCAAAAAAAGACAATCCGAGCTGTTGATTCCGCAACGAAGGGGAGACAAGCCTAATGTGCGGATATGGGAAAAGTGAACGGACCGTGAACAATAGTAATTAAGCATAATAATTAGCTAACAGTAAACAGTAGTCCAGGTGCACAATAGAAACACAAAGACTTCGCAGGATACCCCTCATGTCAATTTCTCTTTTAATTCTCTCGCCGTGTACAGTTATCCATTGAAGTGTAATATCTGCACCGGATAACGTAATTGTATCAAAGCTGAACGGAGATGAAATCGTCACAATAAAAAATCTTCGATTATCATAATCGCTCTGTTCATGCGTATAGTTTACTTTCGCCGTTCGGAAGCAATTTTTAACAATATCCGGTCGATTTTGATCAATTGCATTTTTATTGTTCAGCACAATAAAATTGCCATCTTGAACAATGCCTCAGGCAATTCATAATAGCATAAGGACAAGTTCAATGCCTTTTTGAATTATGCGAATTGATATTTAACAAAGGGGGATTTTTATGTTGGCAATACTGCCGAAGCATGGCAAGTGGCCTCCGAAGAAAATGGCGTCGCCTTTGTTGACATTTTGATACATTTTTCCATGAAGATTTTATCAATGAAAACAATATAAACGCGAAAAAATTAATATCATATCGATAAAATCACGTGTTTTAGAATGTATATATATTTATCGCTTGAGCTCAGATTTGTTTTACATCGCTAAAATTATCGCCTCGTAGCATAACCTCAAATTATGCGATGTTTATAGTGAAATGATTGTACGATTGCGGCATTTGTATGATGTCGTTGTTTAATATCAAAAACATCAATTTAATACGTTGATGTGAATCAATGTATCACCACAATCTTGTTAAATGAGTGCTTGTATACTTTACGTGCGTGCGTCACATTTGACGTTTGATATGAGTGCTGCCATTGCAAAAAAAATCGGGCATAAACGCTTGTACGATCAATTTGACGAACGAATTAAATCTCCCCTTTTGGAATATTTTGGAATAAACATTTTTAAATTAGATAAATATGCTTTTTATAATGCCATTAATATATGTTATATGTTGTTTATCAAAATTAATGAATATTATTGTGATAGTTTAATTTCCGGACTTTCTACTTGCTGCATTTCATACAATATTTTTGATTGAATTGATTCGGCGTCATGCAATCGAAAAACGTGAAAATGCTATGGACAGACACACAAATTAAGCATGCAATTAATTACAGGGAAGGCAATTAAACAAAACGATAATTGCACAATAGCAATTTTTACACGTTCAAGTTTGAGTAACGTAATCATTGCTTTCTAGGTGGTCGACCCATTGGTACGTGCTGGAAAATTGAAATTTAGACATTGCCAAAGCGTAATTATTTCTGTTTTTTTTTTTCAAGCATCATTAGATTTTATTGTAATTGGAGAAACAATTTCATATTGTGCGCCTTTGCGTTGCTGGGATTGCGACGATGACTTAAGCGTTGTGAAATTTTATGAACGTCCGCTTGTCATAGATGGTCATTCTTGCGAAGATGCATCACCATGCACATCTATTATATGTTTATTATCTTTTTTAAATCCCATATGTATATTGAATGTTTAGCTGAATAGATGGATGCGTAAAAAAGAATAAAAGCTCCATATAAAGTATCATTGTCGGCAGGTTAAAATCACGGTCATGCTAATGGATAATCAATTAAAAACGCCAGTGTATCATTTTTTATTCGACATGTAAATTTTTTGCTTGTCGACCTTGTGACCGAACAAAATTCTCACCTTTCGACCGTGAATTGTAATGAGCCATGGCCACAAAAAACGACATAATACCATTATGCAAGATTGCTCATGTTATGGCAATTTATGAAAATTTTTATTGCTATGGGGGTCAACGGGTTATGTGCGTTTAGCATTACAATATATCAAACGGTCTCATAAGAAGATGTAACGGCAATGATCCTCATTTTTTGGAGCGTCAGTTCGATGGGATGCTGAAAAGATAATTTTTAATTATTTTATTGCCTTGTTCATTTATTCTTTCAATTGCTCCTTAAACGACGAAAAGTATAATCATCCAGCAATTGGAGCTAACAATTGGAAAATATGTATTTTATGTTGATTTTTACATACTGATATCGAACTATGTCGATTACTACCATTATTTAGTGTAATACTACCATAATACAATTCACATTTTATCTATGAGCAAGCAATACAGTATTTTTACGTCAAGTTAAACCCTTTTCATTTCAAATCAAACCTTTTTCAATTCAAGTTAAACTTTTTTTTCATTTCAAGTTTAACTGTCAGATGTCAATTGAAATGTTTTATACTTCAAATTAACCGTTATATTTTTTTAGACACATAAGATGATTTTACATTAATGTAAAAAATCCAATTACTATGTATTTGTAAAGGAATGTTTAACCCTTCTGTCAATTAAATAGGTAAATAGACTATCGTACAAAAACATTTTCTGCAGGACAAGTAAAGAAAAACATTTTTCACAAAAACGGTTTTTCCAAAACATGATGCAAAAAGGATTTCTTAAAAAGCATGTAAAAATGCAGGTCAGTCATAAGAAATATTATAAATTATTTTATGGAGTAAAAAGGATTAAAATTTCGTTTCAGAAAATGAAGAAAAATGTGATATACTGTAAAAATCTTTCAAAAAAAATATCTAGGTCTAGCCAAACCTATTTTATTGGCTTTAGGTATATAAATATATATTTTTTTCGAAACACAAGGACCTCAATTTTTTTAAAGAAACTCATGGAGATTTAGTAAAATCTATACATAACTACTATTAAAAAAGCTCATTACAAAATCATAATGGTCTGGCCAGATCATCTTATTGATAGAAGGGTTAAACTTTGCAAATATTAAGAAAAATGACAAATGTGGATCGATACCAACCTAATAAATCTGTTGGTCCAATTATGACATCTGACAGTTTAACTTGACATGAAAAAGGTTTAATTTGAAATGAAAAAAGTTTAACTTGAGTTGAAAAAGTTTAACTTGAGTTGAAAAGGTTTAACTTGAAATGAAAAAAGTTTAACTTGAGTTGAAAAAGTTTAACTTGAGTTGAAAAGGTTAAACTTGAATTAAAAAAGGTTTGACTTGAAATATAAAAGGGATAACTTGGCGTAAAAATACTGCACCGCGTAAACCCGCACATTTCTGGCGATTTTCTATTCCGTCCGGCTTTTATAAAAATGCTCATAACTTGTTTTGTATTGATGCTAATTTAATAAAATAAAAATTGTTTTAAAGCGTATAGTATAGTGCACAAATATTTAATATTAATTACTCAAAAAAAATCTATCAAGTCGAAGAAACGATGATTTGTTTGTATTTTTGTCTGAAGAGGCAACACATATAGATCATTTTTATTAATTTTAGAAACGGAATATTGTTGAAGTTTTTTGAAAATCATTTTACTCTGTTAGCTTTTACAAAAAATACAAATAATACTATTATAAATTGAGTCATAAAGCTGAAGAAAAAATATATATACGAATTGTGTGGGGTACTAACAAATGAACAGATCTCAAATACTAAGCCAACCAGTGTTCGCGCGGGCCAGGTGTTAACCGCTTACGAATATTTTCGCGACGCCGCGGGACCAGAAATTAATCAAAATTTTAAGACTTACCATTTTACAATCAGTTTGAATCGAGACAAGACTTAGGAAACATCTATTTTTATTGCCATTGAAAAGTGAGAGTTGTGAATTTATTGCTTTAATTTATTTATAAACAAGTTCACCAATTGAGGAAGAGCATTTGCGTCATTGCATGCTGTTTTTGTTCGACTAGGGAATGAAGACAAATTGAGTTACGAATGTAATCAAATGCGAAAAATGACAATAAGACACTCAGGGTTTGATCCTAAAATGAGTAGTCTCCGCAAATTGGACGATGGACGAATCAGATTCTCGCTAAACAATCGAGTATCATGAACCAAGTTTGTCCATGACGGACAATTCGGGAATTCCTTAATGGGCAATTCATTTTGAATTGCAAATTCAACACAATAAAAAATGATGATGCTCGATTCAGAACTTCACCATATCTATCTTATTCGCCGGATATAACACCCTCTAAATTACTATTTGTTAAGATCTGCAGAGCTCTCATTGCAAAATGATAGAAGCAAATAAGTATTTTATTAACATCAAACATCAAACAAGCGATTTCCTAAAAACAACACCAACGTCCGAACAACACGTTTTTACTAGAAATTTTCACGTGCAGATCATTAAAACTACACGGAGAGCAATCGATGATCACTCGGTCGTATAATTTCTTGAGATTGAACAATTTTTTGTTCCTGAAATAATGATCCATTTTTTTCCCGACCAGTTCCATCGATAATTCGTGTCGTTTTCTCTTCGCGTCTCGAGAAAATCAGATCACTGCATCTTTCGAACATATTCGGATATATGAAATATCGCTTCAATTTATTACACGTGCATTTGGGTCAACGCTTTGCATAGACTGCAAGAAGGGTTGACCTGATGCAATGAATGCAAAAAAAAAGAAGAAACCGTGCGGTTTATGAGTGTGCTTGGCGCACGTCGGTCTCACTTCGTTAAACCGCACCGCATATAGACTGTGACCGGTTTGATTCGTTTTTGCATCCATCTTACTTCAAGAAGCAAACGAACCTAATTAAAATATGCCCCGTAACACACCGGATTGTATAATAAAGCCACGGAGGCAGAAGACCAAAGAAAGACAGGGGGAACATGCGCGAGATCATAAATTGAACGCAATCGCAATGGTGCCGTAGCTGGAGCCGAAAGCATCGTTAGAACAAAGAGAAGAAGTCGATCCACGATGACAAAATCGTTTCTAATGATACTAAAATAATTTTTAAATCTCCATAAAGCCTCGAATTTCAATCATTCATCAATGTCACTGTCAATCATCGACTTGTTTTCATAGTTGGTTGTATCTCTTCACCACCGGAATCTAACTCAATCTTATCTTTTTAAAGTCTTTGATGAGAGTATGCTTGACTTTGCTATGCAATTCTATATATTATGATATGCTGCTAAATATTTTTGCAGATCTCAATAAAGAAACATAGCATTTATGTCCTTCGTATTCTGAGAGAAGCATTCAATAAAGATCATAATTACTAGGGAACCCTGGCAAAAGAGCATGACTTAAAATGATTAATTTAAGACATTCAAAGCTTATTTAATCGTGTGGTTTCCAATATTTTTAGCTAGCCGAAGAGCTTCTATCCAGGAAATCAGACTAAATCTAAAGCGTATATCGCTAAACCCGTATCAATACTTGGTTCTCTTCCTGATTTTCAAAACCATATTTATATTTAATGTGTTTAAAGATACATCAAAACTCGTTTCTTTCCTTGTAGTATCTACCGGAAATCTACCAGATTCTTCAAATATATACTCTGCAAAGACTCATGCTTGAATTTGAGAGTTATTTCATATCATAACTAATTTTTGCTACGTTTACACTATCCATGTATGAAAGTCATCTTTAAAAAGTAAGATTACAAGGGCTCCTAAGGTCGTTTTTTTGTTGTTTTTGTTTCGAATTTGACGCATTAAGAGTGTAGGAAGAATATGAATGATCAGTTTGTTTAGTTCCGCGTGTTTGTCCGCCATTTTGTTCAGTCACAGTAAATTCTTCCGATGGAGAGATGGTCACGCGATCCCACCATCTCCTATCCGTGCGAGATCCGCGCTATCATCCGTTTTTTGACTTTGCAGAACAATACCGCCGCGAATAGCCATCAGAAGCTCGTGGAAGTTAATGGTAGTGATCTGATGAGTCGACAACATGTCATGAAGTGGGTTAGGTTGTTCAGAGAAAGTCATACTGATGCTCACAACGAACATCAGTGATTTCTGACGAACTTGTGCTAAAAATTGAAGAACACGTGCGAAATGACTACCATGTGACGCTTGACGGCTTTCATAAAGAATTTCCTGGTATTTGTCGAAGTCTCCTTGGTGATATTGTATCGGAAAAACTTGGTTACAAAGAGTTGTGTGCGAGATGTGTGCCCAGAATGCTCAAACCGAAATTTATGGATCATTTTGCACAGAAAGGAGATGCTTTTCTGGACTCTTATTGCGACGGGGGATAAGAAGTGGGACACTAGGATCCAAAAAGAGTACCGAACATAGTCATCAGGCTGGTTGCCGGGTTCGACCCGAACCTCCTGCTGACAGTACTCAATACCTGCCTAGCGGAGGGGGTCTTCCCAGCGCCATGGAAGAGACAGAAGCTGGTCCTCATCCCCAAGGGGAAAGCAACCCCAGGACCGTCGGCGTACAGACCGCTGTGCATGCTGGACGGGATGGGAAAACTGCTGGAGAGAATGATCCTCCAGCGACTCCAGCAGTACATCGAACCAGGACTATCCCCACAGCAGTACGGCTTCCGTGCGGGCCGCTCCACGATCGACGCCATCTCCCAAGTCATCGACACGGTGAGAACGGCATGGAGGGGAAGCTTGAAAGCCAGCGCACACGTCGTGCTGATAGCCCTCGACGTCAAGAATGCCTTCAACTCGGCCAGATGGCATCTCGTCATCAGAGCGCTGAAGGAAATTGACGCCCCGCCATATCTTCTAAAAATGGTGGAGAGCTATCTGCACGACAGGATACTGGTGTACACAGACGCCGAAGGAGGCCAAAAGGAAAGACCGGTAACTGCCGGCGTTCCACAGGGGTCCATACTCGGACCTACACTGTGGAACGTCATGTATGACGGCCTGCTAAAAGTTACACTAATGTCAGGGGCCAAGATGGTCGCCTTTGCTGACGACATAGCCATACTAGCCACGGCCAAGACCACGGAGCTTCTGCAAATAATCTGCGAGAACACCCTGAAGAAGGCGGAGAACTGGCTAACGGAGGCAGGGCTAAAACTCGCCGTACAGAAAACGGAAGCCCTCTTCTTCACGAGGCGCAGAAAGCTTGCACCTCCCAACCTGAGGATCGGAAACTCGACGATTAAATTCTCAAGATCGATACGATACCTCGGGGTGGAGATAGACGACAAGCTCAGCTTTGTGGCACACACGGAGAAAGCGGCAGCAAGGGCGGCCGGAATTGCAGAGGGCCTGGCCAGGTTGATGCCTAACATCGGTGGCCCGAAGACCAACCGGAGGAAGCTTTATAATGAGGTAGTGCATTCGGTGCTGTTGTACGGCGCGCCGATATGGGCCGATGCACTGCACATAGAGCGGGCCAGGCTCAACTTGGCCAGGGTCCAGAGGAGGAGCGCGATCAGGGTTGCGGCGGCGTACCGCACGGTGTCAGAGGACGCAGTCCTGGCGCTGACCGCGGTACCGCCGATAGATCTTCTCGCCAAGGAGAGGAAGACCACACGGTTCGGTGAAGATAAAAAGAGAGCCAAGGAGCTCACCATGGAGGCATGGCAGACTCGCTGGCAAAACTCCATCAAAGGCCGGTGGACCCACCGAATCCTGCCGACCCTGAAGCCCTGGGTGGACAGAAAGCACGGGCAACTGTGCTACCACCTAACCCAGGTGCTCACCGGGCACGGTTGCTTCGGTGGCTATCTCCATAGAATTGGAAAAGAAACCGGACCGGGATGCCACCACTGCAATGCAGAAACGGATGATGCTGCACATACGACATTCGTCTGTCCAGCGTTCGACGCAGAGAGGGAAAACCTAAAGGGGAAGCTTGGTTTGAATACGCTCTCCCCCGACATCATGATACCCTCGATGCTGACTAGCGCGGAGACATGGAATGCGTGGTGCAGATACGCAACGGCTGTAATCCGGGCCAAGGAAGAAGCGGAGCGCGAGAGACGTCGCCTTCGCCCCCCATCTGAACCATCGTAGATGACAACATAGAGGACCCGAGAGGGACACATTGCTGCCACCCTGGCATTGCTTCACTTGTAGCCGGGTGGCAGTGAAAGAAAAAAGAAAAGAAAGATCCAGACTAAATGACGAAACATTCGATGCTTTAATGTTACTTCGGGCATATTTTCAAAATAATATTTGAATTTTTTAGTTTGCTATTTATCTACTTTTGAATTGTATTTTTCTTTCCTTAAATAAAAAAAAAAAAAAAAAAAGGATCCAAAAAGAGCTGGCGGTTGAGGTCTATAACACTGGCATACAAAAGCTTATGCCCCGACTACATAAATGTCTCAATCTCGACGGCGATTACTTATCTTGTGAATTTCAATTAAATACAAGCATTTTTCCATCCTACATAAATATTATATAACCATAATTTCTGATTGACCCTCGTAAATAAATATAAGAACTATTTTTGTATTTCTAAGTTTTGGAAGTATCAGATTATTTTATTTTTATTATAGTAATTTATAATACTTGTCATTTTTATAAAATGCAATAATTGTTTAATATCTTGTCAAATTGTTGATCTTCTACCTACAGACAGAGATGTGTTAATGGTACAGATTAACTCATTCCGGTACGCTCACTTAAAAACGCGCGTTTCGCGCGGTGTTTTTGTAGAACAGATCACACGAAAGTGGGTGCTTTGTAGTTCGATCTTTTGACGCACAAAACGCATAAAACATAATAAATAAATGCTGTATGTTATTCTAGTTTCGTCGAAAGATGGTGTTATAAATATTTAAAATTCTGACTGATTCTAAAACATCTTTTTTTTAATCCATAAAAGTATCATGTTCAATATAATTAATGATATTATTTCTGGTTTTAAAACATTGAGTTTATCGCTTTTTGTACTTTATCACGCCAGATTATAACTGGTTATATTTATGTATATCTATGCAACAAGATTTTTATTCATTCATGGTTATTAAATCTTATTGTGGAATCTTCCATCAATTTGCTCAAACGTCCCTCATATTCTTAGCAATCATCTCCCACGTGCGATTTTAAACGTAGCCTTCAAAACAATACGTGGGGTTATTTATAATATAGTCTATTTTAAAGTGAGGTCGTTCAAATGTATCAATTCAATTACGTTTTATTTGCATTCTATATCAGGCTGTTTCATAATTTGAATATTTAATTTGATTTACATTTACAATAAAATGCCAAGGGCTTTGACTGTAACCCCAACGAGACGAAGAATAATCCAAACGGATATTTAGGATAAAAAAGGATACTCTGAATGTGTACAGTGTTATATGTTTGGTTCGACGTATTGTCGGTCCCATAAGCGTAAGAAATCGTTTTTATCAAGTCAAACATCCGGCCTTTTATTGACTGTTCGAGTTCAAAGCCTTGGAATTTGGATGTCGGAAACGCTGCACAAGATGTGGTCGGATTGCCTGTTGTAGCGGTGTGATATTTTGAAAATCGTTCGTCAAAAGGTAGGATGGATGGTATGTGCGCGGGGTAGGAGTGGTGGTCGTAGGGACATTTCCTGTTTTGTCTGTGACCCAAAGATGTTCCCAAACCGGTCGTCCTTGCTCCGCCTCCACCTTCTTCCACCTTGCTGGACCCATTTGGTAACTGCGCCCACTTCCCACTCCACGACCCAGCATTCACAAAATTCAATCCGCGATACATGGCTTTGAGGAAAACTTGAAAATGTACGCTTAAGTGCAGGCGAACTGGGTCAACGTCTTGGCTACGGACCTCCATCATACTGATATCGAAGAAGAATAAAATTATAGCAAATTTATTCAATTCCACTTGAATTTAAGAACTACTTGTCGATGGAGGAATCAAAGAAGATTATTTAGTTAGCATAGAGTCTGCATTTCTGACTACGAATAGTTTCAGGGAAGCACTTCATATAGCCAAAAATATAGAATGTTGAGCATAGAATATTTAAAATCTTCTATGGGGATCATCACCTACATCCGATAATGGATGAAGAATAAGATAATTGAAGAATAATCTTAATTAATATTATCTTTGAGAAACATTCAGCATTCACTACGGTCCAATTTATGATCTAAGCAGGTCATTACTTTCGGATAATCAATCGCTGCTCTACATTATAGATAGATTTCCCTTTCATCCGAACATACGAGTAGTTGTTTTTCCATAAACAAATTATTGCAGTGTTAATCGCAATAGTTATTCGGGATTGAAATTTTTATCCAACAGAAATCGTACACTTCACCAGCACGACGAAGGCTACTAAATCGAAACATTCCCGCCAAAATCGGGACGCTTGGAAACAGTGGCCTAACTACTAATTGGCGAGCTTAGGCTACGACTAGGGGCAGTAACTGTCTAATATATGTATACACATATACAGTACATATATGTTTTTCAAATTGTTATATTAACTTTTCCCTACCGGTGATGTATTTACTACACCTCGACTCTAATAATGGGAATATCGATATGAAATATAATAGATACGGGGTTCAATTTTTTTGTATTTCTCCGTAATATAATTACGAATCACATCAAAGTATTTTAGTATATAAGTATTCATCTGCAGCGACGGAAATAAATAATTTGTCGGGAAATCGGGAATTTTGCGAGTTTTAGTCCATGTCTTAGCAGAAAGGATTTTTATCAGTCATATTGATAGTATTATACGAAAATGGGTGTCGGTTACGTTCCTAACAATTATATCGGTTCTGTTAAAATAACGGGAATGATTCCGGGATAGTCTAATGCAATCCCAGAATTGGCATTTGCACGTATGCGTAACCCGACGGCAATGTGTTAATATTGAGTCCTGTATGCTATAAAGCGAGATTCTTCTATCGTTCAAATCTCTCATGTGCCATACTTAATAAGGCAGATTTAACGTGCAAAAATATGATACTAATTACTAGCTGCTCATGGATTCTTTGAATTTGTAGTTTTTTTTTTTAATAGATTGCTCATCTTTTATCGATCATCTTTAGTTTAAATACCCACGTGCTGAATATTTTCAATAAACTCCTTCACATCATTGATCCTATCATTAAAAGGAACAGAACTTATGCGATACTCAAGTATTAGGAAACAGCTATTATTATGCAAATATTGTCGAAATCGTTTATGTTTTAGTACGTTCCAAGACTGCATATTTACGTTTTGTACTTAATTAATTTGTGGCAGTAAATTACTTATTGAACAGCGTGTAGGATTAGCTGTTGGGCGGATCTCGTTTCACACATCGCCATATATCGTAATCATATTTTGAAAATATTGTGGACATTATGCAAATCTGCCAATAGTCCAAATTCGTAGCATTTCGTCGATGGGCGTCGTTTTATGAGCTTTTATTGGGTGTCCATGAATGTCCCATGACTTCTCATACACCTGATGTGTTTCTGTTTCTGCTGACGTCAAGACATGTAATGCAATTTATGTGTGCCATTAATTTTAGCATCGTAAATTCTGAATATTGCAACGACCCAGTTGTCCGAGGGTCCAATTAACCGGGCGAAATGTGGTTAACGAGGAACGAGGGTCAGAGTTCAAACTATCATGGGAGCCGTATGTAAAAATATTCGAGGCTTAAATTGCAACAATTTAGATCGTTGGCAAATATGGATATGATTCATTTGGGTAGCTCCGTAGATAGTGTGTTAAATCATTGATCAAACATGTTGGGATATTAATTTGACGTTGGATGCTAAAATTTAAATCACCCGCCATGCTCGACAGATGATAGTAATCTTAATTTTTTTTTAAATGCTATGACCAATAATTATTTTATGATATATAGTGATGAAGCTGAGTCAGTAGGGGGTAAAATAATGAATGCACATATTAATGACCAATTTTAAAATGTGATTTATTAAGGGGGGAACTTTTGTTCGTTTTATACAAATTTGAATTGACTCCTCAATTGCGTTGATTGTTCATCTGTATTCAAATCAGAGTTTTAATGTATTTTATATAACACCAGCGTATCGGTTAAGTGTTAAAAGCAATAAAAGTGTTAATATATTCTCAGGCGCTGGTGCAAAGCAAGGACATTTTCCTTATTTATAAACATTACATCATATGAAACATAATGGACACACCCCTCTATATCCTATATAATTATGACATATAGTGCAATTAAAATTTATATTCTATTCATGTCTCATTCGGAACAATTGATTCTGACAAGGCAATAATTTATTTTATATTTTAATTTTAAATAACGATGAAAACGAAACGAAAAATGCAAATCGATGGACATTATTATCGAATTTATGGCCAAAATAAATCTAATGAAATTCAAACGAAACTAATGATTTAATCGATGAATGCGAAATGAGACTTAGCACGAATTTAATTAATTTAAATTAATTTATCTATACAAATCTATACAAATTGAATTTGACGATTCGAACATTTTAAAGCGAAAAGTTGTTGCACAAAATTTTTAACCCTCGTAACAAATACCATTTAAGCTTGATGAATAACAATCGTAATTTAAACACCAAAGAGCATAAATGGTAGCCCTGTCCTTGAGCAAATAAAAATGCATATATTACAACAATCAATGATATGATATGCTTGTACATCGTGATAAAACGGTAAGCATCAATCCAAAAATATTCAAAATAATCATTTTTTTGTAGGACAATAATATGTCATTGATTTGCTCCGTCTGTACAATCAACATTATGTTTTTATGTTAACATATGACACTTTTTACTGATAGTGGATTGCCAACATCAATCATAGCTACTTTCTCAAATGATTCATATTCAAACGGTTTTATCTTATTGGTTAACAAATATGATCCGTTTCAATGAAATTTTCAATATCCAGTGCTTCAACGTTAATTCAAATATAATACAGCAGACCCGCGGTAATCCGGCCCCCACCTAATCCGGCGCCTCTTATAGTCCAACATCCCAATACAAGTATAGTACATATATACAGTAAAGCTTCGTCAATGTAAAAAATGCAAAACGTGTGATTCTGGACTGCCTAAATCGTAATGAATCTTTTTGTAAATTGACTAGTGATACTCTGGCTAGTACTCTATATAGTCCGTCAAATTGAATAATCCGACACCACTTTGCAAAACGTTTGTCAGATTATTACGGATCTGCTGTAGATTTGTGTGTTCTAGCAGATGCATGTATACCACATGCTGTCCTGCAGGATAATTTATGGATTTTGAGCAATTTTTGTTCAGGATTGTCACAATACATATTGAATATTTGATAGTTTATTTAGGGGTTGTTTTAATTTACTAATAATACTAATAAAAACAATTTTTACAAGATATTTTGATCAACACATCCCAAAATAGATTTAAGTACGTAAAGAAGATCATTCAATGGGCAGCCCTGATAGTCTCTGTTGAATTTATTTAAGAATAAAATGGAAACACTAAGATCCATTAAAATGTGGAGACATTTTTAGATCTACCAATGTGTCTCTAGCATGATAATGTTTAGGTATTAAAAAAATTGGTTTATCTACGGAAAACCGTCGTTAATATGGAAAAGTTTGCCAAACATCGTGGGTTTATTGCACTTTTATATCATCCAGTAAAAGCTTCCTGCCTCGCAAATAATATCTCATCAATTCACACAAGAAAAATATCGCTAATTGCATAAAATATGATACGAAATTTTCCCACCGACAATTACATAATAAATAAAATTTAGCGTACAATAAGAGAAAACTCATCCGTCGATCATCCCATAATATATTTATTCCCCACGGGCAGACTTTTCACATTTCTTACATAAGTGCTTATTGTTATTTTGTTAATTCACTTGCAATCATCGCGTTCGCTCCTCCGATCATCGCGTTCGCATTGTATTATATTTTTTTCATATAAAAACTCAGTTTCGTCATAAGATATTCAGTAATTATCTCGCATTTTCCACGAGCGGGTCTTGAAATTGCATAATAAAAAAATGCATTAATTAATGCGGACAATTAGCCGTTTTCGCAATCGGCGATGAGACCAACGACTCGTTTGACGTTTAAATTTCAAATTTAACCTCTAAATACTTTCGGATGCAAATAGAATTTTTGCTATTTTCTTGGACTTTCGACGGTCGTCATTGTATGCTGATCGATTCTATATTGAAATTAAATTGAATTACTTACGCAAATGGGGAAAAAAAACAGCAAATCGAACTTCGACTGTATACAGCTGACCGAGTTGGAAGACCTCTGCTTGAATGGAGCAAAGCGACACTGATGATAAATGCAAATGCACACTTTGAATAGATAAAGCTGCATCAGATATGATATTCTTCGGCAGAACGTGTCATTGAATTTGTCAAATTTTTTATCATATTTTCATTTAATTTTTGTCAAAATGACGTATCTAATTAAGCTGGACAAACAGTTATTTATCTCCAACATTTGCTTGTTTTTATCAAATTTATTTTTATCATAATCACAATCATTTTCATACAGTTTTTCTTATCGGAATGAAATACTAATGTTTGTTATAACTACGTTTAGGCTCTGATTTTTAACGCATGATAGTAGCAGATTTAATGCACGAGTTTTAACACTTTAACTACGGAGCAATATATATTTGTCCTGCTATATGAAGTTTTACATTATTTTTGACGTATTAAATCTGCGGTTCTTAAACCTGTAAAAATGGTTGTTAAGGATAGACATGTTGAAATCCTGGTTTAAATACCTACCTTTTGTTTAAAAACTAAAACGTTTTCAGCCCACATGCCGCACATTTCGAGGGCAGAAGGTTAGAATTTGAAGATTCCTACAATCATTATTACAAAAATGATTTCCATATTTGCTCTATAGTGAGTTAATTTTAAAATGAGTTAAACATAGATGCTATATTTGTATGTCCACCACTTATTATCCACTTTTCTCTCAGAAGCGCGCAACGCGAGTCAAGCTTGTATATCAATAAATGAACCTTAACACTGTTGATATTACACAATATTCGTTCAGTAGTTCTGAAGATACACTAAGTAATGTTTGAATGAATAATAATATTGCATTAGAAATAAAAGCATAGCATTGAAAATGAAGCGCTAAATAGATGTCTTTTCGTAATGTTAGACGTGTAGGGGTTGGTAGCTTTACAGCAAGACACTCTTTCCATCTCTGTCTCCGATTCACAATCTCCGCACTCAACGTGTGAGAATGCTCTTTTTATATCTAATTCTAAGTGTAATAACATTATTATATGTTTACTTTTATATGCTCTTTATGATACTTTAATCCACCCTTTTCTTTCTTTTTATTTTGCACAGTTAGAAAATATTTTATCGCATCGATGATGCAAAAATAAATTTAAGCTCCAACAGTACAAATTGAATACATTGTGCACATTTTCCAGAATCAATTCTGATAGGCGCCCGGACGACACAGTGTTAAATATGTTTTTATCTTTGGATTGAAAAACATCTGCAATGACGAACACGTAACACTATTATATTTTTACGCTAGTTTCATTAACGTTTGAGCATTTGCTTAGTTGGATGATGCATTTTGAATCAACAGCGCAAACGGAAAAGTGTGATTTTTAGCACAATTAGAAGACTCGAGTGATAAATGAGTCGTTAAACAACTTTACGTTTCACACTCTTCATGTGTTTACGTCTAGGCGGGGGGATGTGAATAAATTAATAAATAAAATCATGATGTAATAGAGAAATAATATTTATTTACAATTTAACACTTACACCATCGCGGCGAGCACGCGCGTTGACTTTCGCGTTCCATTTACTGGCAGATAAACGTTTACATTTAACCCGAAAGGAATGCGTTGGAGATAGGAATGTGTGGTTACATCCTGAAGATGCCGAAACGAGTTTCGGGGAAGGGGGCGTTGAGAGCGGCCGCCAGGCTGAGACCGAGGGCTCTGCGGGTGCAGGCCGGATCCAGGACGCCGTCGTCCCAGAGTCTCCCGGTGCTGAAGGCGGGTTCTCCTTCGCGTTCGAACTGTTCTTCCAGAGGCGCCCGGATGGCTTTCTCTTGTTCCTCCGTCCAGGGGGTTCCCTCTCTGGCTGCCTTGTCTCTAGCCACTTGACAAAGGACTCCAGCTGCTTGCGGACCGCCCATCACGGATATCCTGGCGTTGGGCCACATGTACAGGAAGTTGGGCGAGTAGGCTCTTCCGCACATGCCGTAATTGCCGGCGCCGTAGCTCCCTCCGATGATCACCGTCAGCTTGGGCCCTCGGAAGCAGCTCACGGCCGTCACCATCTTGGCGCCGTTCTTGGCGATGCCACCCGCTTCGGCGTCTCTTCCCACCATAAATCCGGTGATGTTCTGTAAGAAGATCAGCGGTATCTTTCTGGAGGCGCATAGCTCGATGAAGTGGGCGCCCTTCAGCGCGCCTTCTGATTGCAGAACGCCGTTGTTGCCGATGATGCCGACTTGCTTACCGTACAGTTTAGAAAAACCGCATACAACTGTCTCCCCGTACAGCTCTTTGAACTCTTGGAATTTGCTCCCGTCGACTATGCGAGCGATTACTTCCCTGATGTCGAAAGATTTTTGCAGATTGGTGCCGACGATGCCGTACAGCTCCTTTGGGTCGTACAAGGGTTCTTCGATTTCCTCGTCGCACAGTAGCTCCGGTGCGAATGGAACCTCAGGTTGAGATAGATTTTTCACAATGTTTCTGGCTATGTGCAAGGCGTGTTCGTCGTCTTGGGCATAATGGTCGGTCACTCCGGAAACTCGACAGTGAAGATCTGCCCCGCCGAGTTGCTCAGCCGTGACCGTTTCCCCGGTGGAGGCTTTCACCAGGGGAGGTCCGGCGAGGAAGACTGTGCCTTGGTTCTTGACGATGACGCTTTCGTCGGACATGGCGGGAATATAAGCGCCGCCCGCTGTGCAGGATCCCAGCACGACGGAGATCTGCGGAATATTAAGGGCAGACATGTTTGCCTGGTTGAAGAATATCCTGCCGAAGTGGTCTCGGTCGGGGAAGACGCTCGCTTGATCTGGCAGATGGGCGCCCCCGCTGTCCACGAGATAGATGCAGGGCAGGCGACACTGCTGCGCAATCTCCTGCGCGCGCAGGTGCTTCTTGACCGTAATCGGGAAGTATGTCCCTCCTTTGACGGTGGGATCGTTCGCCACCACGACGACCTGCCGGCCGTGCACACGAGCGACGGCCGTCAGTAGTCCACCGCTGGCGGGGGGCCCGGCCAACGGAGACAGCTCGAGCAAATCAGAACCGGGATCCGACAGCAGCTCGACCCTCGAGCGAGCGTCCAGCTTTCCGCGAGCGGCTTGCAGCTGCTTCGTCTTCGCTCCCCCGCCTTCCATCGCCAAGGCGGTTTTCTTCCTCAGGGTTCCGATGAGGGCTTCCATCGCCGCGTAGTTCTCTTTGTACAGCTGCGAATCGACATCGCAACCGCTGCTCATGGCGGACGCGTCGCCGTGAAAGTGTCGACAGCTCGACAGCCTCGCCGCTCCGCCGATAGACCTGAGTAGTTTATGCATTTCGAAGTCCTTCTGATCGAGGGTCCCTCGGACGAATCTGTCGCAGTTGTGGCACTCGATATGACAACTTCCAATTCAACCGAGCATGTTTATTTTGCAAAAAATGATGAACAAACGCCGGAGCGACGGTCGATAAGATACTGAACGGGCGCACATAATCAGCCGGCGACGGCCCCCACCACCTCACAGACTAAACCTCTTCACTAAATACTATTTATGTCCCACTGTCGGTCTTCGAACCTACGACATATAAAAGCAAACATTTTATTAATCTACATCCAAAAACATGACAATCATGATAATTTGAAATTATTCTATTTATTATTTTACTTAAAATAAGTACAAAAAAATTAAATATTTGACCATCATTTGATGAATTTTAACGATATATAAATATTGAAGAATTTTCATCTGAATTCTGTTTGCTCTTAACAATTTAAATTAATAACATAAATAAGTAACACTATTCATGGACTTCATGGAAATTGTTTCACTTCGTAATGTGCTGCGGCTTGATAAATGTTCTATTGAGTCCTCCGTCGTTCATTGCCGGGGTGAATACTTTAAAAACTGAAAAATGTTCTACAGCAGATCAATTCATTGGAAATAAATTATTTGATCAAACATCATGTTCGTCATTGATTTTACTATCATAAATATAAACAGAATTTGTTCAAACAAATTCTTATACTGGACGTTGCTCCGTACGGTAATTCTATCACAAGGCGAAATAGATGTCACGCTCAAGTTATAAATAAAAATAATGTATTTCCACGTATAAAATCAAGTATGCTTTATTCGATCAAATAAAACTGATACATCTACATTTACAAAAGAATCGCTGAAGACAACGTGCAGATGAATATATTAGCATTAAGAGCAAAAAATCACCACTCGTTTTCATTTTATCATGATATTCAAACACAAAGCAGACAGTATTTCATATCAATTAAAAATAATTTATTGATGTAATAATTCATACGCTCATTATATCATTTTAAATTATTGATATTTATATCATCATGATTTGTAAAATAACGCTATAATAGAATTTTTTTCATTTTTATAGGATCGCGATGAACAAACTCAATTGGAAATGAAGCATAGATCCGAAGAAGACGATTTGTATAGGAAATTTGCTAGACATCGAGAAGAAGAAGATAGACGCATGCGTGAAGAAATACGAGTAAATATTTCGATTGAATGATAAATTGCATGTTTGTCAGATTTGAATTGTAATAAAATTGTTTGAATTTGTAGGACGAATGGGAAAAAGAATTGGAACGTTTGACTCATCGCTTCGAAAGAGAAATGCAAGTCAAGAGAAAGAAGCCCGAAGAACAAAACGTGCTCACGCTTAGGCATCAACAAGAAAAGGAAGACCTGGAAAAGAATATGACTCTGAGAAGAGACAAAAAGAAAGAGAGCCTCACTAGAAAGATGTTGGAGCATGAAAGGTAATTAATATATATTAATGTGATACAATTATGTCTTTAAAGATGATTAAACAATGCGCGTTTAATATAATTTTGATTTATAGGGCCGCTACTGCTGCTTTAGTCGAAAAACAGAGCCACGAGATGTTAGAATTGATCAACGAGAAACGTTCTGAATATATGCGTGCCGAATCCCTCTTTGAAGATGCAGCCGAAGTAGCTGCACCGTATCCGGCTAGAGCGCCGCCACCCGCACCGCCGGCTTTGACTAAATTTCATATTTATAGTGATCCTACTGAGTTTGCCGATGTTGATCAAATTGCTATATCGGTGCATAAATTTAACATTTATAATATTTTTAATATTAGATATTTTAACGCGTTACGTTATTTGATTTTAATTTTTACAGGTAGCGCAAGAGGATCAAAAGACATTTACAGATTTAGTAAGACAATTAGTCGGACGATGCGGTTCAGATATAGAAAAAGCAAGGTAATATTTTGATCCGCGGATAATTTGTGTGTGTTACGATATTAAAAATTGCTTCTCGTTGTTTTAGGACAATATTCCGCTGGATAACCGTGAAAAATTTAAACACTATGATATTCGATGAAAATCTAAGAGGCGATACCCCGATGGGACTCTTGAGAGGTATCAAACACGGCACTGAGAGTTACCATGTTTTATTCAAACGACTTTGCAGGTGAATAAATACTAAATAAATGTATAAGCGTTAAATCGAATCTTTGATAAATTTGTTTTATTACCGTTTTAGTTACGCCGGTTTACATTGTGTCGTGATAAAAGGCTATAGCAAATCCGCCGGCTATCAACCCGGAGTGCGATTCGAAGACAATCGATTCAGAAATTCGTGGAACGCCGTGTACGTTGCGGGCGCTTGGAGATTCGTACAGTGCAATTGGGGTGCCAGACACCTCGTTAACGCCAAAGACGCACCGAAGCCGGGAAACAAAGGAAAGAGTGACAGCTTAAGGTGACGATCTGAAAAAAACAACAATTCATTCATTTAATTGAACCAATTTTTACGATCTTAAATTCGAATTTACAGATACGAATACGACGATCACTATTTCTTGACTGACCCGAGAGAATTTATCTACGAATTCTTCCCGCTTCAACCCGACTGGCAGTTGTTGAAAACTCCGATCACCCTTCGCGACTTCGAAGAGTTACCATTTGTTAGATCCCTCTTCTTTAGATACGGTTTATATTTCAGCGATGCAAACACCAAAGCCGTTATGTACACAGATGCCACAGGTATTTTGATAATAAATATTTTTATGTACGATATAAACATAATAATAAATACATCGATTTAAATTTATAACTGTGTTTATAAAGGTGCCGCCACAGTAAGAATAGCCATGCCGGCCCACATGCAAAGCACGCTCATCTTCCATTATAATCTTAAGTTCTATGATACTGAAGGTGATGGATTCGATGGCGTTAGTCTGAAACGATTCGTTATGCAGGTAAACCGAACGGATCAAACAATTCGATAATTCGATATAACCGAGTTATTTACTTAATTGAACGTTTTTACAGTCCGTTATAGGAAATGTAGTATCATTCAGAGTGCATGCCCCTTGTAGTGGTGCATTCCTTCTCGATATATTCGCAAATGCTGTCACACCAAAAGAATATTTAACCGGAGAGCCAATGAAATTCAAAAGCGTTTGTAAATTTAAGGTATTATCAATATTTAGATGAATTTGCATCAATAGCACTATGATTTTAAATATTAATTTGTACAAATATCGATAGATATGTTGTGCTGAACTTCAAACCGTAATGGTTCCGTTACCGGATTGCGCAAGCGGAGAATGGGGACCGACTAAAGCGACTAGATTATTTGGTCTCGTACCAATTACGCACCAGGTATTATTTATATTTAAATCAATTTATATTATAAATTTGGCACACTACTAAATGTATTAAATCAACAGGATGCGTTAGTGTTTGCCGGAAGAGAAGTAGAAATACAATTTAGAATGTCTCGCCAATTGACAGACTTTATGGCGACTTTACACAAAAATGGCGTAGAAGAAAAGCGATTATCCAAATTCGTCACACATACCGTCACCGATGATATTGTCACATTCGTTATAAATTTCCCGGAAGAAGGTAAAAATGATTAGTCTATTACGACATACAATTTTAATTAAATACATATAGACTAACCAAATATGTTATATTTTATAGGACAATATGGTCTCGACGTCTATACCAGAGAAAAAGGAAGCGGACCAATAAATCATCATCAAAACGGCTCAACCGAACGCGAAAAGCATCTACTCACTCATTGTTGCAAATATTTAATTAACAGCAGTAAACGAAATTGAAATTAGATTGTAAAAATATATTGAAGAACACACATAATTTTAGTGAAATTATAAAAAAATTACATACATATCCAGGAACGCCTGTTATAATTAAAGTACATTTTCGTTATGCGTATTTCCTCATTGTAGATTTTGCGTATTGATATGGGGAACGCCTGTGTTACGAGCGCTGGAAAGAAATCCATTATTTGTTATATCACATGTAAAATGTTAATAATCATTCGCTTTACTTTGAAATGTATGATTTTTTACCTTCGTCGCCTTAATTGTAAGTGTATCCGTTCAAGAGTATTACGTAGAATTGAATAGATATTAGTCAGAAAGTGTAATTATACTTCTGAATATACCGTCGAACTCTATTATAGGAATAATTCTTGTGCGAGTTACATGCTTGCAATTTCGTGGACGTCGTGGATTAAACGTGGAACATTCAGTTTAAGCTCTTTGGTTGTTGAAGATTTGCTGAAAATAATATCATCACTAAAAAAAATATACAGACGTTCATCGGCTATTCTCTTTAAACCTTAAATAACTTGATTGTTTAAACATTAATTCAATCAGTTTTTGACTTGATTTCACTTAAAACCCTGATAAAAAATGATTTATATCGTCATTATAGCGCAGTCACAAACAGTCCCCTGCTGGAATAGGACTTCTTCAATATAAATTCACAGGAAGGGGTCACATCCATTTGGTCTTTTTTTCTTGTGGGAGGGGAATCTTGTATAAGACACCCTGGGTGTTGACGGCCCCATGGTAATATCAGATTCTTACTGACTAAACCACTATCTTGTCCTTCTCTGTCCCCCTGGTATTTTTTATCACATTGCTTCAAAAGTACAGATAGTCTGGCCTTCGATATAGCCCTATTCTGGTGTTGGAGAGCCGCTCTGTCTTTCTATCTCACTGCCCTGGACATGACAGCGGATCGCATACTATGGTCATGTCCAGGCATGGAGAAGCCAATCGGGAAATTCTCCTGCGATGTGTTAGAGGTTCCGCTTCAGGATACAGATCTAGTGGATGGTCCCCGCGCATTTGAACAGTTTTGGCACCAAATGTGTGGAAGTAGGATTCTACGGGGAATAACTTCGTAGTCTCCTCCCTCCATTTTTGTTAAATGTACTCATCAGGACAATTGATTGGCATCTGGATATAATAATAGATTAGTCATTCCAGCGTAAAGCACCTCTAGCCAGAGCCGGCAATGAATAGTCCAAACCCCTATTTCCCTGCAAATACTTGCAGCAGCTATGGTAGAGCAGGAGAACGTTCCCAATAACACGCCTGTTTAAATGACTTCTACGCTTGATGCATACTTTTTGTTTATTGCAAGTGTGTGTCTACGATGACCGGTATAGTTTGGTCACAGTGCGGGAACGAAAGTACATAGTGGGACCCTAATGCCCTCTTTGGCGGTCATCACTTCATCTACAAATTCCCGCCCAGTTCTGCTTGCTCGCCATGTTGTTGTGGATCATGTCTTCAACTCTGAGCTCAGCTACCCCGTCTTTGCAGGACTGATCCCATCTCTGTTGTTATGCTTCCCTCAGTTTCTGCTCGTACTCTGCATACTTTATAGGATTTTCAAAATGCAAGGTCCTCTTTTTTGCCTGATACTGTTCTGTACGCCGCAGTGACTCGAAACGACCCCTGCCGTTGGACCCTTGCCAGCTTCTTCCTGTTGCTTTCATACCTGAGCGCCTCATGCCATAATCGGAGCTCCGTACAGAAGAATTAAATGTATGATTTCCAATATTAGGCATGAGTTGTCCAATTTCGCTGGCTGCCTTCTGCGCAACTATTTCTATATGTTTCCTAAAGGATAGACTGGTTTACCCTCGGTCTTCTCCGTTTGCTGCAGATCATTGCCTCTGTCTTCTCTGCCGCCAGCTGTAGGTGATTAGCATCCATGCGTTGATTATGGCGAGGGCTTCATTTCCCTTCGCCTCTATTTCCCATGGATGATGAACTATCACCAATAGCGTGACATAATTGTAAAGACTGAGCAGTTTTGCTCGGAAGGCAATCTGTTTGTGGTTCCTCTCGTGCTTGTTTCATCCTGTTTTTCTGGCTCTGCACCAAATAGGCAGTATCAATTACGTAAGAGACAGTGAGTGACAAGCTGGGGAGTCTGTGAAAGTAATAACGGTTAGTAGATTAACCGAATTAGTATAGTAGAATGATAGATGTCTCATATTGCAAATGTGATAAATAAAAATTAGGATTCATTAAGATTGCGGATTGCCAGTGATGCAATGAGCGCTGAGATGCTTTCGTTCGTATCCGAAAGAGACTCAACAGGATTATTAAGCAATATATATATACAGTTTTTCACTTTCACACACAAAAAGCGAGCAGTCGCTGAATTACGTGCTAAACCGAAAAAACTACAAACGATACAAAAAACTCGAATGTGCAGAGCACTGCAAACACCATACGTTCGAACCGTAACAACGGACAAGCTCGTGATATTTATAAAAGATCAAAGAATAAAATGTATTGCATGAATAAAATAGTATTTTAAAGGTTAAATTTTATCCGTAAAATAGTCGATTTCTTTCTAGTTGCTTTCTATATAAATGACAAATTAAAAACATAAAATTAAAATTTCTTGTACATAAAATAACGAGGCAGTGTTTAGAATTGCATGTGTAATAACGTTTAGATTAAACAAATGTAAAATGTGTACAGTTTTTTATGGAATTTCTTTTGAGAAAAGAGGATATTTATATATAACTTCTATTAACGTTGATACATAATAGAACATGGCCGACATGCAATAATAAATTATTTTATAAAAATATAAAAATCTTTATTTTTTTAATTAAAAAAATACATATATCTACTTCATTGATAGATGAAAAATAATATAATATAAATGACAAACTGTATAAAGAATAAAGTATTATTAATAATTTAACACATCGAGCACAATACATAATATCCGTTGCATTTATATTTAATATACACCACACAATTTGTCAGTATGTACCTTATTACTTTAAAATTGTATTTAATAAGGAACTCCTTTAGTTTAATAAAATGCATGATGATTTCACATAGCTTTAAAATATATCTTTATATATTGCTATTTTAATACGCTCCTTCACAATATTTTAGACTATATAATTTATATTTATATGATAGTTTATTCGTAGATAAATACTTTCTCTGATATGTATGATTTGTTGGACGAGAGGAGTTCTCAAGAAATCTCAAACTAAAGATCTTATGCTTCGTACGTCTTATCGCAATAAATAAAATCAATCATCATTGAAATTATTACGTGATAATAAATTTTTCATCAAAAATGTATATATATTGATCGTATAAATTATTTCCAAGAATCGATTGATTGTTCAGATACGTAATAATGTAAATTGTGTTTTATAAATAATTAGTAACATGAATATTTTCGACAAAACTGGTTTGAAAAATTTTATATATAAAAAACTAATTTTTATTATGATTGTGACAATTCCGTTATGTTTTTAACTTTAAAGATTTTTATTTACCAGTGTTTACCATTACTGTTATCACTTTAAAATATATTAACTGTATTTATATTGAATAAATGTATTTCTAACATCTCATTATTTTTAATTCAAGTCTTCCGTTATATCACTTTATATTTGTGAACATGAAAATAATGATTTTAGTGCAGTTATACTAATTTTTCCATTGTAATTTAGCCTCTGTCAAGATAATTGAAATGCCAGCTTTTTAGCATTAACATGATGATAACGACATGATGAATATTCAATAGCAACATTTTAGCAAATAATTTATTATTTGGTACAAAAATATATATTTATAATGTAATTAAACATAGATTACATATGATTCACGTCATATACAAGGCTTACATCGAATATAATGCCATCAATATAAAAAAATCTACTTAATAAATCGTGATACGTCAATTTTTTAATTATCTAACTTTATATATCGATATTTTCAATTAAAAAAATAATACCCCTCGTTTAATAATCGTTACATTGCGAATTTTTAAAAATAGAGATCTTTTTTGTACAACATAGGAAATTTGACACCACAATATCTATACACTTATATTGCAAATAGTTTAAAGCACCTTAATTAAAACTGGGACATAAGCAACAAATTGGTTACATTTTAACATTATTCCAAATGTTGGCCCTTTATGAACTTGTTCATTTTTATAATGAATTTTAAGGCTTAATGCTTTTTTACATAATATTCATAATACTTTTACTTAATACTTTTTTACTTACTAACCGAAAAACCGAAACTTGGCTTGTATTTTTAAACTATTTCAAATGCAAAAATTTCGATGAGCAACCAATTTAAAATATTGCAAACATTAATAAAATAATTATCTTAATCTGAATTATTCCACAATATATAATTCTAAGAATCAATACTATAATATACTATAAAAATATCAAGTCCATACAATTGTTAAAGCACTTCATTATCTGCTCGCAGATTTAAAATGTACATATTTTTGTATGCACAATACATACTATTTTACTTTAATAAACAAGATTTATATCTCAATTATATAAAAAAATTATACAACTCTTCAGTAAGAGTTGGGTCAAGTTATTCAAAGAACATTCCAAAAAAAAAAAAAACAGAATGATTATCTTCATGTCAATAATTATAAAATAAAATTTAATATTCAATATTAATATTGGAATGGAATGATTCAGTCTAATAAATAAAGAGGCACATGTCTACTCCGTGTTCATATTTTATCGCCCTTAATTGTTCTTCGCTGTTCAACTCCTCTTATCAATGTTCCGAGAAGGCCTTCCATTTCATTTGCTGTTTCTTGCAGTTGACTGTTATCGAAGTTCATTTCTAAAATAAATAAAACAAATCGTAATTCATGTATCTATTAAAATAAGACCATCTATTAGGGGAACCTGAAAGTATTCGTAAATTTTGAGACCTTATGTTTGAGCTCCGTTTGTGTTCAGACACAGTGATATTTTCAGTAAAACTATTGTTAACCTTTTCGTTAGTGAGCAAATTTAAAATCGATGAAGTCGTTAATGTCATAATCGCTTTACACCGATTACTTTCTGTCAGCTCCTATCAGCGATAAGACAATCTTCAATTCGAGGCAGTCAATTGTAAATGAACACTTGATAGCGCATACAAGACCACGTCATTTCTTTACATAAACAATACACAAAAAAAACGATTAATTTGCTCCTCCTTTAGAAGGAAATGATAATTGGACAAAGACTCATTCAACACACAGCGAAGAACGGCAAGCAGTTAAATAAACAAACACTCTCCATAACACACAACATTCCGTCATTTCTTTGCGTAAACAAATTACACACTTGAAATCGAAATCATTATTAGTCAATAAATTTGGGCTAACGATCTATACAATCGTGCGATGCATGCGGCGAAGCTCTCCGTCTCAGTCTCCCGAACTGCGCTAAGTTCTCTCTCTCTGTCTGCCTCGGAACTTCAATGCACAAGAGTGCTCTTTCTGAATAGTGGAGGGGATAACGGAGGGTCTCCGATAATACTCCCGTAAGAGTTAAGGGATAAACAGAGAATGGATTTTTTTTTGTATAATCAATCTATCCTCTGAGAGATATTTAGTTCTTCTTTTGACGTGTATGTTGCTGACTCGTGTAAGTCTTCATTCATTAACGAGGACCTTAGAAGCTTAAAAATAATAAAACTCTAGGACCTGATAATATATCCGCAGAGATCCTTAAGCTGTCAGGGAGCTTCGACGTACATGTACGTCCTAATTCTTATGCCCCAGAAAGAGCACTCTTGCACATTGAAGCTCGGAGACAGACAGAGACAGAGAGAACTTAGCGCAGTTCGGGAGACTGAGACGGATAGTTCCTCGCATGATTGTATAGATCGTTAAGCCCAAATTTATCGACTTATAATGATTTCGATTTCAAGTGTGTTATTTGTTTACGCAAAGAAACGACTGAATATTGGGTGTTATCTATTTAACTGCTTGCCTTTCTTCGCTGCGTGTTGAATGAGTCTTTGTTCAATTATCATTTCCTTCTAAAGGAGGAGCAAATGAATCGATTTTTTGTGCATTGTTTATGTAAAGAAATGACGCGATCTTGTATATTATCAAATGTTTATTTACAATTGACTCTGCCTCGAATTGAAGATTGTCTTAGGCTGATTAGGAGCTGACAGAAAGTAATCGGCGTAAAGCGATTATGACATCAACGACTTCATCGATTTTAAATTTGCTCGCTCCTCAACAGGTTAAAAATATTGAAGAAGACGGATACCGCACACTACATTAAATATGTGTTAAAAAATGTGGGATAACTGCAAGTGGCCAAATTAATGGATCAACTCTACAATTATCCCTATACACATAAAGGGTTCAACAGGCAAATGTGAAAATTATCGAATAATTTCTCTAATTGCGCATGCCAGCAAAATAATCACATTCTACAGAATAGATTGAAATACTTCACAGAATGGAAAATACCCGAAGAACACGCAGGATGGGGCCTGCCTGGGGCGAATACTAAAGTTTTTCGGACACATTGCTCGCCGGGATGGGGAAAATTTAGAAAAACTAATGATGGTGGGCAGTGTGTCAGGGAAGAGAAGAGAACAGTCACCACGAAGATTGAGCAACCAAGTGAAGGAGGCAACGGACTCAACCCTCACTATAGCCCTGCAGACGGCGCAAGACAGGATTAGCTGGAAGGACGTAGTTCGGAAACAAACAAAATCTGTATGGTCATAGTTCCAATCCTCAGTCATGAGGAAACGAAAAAAAAGGACCATATATCTTTTCAGCCTACGCGTCCCGGAGGTTTGGTTTGGTTGGGAAGAATAGAAGTTCCTTTATCATTCTTCCCACAATGAGATCGTAGCCAGACGATTTTTTATATTAACCTTTGCTGATCTGATTTTTCGCCTTGTGATTTTTTTAATGCAAATGGTTGATTTTTTTGTATTTGGGGGCTGGTGAATCTCATCTTCGCTTTCTGAAGTATTCATGTTGTTGTGTGAATACTTTTGTCGAGTAGCTAGTGAATATTTCCACCTTTTCTATGCTGTTTCTATTCCATTCTTCGTTGTTTTTTTTTCGATAGGCGGTGATGTTGTTCGGGGTCATTTTAGACATTTTGTAGCTTCCCCCAGTGAGTATTCTGATGCTTCAGTGGTGGTTAGCTCGTTGAGGTAGTCGCTGATTGCTTCATTTTTGCTCTTTAGTGAACAGAATGAACTTCAATTTTTGATGATCCTTAATTGAGTCAGATCAACAGCAAACAATCGAGGAGTTATCACAAAGACTGGGATCACCATGGACCACTGTACAAACATATTTCAGGCTCACTGGCAAAATTAATAGGATGCGTGTTATGGGGTAGGATCGTTACCAAACTGCTTCCTAACTAACCTGACTACCAAAGCGATGGTAAGATGGGACTTTTATAAACTAAATTTGCAAATATTTTTAGGTCCCCCCCCCAATATAAATGTTTAAAATATTAACCCTTACCGTCTAATTCAAATTTATTTGTTAAAATAGTTTGCAATCTATCTAAAACACTGTCGATATCAGCATTCAACTCTTTCATTTTGTTATTTGAAGTAGCGACGCTTTCTATATCCGCGTTAAATTTGTCTTCTGACGTCGTTGATCCCACTCTATTAGGATAGAGCAAACTTTTATTTGTTTTCAAATGTTTTGCGGCCGATTTTTCTTTGGATCCTCTATCGGATTCCGTGTCTAAAACAGAAATAAAGACCAATTTAATTAAAATTATACTATGAAAGTACTCATTATTGTTTGAAATTCAATATAAATACCATTTCCAAACCATGTACTTATATCGCTCATTGACACATTGGAGATACTATCGGGAGGTTTATACGCATTTTCATTTTTCATCAAATTTTTATCCGACGCATTTACAGATTTCGCATGAACATTTTTTATATTTTTGTGCTCCATTACAGTGGATTCGTTGATACAATCTTTAGGCATAATCGGAATTGGGCTAAACGGTTCAAACGGCGGTACATTTGTATCTTTTCTATTCATTATAGTCCTGTTTTGGATCTGAGACACATCAGCAACAGGATTATTCTCCCACTCGGTAATCGGAGTTTGAAATCCCGGTAGTAAGTTTTCCTTAAAAGAAAAGCAATATATAAATATGTTATGAATCAATTAAAAACTGTAGATAAATCTTATATTTTTTAAAGCGTATTCAGTAATACCTTAAATATTTTAAGCCTGTTGATTTGTGTTGCTATTTGGCCCCAATGATTATCAACTTTATGTTGAATTCTTCGATCTACGCTATTCATATTTTGTACATCTTGAAATACATCACTTATATTTTTCAAAGCTCTGTCGATAAAATAATAATGTCATTATTTACAAAATATATAAAATAAATATTCAATGGGGATTTTAGGTGTACCGAAAAATAATCATAGTTTCTTTGATAAGCTCTTTCTCAGTTAGTTTGTATTGAGACAATTGTAATAGTTGAGTATGGTTGTAATAGAAGCAATAGTTGTATAATAGAAGAAACGGACTTGCACTATCATATGCTGTTTTAGTTCAGCCAAGGAATGAAGGCAAATGAAACACTGAAAAAAATCACCAATACTTGCGGGAATATTCTAAAACTAAACCAGTGTCATTGGCGATTTAAACAGTTTAACCCATTGACGCACAGTTACCGTCAAATATCGTCATACGTCAGTAGACAATACATTCTTATTGCGCCAGATAAGTCTATGCATATCATCTTCATAAATAGCGAAAACCGTTGTTCCAGGTGTGTACGTCAAATAGTTAAAAATGGAAATAGGGAACTCTAGGGTATTGCTTGAAAAGGACCCCAAAAAAGTCGATGGTGAATAAAAAAAATAACAAACCTATTTTGACTTTCCAATTGAGCTATAATATCTTGAAGAACTATTTTCGGATCAGATATATTCTTTCCGTTCGCTTTTCCGACTGTAGATGTATAAACTCGGTGCTTGTTAACTTCAATTTTAGTTACTTTTGACTCCTTATTATCCATAATTATGGGAACCGAAGAAACTTCGCCGCGATCCTTATTTGCATCCAATGGAAATTGTACATCGGCAGAAAAATTATGACCTCGTCTACAGTGCGTCGGACAGTTCAGTATCTTTTTCATGCTCTTAACAAAACCCATAATGCACTGAGATGGCATACCCTATATTACAAAAGCGAGATTAGGAAATCATTTTCAAAAATATATATATTAACAAAATTAATTTAATAGCCATTACCTGAGGGTCGATTATTTCCTTTACGACGTGCGACTTTTTATGTCTATAAACTGCGCTCCCTATAGTAGATTTAGTTTCATTGTACAAATGGCATTTTTCACAAATCATCATTCCCCAGCATCTCGTGCATTTAAATTTCAGACCCTAAAATATGAGAATGATTCCGAAATAAATAAAGCATACTTAAATTGTACGGGGGTTATCTAGAAAGTAAGGTTACAAGGGATCCTAAGGGTCATTTTGTTCAATCATAGTTCTGCGGAGAGATCGTTGCGTTTCCACCGCCACGATAGATCAGGGATTTTTAACAAACTTGTTCAAAAAAAATGAAGAACAAGTGCAAAACGACCAATGTGTGACACTTGACGACCTTTACAAAGAATTTCCTGACAGTCTTTGAAGTCTCGTTGGTGATATTGTGTAGGAAAAACTTGGTTACAAAAGTTGTGTGTGAAATGGGTGTACAGGAAGGAGAAACGAGAACCAAAAACGAGTTGGCAGCGGAAGTCTGACACTGGCATTCAAAAGCTGGTGCCCTAACTACACAAATGTCTTGATCTCGACGGCGATTACTTTGAAAAATAGTTTAATATATTTGTGAAGTATCCTGTGAATTCCAATTAAACAAGCATTTTTCGATCCTATATAAATGTTGTAATCATACTTTCTGGATGATCTTTGTATATTTTTAATACTATTAAAGAAATAAAATAGAGTCAATCCTCTTATAACATCGAGATAGGGTCCGCAGTATAAAAAAAAACGCTATAGAAAGTTAGAAGCCTATACAAAATTTGAAGTTAGGTTTTATAGCAGGGTTGATTGTATTTATGAACGAAATTAAGAATAGGAAGTTTAAAAAATACCATGGGATTTTTTTTGTCGCAGATTGAACATTTCCATATTGTCACATCGATATTATTGGCAACTAGATTGTCCGATTGTTTTGCAGTTTCTTGTAGTCTGACGCGAACATCCATCCAAAGCAACAGAGATGGCGGAGTTGAACTCTCTAACCATTGAAAGAGACCATGCTCTGACAATCCTAGCATTCCCGGAGTCTAAAATAGAGACAAATATGTTTTTGATCCAACATAATAAGCTTGGTATTTCCATTATAATTTTTTTACAAACCTTGGCAAAGCATTTATCTACTTCGCTTTGAACTAGATGTTGCCCAAAATTTGTCTTCTCGCTGATGTATTCAGCTAATAAAGCAATTTGAGTCAAAAGAGATGTCAGCCGACGAGGACTTATACATCCATTGTGATCGGCCATTGTCGAAAATAAAAATCTCCACTTTTCACGATTTGGATCGTCACTGAGCATCACCAAGGCAGTTTTAGCAGCCTGAATGCTGACCGACGATGAACGTTCACTGAATAAAAATAATTGTTATAGGACTTTAAACAATGCTGAAATGAAATGATGGCTATTAAATCAGAATAAAATAGTAAACCTGTCATATATGTTCAGAAGAAAACTTAAAGCTATTTCTGATGCGGTGTCAACGTCTCCCTCGAATGATCCTTCTTTCTGGGCAGCAAAATAAATATCAGTCAAAATGGCCTCCAACTCGCACGGTTCCAACACAAAACTACTCTCCGATATGCTCAAACAGTGATGAGCGAAAACTCCGGATACGATCCGTATATTTGGAACTGAAAAATTGCAAGTGTTAAACGCGAGACAATCACACTGGAGATATGTTAGGAAGCGAAATGAAACCTTTTATATTCTCCTGTAGAATTTTAATTTTATACGCCATTCTGTATGTGGCATATTTAACATTTGAAGATCGGTTAACTTTCTCCAATATTTCATCGAATGCTGGATGACTCCATCGCTTTGCCGCAGGTTCTTCCCTAGAATTGGTTATAAAAAATTAGCTATTAAATCAACAGTGTATAGGACAAAATTGATTACATTCGATAATCAATTTAGTAATGTAAAGTAATATTCTGAATACAGTAGAACCTCGACTATCTGGACTAATTGGGGACGAAAGTAGTCCAGATAATCGAAAATAAACAATTCAATTCAATTCAAACTCAAGCCATTTCATAGTGACATCTAAACACCGAAGAACTTCAAAATGTATAGAACCAATATCTCCCCCCTCACAAATTTCTTCTTCGTCTTTTCAACATTGTTTTTATGAGATAGATATTTCTTTAATTATTTCATCATTCAAAATTTGGAATCCAGGATCGTTTGCATCACAGTTTAACCACTAGGCTAGGTTAAAGAATTCAAATTATCTGCTGCGATGTGGCAACAATCTTTTAAATTTATTTTCTTGTGGAAGCTGATAACCGCTTCTTCATTATCATCGTCTACTAGCAATAATTGTCGAAGCATCTGATTTAACGTTAGAATGTTTCTATTACACCCTGATCTATCGGTTGTATTACCGACGTCCCATTTGGTGGAAGAAATTTTACCGTAAACATTTCATCGATCTTGTTTAAATCATCTATAGATGGATGGGACGGTGCATTGTCTAGTAATAATAATGTTTTTCCTCTTTTATCTATGGAGTTTTTATACTTTTTCACTTCTGGTATGAACTGTTTTTCATAGCTGTACGTGCAATTTGACATCTTAAAAAAACACCATATACATCTCAACTGAAGATGGATCGGCGAAGATATATTAATTGTTTTGTATCAAATTGACTAAAATAATTAATTATTCATATTATGAATATAATAACATGATTATAGTGAAGAAATATGGTAATAATTAAAGTTTAACTGACGAAGAAACAAAGTGAAAGGTTTTCTGCGATGAATTGAAAACGTCGAAGGTCGGACGACGTCAACTACGTATATGGTATTCTAATTTGATATTTGATAAAGTTTAACGTTTAAAATCGCTCGGAAGAAATGACGGATGTCTACGCGAACTTACTTTTCAAAGTTGGGGTCACGCAACGCGTCAAACGCACCCGAAAGACGGAAGAGACGAGGACGTCGCGAGAAGAACGGAAGTCGACTCACCTGACGTAGAACGGAAAGCCGGCTTCGTTCTCGCACTTTTTCCACTGTTCGGCCATGACGCCGAGGCTCCGAGAGTGTAGTTTCGGGCGGCGCGCGCCTCAACGGCCCGACTGCGCCTCGAAGTTGGCAGCCCTGCGGCGCGACGGCAACCGGGAAAGCGCGAAGTCGCGGAAGGCGAGGACCCCGAGGACCCTCGGAGACCGGCAGACGGGAGGATCCGTGGACGGGGGACCCGCGGGGCGCGACGCGAGAGGCCGGAGCGCCCGGGGGCCGCCAGCGCCCGCCTCGGGCCTCTTCCCCCGCGCGCCGGGGAGCGAAACGGACTTCTCCCCGCGGCAAGCGCCGCACGCGTTTCGACCAATCGGAGGGCCGGTCGGGCCTCTCCGACCAATCGCGCGCCTCGGTGTCGGTGCGCGTGCGCGCGCCGCTCGCCTCGGGAGAACGCCATTTTGCAAGCGTCGGCGGCGGGCGTTGCGGGCTGCGACATGGGCGACTACCAGGGAGTGGGTCAGGAGGCGCTCGGGGTGGCGCAGCTCGACATGGCGGGCAACCCGAACGCTCTCGCGCTGCGCCGTCCCTTCGACCCGCTGGCGCACGACCTGGAGGCCAGCTTCCGTCTGACGCGCTTCGCCGACCTCAAGGGCCGCGGCTGCAAAGTGCCGCAGGAAGTGCTCGCGAAGCTCGTCGAGTCGCTCCAGCAGGACTACTCCTCGCAGGAGCATGAGCACGCTCACTTCATGCACATGGCGATCCCGCGCATCGGGATCGGCCTCGACTGCTCGGTGACGCCGCTGCGCCACGGCGGCCTGTGCCTCGTGCAGACGACGGACTTCTTCTACCCGCTCGTCGACGACCCGTACATGATGGGCAAGATCGCGTGCGCCAACGTCCTCAGCGACCTGTACGCGATGGGCGTCACCGAGTGCGACAACATGCTGATGCTGCTCGGCGTCTCGACCAAGATGACCGAGAAGGAGCGCGACGTCGTCGTGCCGCTCATCATGCGCGGCTTCAAGGACTCGGCGCTGGAGGCGGGCACGTCGGTCACCGGCGGGCAGACGGTCGTCAACCCGTGGTGCACGATCGGCGGCGTCGCCTCGACCGTCTGCCAGCCCAACGAGTACATCGTCCCCGACAACGCCGTCGTCGGCGACGTGCTCGTGCTGACGAAGCCGCTCGGCACGCAGGTCGCCGTCAACGCTCACCAGTGGCTCGACCAGCCGGAGCGCTGGAACCGCATCAAGCTCGTCGTGTCCGAGGAGGACGTGCGCAAGGCCTACCACCGCGCGATGGACTCCATGAGCCGCCTCAACAGGATCGCCTCGCGCCTCATGCACAAGTACAACGCGCACGGCTCCACCGACATCACCGGCTTCGGCCTGCTCGGTCACGCGCAGAACCTCGCCTCGCACCAGAAGAACGAGGTGTCCTTCGTCATCCACAACCTGCCCGTCATCGCGAAGATGGCCGCCGTCGCGAAGGCCTGCGGCAACATGTTCCAGCTGCTCCAGGGCCACTCGGCCGAGACCTCCGGGGGGCTGCTCATCTGCCTGCCTCGCGAGCAAGCCGCCGCCTACTGCAAAGACATCGAGAAACAGGAGGGCTACCAAGCGTGGATCATCGGCATCGTCGAGAAGGGTAACCGCACCGCGCGCATCATCGACAAGCCCAGGGTGATCGAGGTCCCCGCCAAGGACTAACCGGCGTCCGCGCGGGACGCGACCCCCGGGGACGGGACTCGTCTTCGAGCGCTCGATCTTCTCTCTTCTCCGACTCGATCGAGTTCCACATAGTGTAAATTTAATCAAAAGTCACGAGATGAAAATTTCCCCCCCTGCGCTTTCGACGGATGCAACGTGAAAGAATGCACAGATCTCGCATTCCATTATTTACTTTGGATCGTTTACTTCTAATAGGATATATGACTCATAATGATAATTTTTGTCAACCGTAAGATGAACGAATGAATCGATAATATACTTTTTTAAAACATTCTCTCGGAAGACTTTATTCGAAGTATCCTTTTTATTTTATTCTTTATTAAAATATAATTTTATTTAACGTTCAGGGGAACCTCCAGAAGCGCAATTCCATCTTTCGATGCAACCGTTTCGATTCGGCTTTAGAATTATCTATGCGATGTTATCTCGCATTTAAAATACAAACTGAGGGAATTTAAATTTATACGAGGGTTTGCAGATATTTCAACTTATCGATGTATTATTAAATAGATTGGAATCAAATGTTTTTTTAGTGAATTTACAAATTACAACTTTATACAAGTATCAATTCCATAAATTGATAAGTTAAAACCAGCAATATTAACACTGTAAGCATATCGTTTTTCTAACGTTCCGCTAGCATACCTTTTCAAATTGAACATGTACGCTTAGAATTTATTCTAATGATTTTTAGTGGTTGATATATTATCAAAAAAGAAACGGTCAATTCAAACTATAAACTTCATCGCGTAGACTTCAAATAATTGTCATCGACCTTGCAAAAGTATTTATCAACTGATAAGGCAACTCGTGTTAATGTCGAAAGTATGATAGCAATACTCATTCTTCAATATTCAATTGGTAAAATGAAATATATTTATTGCAATTTTTCATATGATTAGGAACTCGATTTTCATGGCAGTTTGCCGAGTTGTTTTGCAAGAGTTGTTATGTCCGTAGTAACTCCCGACTGATAATTAACGCGCAGAGGCCACTATTTATCGTCAATTTGTTATTATTAAGGGCATAATAAAAATACTGATTAATCATGAGACACTAATATCTAACTATTCCAAATGCCATCAATTGATGTGCATAATCCTATTGCTTCCTTTTCATCATAAATAATCATACTAAAACATGTTTTTAATGTCATTTATTATTAACACTGAACATTTGTGGCGAGATTTATAACATTTTAAATTCTTAATCGTTTAACATTAACGGTACACATCGGTCAACTCATATTTTATAAAATATTTGTTTGAGCGTGATACCATCTGCTAAAAATAATTTGACACCTGAACAAATTTAAATTACTCTGTGTGATGCACTCCTTAGGGTACTGTGAATTTATTATAGAAATATTGATTGCTGGATGTGATCCCACATTATTGAACTTCGAACGAGACGATTTCATCAATGCTGTGCATTTAAATTGCTCGTACAGATTCTTTTTATTATTTCAGTTTCACTTAACGAATGCTAATTGTATATACAGCACAAAAGTTAATTGTTTAATATTCACATATTGCATAATTTTCAAAGGTTGTAGTCTTTTATGCTAATAAAGCAAATGTGGTTTATTTTTGTGCCGTTTGGCAATTATGAATGTTAATAATTTTGTCTTGAATGAAAATTCATCATAGGAGACGTTGATCGACATCATTATCTGCAGGTCCGATGCCAGTCAAGAGTATTAGTGGAGTTACCTGTGCTAGACTTCTCGCCAGAATATATGCATTTGATTATATTTCTTACTGCGTGTCTTAAAAAATAATTTTTAAAGTTGCATGGACTGTATCATGATGAATGCTATAGGATTCTTAGAGGCTGATGACAAGCAATATATATATATGTTCATCTTTATATACAATTCTACATGATTACGATGAAGCATTTTAGTCTTAACAAATCTATCTTATTCTTTTAGGGATAAAATGACTTGCGTCTTTTGAATTAAAAACTTATTGGATTTATTCCCAACTGAATGTTTGTTTTTTTTTTTTCATATAAAGTTTCTACCTATTTAGGAATACTTTTTAAATATGTCTATATTATAGAATTTTATTTTTTAGTTTGAAAATAAAATTAATTTTTTTAAAGAAACTTGGTATTTTATTTTTAAAAATATTACACACACATTTTTGCATTATTGAATCTTTTCTATAGTTCATATTTTCAATATTGATCTCGCTCTTTATCTCAAAGCCCGCGTTTTCTGTTTTGATAACAAAGTAAGCAAAAAATAAGTCAAATAAAGAAAGCATTTTACAAAAAAATTAATTCAATGAAAGCAGAACTGTTCCTAGAAAAATTCCGTAAGCCCAAGTACATTAAATACATTTAAATTTTTATACTGACGTACATTTATTATTACATACAGATAAAATATCTATAAAAATAAGAATAGGAGAGCTTAAAATATCGCGCTCCATATCAATGAGCGTTATTGCGGATTTAAATGCTGGACAAATGAGTTACAAAGTTTGCTATCGTACTGTTTTATTTATTATTTTAGCGGTTTCTTGTAACAACTGATAATTTAATATGTACTTGTAGAGTATGTGTAGCGCCAGTCTTACTGGAAATAGACTTCAGAAACATCAATACGATTCAATTGCGGCCATGTAAACGGCGCAACGGATTCAGGCGCTCAATGTTAACGGCATTTCTAGCACCATCTTCAAAGAAATACGACCCGACTATTCCATTTGTCCTTTACTTTTTTAGAGCAGTGGTGGGAAATATCACACCTACGGCGCGTTGAATCTGGTCAGTTTCATAAATGCTTAAATATAGAAAATTGAATTTTAATGCTTCTAAATCAGATGATGATGGTGTTTCGATCCGTCTATATCGAAGAGCGACAAATTCGAGAGAAGTAAAATATCTCAGGACACTCGATTGATATCTAAACGGAGAAAAATCATCTGTATACACGCTAAATATTGGCGAGATGATTCTACTATAGAAGAACTTCCGCAAGAGCATCGTGCGACAAATCCGTGTGCAATATGATAAGCACGTTCAGGAACTACACTATCTCTTCCGAGTTCTTTCATGGCCACATAACTCGAAGCATTACTTCGTAGCTGCTTCGATCAACCTCAACTCAATACTATTTAGGAGGGAGATGGCTGGGATTAGTCTTTAATCCAGTGCTCCGCATCTGTCCCTACTTACGTTGCCAGACACCTAAAAACACAGTTAATATTTCTATTCCGGGATTAATCTGACATCGTACTGACGAAATCAGGGGAAGAGAAGCAATTTTTATTAAAATGAATTCAGTCTCGGGGCAGTTGCTATCTAAATAATCTTGGATAACATCAAACTCTTAGCATAGTCGCGGTGTCGGCAAGGCAAAACACCAGCAGTATAATTTTTTTCCTATTAAAACCCTCCTCTTCTTCTGCTGCCACTCGGCTACTAGGTTGACGGCGATGTGTCCCTCTTGGGGTCTTCCGTTGTCAACTCAGCTTATGGGTGTCAGCTCAGTTGGGATGTTTTCATCTATCGTCTTCTACGTTTGGCATCCTCCTTCTGCAACATAATGCACTTTGCGTATTTGCACCACGCATTCCATGCCCTAGCATCCTTGAGCATTGAAGGAATCATATTGTTAGGCAAGAGCGCATTTGCTCCCAGCTCCTTGCGTAGAGTATCCCTTTCAATATTCCATGCCGGACAGTTATTGCTTGCTCCACAGTGATTGTATTCCAGGCCTGCCTCTTCCTATTTTATTCAGGTAGCTACCGAAACAACTATGCCCGGTAAGAACCTGGGTCAGGTGGTGACAAAGCTGAGCACATTTCCTTCTGCTCCATTCTTCTGGGTCTTGTTTCACCTTTTTGGACCGCCTGCCTCTTGGCCAAGCAGGTCAATTGCTAGGTATGGCAGTCAGTGCCAAGATAGCGTCTTCTGACATTGCGGTATGCAGCAGCCACCCTGATCGCACTTTTTCTCTGCCCTCTCTATATATATATATATAAATAAATAAATCAACATCTATTATTTTAGCTTTCGATGTGCTGCGAAATTTAAGGAAGGACTTTGGTGTGCCGTAGGTGAGCAAAGGTTGCGAAGCAGTGCTTTAAACCTCTATAAATATGCTATAAATGGCATTTTTAATAAAAATTGAATGTGATAAAAAGAGATCTTGTCCAATGCGCTGAAAGAAATCAACTCAAACGGCATTTCCATCAACATTAGATATGCGGATGTCTTGGAATACCTTGGAAGCTGTCTGTATAAATCATGTGATATTGGCATAGAAATCCGCTCTAGAATAGAACAAGCAAGAGCGGTCTTTTTGAAAATTAAGAGTGTGTTGACATCAGGCTTCAAACCTTATGCTGCTACGTCCTTCTATATGAATTGGAATCATAGACTCCGATATGTTACATGCAAAAAGCTCCAGGCATTCAAAATTACAGAAGGATACTGAAAATTTCATTCACCTGCGCTGGATAATATTGGGAAAGATTATTAGTTATCGGAGTCAGGAACTGGAGGAAGACATCAAGGCACCGGATCATTGTTATATGCAGCAGTCGACAAAATCAAGATGGGACTTCTGGTTGCTAACGTTCTTGGAGGCATAGCAGAAGAATGTGATATTTGTTGGATGAAATTGTTAACATTCTTAAATGCTAAGGGCACAAGCCGAATCAATTTTGTGATTTAAAAAGACGAACAATGGTTGAACAACTTTTTTGTTTTATGTATACACTCAATAAGTTCGTAGGGTTTTTTCAACTTTTTTGTCTTTCTTCATTTTGAGTTGTTTTTATGCATACCTTCCAAAAAAATTCCGTATTATAATAGGAAAAATTAATTTGCTTCGTTGATGACACAGGTTCAGACACAAGACCATCACGGCCTCGACGTATTTCAAAAACAACAACGAAAATAATTAAATATTTATTTATATCACAAACTAAATATACAGAATAGAAAATTGATTCATAAACAGATCATTTATCATTCCAATGATAAAGGTTTTTTTTACAAATCAAACATACAATTTTAACCTATAATCAATACGCTGATCAATTTGGAATAAACAAATGAAAACGAATAGACGCATCATGATTTAGAACAATGGATATTTAGACGCTTGGAAAAAATTGCTTCGAGGATCGTTCTTCCACTAATATAAAACGGGGTGCTCAATTAGATTTGACTTTCCTAAACGAATGCGTTTTCCGTTGAACAACGAATGATCGCAGGAAACGCACCGTTATTTATATGATCACCGTGTACGTAATTTGAGAAATCGGGCATTATCGAACAAGCATTAACAAAGTATAAACAAAAATGTGTAAAACATATTTTTATGAAGATTTCCACGAAGAACATATTTTAATTGATAGAATAAAGAATAATATATCACTTATTTACACGTTTTTTAAAATTAGCATTCCTAAATGATCTAAATTCGGGATTTGTATTTGAAGACGTTGAATCATATTAAAAAAAAATAACGAAGTCAATAACGAATATTCAACCCGAACTTTAGTCAATTGACGTTTATATTCACTGATTATTAATAACAAAAATAAATATAATTTATATACACATACCTTAATTTAATTCTTAATGAACGGAACGGAATACGTCCAATTTGTAGCCGTGCCGCGCTCATGAAGAGTTAATTATACCGCGAATAAATATTTTCGAAGACTATCGCCATGCAAATAAAAACGAATAAACTGAGCACCCTCCTGGTCCTACTATCATTTTATTAACGTTGCTAGTCAGAGAATCAATTATATAAATAGGTAAATGCATTACAAATTATACGAAAAACAAGTAAGACATTAGAAAAAATTTGACCCAATTTTGTGATGTGTGTTTTTTTTTCATTTGAGATTATGCAGAATCAATTCAAACTTGTCCGTTAATCTACGACTTAAATTACTTATACATAATTATATTTAAGGAAATTTTCCTTAGTTGCATTAAACGATCTCCATTAGTGACCATAAGAACTGATTTTAAGATACAATCTGACGTTTTTCCGGTTGAATATCAATGATTTTTACAGATACCGATTTAAATTATTCTAGCATCTACGTTTTATCGATGAATATTGGAGGAAAAAAAAAGATACTTTTCTAAAAGTAATATCTGGGAAGGAGTGGGTGTGGCGTATTTTGAGAGCGCAGATAACCATCATTTAAATATTTTATAAAAATAAAACAGACGCAATGACCATAAGACCATACTTCAGAGTTGGCAAATATTTTACGGCGAGTTGAGACGAGGTCTTTTTCTTGGTCTAGTTTCATCAAGGCCATTCATTTCTATATTGCCGTCGCGTTTTTTTGGTGAATTCTGCAAACAAAAAAATCAACAATGATTAAATCGTCCGTTTGATGCAATATTTTTATTAAGTATGTACACGGGGCAGAGTTTGAATGTGTCTAAACATGCAGCCTACGAGTATGAGGTAAGCGTATTTGTTAGAAAATTTTGCACTATCCATACATTTACGTTTGCATGATTATTGATTTATATTTGTATTCATAAATATAATTAATTTATGATTATAAAAAAATGTGAATATTACAGATAGAATAAGGTGACTTTGATCATTTGAATTTTTCTCAAAGTTTATATAAACAAAACAGATAAACATCATGATAAACTGCTTCGTAACTCAATGTCAAAATGCCACCACCTTGCCTTAGTATCAATAGGGTCATCAGTCATCCGACTTAAATTAAACAATGAAGCTACTTCCTACACTGATTGATCATTGCTTAGATACTTGTATATTAAATGTTCATTTCATTGTGCTAGTTTTATATGCCAAAGACAATTGAAGGCATATTAAAGCTATTTCATTTATTCAAAGACTTAATGTACGCTAAGCATAGCGCCCAGCTGGACAATAAATATTATATTCATCATTACTTAATTTGTAAAGGATTATATAGATAGAAAATATGGTTCTAAACAAGATCATTTTATTATACGAGGATCATCCAAAAAGTAAGGTTACAAGGGCTCCTGAGTCCGGGGGAATTTTTTTGTTTCAAAGTTAATGCATATAGCGTATAGTGGGGAACCTAACAGTCGGTTACAAGAAATTGTGTGCAAAATGAGTGCCTAGAATGCCTAGGAGCTTTTCTGGACTCTATCACACAATATTTGCGTGGCATCTTCTTCCTGTTGTTCAGCTATTTTTGTCTATTAATATGTTACAAAAATAAAAGGACAGGGTTACTGTGGCATCTGCGAAGACACGCTAAGGAGGGTCAGGAACTGGTTGACGGGGGCTGGACTGCAGCTCGCCGCCCAGAAGACTGAGGTCATCTTCTTTACTAGGCGAAGAAAGCTTGCGCCCCCACCTCTGAGTATCGATAACTGTGAGATCAAGTTCTCAAGATCCATCCGTTACTTGGGGGTTGAAATTGACGATAAGCTCCGTTTTGTTACACATACGGAGAAGGCCGCAACAAAGGCGGCTAGTATTGCGGAAGGTCTAGCTAGGTTGATGCCTAACATCGGTGGCCCTAAGACAAACCGTCGAAGACTATATAACGAGGTGGTGCACTCGGTACTATTGTACGGAGCTCCGATATGGGCCGAGGCACTACACTTCGAAAGGGCCAGGCTCAATCTGGCTAGAGTACAGAGGAGAAGCGCGATCAGAGTCGCAGCAGCATATCGCACAGTGTCAGAAGACGAAGTCCTGGCACTGACTGCCATTCCGCCAATCGACCTGCTCGCAAAAGAAAGGAAAGCTATACGCACCGGGGAAACCAGGCAAAGAGCTAGGCAGTCCACCATGGTGGAATGGCAGTCCCGATGGGACAGCTCCACCAAAGGTCGATGGACCCATCGGCTCATCCCTGACCTTAAGCCCTGGACAGCTAGGAAACACGGTCAGCTGTGCTACCACCTTACCCAGGCACTCACTGGGCATGGCTGCTTTGGTAGCTACCTGCACAGGATTCAAAAAGAGGCCGGTCCGAATTGTCACCACTGCGGAGCGGAGCTGGACGATGCCGCGCACACGCTATTCGACTGCCCGGCTTGGAGCACAGAGAGGGACACACTGCGGGAGGAGCTTGAAGTCAATTCACTCACTCCCAGCAACATGGTCCCTACGATGCTAACCAATGCCAGGGCATGGAACGCGTTGTCCAGATACGTCACGAGCGTTATGCTGCAGAAGGAGGATGCTGAACGACTGAGACGTCGGACACGCACCGAAGCATCCTCCTCCTCCTAACCCATGAGTGAGAAAACACAGCAGAGATATATCAAGAATAGAAGAACCGTGAAGAATTCACGTTAACACGAGGCCCTAGAGGGACACATACCGCCACCCTAGAGCAATACTTCGCGGTAGCCGGGTGGCGGCGGAACCGGAGGAGGGGTTTAGTGAGTCTGGCGATGCTCAGTCAAATACTAGCGAGACGCATTACCAATGCTTAGTCAAACCTCACACTACCTCAGAAGGAGGTGTATTCTTGAAGATTCCCCTCCTTTGAAAAAAAAAAAAAAAAAAAAAAGGGTTACTGTGGCAAGTCTGCCAATTTACTTCTGAAGGAGTACATTTTGCAAAGGAGTACTCGGCTAATAACGCCACTCCAGAACAGTCAAGGGTGAATAACAAAATTGGTCAACGATAAAAATGACGTTCGTATCTTAATTATCAAAACAAACGCCTGCTCTCAAGACAACACGAATGAAAGTCATCTTATCTTAGATTAAAAAAGCTTAATAGCTTATCACCCGTATCTGTCTCACGATTTCCAATCCGATAGGGTTAATATATTTTGTGAATTTCAATTAAATACAAGCATTTTTCGATCCTATATAAATATTGTAACCTTACTTTCTGCATGACCCTCGTACATAGCTTAAGATTTAATAAGCGAGTTTACAAAAATATTCTATCGCCTGCTTGCTTTTTATTCCTGATAAGCTGAACACACAAGTCGTACATTTAACAACCTAAATCAATTAAAATGAATTCGTACTATCAACATTTTCTTCCATGGCATAGATGAAAATGAATTCAGATGATCAAAGCCAAATTTAAACTCTATGCTTATTTTCATAAATATGAACAAAATTAAAATAAACTACTTATTCACGTAACGTCGATAAAAAGTATTTATTTTAAATGAAATTATTACCTTTTTTTCCCATTGCTGATGTAAATATCTTAAGAGAATATTGGTTTTTTCAGTGACAATAACTGAAAAAAAATGAATATGAACATGTAGTGGTGTTTTTTTAAAACAAAATGCATTAGACGAGCTATCGATTCATAGAAAACCAAAAAGTAATGGATTGAAAAAACCGCATTGATGTTTTAATAAATAATTAAATGGATGTATTTCACACATATTCAATAAAAATTTGGCAACTTAGTAATGATGATCTACATAATATTATTGAGTAAAAAGCTTTCTGCCTACAAGGTTTATGTAATCAACATTAATTTCTTATCTATAGTCACTATCATCATCGAAAAATCTTTAAACTACAGAAAATGGCTTTATAAAAATAAATTGATTCCTATGTAGCTATACAACTTTTAATAGATATTTTCTATCAAATTGATGAACTTATTGAGTGATGTGTAATATACTACTATACTTTGTTTATTAAAATCTCTATTTATTGCTATCATATTCAACGAGCATTAGTACAAAATATTTTGATAGCTACTATCGTTACATTGTAAATAAAAAAACAGAATCGAGTTTTGGCAAATACGGCGACGAACTTAATTAAATCCAAAATGTAATATCACAAAAAAAAACCAAAATATTTATAAATAACATCATTTGAATCATCAATGTCAGTATAGTAAATGCCAAATTGTGAAATAAGCCTTTAATTATGTATTAAAAAAAAATAACCAAAATAAGTCCATTATCTCAAAACTTTTGGGTTTTCATTTGTTTTACTCAGCTTCATTCTTGCTACAACCTCAATTTTATAAATCAGCAATAAAAGGCACAATTCATAATATTGAGGTTTATCTACTACTTAATGGTTTGTGAATGTTTAATTGGAAATTCAGTCTTTTAATATACTCTCACATTAATTCAGAAATCACGATCCAATTTAGTCATGATAATAAGCCATTAATAAAAATTAAATTTATCTTTAATAACTGTAAAGAAAAATCGATATGTATTATTCAAATAAAGGCATTACTTGACTTACAACGAAGTTTTATGCGGACATTTCTATTGCAAATCGAATAAAAAAATAAACCCCGCGTTAATTTTGTTAACAATATTTTTTATTAATAAATAAATTGTCTATTCATAAAATATAAGGGGTACCGAAAAATAACGTCATTGTATTTGTTGACCATTTTCAATGATTAATTGTTGCCCTTTTAAATCGTGTTTTGTGATCTTTCGGTGATTATGTTCATTAAGAATTAATTGCAATTTTTACAGAGTGGCAACATTGATTTTTATATATAAGGTCTACTGTAAGTTAATTGTACTATTCCTATATTATTTGAGAGAGTGCGAACAATAAGATGGAAAAGTTTTATCGCAATTGAATGATCGATATGGCAGTGCATAAAATACGAACAAACAATTTTTTATTTTTGTATATTAGACTACGCTTATGTTACTTGTGCAATCCTTAGCAATAAGAGAGATTAATTTTTATATATTAGAAGATTTAATACTAAATCATTTTTTCAAAAAAAAGACTGCAACGAGCACCACTATAAATATTTGTGATGTACTGGGCGATGTATTAGTTGTTCCCATATGTCAAAATTGGTTCCAGAAATTTCGATTTGAAAAATATTCTTGATACTCATAGTGTTCAAGAACATCGGGAAGACAATAAAAAAAATCAGGAAGATGTGGAGACAAGAAAGATGGGTACCACACACACTAAGCGAAGAGAATCTGGGCGATTACATTAAGGCATGCGAATAAATTCTGAAATGGAATCAGAAATGAGTGCTTAACTTCAATCTTGGATGCAAAAATCAATGACTATCGAAGGGTCAGATAGCAAAACCGACCCTGAAGCCCGACTTTGCATAAAAATGATCATTTGTCTGTTCGGCAGGACTGCTAGGTCCAACAATAATTGGTAATTTTATAGTGAATAAATAGACTGTTTACCGGTGAAAATAAAAAAGCATCCCTCGGAAAGGAGAAAAGTTATTTCGAATTAATGAAATTATATTTTATAATATACGTAAGCCGTAAGCGCTTAGTGATTATTTGAAAAGAAACGCAGTACATGGCTTATTGCTTCAGGTTACGTGTAGCGCGAGCCGATGAACTGGGATCTAAAAGTTTTGTCTCAAAGACCGACTTAACCACCGTATTGCGTAACATGGTGCATCCATACAATATTTTTACTATGCCTATGTTATTCCCATAAGTGTAAACAGTGAGTTAACAAAGTTTTATCGCAATCGGATGAACGGTATGGAAGCGCATTAAATACGGACAAACAAACATTGATTTTTATATATTAGACTATGCCTATATTACTCGCACAATCCTTAGCAATAAGTGGAAGAAGTTTTATCACAATCTAATGAACGGTATGGCAGCGCATTACATATGAACAAACAGAGATTAATTTTTGTATATTGGATTAAACATAAAAAAAATATGAGCATTTATTTAAAAAATGATATTCTTTTTCGGTACCCCTTATATATATAAAAAAAATGTTTTTTCTTTTATCAAATGAAATGGACGTTGGCCAAAAAATGCCCAAACTAATACTAAATTTTCATGCAAATTTAAAGAAATGTTCACATTTTCAAGCAGAACGTAACAACCACAATAATCGATGGAATATGCTACTCAATTGTTCCAAAATTTAATATGAATTTTATGCTATAACTCTTTTATGCAAAAATGGCATGAACCTTTCTGAAAAAAGCACATTTCTGCTCTTACATTGTGAACACTAAACTTTTCTCTCAAACGAGTGTGTGGAATAAATTCTAAAAAAGCCATTTTGCAATTAGCGGGTAAACCTAGCAAATGAATTTGACAACAAGCAAAAGTTGCATATCGTTTTTGATCGAAAGACTAATAATTAAATCCCAAACATTCAAGCCACATTCATATTTACTTGTCTATCTTTATTAGACATATATTTGTATTGAACAAAACGTAACCGCTTCTAAATCAACTTTAATACACTTACTTTGTTCTGAGGGGAATTCAGTTGTGGGTAAATATACTGAAGGCCTTTTTGAGCAGGTTCTAATTCCATTGTCAGTATTAAAAAGGGTAAAATTTTGCTCATCGTACGACGGCAGATCTTTTAAAAACTCCCGTATAGACTGAAACACAAAACAAAACACAGATTAACACACGCACTTGGGAATCTATCGAGTGATGCATATAAACAGATGCTTCTTAGTTAAACATAACCTTTAAACGCTTTTAAATGACATTAATAATTCAATACCATACAAAGCTATTGAATTGATTCCATATAAACATGCTAAATAAAACTAAATTGTCATGTATAAAAAGCAATATCACGCCTGAAATTATTAGCAAAATATTCTAAATGAATTGACATTTTAAAGTGGATAAATCGCCATTCTGAAATTTAACCTAAAAATCCATTGCCAATTTAATTTGATAAATATATACAATATGTCAATCAGATGCATGCACATTTTTCATTTGAATTATACAAATACAATTAAATAAACGTCTCAAATTTGTCTGAAATAATATAATCGTAATACGGCAATAAAATCGATTTTGTCATTATTTTATCCGAAATTTATTTGTCACATAAATATGACATACCTGCATATTTCGCCGATTATTTTAGAACTTATTGCGGTGTTCGATGGAGAGATCCAGACCTAAGAACATGGACCGTACCATAAGTTTCAGTCGAGACAGCTTGTGGGTTCGATTTGAACTTAAATCGATAAGTCAGAGCAACGCGCAAGTCGAACGTCCCATCTGTCATAATGAGTACACGAGTGAACTTCCATTTTGTTGTGCGAGGTGGTCGAGCAATTAATTTATTGAAGCGTCACTAACGTGCGTACGCCGATCCTGGACCTCCCGAGAGACGTCCACGTGTATGGGGAGCGGAGAAAAAAATTCAAACCGAGGAATATCGATCCACATTACATACCATTTTTAGAAAAACAATCCCAGGGAGTGCCCGAAAAACCGCACAGATGATAATATCAACTAACGTGAAGTTAGCAACGGATCTTCAGCACGATTGCGAGCGTGTACTTTGAAAAAATGACAGTGTTGCCAGTAATTATAATTTTGAATTTTTCCAATTTAATTCCGTTCATTGACGGATAAAACAACGCGCATTTTATTTTTAAAAAAATCCATTTATTTAATTCAAAAATAAATTGATTACGTTGGTAAAATAAATATGTACACGAAATATCGACTCATGATGAAATAATTTTAAAAAAATGATTTCAAACGAAAATATAGTAGTTATTGGAAGATAAAAATTAGAAATCGTCTTCATTCTGTCAAGCAGAAGATTAAGAGCATTCGTTAAGTGCAATTTCAGTATACATACATGTAAGACATAAACTATCTGAATAAAGCTTTTCAGACTCCCTGCCCTGGACTTTTTTATTTGTCAACTCCAGGACCATAACAAGAGGGTGGCAAAGCAGGCGCCTACCACGGACGTAATTGTGCTTGGGGCGCAAAACTCGGAATATCGAACCAATCAAGAGTTGCACATGGTTTTTATTTTACTTGAGTATTCTTCTTTGCATGAATCAACACTGATTGACTATAACCGTTTTTATTTAAAGTTGTCTAATCCTTCTTTTCTTCGTTATCGCTTAAATATTGGACCGACCCAGCCGACATAAGCCCACAATAAAACAAAGACAACAATATTTTCGACGGATTATATACATTAAACAACCCACCCGATCTGTCTTCTTCTGACAAGTTCGTTTTGTAATTACAGTTCGTAATCGTTCTGTAGACACGCTCTGGTATGGCGTCCGATTGCGGTCCGAAAAGCGGACCGGTTGAACCTTATGGCTACTCCGTCCTCTTTTAGGGCGTTTTTACATAATTTACGGGAATAAATGCATACCCAGGGCCTTCTATGATCTGGAAGATCACATAAGCTCCCACAGAGGCTTCGATTTTAACCGTTTGACTGCTACGCCAAATATCGTAAATTCTCTATCTACAACTCCTTGAAAGACATTTCCTCGAGACAACCACTTAAACTCTGAATAAGCAAATGTGTATACACAAATCCCATTTCTAAATAAACTTAACTAAATATTCTGTTGTTACATGGCCTTGCTTTTATAAAATTTACTACCTGAACAAGCTAAGTGATAACAATATTCAAATCTATTGATGACCTCTTGGAAGCAAAGGTAATGAAACATTTTTACTTATTGCGTTTGTAGGTAATAAGTTAAGCTAACCACTAGCTTTAATAAACAGCCAATGCTTAAAATGTCTTCTCAATATCCTTCTTCGCTTATTTAACTAAAAGTTTTAGCTTTTATCTGATGTTTCTTCTGATTATTGGCATATGATAAGTAATATGACTCAGTGTGGTAAATACACCATAGTAAAGGAAAGGTTAAGATCAAAAGGAACTAGAATCTATGCGATTTTTCTTAAATATTTGATTGAATTGTTAACAATAAGCTATATTATTCTCTACAAATCAGTCTCAAAAGACTGAAATGCGTCGCTCTTAATAGGAAAAAATGTAGAAAACAACAAATAGCATTAATTTTTATCAATTACATTAATCATGAATAGCTTCAAAAATACTTACTTTCAGGAGAATGTGTCAAAATGACGAAATCAGTCTGAAAATTGACAGTGGAGGTGTCAAGATTTTTTGGAAAAAGTCATGAACAAACACATCAATGAAATTTTGATCGAATTTAAAGAATAACAAGCTGTATAAAGAGGCAAAAAAGAGTTAAAACAAATAAGAATAACCGCAGCTTTTAGCCAAATAATGATGCAATTTAAAAAGTTGAAATTTCGAACTCAAGCTCTGAGATCTTCAAAGATAAGCCGTCTCATCTAGCAAACACTTTCCTGTTATAAATAATTTTATAGCTAAAAAGAAACAACAATCTATCCAAACAAAATTGGATATACCCGCAAGAAAAACAAGCACTATAACTGCACTTGCTGATCAATCTTGAGATACATCAATGGATATCAATAGTACAGTTGATGACCATATTTCAGATTAAGATCATTATATTGATATGTACTTGTCTATAAGAATTCGTTTTGATTGCTTTTATTTTGCATAAGTATACGTTTTTACTATTTTTTGCAGTTTATTTATGGGCATGGTGATATTATGGATGTAATAGCAATGCATAATTGAGAAGAATTTTCTATTTATAAAGATCACATAAGGTGGCTCAAAGTTCGCTCGAGAACAATACAAACTCTCACTTTCGATGTCACGTACTCGATTGGATACTTTGAAATATAATATCCATTTTCTTTTCTTATAAAGTGTACATGGATTGAATGTTTAAGTCTTAATCTTCGCTGTTGAACGTGCGTTTGAGGATTATAAAAAAGTGCTCATTTGGAGCAAAGATCGTTTTTGAAATTTGAAAGAAGCCAATGAAGAACACATGGCGGAGCTTAATTTTGAAGTAAGCATTTTAAATGGGAAGAGAATCAATCAAAGATGGTCATCTTAATAATGAAACATAATGAAAGTGCTTCCAAAGAATTTGCTTTCTTTTGAAAAAGAGCCCTTGGCGAAAGTATTGTAAAGATAATTTGAAGCTGCTCAATGAAAATTCGAATGTTTTTTTTCCATAATTTGATAATGTGAGAAGAAACCTGGATGTATCTCAGAGGTCTTAATCCAGATTATAATCTTACCGGTCCAACACGAGAGCTTTTCTTAAAAAATATAGCTGTGAAAATCTGCTGAAAAAGTTATGGCAACTGTTTTCCTTATCCTTTCCCTTACTGTGCTAAAAATATCCACCGATGATATGTATTTGGTACACCACTATTACTTTTATTGACTATAGTTGAAGTTTAAATGGAACAATTTTTGTAAAGTTATAAAATTGTACGAAATACATCACCGGTAAGGAAAGGTTAATGATAAAATATAAAAGTCTTATTCCTACACAATTACTTCTTAAGGAGAAGACATCAAACGGATATAAAGGAAATTTATCAAAATAAGTCTGCTCCTATGTAACAACACACCAGTGAACATATTTGCCCAAAATCAGGCTATCATTGGCTAATATGGATTCCAACAAGTGAACCACCCAAGATATAATCCAAAAATAACTACGAAAAATGTGCTTATTACTAGACACTCCACCATTTACGCCTGTCTTTAGCGTCCGATGATCTTGTTAACTAAAGCATCCCAACATAGACAGCGACTTAGTGATATTTGGTCTTTTTTTAGACAGAGTCCATGTTGGAGTGCCCTCGGACTAGCCATACAGGAGTGTCTTCCACCTCTGTTTGATCCCCGAGGAAACGCTACACACAGAGCTTCCAGACATCTACCCCTTTCACTTCGTGTCCTCCAAAAAGAGATCGGCAATTCCACATTCCACTTTACGGGTACACGAGCACAGGGTAAGTTGCGCACCCAACTCATCTTAGCTGGGCTACCTTAGCAGCGTTTAGTAAACCGACGAGCCTGCTTACGCCCACTTCTACTCTGCATCGTTATCCCAAGGGTTCGACTGTTACCCACAGGCGTAGGGTTGATCCCCTCTCTCTAGGATTTCACAGTAGAGTGAAGCTCCCATTCGATTCTGACAGGATTGCTGATATTTAAACGTGAATCTAAGAGGACATGAGAAACTCTGCATTCGTATAAAATGATCTGCTCAAATAAGATGAAGGGCTATAATGAAGCTAACGATCGATGTTTTGTCGTATATATCCATGATTCCTAAATTGGTACCTAATATTTGGTACTGGAGAGATTTGAAAATTTGTTCAAATTGTTTGTAGTATTTCCCTATCTGTGTCACTACACAATAGAAACGCAACATGCATGCGCCGTGCCACCTCTACTATGTGATTTTGTGCGTAGCATAAAGCAACCACTACATCAATAGCGAGCCTATTTTATTATATATTATACAACACACAGCCACATCTTTTAGCTAGCAATGTCGTTGATGCCGTAATCGCTTTACGCCGATTACTTTCCGTCAGCTCCTATCAGCGTAAGACAATCTTCAATTCGAGGCAGAGTCAATTGTAAATAAGCACTGTTGATAGCATACAAGACCACGTAATTTTTTTACATAAACAATACACAAGAAATCGATTCATTTGTTCCTGCTTTAGAAAGAAATGATAATCGGACAAATACTCATTCAACAAGCAGCGACGAACAGGAAGCAATTAAATAAATAAACACTGTCGATAGCACACAATATTCGGTAATTTCTTTAAGTAAATAAATAACAAACTTGAAATCGAAATCATTATTATTCGATATATTTGGGCTAACGATCTATACAATCGTGCGATGTATGCGGGGAAGCTCTCCGTCTCTGTCTCCCGAACTGCACTACGTTCTCTCTCTGTCTCTGTCTGTCTCCGAGCTCAATGTACAAGAGTAATTTTTCTGAATAGTAGAGGGGAGTCCCAGGCGCTGGTATAGTACTCTTTTAGGGGTTAACAAATAGAAAAAAAATCTATGCATAAAATTACCTTTTCCTAGAAACTAAAAAGTTTCACTTTTATTAGATACCATCATACAATTAGTATTTTCATAAAAGGAGCTATTATACGCATCTCTGTGAACATTTATGAAATAGAACAAGTATTGTTTCTGTATGCATTTTGTTTTGCGAGACATTTAGTGGATGCACCATGTTGGCGCATATTTGTCTGGTGAAGTGAAGTGGGGCCGCGAGGACAGGGAGGGAAAGGATGCGCTCAATACGACGGTTGAGCTTCGCTCAAAGGAGAGAAAGAGGCAATCGATCTTCGAGACGAAATCGAGTGTACGCATGTTTTAGATCCTAGCCTTTTAGTCTGCGCTACACGTGGCCTGAAGCAATAAATCACATAGCTGCGCTACTGCGTTTCTTTTCAATCAATTATTAAGCGCGTGTGACATTGCAACGCATGCCGGGTACTCGCTAGTTATATATAATATAAAACCAACAGCATCAGTGGTGTCGATTACCATAATTTCATCTTTCCAAGGATATGCGCGTTCCAATCTACTAGCATCTCTGATGATCGGGGAGTAGATTATATAGGAAAAGGCATCTTCCTATTTGACTCTTATAAATACTTCCAAATATTCTTCTTCGAACTCCTATCTCCAACGTGTTCTTCCAGAGCTTTTCCAGGTTGATGCTGTAATAAGTCCCGTAGATATCCATTTGTGGGATTTGTTAAAATTGATGTTGAAAATTGGTTTCTTCTCTGCTAAAGCTTAATAGAATACTGATGGTTTCGTGTTAGTTTTGAGCTGAGCATGGTTGAGGATTTCGAAATCACAGTCCAGGGTTCGGTTAGTATTCCGTGCACGGGTTCGCGTGACGATGGCTTGATATCATTAGAAATATGCAAACAAAACCATCGACTAACATGTCATTTGGATGCTCCAAATGTCGTGTGTCCATTGAAAACACACACTGACATCTGAAGCATTTCGAGAAAGTAATTTTCAAATACCAACCGTCAAATACGTGCTCTTCGCCGACTATAATCGAGTTGCCGCTCGTGAATTTATCGATGTGCTATAATAAAGCCATCAGTATTTATTCAGTCAAAAATATACCTGAAAAATTTATCAATGTGATTTAAATACGTGAAGGCCCTTCCCATGCGTAGAAAGTCGAGCGATTCAGAAAAATGTTCAAAATCCAAATTGACAAACACCATCATGCATTGAAGCACGTGAAATGAACGATCATTTGATTTGCGTCCAAGATGCTCCAAAAAAGCAGAAAAATGCTTGAAAATGCATTCAAGCTGCAGAGTTATGGTCCTTGTTCTCATGATTAAATATCCTGTTGCATACAAAAGCCGGTTATTTTTGAGACACTCCGTATGAACGAATGCTGTTAATTTTTATAGTTTGAGTTTTCGATCTCAAGAAGGTCATTTTACAGGTTGCACGCAATTCTTTACGGACTGCATCCGTTATGAAGACCGCAGACTTCCCTGGTCACTGGTTATGAAGAAATATTTATCTCATTTGCGAAAGATTACCAATCTTTATGAGCTGTGAAGTCTGACGATTTTTACAAATAGCGTTATGACATTCTGTGGAGCTGAAGAATTAAAAATCACATCGGAAGCTTTCCATTTGAACTATTAAGTCGCTCCATCGACTCGAAGATATGCATGAGCTTGAAATGAATATGACAAAATATAATAAAACGACAAACAATCCTGCAAATTCAGCCAAATGTATACGACAAAGTCGTCGAAAATTGGACCTCCCGAATACGTGCCACCAAGCAAAGTCGCGACAGACATTTGAACGACGTTATATTCCATACTCAATTCCATAAAATATGCTTTCAATTTTCTTCAAAAAAAGGGTGAATATCTTACACACAACTTGTTTTATTTACATTTAAAAATCAAGCGTCCTAATTTATAAGATCCTATGTATAGCAACATTATCGTCTGACTACAAAGTACTTTTCTTCCAGCCTAAACACATAGATTGAAGAACAACCCTATTGGAACACAGTCATATCCAATACATGATTGAAAAGATCAATTTGATATTTAAAAGAAGCTTACAATTTTTTTTCCAATATCCTTCTAGTGAGTATATAATTCAGATGCTCACCCAGCGGGCTATCGAGGTGAATGTATCAAAAGATGCTTCTACAGCCATCGCATTAAGAAATTTATATGGTTTTCTTTTCTTTCCTTGGAAAGCTATCAAAAAAAACTACTCGAAACAATCATGCTGATTTTACTAAAAAGGACTTCCTTGAATACACGACGTCCAGTTATATACATCACAGTGGATATCATGAAGAAGATTTTGGTGGCTTTAAAAAAAAAACACACTGTATATATACCATTAATAAAAATTTAAATAATATGGTTTTAAAGGATCACAAAAAGAACTGTTTTCGTGTAAAGATGGCAGTTTAAAATTTGTATGCACATATTTTTCCAAACAAATTATTTTTGTGCATTTTGACATACAAATAGAGAGACCCTTTTTATTAATATAATAGATTTATATTAATAGAATAGGTAATCTGGCCCCAGTATAATCCGGCGCCCCCTATAGTCCGACATCCCTATACAAGCAAATTACATATGTACCGCGAAAACATTCAAAAGTTCGACTACACCATTGACTGTAGGTTTTTATAAGACTCTCAAGAAAGATGTAGACTTTTTGAAAGCTAAGCATCTAGAGGTAGAGGAAGATTTGGTGAAGACTTGGAGTGGTTTCTTCAGGAAAGAAACAAGCATGCACCTATTTCTGGGCCCTTATTGGTCACGAAAGCAAAGTTGTTTTACAAGTAGATAATATGAAACCTGATGTTGTCTATGTAAATCTCATAATTTTCATATTTTTTCGAATTACAAGTATTCTTTTTCAAAAAATTCCGGACTACAAGGGATTATTTGAATTGTTTAAATTTAAAAAAAAAAAGTTTTCATTGGTATGCTAGCCACAGCTTGATATTCACTAATTTTACAATTATAAAATTTTAAAACAAACTATATGATACATTCTAAATTTAGTTTTAATACGTTAATTTGTTGAGTTATGATGTTTTATAAAATTCATTTTTTTGTTGGATTTTTAGAATCAGGTAAAATATATTAATATTTTCATTCCCCCAAACTAAATAATGTCAGGCAGGGCCATTTGTGAATGATTAGATTCGCAACGTTCATAAGTTCATTCGTCTCCTAATTGAAGTTCTTATTCAAATAATCCTCTCCTAAAGTAATCACATGTAGAAGGCAATGGAAAACCACCACTGAAAAATTATTTCCTTAGAAAAGTCTCCTATGGAGATAGCATAAAATAAAGTATTTATGAATCTTGAAATTGTATTAGGAATGCAAAAAAATATTTGTCAATCAACTGAATAGAATCGAAGGATTTTCTAAGGAACCATCTATAGATGGATGCTGTGGTCATCCGTGGCGAAGATGGTCTGCAGTATCTTTCTGAAGAAAGTAGTTCGTGCCGATGTGGGACGCTCTACTTGCGCTGGGGCCACTACACCTCCAGCTCTAGAACTTACGAGTGCCCACTCGCAAACGTGAACATTGTATACAACTTTCGAAGACTTTTGCAACCTGTTCGGCCGTTTATTTATTCGTACATATACTAATCAGCGCCTCACAGAGCAATATTAGACTTAATCGGATAACTTTTACCGTGTATTCAGACATATCGTCAATAATTAGATGCTCGATCGATCGAGCAGATAATAGCTCCATCTTCGTTTTAATAGCACCGACGAAGAGATTAAAAGCACGAGCATGGGGTAGACTCTGCGCCGCAATTCAAATTCGCATTTAAAGCGCGCGCTTGCAAAATTCCAAGTGACAGATGTCTTAACAGCGCGATATGCAGCCATGAGGTCTTAGCTTTTAAATTTAATAAGTTGGAAAATAGTATGAAATTAAATTTAATGAAATCAAAACTAATGATTTATCCAGATTTTTTTAGATCGGATCAACTTACGAGGGTGATTCGAATATAGCCCGGAATTTCGCTGTACAAATTTATTATCGATGTATAAATATATAAATGGAGTATCTATTATTTCTACAAGATTCCCTTCATTAGATAAAAAAAAATCAGCGAGAAGTAGAATCTTTTGTTGCGCAACGCGTAATTATTCGTTTTCTCGTAAACGATGGCGTGAAATCAGGTGAAATTTTGATAAGACTTGAGACACAGTTTAGTGATACTACTCCAACTAAACCTCAAATGTTTGATTATGCCCAAAAAATGCCTGAAATTCATGAAATAATTTGCTGAAAAAGTGTTGGCTACGGTATTTCTGGAATCGAAATATATTTTATTGATTGATTTCCTACATGACAGATAGACGTTGAATGCTCTTATATATCGGTAAATCTGTAAATAAATTATTATATTTATTCATATGACATGGCTTTGAACCGATACTGAACCGAAAACCGATAAAACCGTTAAAAAGAGAGTTTGCTTGATCTTTGTGTTAACATAACATATGACATTCTTATCCAGAATTTATTTGATTGTATTCATTTGATCTTTACCTCCTGTCCTGTTATATCAATACTTTAGAAAATATTCTTATCAACGTATTTTTTTAGCTTATCTTTTCACATATATTTTCTATATAGTTAGACTTCAATTTTCAGATTACTATCATCGCCTAACCTTAACCCTGGTTTATTATTACAGCAGACCCACGGTAATCCGGCTCCGGTCTTACCTGGCGGGGCCTGTAGTCCGACATCCTAATAAAAGTATAGTACATATGTACGACAAAGCTTTGTCAATGTAAAAAATGCAAAATTGTGATTCTGAACCGCCTAAATCGTAATAAATCTGTTTGTAAGTTGGAGTACGGCGTAAGATAATCCATAATTTATGATACAAAAAAGAACGCTGAGAACATTTCGCAAAAATTCACTTCCACCATTGATTGTGGGCTAGGCAAGAGGCAAACTTTCAAGAAAGCTAAACTAAAAGCTTTCTTTAAAAAAGAAACAAGCATACACCTATTTCTGTCATAAAAGCAAATTTGTTTTATATGGAGATAACAAAAAAGTAGACTTTGTAACTAACAAGGGATAGTTAAAACGCTTCAAAAATCATCGTGGAATACATTTAATGACGGTAACAGGTTTTATTTATAATATGAAACATTGTATTATCTATGTATATCTCAGCATTTTCATAATTCTAAAAAAAATCCGGACTACAAGGGGTCGGGGGCAGTACTCTATAGTCCGACAAATTGGACAATCCGACGATCTTCGTCGAGTTTCGAACAACTAAGTCGTTCGCTAAGGATTGGCACATTTCAATGCAACTTTGAAATGTATCAAAAAAACATCCACTGTGAAAATAAACAAGCAGACCTCCAAATGTAAATTACAAAGAGTTCCCTTCTTAAGCGCATCCAATTAGCATGCATAATAATTGCATAAATAATGACGCACATTAATAATCCACAATTTATATATTCATTGCTGACATTATCGCCTCATTTTTTTAATTAAAGAATAGATAAAAAAGCGGCAATTCGACGCATCTCTGATATGTTTACTATATTCATTGAGCCTCATTGTTATGATTTATGTTGAATGTAATTTTGAGTGAAAGTCTCAAAGAACAATTCATCACTCCGCGATTTTCCAGCATATTAGAAATCATCATCAAGTACCCCTCAAGGTTCTCAAAATGCACTCGTTACTTTCACGTCATTTAAATCGAGATTTTACGGAAGTCACATAATTAGCGACATTGTCTCTGAAGATATTCATTCAAATGGACATATTAATAAGAAAGTCATGAGATCTACTACTGAGTCTCAAGTCTACCATAAAAAAACGAGCCTACTACTGTAAATTAAATATTATAATAGGATAAGCTGCCAATTAATTTTCGATATTTAAAACGCAGCTTATGATGATTTCTATCTCACAGATGAACAAGTATTGAAAAACGTCGATAATAATGACCTATGATACATGAACTGAAAGATGATAGTCGAAAAATTCCACAATGATAACAATATATATACATAGTCATTGCCTTTTACATCGTTTTGTACTCATTGAACTGGATAGTTGAATTTCCAAAATCTAAATGTTCTAAAAAATTCTATAATTTGTAAGAATAAGTTAAGGTTACATTGCGAGTATAGAAGCGATCACACAAGACTTGACTAAGGGTCCCAAATACTCGTAATAACAACTATTCGAATAACGAATATGTACTAGGGTGATTCAAATATAACCCGGAATTTATCTGTACAAATTTATTAATAATATTTAAAAATACAAATGGATTATCTTATTTTTCTATAAATTTCCCTTCATTATAAATACATTTGTTCCATCGTATAGGAAGCTTCTTTATCCCGTCACTGAAGATAGAAGGCGAAAAATAGCATCCTCTGTTGCGCAACGCGTTTTCATGCAAACAATGCCATGAAATCAAGTTAAATTTATAGGTCAAACAAAATCAAAAAGATCAGAATTTTATTTCCATTCCGAAAATAAAAGTGCATTGAGCGTTTCTACTTTTAACCTTTTGTTAATTTTTTTATGTTCGCCAATTATCGTCCGTACAAATCCATTTATCTATCAGGACCGCGCAGCGTGTATGAAACTTGTATATCAATAAATAAATACTGTCGATTGCACACAATATTCCTTAATTTCTTAGCGTAAACATAAACAATGCACTTGAAATTGATTAATTTGGGCTATCATTATTTTCTAATATATAAAAATGAATTCGGCTTTGTTCGTTCGAAATGCGCGACCATACCGTTCATCGGATTGCGATAAAACTTCGTCCACTTATTGCTAAAGATTTTGCGAGTAACATAAGCATAGTCTAATATATAAAAAATAATGTTTGTTTGTTCGTATTTAATGCGCTGATATACCGTTTATTCGATTGCAATAAAACTTTGCCAACTTATTTTTTACACTTTTTCAAATAATATAGCTTATAAATAAAAATCAATGTTTGTTTGTTTGTTCATATTTATAATAAAACCAATAAAACAAAATAAATTTCATTATTTCTATCATTCCTAATTAAACAAGATAAATTTTTCAAATTTCAAACGATATTTTTAGAATTATTACTTTTGTGGCAGCAATGCACCGGATACCAGCTAGTTAGTCGATAAATTTGGATTTTTGATCTATACAATCATACGATGTACGAAATTCACTCTCTCCGATTCTGTCTCTCCCCGAATTCAACGTGTAATAATGCTTTTTCTAAATCTAAATCACTGGAATTCGATCGCAAATACGCGACTGTACTCATCAAGAGATTAAACTTGGCCGTAATTTCGTTTTTATTGAGCCTGCTTCTCGAAAAAATCCTTTCGGTTGCCGATAAGATAAGTTTGAATTAGAAAATTGAAAGTTAGAGAATTGAAAGGTATATTTAAAATATCGCACCTTTTTTTGCATGATTGAATTTTTGGGATAGTTTTTCAATAAACTTTATATAAGTGCAAAAACAGATGCAAAATGTTTTGGCAAAGGATCCATAATTAGAACTCAACAATGCTTATATTGGCTAAGAAATTTAAGATCGATCGTCTCGATTTCAGTTTATTTCTATTTCATGCCCCTGAAAAAAATACTGAAACAATTGATAGAGCTGAACATCTATGAATAACTGGATTTAGTAAGGCAATTTGATAAGACGCCATCGCGCACACAACGATATATCGCCGTTAGCACTTTTCGCAAGGGTTGACAGCAAAGCCGTAACTAGTGTATGAAGCGTCCGTGGCAAGTATCTAACTTATCGCCTCCCCTCCGCCCCGAAAATCAAATTTATCTTTTAAAGTTAACTAATAATATTATAATGTATGTTTTAAAATAATATACAAAGGTAGTCCCAAAAGTACCCAACCCAATGTATAGATGGCGGTTACTGTTTTATGTAACTATGATAGAAAGTTTCTAGACGCTATGTTTCTATGCTGCAAAAAGCACTAAAAGAGGACGGAGTGGCCATAAGGATCGTATGCTCAATCGGTCCGCTTTTCGGACCGCTGATATGACGAATGAGCGCCTCGAGATCAACTGCCATACCTGAACATACTTAGTATATATTATAAAAACAGCTTAGTATATAGACTAGGAATATTGTGTGCTATCAACAGTGTTAAGGTTCTTTTATTGAGCTTGTTACACGATGCGGCGGAGCTGACAGAAAAGTGGATTTACATTAGAACGTAGCATGTCTGCTCTCCGGTTCGAAAGGATTAACTGATTTATTACACGGTATGGTGTTATAAGTACACGAAGAACATGGTTATAACGAAATAGAATATTTTTTTAAATGTCAAATTGACACACCTATCCATGATCATGACAATGAAATAGACAAACGTTATTAACACATTAAGTGCGGTTTTTCTACCTCAACGACCATTCCAGAGAGGCTGTAATTAACTGTATGTCGAACTCGTGTATAACCCAGAAATTATATCATAATTGAGCGCTAAAGACGATGTTAAATAACAAACGAGCAGATGAATCGCATATCATGATGCTTCAGGTTCATAAAATTGCCATCTAACAAGTCTAACAGGAAGCCCCCGACAGTCGCCGCGAAGATAATTAAACGTTTCCGGCCAAAACAGCGTGAAACACGATCATGTTTTCTCAATTCGTTTTTTACGGCCGCTTTTCTCTGATTAGTATCATTTTTGGCGGGTCGAGTCTTCCGGACAAATCAATCATCGTAATTCTGCAACATCAATACCCTGTGATTATCAAAATACATTTTTAAAAGGGGGATATCTGGACTTTCGTTTGGATTTCATTTTTTGCATTGTAAATACAAATAACATGCTATCATAACAAAAAAATACTCGTCTTTAGAATGTAGTTTATTTTTTTGCTTTGCTCTTAACAAAATATATCTAATAAATTCGAATATTTTATATTAATATACAAGCGTATTTTATTGCCATTATATAATCCCCCTTTCAAGCAATGGACACTTTTTTATGAAATAAATTCTCTGCATAATAATTTATTCAGGAAATGTACGTTTATGTAAGATAATGGCACACAAAGATCATTCAAATATCGGATTTCTCTCATATCTAATTAGGTTCGTATTAGAGATCATTAAGCGACCCGACGATGTCTAGTGACTGAAGCTGGTAATTTCATAATAGCGAGCTCACAATTAACCTATTTAGGACCCCGGTAGTTGGATGCAAAGTTATCCATGGTGCTTTTTATTGCCACCATTATGTATTCAAAATCTGCGTGAGAAAAGATGGCTCGAAGTATTAAATCGATTTGTAAATTCGACATGGGCACAAACGATTTGTGTCAGTGGTCTCTATTTTTGTGCGTTTTTAAATCTGTGACATAATGCCGTTAAATACAATATACAATCAATCCCTCCCCTCGAAATAACGGAAATTGTTAGCTAATATATTGCGCTGTGTATTGTGTAATATATAATAAAATGTGCTTGCTACCGGTCTAGTGGTTATTTTAAGCTGCATATAAACACACACAGATGGAAGTGGCTTCTTTATAATTCAATGCAATTATTCCCTGTTGTAACACTTGAATGCTTGCCGTGTTATACGGGGGTTTTCAGTAATATAATAATTTACGATAGCATGTTAATTATGAAAATGCTTCGTCGTTGATTTGTGTTCGTTCGTTATGCGATGCAGTGTTGCGTTTATAACCAAAATAAATTTCAAATTTGACACATGATAACGCCATATCGTCACGATGTTCGACCATGATTTTCACATCATTTTTAACACTATCTGTACCGAGTGCGCGCAAAATTAAAAAAATCAAAATTTAAATGAAAACTGCACGTTTATAGTTTTTCCTTTCGTTAATCTTATTTTACCTAAAGTCTTAGTTTTTCGCTTTTATTTTGAGATAAATTCAGCATCTGGCTTGCGTACCATGAGCAGTCATTTCACCTTAGGACTATACATTTCTTTAATATTATGACATACTTTTCTAATTTTTTCTGCCTGAAAAGCTCTGGACTTTGAGTATACCTCTCTTGAAATTCAATAATGACCCTTTGGGAATGAGCTTATTTTAAATCATCATAAACTTAGATGCTATATTCGTATGTCCGCCACTTATCACCCGTACAAATCCACTTATCTGTCAGAACCGTCGCAGCGTGTATGAAGCTTGTATAAAAATGAATAAACGCTGTCGATAGCACACACACATAAAACATATACTTGAAATCATTCACATATCATTATTAGTCGATAAATTTGGACCAACAATCGTACGTTGTACGCAAGATACTCTCTTCGTCTCTGTTTCTCTCCAAACTCAACGTGCAAGACTCTTCGTTTCCGTTTGTCTTCTAGCTCAACATGTAAGAATTCTCTTTCTGAATCACTGGACTTCGGTTTTTCCGGTTTTCTAACTTTTTTTATTTACTCTCTTTAATTATTGATGACTCATTAGTTATGTATTATTTTATGAGGGTTATGAATTTACTTACCTTTTTTTAGTTCGATAAAAAACTTTTTTATCAGTTATTTATAGATATTTCCAGAGTATACAAAATTTAAAAAAAATATTGAAACTAAAAAAGTAGGCTGATAAAGTGGAGGGGGGGGGTCAGTTATCTGAAAAAAAATCTTAATTATTAGAAATTTTTGTATAAAAAATATCTTAATTAGACTGTTTAAAAAAAATTTTGGCCTTGTTTTAATTTTTTTAAAATGGTTTTACCCTTTTTTATTAAAAATCTGGTAGAAGAGATAGAAGATTAACTCCCTAAATAATTAGAATTTTAGAAATTCATTTGAAGAATTTATTCTTAAAGATCTAAACTGGGAGTCACAGTCTGGATACTAAGCAAATATATAGGAAGAGATAAGCTAAATAAAATACATAATACTTATGACTAAAATCTGAACTTTGGGTTTATAACAATATTATCTGAAGTATTGATTTAAAAGGATGAACAAAAATCAAATCAAAAAAATCAATAAAAAATGTGCCCTGAACCGATAAAACCGATATTTTTGAATTAATTCAGTTCTGGTTTTCGTTCCTGCAAAAATAATTGTTTTACTAGTTATCGGTTTTCGGTTCAGTTTCGATTCAAAATAGCTACAAACCCAATATGAATCTGACTATTGATGAACAACTATTACCTACAAAAGTGAAATGTAAAAATACTAAGTTAAAAAAGCATGATACATTTTACATGAAGCTGTGATTAGCATCGGACACCAACAAAATAATACCCGAGACAGTTGCGTATTATAATGAAGGCAAATTACTAAAAAGTAGTGCTGTGTAGGTTTTTTTCAACGTTTTTGATTTTGCCGGTATCAATACATGAATCCTTTATAAAGAAACAAGTGGACAAAAGATATCAAAACAACGATATCTACTGTAACTTGCAGAAGAGCTTACCGAAGACTATCACGAATTTCTCCAAGAATGTCAGATACGATTTTGTAAATATTTTGCGAATATAAAAGAGCCAAATCTTATATGATTTGTAAGAAATATATGTGCAGAAAATATATGAAGTGGAGAGGAGGAGATCTGCGATTAACCCTTAATCGATATCGCTACTTTGGTAACACTACAAGCTCCGTGAGTCTTATTTGACCCTCGCCAGAAAATCAGTCTTTACAAACACTTTACAAATACCTAAAACAATGACAAAGAGGATCAAAATTGTTTTAAGTATCGTCATCAGATATTTAAATGCTAGTTCGAGTTGATGACCGCGTGAGCCCCCATTTTCGTATAACACCATCAATGTGACTGATAAAATTCCTTTCTGCTGAGACACGGACTAAAACTCACAATATTCCCGATTTCCCTACAAATTATTTATTTCCGTCGCTGCAGATGAATACTTATGTACTATAATACTTTGATGTGATTCGTAATTATATTACGGATGAATACAAAAATTCTGAACCCTGTACCTATTATATTTCATATCGATATTCTCATTTTTAGAGTCGAGGTGTAGTAAATACATCACCGGTAGGGAAAAGTTAATCTAACAATTTGAAAAACATATATATACTGAATATGTGTATACATTCAGTACATATATGTACATAGAATCAAAAATCCCTTTTTTGTTGTTGAAATATTTACTGAAATCGGAAAAGGTAAAAAAATACAGCCAATAAAAAAGGTTACGTATTTGGTTTAGAGGGTCAAAATTGACCCTGCCGTCTACATAGCTCAGATCCTACGGGAGATTTAATCGCTCACTGTATGTTTAGGTACATGTGAAACGCACCGGCGTTGTTAGTGTTAACAAAGCGTTTATTGATTTCCATACGGGCAATTATCAAAGTTAATGATGTTCGACGATTTGCGGATTTTTTGCAAATAAAATCAAAAATGTTACGTGCGTACTCTTAATTTTAATTCCAATCGATTCGATCGTCGCATGACGATCGTTGAATGAATCTCTTTCTCGAAACGTATTGAAATCATTGCGTGACCATCGAATGATCCAGTGACCGAAAGAATCGCACGATGCTCATCCATGTGGTTAAAAATTAGCTTCAGCAAATCTAGAGATTAATGAAAAAATCGAAAAGCCAATTTTTTTTTAAATCAACGGATTAACATCCGCCGATTTGATATTAGGAACAGCCTGAAGCACGATTCGTTGATGGTTTTATTTAACAAAAATGGCTATAACAAGGCCGCTGAAATATTCATACATAATAAGTAATGTAAACCAAATTCCTATCGTCGAACAAATATACTTTCATGAATTATTTGCGACAACCAAATTACTTCTTTTTGAAAAGCATAAGCAAATCGAAAGTGTTTTTATTTATTTTTAATGGATTATTAGTGCGGGTTGACGGCTGCTCACTTTTACTTAGACATTATAGTACAATTAAAAATTTAATTTGGGACCATCCAACATTTACGCTCGTCCGATTTGACACTCACTTTCAATGAGACACATATTTGAAAGTAAAATTCATATTTAAAAATTCGATGGACGCTTCTTAAGATGAGCTTTTCCATCGCAGAGTAACGGCGGCGGAACGCCAGAGGCAATCAACGAGCCTACAAATTAAAATAATGGTACAGTTAGTTCTTCTAAAATACTACCGACGAATAGAACTTCATCGCTTTACTATTTTATCAATTAAAGTACTATTTAACTCATTTTTGCCGCTCGTGTTTTCGTTGGAACGCTCAAGAAAGAGTGCGTTGAGGACCTAAACAAATAGTAATCAGAAGATGCGATATCCAGTGAATATGATGGACAATAAAAGCTCTAAGCCGTGTTTCATTGTTTTATCTTGTACTAACTTTGAAGAATGAGAATTATCATATAAGCTCCTAATTGGTAGAAAGCTCTTGTTTTTTTTTTTTTTGCTTGAAATTAATATAAAGTACCAATTTTGCATAGCAAATTACATTTCATCGCGTAAAAACCCGCGTGCTACCATAATATGTATTTGGTACACAATATGAAATTTTGAAAAATTCTGAATCCCATATCTATTATATTTCATATCGATATTCCCATTATTGTGTTAATGTAAAGTGACTGTAAAGTGTTAATGTTTTGAACGCGCAAGATGGAAGAAAAAAGAGTCGACCGATGGTCTTAGCCGCGAGAAGAGGCGTTCTTCACATTAATTTCGCCGTAGTCTTGCAATTGGAATCTCTCTCTAAATAATGTTCTTGATCAATAACGTTAAATTTTTGTCACTATCTGACCATCTTATTTATCCTGCTCAGATTCTCTACGGTCAGATAGCAAATAGACCCGCGTGAGGCTGTCTGTAACAAGATGTTTTTGTTCTAATAATGTATGTGATGTTCGTATTGATGTTTTCTCAATCCAACTATAATACTTGCCTTCATTCCGATTGTTGACCTTGAATTTGTTTGTAAATAACATAAGTTTTTTTAAACCATTAAAAATATGGTTTAAAAAAAGTTAATTTGAAGATCGCATTGTCTGCATGCTAATCCGCGGTTGAGAACATTTCGGCGCGATGCGTGATCGATCGAGATAGATTGCGGCGCAATCTATAGCAATGGTCCTGACCCACGAGTCGGCTGTGATGAACGACGGAACACGTTTATGATTTCATTCGTTCGGGGATAGAGTTTGAAATGTGATAGGAGTTTGAAATGTGATAGGTGTCAATAAAATTTCGAACAATCGACACAACGTATTAATTCAATTATCATACGTTTGGAGAACTATTGGCAAGCAAGTAGAACGTGCGTGGTACGGAACAAGCAAGTAATGGTCCATCCGAGGATAGACTCTTTGTTGAAATCGACGTTGATCTTCTTCTCAATGAATGTTTTGATAATTCGCCGATGGTATAGTGACATCATCATCCGAGTCTTTTCTTCAAGTCTTTCCTGAACTGAAAACTGATTGTAAAAGGGCCCAGTTTCAAATATTGTTGCAAACTCTCCGATGTGTCTAATATAATTATAATGTTATTTTGTGTTCCATAAAAAAATGAACTATGTATTGTTAGCTAAAAGACAAAGTCGTATGTTGTGTAATATATAATAAAATAGGCATGCTACTGATGTAGTGGCTTATTTATGCACGCCTTAGTGTTGGCGCAGCGCATGCGCTTAGCGTCAGCGGAGACAAATGATTCTCTCTGTTTTTCCGATCAACTGCCATTTGGAGTTTCATTTTTCGTGACGTTCAAGGCAATTTGCCCTGTGTATACAAATTTCAAACAACAAATTTTATTCGATCGACTGTTCGTATTATATCAAGCCTCTGGAACAGCCACCCCATTACTTCCTCCGATGATACACAGTTTTGATAATTGAAAGATTCAATCTAACTATTTACTTGTTTGCTTATCTTAACACATCTATATTAAATGTGAAGATTTTGGGGATGAATCATAGAAGTTTGGAAAGCCATTATCCAAGCATTAAATATATATTATTTAAAATAGATTATAGCATTTTTTCCTTGGGTTAAGCAACTGTAGGATACCATAAAAATACGTCGCAGTGTAATTCGTGATTAGGACGACGTTGAGATCCCCTGGCCAGCAAACACCCCCCTTTCGGACATCAAAATAAGAGGTGCTGGTACTGGTGATCGGCAACCCCTCTTCTTCACACTTCAAGTCTTCGTTGGATCAGTGATTACTCGTTTCTTCAGTGAAGAACACTGCACCGGGCGAGTATGACGTGAACGCGATTTCTACATTTTATAACCGACTTACTGCCATCGAGTTTCCATTGCGAATATTCAAATATCGACATTGATCTTCAAAAAAATGCATTCCAAACAATAGTCGATAGTTCATCGTCTGAGCCATCGGAGACTGCATGTGATGATAAGACCAGTTGGACGAAAATATATTAATAACAGAAGTGGTGCTGTGATTATTGATTTGATCGCAAACAGTGATTGAGTATTGTATAAAAACACTACGACCAGTTAATTTTTGGTGTCATCCATTTCGAGTCTGATTTCCATGTTGGGTGAGTCAGTTTGATGTATAAATCTGTCCTATTTCATTATAGAAATGTTCTGCGTCTTCTTGAAATTAATTATATCTATTATCAGATGTGGATGATCTCCATAAGAGATTTTTATAGAGAAAGGATTTTAAATCTAAGGGAAAATATATAATATCAGAATAAGATTGATATGTTAAAATTTTTTCATGTCCTCTCAAAATCTGGATATGAACCCCAGTCTTAATATTAATAATAAAGTCCAGGAAATGACCCACTATACCAACATTTCGTCATGTAAATGTTATAAATAAAACGTTTTCATTTGTACTTACATCAACTTATACAATTGATCAAGAATGGGAACTTGAACTTGATGGATTGTAAACCGGAAAATTCTTGTTAAGGAAAGTCATCATCAGGTCTTAAATATAAACACTGCGATGACCCAAACACAAATATATTTTTGATATTAATCTTATTTCCTGGAGAAAAGAGTCCGTATCCAATGTCGTGATTGAAGAAAACTTAAATCTACCACATCGAGTACCTATCGAATTATGCACGGATACTACTTTCTTCGATCATTACACGTTTACATAAGCGCAATAAATTGAGATCAGGCGCTGAGAGATCAGCAATCTATGGAAACATGGCTTCGAGTAGGCCTCAAATATAATGTTTTGATACGAAATGCAAATTACACAGTAGAGCTGAATTACGTGTTCCAGATAGCAACCATCGAGGTAAATAACATTCCACTTCTACGATTAGGAGCAATCGAAGAACCTACGACTTACAAGTCGTACGCATCCGGCAAACATCGCAGAAAAACTGCATAACTGATATGATCACAGATCAAATCGATTCGACATTGTTTCGGTCTATTCATATTGCAAGGACGTCATGCTGTTCCCCCTTTTAAAATCAAGATCCCCCAAATCACCAAAAAAATATTTACATCACATAATCCGCAATTGCTTCCGTTTGTGCAATTAATTTGTTTTTATTTCATAAAGATAACGGTGCAAATTTATCGTATTTAATTTAAGCAATTTGACAGATTTTTAATGCTGAAAATTAATTTTACATTATGGCAATACCGAATAATCTTTTTAAAATGTAAAATCCAATTATCATGAAAGGAGTGACTATGCATGGCATTATTATTAAATCCATGTCAATATAGTTATCGTATCATAATTTGCATCGTATATCATCACTAATGCACAGAATATAATTAATAATACAAAATAATCTATCATTCAAAGGATTATCAACAAATATTGATAATCATGAAAGGAGTGATCATTTTTTGACATTTGAAATTTGTCGACGTCGATTTGATTGATCAATTACTGTCACTATCAATGTTGTAAAAGCGTTTATTTAGTACAATTTAAATACATTCATATTCGTATTAACTATGTTAAAACTAAATAGTTTTAATTTAAACGTCAATATAATCGAAAACGGTCAATATATGTTGTGTTATTGTCAAATATGTCAAACTGACAGTTGGTTCGTCGAGCGAGCTTTATTACATATAAAGAAGCCAATACACTTGCGATATCACAACATATTGTTTTTTAATTATATTTACTTTTTTTTCTTCAAATCAATTTGGTAAATTAAAATGAATTATATTTTAACGATTTAAAACAATAATTTACGACTTATATGTATAAATATATTACTTATATTACGCGTTTTTCTTCAGAATTCTCAGTTTCAAATTAGTCTGGGTCAGTAGCGGATTTATCTATAGACGCAGAAGACGCGTGCTTAAAAATTTTAGGGGGGCCTCAAAAAGTTTTTGACCCACCGTGTAACTCAATTGCTAAATCCTCCGTTGATCAGGAATGCCATTTTTTTAAATTTGGTATTTGGTAATTTTGTAAATACAGCAGACTCGCAGTAACCCAATAATCGTTTTGCAATGCAGTGTCGGTTGTCCGATTTGTCAGATTATAGAGTATTGCCTTCGACCCCTTGTAGTCCGTATTTTTTTGGAATGGAATACTTATATACATAGATAATACACGGTTTCATATTAGAGAATAAACGTCATAAACACAATGGTCATAGCAATTATAAAAAATATAAACCTGTTACCGTCATCAAACATATTCCATGACGATTTTTGAAGCGTTTTAACTATCTTTTGCTAGCTACAAAGTCTTCTTTTATGTTATCTCCTTGTAAAACAAATTTGCTTTCATGGCCAATATGGAACCAGAAATAGGTGTATTCTTGTTTCTTTTTTAAAGAAACCGCATATATAAAGCTTCCTCCGTCTTTAATTGTAATGTAGGATTCATTACAATTTAAGCAGTCCAGAATCTCACTTTTGCATTTTTTACATTGACGAAGATTTACCGTATTCGTTCCTTGGCGCCCTATGTGGACTTCAATGCACTTCATAAATGCACTGTCGAATTTCATGCATATAAATCTGAATGCATGCGGGTTTATATTATTTAATTCATTATTTCAGAGGGTAAATTCAATTCAATCAGACAAAAACTTAAACTGAGATTTTCATTAGATCTGAATTTAAATCAGAACTTTTAAAATAAGCGTCCAGGAACTAAATCACTCTGTCGACACACGGTAAGAATGGAAAATATTTTTGCCTCAATTTTATGCATTTTGTGCTCATTTCGCATTATGATTTTCGATAACGGAACGTTCGCAAATGTGCGTTTAATAATGTTCACAAGATAACTGTGTCTATAATCCTAGTTTTCCCAGAATTAAATTCTGCCGGTCATTTGTATTGTCAAGAAAAGAAATTTTGCATTCATATACATTAAAAAAATGTTGGTCAGTATCACATTTGACGCGGTTATAAAAATTTCACCGAATCGATGCTCTGACATACGACACAAAAAATTGCATATTTTCGACGGCATATCGTGGCAAATGCAGCGTTGATTTTTCGAATCTTCCATTATCATTAAGGTCAAAACATGACAGTTTTATGACAAGTTTGACTCCGTCATGACATGGGAATCTTTCTATTGTGCGAGCTTAATGAGAGTGAAGCCTCCATAACAAATAGTAATATCATCGTCGCCTAATCAGAAATCCGTAACCTTTATATCGAACGCGGCGCACTTTCACTGTCGCGTTTTCGACAGTCATGTTTTCAGTTTCTTGGACGATATGAATGAGGTTACGCTGAGCATGGCGCTTTTGCGGTGTCCATGCGCGGTATTGTATTATATGTTCCAATATTTGGGTCGACGTTTTTCGCGGTCATACTTTTGAAAGTGAGATCATAGTTTTTGGCAATTAATAGTGAAAAGTGTCCAAAGAAATGCAACATCACGGGTTCGACTCTTGCCAGACGTCGAAATCACAAGTGCAGCTTCACTTATGATTTCGTCCGATCTTTCGGCATTTGTTCAATCACGAGCCTTAATTGTGCGCGTGTACGAAGTCATGCTCTTTATTTATTTATGTAAGACATAGCGGCGAGAGAAAATTTTGTCAAATGTGTGTCGCCTCGTTAATTATTGGCTTTTTATAATGAGACATGCATTCCTAATTAAAATTCCTTTTGATAATTTACATTCCGTACAGAAATGCAACGCGCGCTCGGAATACATAAAAATCGACGATCTTAACACCGAAATAATTGACCATGCCCAAATTGAATGAATTGAAATAAAACGATTGACAAAATATAAAATTTAGGAAGGCACTATGAAGCGAATTTTCAATTGAATTCACTTCTCGCTTGATTTAATCGCATTCTAAGAACACCATGTATAAATGATTTGACAGCCATTTAAAAAATGGTCAAACTCTAATAAAGCGGAATTTCGGCTTAATTCCCATTGTTTAATTTTTTTAAACAATGGGAATTAAGCACGATCACTTGCGAGGCATATTTTCAATCTAATGTATAAAAACGAATATTTGTTTGTTCGTATTTAATGAGCTGCCATACTGTTCATCCGATTGCAATGAAACTTTATTAAATTATTGTTTACACTTGCAGAAATAACATAGGCATAGTAAAAATATTATTTGTGTACGCAATTTATTATTGTGAATTTGTTTGGTTGTATGTATCTGATAATACTGTAATATTTACTCTTTGTTCGTCCTGTTAATTGTCCTGTTAACCCTTTAAAGAGGTAGGACACAATGTTGTGTCCGAATTCCAGTGACTCAGAAAGAGCATTCTTACACGTCGAGTAAGGAGAGAAACAGAAATAGAAAGAATATCTTGCAGATCGGAGATTGTGAATGGGAGACAGAGACGGAGAGAGTATTTTGCGTAAATCGTATGCTTGTATAAATCGTTAACCCAAATTTATCGACTGATAATGATATGCGAATGATATAATGAATCAATTTCAAGTGTTTTGTTTATGTTTACTTAAAGAAATGACCGAATATTGTGTGCTATCGATAGTGTTTATTTAGTTATGTACAAGCTTAATACACACTGCGACGGTCTTGACAGATAAGTAAGTTTGTACTTCATTTATGTTAATGATGATTTAAAATAAGCTCACTTCTCAAAGGGTTGAACAATTCTTCAGATAATATTGTTATCAACCCAAATCCCAGCTTTCACTGTGTAATTTTTAGCCTATTTTTTCCTATCTTACTATGTATCTATACTGGAACTTCCAGATTTCAATATTTGTGCAAAAATGCAATACTTCTTTGGGCACGTATCGATCGCTCATTTTTATTAATTTCATGTTCCAGATGCAATATAACGCATGCAATTGAAGTAAAACTTCATCAATAATTTAGAGCAATGAGTGACCATGAAAAGCAAAGATCCGCTCCGGTCATCATTTGGACGAAACAAAGGCAATTCTATTTAGAATTTATTCACATCCGTAATTTGAAAATCCTGCACAATGCCATTATTCCATATGAATCGTTAATATGCCGTATGAATGCTAAATAGATTCGCCAAGTATAATTTGAGCGATTATTCACATTACAGGCCATTTTTATATGTGAGCCTTGATACTGTTCCGAAGCCGTTGCACGCCATTTGTATTCAAATTTGTAATATTCACGCGATCTTTAATAATCCATGAGCAAATGGGTTAGTCTGCATTAGAAAACGAATGAATTTGAGCATAAGCTCTCGATCTAGATCGCTCCGAAAATATGAAAATGTCGAGTGGTTAACACATGTACGATGGGAGGCGGAACACCCTATACGGGAATACTTTCTCTGCGAGTTCGCATTTACACGTTGTTTGTCCACGATTTAATCGTCCATTGATCGCGGTTGACAGCCGACATCTCCGCAATTCCTCGTCTGGTTAACGGAGAGTCGGCGGCGGATGTTGGCCACCGGTCTTTAACTCGATCTCCTCGAGTTCAACTTCTTTGTGCACTTTTCGCTAGATGACTAGTTGCCAATGGAAGCGAGACGACTATATTGGAAGCATTGCCGGCTCGTGGACTGCTCTCCGATGGCTTATCGTCTACTTCCTTCTAACTCTCTAGCCCAAGATATGTGATTTCACATTTGTACTCCAGCGCTGATAGGAAGTCAATCAGAGGATAGAGCCTTTGGTGGCGTCGATGTCTTGCCATTGATGACTATTATTTTACTGCCATGTGTCTACATTTATTAGAAACTCAAACAGAGCAATCATATAATAGTTAACTAATATATTTATCATTTGAAACAATCTAAATAATGGCTAAAATCCATATTATCATAATCAATTTGAAGATATACACTACCGACAATAAGTTTGGAAACGCCTAGTATATCGAAGAATTTATGCAAAATCTAAACAAATAATATTTTTCTTAATAAGTAAGCAAAAGCAAATTAAGCATCGCGATTCGTAGATCTACAATACGAAATGAAGGCTTTATAATAAGGGAATTGTTAAAAAAAAAACTGCGAATTTCCATCAAGGGGCGCATTGTATCATTAGTAGACCGAATTTTTAATGGACAGGAAAAGACCGGACCGCCTAAAATTTACTACCGATGCCGTGAACATATTGAAAATAGACTTTATGAATGTGTAGGACCGAAGAAATCTAAATTTAATGCATTCAATGATCAGAATAAAATGTTCTGGATACAAAAACAATAAGAGTTTAGTTTAGTATATGTAATAAAAATATGATAATGTTGGGTTGTTTTAAAAGTGAAAACTAAATGAAAAAGATTACTTAAAACTACTTCGAAAAAATGCAGTACTATCTTACTTCAAAGCTCTGTACCATTTTTTAGTTCAGAAAAAATGGTTCGGTATTTAATGATAGTGGACATTTTGATGATAAGATCTACTATAAGTTAATTGTACTATACCTATATTATTTGAGAAAGTGCGAACAATAAGTTGACAAAGTTTTATCGCAATCGAATGAACGGTATGGCAGCGCATTAAATACGGACAAACAAACATTGATTTTTATATATTATACTATACCTATGTTACTTGCGGAATCTTTAGCAATAAATAGACGAAGTTTTATTGCAATCTGATGAACGATATGGCAGCGCATTTCGAACGAACAAAACCCAATTCATTTTTATATATTAGAAAATAGAAGAAGAAGAAGAATGGATAACACAGATCGTAAATGTACTGATTGATACCATAATTTAAACATATTATATTAGAGATACGAGCACGACATTGTAAATAAGGGCGCTATAGGGCGCTGCTCGCAACATGTGCGTGCATACTCTGGATCACTCGAATGCACACTTAATATGTGGGCTCATTGGGGCTAAGCATAAAAATGATCTTGGAGTAGTCTTGTCGGTTCTTAATCATTTTCTTCTCAATGTACTATAGCCAGGGTCGTAACTAGGGCGTGGCAAAGCAGGCGCCCGCCACGGGCGCAACTTGGCTTGGGGCGCAAAACGCAGGTTTTTATTTTACTCAACCTTTCTACTTTACATGAATCAACACTGATTGACTCTGTCCGTTTTTATAATATATGCTAAGTTGTCTAATCTTCTTTTCTTCATTATCGCTATGTTCGTGTATGGCATCCTATCACGAGCCGCTCACTTGCTATATCAGCGGTCCGAAAAGCGGACCGATTGAGCATACAAGCCTTATGGCCACACCGTCCTCTTTTAGGGCCTTTTGCGGCATTTTCTATGATCTGTACGATCACGGATGCAACATAGCTTCTAGACACTTTTTATCACAGTATTTTTTACAACAGTAACCCTATATGTTAGGTTATCTATACGTTAGGTCGGGTTTTTTTTGGACTGTCTTTGTATATTATTTTAAAACATAAATTATAATAGTATTAGCTAACTTTTAAAAATAAATTGGATTTCAGGGTGGGGGAGGGGGGGCGTTAAATTAGATATTTGCCACGGGCGCTTTATACCCTAGTTACGGCTCTGACTATAGCGAGCACACCAGCTCAATCATGAATTATGGGGGTTGCTATATTCGTCGTTGCGATTTGAAATTCGCGTTATTCGCACGCGAATCCATGGTTGAGAGCATATCGGCGTAATACGTGATCGATCGAGATCGATCCAGGCACAATCTATGACAATGGTCCCGATCCACGTGTCGGCTGTGATGAACGACGGAACACATTTATGATTTCATTCAATCGAAGTTGTTCGTCTTCTTGAAGATCGTCTCCCATTGGGATCCAAAAACGAAGAGAGAACCCCTTTTCCCCGCATCGAAGAGTTGGAAGTAGAAAATCCGAATCTTATAAGCTTGCAATTTTCCCAGGATTTTCTTCCACGTCACAGTGTCATAAACATCATTAGACATTTGTATTAACAAGGAAGATGCTGAGGTTCATTCAATATCAATTGATTTAAATTATCGGTTTTTCTGTGATAAAATGAGTTATTTTGTATATAATCAACATACAGAAATGTTTCTTCCATGGGAAACTTTCTAAAATAAGGACTTTTCATTTGGTTCCTTCCACGTGTTGCTTAGTTAGGCTAAGATTTATTAAATACGATCTTTTTAAGTAGGAATAGATCCAAGAGCGGTTGATAAATTTGTCGTTATTAAATATAAAATACATAATACATATTCATAAACATAATTATTTGAGAAATTAAATTTAAAAACGAAAAACGACTCTGCCCTTGATGCTTGAATCATGTCATCGTGTTTAACCGCATTGCCCCTTCTTGCGTCACACTATGTGAATCTTAATGGTCGTGTTTATTGGTGCCGGAAGAATCAAATACTTGGATCCAGAAAAAAGATCTCGATCGAAACGGTCCAATTGATTGAGAAAAAACACTGTTTACAATTTTCCGAAAAAACTGGATCGACGATTGCGGTCAAAGTATTTGCACAACACATTTTTTTCCTGATCTTCTTACGATTTTTCAATCTACACGCGCGGCATTTTCGTCTTGTAAAAGAGAAATCTCAAGCATAAATATTTATAAAAATTTATTTAGCAATCCTATTGGGCGAAAAAAATTAATAGATGCATTAATCATACGGAGATGCGCCTAGGCGAAGGTGCTAAAACATAGCACAATTCTGTTATTTTCCGATGTTTTCTAGCGTATGATACTTTCTAGCGAATTAGCGAGTGAAAGTGCAATAAAATTAATAAAGTCATTAATTTGGAGCACTTACGACTAATTAGATTTTGCATAATATGAAAACGATGTTGATTCGTGGAACAATATAGCAATTAACCATGGAATTCAATGAAATCCCATTGAAATTTTTGCTCGACAATGCAAAATCGCCGTAACATTACATGCATTGTCAACGAGCATGCAGTTCGTTGCACTTGCCTTCAAATTTACATGCAAATATCAAATTTGAATAAAACTGTAAGCGACACACAGACAGAGAGGTTACATCGCATAAAATCATATTCGCATATATTAATATCTCTATGTAAAATCAGACACATGTTTTAATAAGAACGAGGCTTTATATAAAACTAACTTATCAATAAATTAACATACGAGTTAACATATAAATTGAGTAACGAGCTTATTTCCGTCGGTTAAATTTGCACATGTTAAATACGTCGTTAAAATATTTTCGCGTACAAATTCTGCAATCATTGGAAGTCGTTAATATCCTAGGCAATATAATAAAATCATTAGGATCAAATTAAGATCGTAAAATTTGATCGATCCATCATCAAATGCTATCGATTGGCCTACAGCACTATTTTTCAATCTGTTTTTTTCAAACTTCATTTGGGGTTTTATTTGGCTGTTGATAAAAATAATCATTCACTATTGATGCTATAATAGAGATTTTGATGCATTAAAAACTTAATTTTATTTAGATAGCTTATATGATGCTGCAAGCATGATTGCATTGAGCTCAAGAGCAATAGCAACTAGTTAGAAACGAGCTTTCTACTTTAACTATACACTAACATGAACGATACGATGAACATAATTCATTTAATTCATATGTCGATATATGAAATCCAGGCTTTTCAGGATACTGTACACGTATGGACTATGGAAGAACTGATGAAATAATTAATTTGAGAAGTTATGGCAAAGACTTTGATTACCAAAGACCAAAATGGCAAAATGAATAGGATAGATGCTATGGGGTAGGATGGGTACCGCACGCCTTCACCGAACACAACATTTTTTACATAAAAAGATATCAAAGGGCTGCCAATGTGATGGGAAAATGTATAAAATTATAAAAAGGAATTATATTTTATCAGGGCCATAACAAGGGCGTGGCAAAGCAAGCGCCCGCCACGGGCGCAAATGGACTTGAGGCGCAAAACGCAGAATACCGACCCAGTCGAGAGTTGCACGTGATTTTTATTTTTAATCAGCACTGATTGACTTTATCCGTTTTTATAATATATATTAAGTTGTCTAATCCTTCTTTTCTTCGTTATCGCGTAAACATTAGGTCGATCCAGTAGACATAAGCCCGCAATAAAATAAAGACAACAATATTTTCGACCAATTGTTAAATTCAAACAACTCATCCGATCAGTCTTCTTCGGACAACTTCGTTTCATAATAAGAGCTTGTAATTGTTCCGATCTGATCCGATTGCGAGGCGCTCATTCGTCATATCAGCGGTCCGAAAAGCGGACCGATTGGACATATAAACTTTGTGGCGCCATTTCGTCCTCTTTTGGGACTTTTTGTGTAATTTTCTATGATTTATACGATCACGGAAGCAACGTAGCGTCTAGACACTTTATATCATTGATTTTTTTAAAACAATATTCACCATCTATACGTTAGGTCGGGTATTTTTGGGACTATGTTTGTATATTATTTTAAAACATATATTATAATAGTATTTAAGGTACTATCCTGTTAACGGCCAATATTTCTGACCGATAGAGCTGTCACAGAAGTAATTATTCTAAAAATATCATTTGAAATTTGAAAGAATTATCTTATTTTCTTAGGAATGATAGATATAATGAAATTGAATGATATATAAGGGAAAAATACAAACATTGATTTTTATATATAAGATCCATTTTAAATTGATTGTATTATACGTATATTATTTGAGGAGGCGCGAACAATAAGTTGGCAAAGTTTTATTGCAATCGAATGAACGGTATGGCAGCGCATAAAATACGAACAAACATTTTTTTATTTTTGTATATTAGACTATGCCTATATTACTTGCGCAATCCTTAGCAATAAGTGAACGAAGTTTTATTGCAATCTGATGAACAGTATGGTAGCACATTACATACGAACAAAGAAATATTAATTTTTATATATTAGATTTAAAAATTTTGTAGTACAATCTATTTTATTAATGCAACCAGAGTTTTATGAGTGAGCTAACATTAAGGATTTAGTTGAGGACTTTAATAGCAATTTCCCTGAAAATAAGGATCGCTTTAATGGTAACTTATACAGTATTGGCTTGAAGCAAGCATTTAAGCGCCTAATCAAATATCAAAACGACATTTGAATTTATTCTCGGTACGTTATGATTTTGATATAACATTGCATCATTCGATAATTAATGTTTGCTAACAAGATTTTTTCAGATGTTTTCTTTTTGATTACTCGGAATAACAGATTTGTATGCAGTCAAAATAATTTAATGCAAGGTCTCCGATATGGTCGTTGATTTAACAACTTCCTCGAATGAATTTATTCCGGTTTTCATACGATTTGACATGATATGTGTGGTAAAAATTATACCGATCTCGTAATAAGCAACGGAAAATGCAGCTTTTGAACGTGTAACGGCATCATAACGAGCAATTGCATTGATTCTATAAATCATTGTGGTTCTTTCTATCCATGTTTTGCTGGGTATGTTTGGCTGCAGGTGGACTTTCTTATCGTTTGAGTTTAAAAGAATGTGACATTTGGTCTATCAATTAATTAATTACACTCTCTCCATCTTCAATGGCGATTGATGTTATTATTGAACTATTCATTAAGTCTTGGATGAGAGTATTTTTCTATTTAATTCGTTTGTATCACACTATTTTGTTACATACATTGAAAATCATTTTCGCATTCTCTATTGGAGACTTTTGCCAAATTTATGTCGCTCATTTGGCTCATTGCAATATTAAGTACATATAATATGTATGTCTCAGCAATTGTTATAAATGTCGGCAACAACATCATTGCGTTAGGCTGCCGTTTTGTTCACATGTTATCGATTCATGTGCAAGAATAAATTTTCATACATCTAGACAGGCAACAATGGGCTGCATATCACATCGTCGAACAATAAGAAAACGACTTGGAACAAGCGAAAGCGCTAAACCGCGTCCAATTCGCAAGCTAATCTGAAAAGTGACAGCTTTTATCAATGACGCCGGCAATTTATCCGGCAAAGTGGCCATGTGATGATTATGATGAGAACGTTCAAGAACTGAGAGTGTTGCGCCTTTTCGAAGTACCCATTATTGAGGTTGTTCGGCTTTCATTATTGTGGATGACCGATGAAAATTGCACATTAATTGGAGGTGAGGAGAAAGCGTTGCCGCATATAGCTCCGTTAGACAAATAAATGCATCACGCGCAACAACTGCACGGATGATCATCATCTAATATTGTCGGATATTTCGATGCAATCATGTCGTCCATACAACTGTTTTGTTCTTTTAATCGATCCGAAGATTAAGTAATGCTGTTCATCATGAGCGATACTGTGACCCGAAGAACAGAGGATGCAATGCATGTTCGTGTTCTTACGGCGATTTAACAAAGAATCCGTTGATTCTGATTGTAAGATTTAAATTAGCATTGTAAATCAGTTAACCAAACCGTGTAAAGGCAATAAAAATCTTGCCAGCGGAAAAACAACACGCATAAACTCAATTGCGTACCAATTTTAATAAACGCAGAATCACCATTTGAAGCTCTTCCAAATCTGGATCATCTAAATGTTCGATAATTACCTTCAGTTATGATTCGATATGGTCATTTTGATGACAAGACGCAGTACTTGGAGTTTTACTTTCATTGAATTTTAAAGAAAGATCACTTCAATCTATATAACACATCGATAAATTTCTAACTAAAAGGATCGCTGATGCTATTGATTTTGGTTCATTCAATACTGATTTATTTAAACATAGGGTGGGGAATGATATAGCTTTGTATCACTTCGCCCGGACACCTACACTTTCAAACAGACGGCCTCCTTGGGTTCGTTCACAATCGGTTCGTAGAAGAAGTCCGCAGAAGTCGAGTCGTCCTTCTTTTATACCTGACCTATCTTAATAATTTCTTAATTGCTCTGCAAAGCTTAAAATTCGTTCCAATATCGCTCTTATCACCTTCTGGAATGTTATTGCCCCCAGGGCCGTAACAAGCGTGTGGCAAAGCAGGCGCCTGCTACGGGCGCAACTGGGCTTGGGGCGCAAAACGCAGAATACCGACTCAGTCGAGAGTTGCACATGATTTTTAGTTTTAATCAACACTGATTGACTTTGTCCGTTTTTATAATACATACCAAGTTTTCTAATCCCTCTTTTCTTCGTTATCGCTTAAAAATTAGGCCGACCCAGGCGGCATAAGCCCGTAATAAAATAAAGACAACAATATTTTCGACCGATTGTAAAATTTAAATAATCCACCCGATCAGTATTCTTCAGACAACATAATGAGAGTTTGTAATCGTTCTATAGACATGTTCAGGTATGGCATCCGATCGCGAGATGCTCACTCTTCATAGCAGCGGTTCGAAAAGCGGACCGATTGAACACATTCCTTCCACATGCGCTTATCTTGTCATTGGAATAAGAATTTTAAATAGGATTTATGAGTTATCTGTGAAATTAAAAAAGATAAATGCAGGCGGTTCTACACGATTTAATTAATTCATTCTTTAAGATCCAAAAATGAAGGTGAGTCTGTATTATCCACTCATTTTTCTTCCACCAACGCATTTAATGACCCAATAGTTAAAAAACAATAATTAATGCAACAAAAACACGCCTAATACATTTTTATAAGCACAATTAAAGACTGACACTAAGGAAATGGTATTGATAGATACAAAATATTTTTAAATCGATCTTAAGAGCAATTATTTCCTGCAATCTTATTCCATCGATTTCGAGATGCTTTCGAAATTGCTCAACATTAGATAATCTTTTGTTCTTTATGGTGTGTTCAAGAGGATGTTGCAATGCTCCATGAGTCCGTTGGATTAGACAGATCTTCCAGATACAATTATCTGAATTTAACAAATGTCATTGCTGCATGGAATTTTGCATTATCATAATGAATAATAATTTTTTAAATGTCTTTATCTTTTAAACTTATGTGTTTTTCTGACCCCCTTTTGAAATTTTTTTAAACGTTTTTGAAAAGTACCTCCTTATAGCATTAACCTTCATTTCTTCTATTGTAGAATCTTAAATATGAACATTTTCATGCAAAAACTATCCAGTAAAATCTTCGATTATCATTTGATTTATCTGTTTGATCAAGTCGGCATCTTAAAGACAATAAATAACAACATTAACTTGAATTTATAGTAGAATGAATATATTTAAATAACGGTCCATTGCCTCATAATGTAATCTTTAGGCTCTGAGGCATTTATACGTTAATGTTGAACATGCTTATGAAATAATAACGTGACCGAACAAACATAATTTTTAATGAGCAATTCAATACTAATGCATGTATTCTAAAATGCAATTAAGATCAATAAATAATATACATCGTTGAAATACGGACGCCGCTGGGAGCCTTGTTTTTAAATGGTCAGTAACTTGCAGATAAAAACACGAACATATCTTTAACACGTTTAGCACCGGTCGTCTTCATTGAAACCTATTCAATTAGCAATTTAAAATGTGCACATCAAATCGCTACATTAGCCGAATGCAATCAAAGCCTTTGCAATGTGAATGCAAAAAACGATCTTAAAATCGTTTTGGAAATAAATTTCATTTCCGCTTTTTATATGAATCGGCAAGAATTCTTCCTTGTTGTTGTGTAATTTGCGAATGCCGAAAAATAAACTTTCCACAAATCTTTGTAATTTTCTCGTACATAACAAGATAAACGTGAAGTCATGATGGATAATGAAGCATATTTTAAATATCATAGAAGACAATTAAAATGGTAAATCTCATCTATTCCGGAATGATGCTGTCGATTTTAACATCCATATATATCAATCAAATGGTTCCATTATGGAAGGAATTTATTAGAACTATCGGAAAAATAATAATCATCTAAGTATTGACAGTATTGATATTTTAATAACCATAATTATAATTCTAAGGCAGTAAAAATCCATAGTAAATTATATTTTTACTTAAAACAATTGTATCTAACTTGTTTCTTGTACGAATCATTAAGTTGCACTTTCATTATTATGACACAAATTCGCATTTTTTCTTAAATTTCGACAATGTACAGAGCTCACGTTACATTGCCATAAATCAGATAAAAAACATCAAATTTACATCCACATGTCGTAATGCATACATGACGCAAGTGAATGCGATTGTTCAGATTTCCCAATAGGATATTTCACAAAATACATTGTTTTATTGGGAGATTCTTCGCTTTCGCGTTGCTGAAAAAATGAAAATCCGCGAGATTAACAAATCGATGATACACAGTTCGATTACATTTACAAATTTGTATGAAATTTTATGCTTTTTTACCGCAAAAGAAAGTCTCTTGGACGCTCTCAAAGATCACATAGCTTGAAAAAAATCATCGGAATTTGATGACCGATTCGGCTCAATTTTGCATGGTGCTATCATAGAAAATGTAGAGAATTAGTAATATTAGAATCGCATGAAGGAATTTCGCTTTCATCCCGATGCGCTCGGTATTGGCCTTAATTCAGTATAAATTCTGCCTGATTCGCCGTGTAATTAAATCTGGATTTTGATCTCGAAAGACCTTTTACATTTTAACAAGATCGAAAATCTACGACCTTAATTGGGCTCTTGATTGATTATTAAATATTGCATCAATCATCGACGCAAAAAATATCAATTAACAAGGGTTCGTCTGTGATTTGCTCCGTTGTTAATTTAATGTGGATTGCACAACGACAAAAAAGATTGAAAGTCACTGAGGCATTTTCTTGGCTAATTGATCACAAACCGTTACAAATTTGCACACACATTTTTGTTGTGAAATTATATAGATCATTTACGTCGGATGTTGCGACTTCTTTTTACAACAAGATCATTGTTCTCCTATTATCGGATTGGGAAATATTGCATTAAATTGGATTTAAAAGGTGATTTAAGCGTAAATAATATAGCTTAAAATACTAAGAGATATAATTAAGAACATTTTTTTAAAGAAACAGTTGGCTAAAGTTCAAAGTTGATGTTCCTCAAAAGATTAATTATTCATACACTTTGAACTCGAAAGCATTCATTTTCTTGTGCCACACTATGATTTTGCTCTGAAACACTGTGTGAAATAATATAAAAACAATACTTCTTCTTGTATAAAATTATCAAATACTCACAAGAATATTATAATAATTTTATAAATAAAACAAGTTGTGTGTAAGATATTCACTTAATATTTTTTTTATTTGACAGAATATTTTATGGCATTAAATACGAAATATAATGTCGTTCAAATGTCCTCCGCGGTTTTGCTTGGTGGCACGTATTCGGGAGGTCCAATTTTTGATGATTTTTTGTAATAATACTGTCTCAAGAGTCGCCACTTCTTTGAAGAAAAAAACATGTAATACGGTCTTCATTTAACATTCATTTGTGACATTATATATCGAGAATGATTGAGAAATTTTAGCAAATAAATAACTTTTGTGAATGAGTTTTCTTGTGTCCCACGGTATATGCCCAGTCTTTGCAAATACGCGAATTCTCGTGTACCGTTGTTAACGTGTTAAGGGGGGCAAATCCTTTACAATGTTAAAAAAATTGTTTTTTTAAATTACGTATTTGAAAAGTATAACATATTGAGAGTATACTATAAAAGAGAAAAATCGGAATATGAAATATTTACGAAGTTATAGCGCATAATCAGGAGCACACCAGAACCGCTGTAAACTAGGGAGTCAGGTCAGGTAGAAACATTTGGAGTTGAGCAACCTTTCTTTCATAATACATTTATTTAAATCTTTTGTATCTTTAAGTATGTGAAATTAAAGTTGCTCGAAGTCAGCTCGAAGTTGCTCGAAGTCAGCTCGAAGTTGCTCGAAGTCAGATCGAAGTTGCTCGAAGTCAAGTTTAGCTCAATAGTTTGTTATGTGTGGTTGAATTTTCGAAGCAAAAATGTCAAAATATCTTAGTAAAGGAACGAAAGGTACAGAAATTCGAAGAGTTTAAAAAAATACATTATCATGGGAACTCAACTGGAGTCAAAAGCTGATGCAAATGGCAGAAAACTTGCTTTAAAAATTATCCAAAGCTTAAAGATCTGACTCAATTTCTTGGTCAAGAGATAAAACAGCACCACTAAAATTGATAGTTTTTACACATTAAAACTTTAAATTATCTCGAAACTGCATTTTCAAAATGTTCGCCAGTTGTAGCTTAAAAAGTTATTGATCGATCTGACTGAAATTTTGGGACATTTCTCACTATAATACTATCTAGTCAACTAAGCTAAAGTTTTAAGGCCTTTGCGTAAATAAATGATTTTTTGGGGTAAAAATTATCAAGAAAATGGTCAAAAATATGAAAGTTTAACCAATAAGCCTACTAAATTTACAATTTTATACTTTTTTAAATTTTTATAGCTTAGTTGAATGCCTACACATATTGAAAAGTAAAGTATTTATTTTATTCAAAGAATCAAAAGTGTACAATATATAAACATAACAATTTATAAATCACAGATATTAACACTCTGTTTTTTTTTTTCTTTGAAAACGTGCATGTACCCAGGTTGAGATTCAACCTATACCAGCACTCGCTAAATTACCAGACTCAACTTGGGAAAACAAGACTATATCAATTTGATGATCAAGTGAAATACGCAGAAAAGTAAGTAAAAAAAATAAAATAATAATAATAATAATAAAAATAATCATAAATAGAACATAGAACAACATAGAATAAAAATAATAAAAAATAATAATAATACTAAAAAAAAAAAATAATAATAATAATAAATAAAATTAATAATAAATAATAATAATAGAATTAAAATAAAGTAAAATATATATAAATAATAAAATAAATAGATAAATTTCAAACAAAAACAATAATAAATAAATAAATAAAGTAAATAAATAAAAACCCAAAAAGGCAATAATAATAAATAAATAAAGTAAATAAATAATACAAATAAATAATAGTAAGATTTAAAATTAATAATAGTAAAATAAACATCAATATATAAATAGATAGACTAATTAATTAAATAAGTAAATGACTGGCAAACAAATGAGCAAATAAATTAAATAAGTAAATAAATTGAATACATAAAATAGGTAAATAAATAAATAAATAAGATAACTCAATAATTGATAATAGATAAATAAAATAATTCAATAATTGATGATAGATAAATAAAATAGTTCAATAACTTAAATAGATAAATAACAAAAATAAAAATATATAAATCAATTTAATCAATTCAAAGAGGGAAATGGAGGCAAACGCACGGCCACTGTGTGGGTTACGAGAGTGAAAGAACGAGAAAGTTGGGGGCGGAGGCCTAGAATGTTAAGTTACAGCGTCAGCCACGAGGGTTCTTGGATCGATCCAATGCGCCTCGTAGTACTCACCTGGAGCGCCTTTAGCGCCGAAACTTGTGCAAAATGCATTGAAGGCGCTGAAGGCACCAGGACGGGCTACCAGATCCCTGTGTCCCACAGGCCCCTCACGTGACGCGCGCACTCGGCATAGGAGCTCCTCTCTTTCAGATGCCATCCCAGGACATGACCACAGAATGTGATCTGCGTCCATGCACCGATCACCGCATGGACACTCCGAGGTGTTCGCGAGGCCAAGCCCCATTAAGTGAGCGCTAAAACGGCCATGTCCCGTGAGGAACTGTGATGTCCAGTGATTAGGACATATCCAAGGAAATTTATTCCTCCGTTGAACGGAGTCGAAGAACAAATAAAGATGGCGCCCAGTGGTCGAAGATGACCACCTACACTCCCATTCCTCCAACGCAGCCCTCCGTGCCCACTCTCTCAGATCTCTCGAACCCACAATCGTCACGTCCTCGGGATTGAGGACTTGTTTGCCGACTTTAACTACTTGTCCGTTTTCCCGTCGAAATTTGCAGGCGCTGACCTGCATTTTTAGATCGAGGGGTAATATTCCAGCTAGTACCGGGAGGCTGTCTGTTGAGACTGTCCGGTAGGCCCCGGTGATGCGGAGTAGCGGCAGTCTTTGTGCACTGTTAAGGCGTCTATGGCTGGTTTTGCACATGCCGTATCTTCCTAGTCTTTCGGACCATGCCCCGGCTCCGTATAGCGCAATGCTGACATATATGGCATCATAGGCGATGCGCATGTTATCCCTGCTAAGGCCCCAATTCGCTCCAGCAAGTCTGGACATCTTGCTAAACGCCCTTGCAGCTTTGGCAGTCGCGTCAGCGATATTTTGTTTGAACTGGCATCCTTCGCTTAACGTGACGCCCAAATAGGTTGTGTGCTTTTTGAATGGCACCACATCTCCGCCCAGTTTGACTGACGGCGCGCGTAGCCCTTTTGGGCCTTTCAGCATGATCCCTACTGATTTTTTGGGCGCGAATGTAAGCTTGTTTCTAACGCTCCAGTCCCAAAGAAAGCTGGTGACCTCGTTAGCTCTATCCGAGATTTCTCGGCGAGATTTCCCGCAAACCAATCACACATATTGAAAATCAAAAAATATTTCCATTTTCGATTTCAGTTCAACAGGAAACCTTCGACAAGTGGCGAGCCGTTTGATATCACGAGAAAACGCGCCTGATAGAATACCTTATAACTCCGCCATTTTGTTTTTAAAAAAATTAAATATCACTTTAACCTTTTAAATGCCAACGACTCACCGGCGAGTCGCATTTGTATGCGCTCATTACGCTCTGGCATTTAAAAGGTTAAGATTGTAGTAGAATAATGTCAAAAATTTAAAATGACATGATTATTTTATCACCATTAAAAAAAACCATGAAAAATGACTCATTCTTGAGCGTCTAAAGCAGTGCTTCCTAACCTTTTCAGTATTGTTACCCCTATGACCTATCAGGGAAACTGATTTTATCCCTCTTTAAAATTTGTGCTCAGTCACATAGCGCTGATCTACCATTTTATTATCCACATACCAAAAAATACCAGCACGATTACCCCCGCAGAACACCTGTTTTACCCCTGCAGGGGTAATTCTCCCTAGGTTAGGAACCACTGGTCTAAAGGGATTGCCCCCCTCAAGGAAGCCCCAAAGGAAGAAGTCTAAAGGCGTTAAATCGCACAATTTCGATGTTCAGTTTACCTCATCGGCACGCGAGACATCCATGCCCTCGAATCGCTTGTGCAGAATGCCCATCGTGGCATGCGCTGTGTGGCACGTAGCGCCTTCCTGTTGAAACCACATGTCATCGATGTTACTATATCCTAAGAACTTTTGAGCATCCCTATAGAAAGACCCTTACAATCACACGCTGTCCACTGCAAAGCATCTTAAATATTCATCATAATACACCAATTCTATTAAAAATTTAGGCACTCGTAGTATTGTATATCTCCGATTTATCCTTGTAAATCCAAGAGTAGGAAGGCTTTCTTTTTTACACAAATTATTAGATTGTGGCATCCTTCGATTATCATATTGAAGAACAAACACATTTTAATTTAAAATTATGATAAATAGTTAGAAAAAGTCGTTGTGTAATGAATCATCATCATAGTAAATCACAAACAATCCAATGCTAAATTAGAGGTTTTTCTATATCCATTTAAGGAACATGGCCATGTTATCTAATTCCAAAAGTGGAAGCTCAGCCACATTGATTTGTATTTATTTACATTGACTTTTGGAGCGACTTCAGTGCATTTTTTTCTGACAAATTTGATTTTGGATGAGGACATAAATTATGGTTCTTCAATGGAGCAAATATCAAATATTCAGACTATATAATAGACAGATATCCTAAACAACCGAACGCTGATCCATTTATGCATGCGTGCACCAAAATGATCATTTAGAATTACATAAATTCGAATATGTATACAAGATTTGCATGCAAAATCCCAAACAATCCTCCATTTAATGCCAAACAGTTGAATATGCACGTAATGATGTGTCATTGCATCATTCGATATTATAATATTAGTCTTCAAGATTGACAGAATGATCCAATTGCATGCACATCTTATGCCACTCAACCTTCTTAAATGCAGCTAAAATTTTCGTTTTTAATACAGATATAAGTATGTAATCCACACTCAACTTTATTGGCATGCTCAATAGAAAATGAAGAAATTACGAGTACGGTTCAATTAATTTTGAAGATAATAGCAGCGCGATTTTCTTTGCAAAATTGCTTTTTAATGACGCCATTCTTGGCTACTATCATGAACAAGCATGTTCACAACTTGCTCATATTAATCATAATAAATTGCGACGATATTGCTTAGGGTAATTATAGAGAAGCATTGTCTTCTTCGATCGAAATGCGTGTCATCTTCATCGTCGATCTAAGGATGTAGATTTAATTCGGTGTTTAAAAGTTATGCTGTGGATCCTATTCATAATCGCTTCTTAGGCATTATCCAACAATAATATCTACGACAAATCGCATTGCGATGCTTTCTTTTTATAGTGTGATTTTAAGTTAATTGGGCATGAAATATGGCATTTGGATGACCCGCTTTTGTTCTATTTTTGCTGCTTTTTTCATCTCAATTGAACTATTTTCATGCATTTTTTCCGCGGTGTTAAAAATGTCAGTCTTGTCGAAATTGATATAAGATCGAACCGACTGTTATACTTTCTTAAGTAATCGATCTGTTTTAGTACACACCGTTATTTTCTCATTTCTTTATTCGACGGCAGAACAACCGGTAGCGTTCGTTACTGAGTAATTTATACGTTTTTTTTTTCGAGTATCAAACTTATAACAATCTCGTTTGCGGCATGGCGAAGATACCAACCATGGTAATAAATTTTAAGGTCATAAACCTGCATATATACAAATCAATGTCAAGAGCAACCGGAAGACCCGTATTATTTTACGATTACCAGAAAATTATGTTATGACTTCCGCCTCGTTTTCTTTCTCAATTGCAGCCTCATTCCTGTCCGCTTGACAATGTTGTTGACTCTTTTCAGAATGGTATCATCGCTTGCTTTTCTCTTTTTGATAGCTTATAAATATACGTTGATGAGTCCATTAATCAAACAAGGCGATGAAAGTTTGATTGTTTGTATACAAGCGATTCTTCAGCTTGATTGAACTTGACAATGCCTGGGAGAAATTGGTGTGATCCATTTGGCAATCAAAATAAAAGTAATCAGTACAGTTATGAACAATATTTTTTACGATGCAAGTGCAATTTTATAGCTTCGGAGATGGTTTTATATAATACTTTCAGTTCAGCTCGCGACATATGACATTAGAAATCGCTCAGACATAATACTTACAACCTGTGCATAGTTATTGGATATTGTTGTTTAATCTATTAAAATACGATATAACAGAGCCGTAACAAGGGTATGAAGCGCCCGTGGCAAGTATCTAACTTCGCCCCCGGAAGGCCATAAGGTTCGTATGTCCAATCGGTCCACTTTTCGGACAGCTGATGTGACGAATAAGCGTATATACAGAACGATTACTATTATAAAACGAAGTTGTCCGATGAAAAGTGATGTTTAAATTTGTCGGTCAAATGCTTAAGCGATAACGAAGAAAAGAGAGATTGGACAACTTAGTATTATATTATAAAAACGGACAGAGTCAATTAGGGTTGGTTAATGTAAAGAAGAATGGTCGAGTAAAACAAATAAATCAAGTGAAACTATCGACCGGGTCGGTATTCTACGTTTTGCACCTCAAGCCCAATTGCGCCCGTGGCGGGCACCTGCTTTGCCATGCCCTTGTTACATCCCTGCGATATAAAGCTTGGTGACTACAGTACAATACACTCACAGACATTAATGGTTGACGAAAATATACATTGATTAACTCGTTCGTCGCCGCGTCCACCAGATATGCGCGACGGGCGTTCCCTCGCGGAGGCCACGTCGCGTAATTTCGTTGGACGTTTTCTTCCTCTGCTTAAATACGATTTAACAAGTTACTTTATTTCTATTTAATAGAATAAGCACAATATGTTGAGCCCCATTTTACGTCGATTTTGGCGATTGAGAATTCGCCTCAACTTTTAGTAACAAAGAGTATAATTCCTTTCATTAGATTTGTCCTGCGGATTTTACGAATTTCTAAAGCGTGAAACGCTTTTTTTGCTTTCTTCTTTTTATTGTCGGGCCTAGTATTTTCCGACGACAATGATTCTCGTATTAGAAGTTCCCGGAATCTTCTGATCTGAGTATAAGAAATACTGATATGTTTGAATGAAGTTTCTGCATTAAGTGCAGTGAAATTTTAAACAGTTTCCAAAAATCCAGGGTATCACTGTTACGTATTTCTATAACGACTTACAAATTTAAACTTTACGAACGTCTTTCTATTATGTCTGGAAGACGAAAACTATCTAAATATCTTTCGAAACTTGCATTTTTACCCTTTTCTGTTCGCACTTGCTTATCTTCACTTTGTTTTCGTTGGTTTGGCTAATGACAGAGTAATTGTTGAAGCTTATCGATCCTGTGCATTATAATATCACGTCGCTATTCCTTCTGTTTACGCTCCGACTATCGAATTTGGGCCCCGTGAGAAACAACATTGATTCAGGCTGGGCGATGATAGAGTTGAATCATTTCCTTCCAACAAAACGGAAGACGCTATCTCAACATCTTACTCATTTTTTAGTCATTCAAATGATATCTTATCATTAGAACCGTAACTAGACAGACGCAACAGATACATAAACACAGAGCTTTGGATGAAAATGATCTTGTTATTTTCTTAATTTTCTGGAAGGAGTCCTGCAAATTTTTATCTTGTAATAAATCAATATCATCTTACCCTATATATATATCCTACCCTTTCATTCAAACTAATCACGCGATTCGCTGCACCACATTCGCCGCTGCATCATTAGGCATAATTTAATTGTTTAATTACATTTTAGTATTGTTGGAGAGTGTCTTGCACGTTGAGTTTGGAGAGAAATAGAGACGGAAAGAGTATCTTGCGTACATCGTACAAATGTATAGGTTATTAACCCAAATTAATCGACTAATAATGATGTGTGAAAGATATAATGAATTGATTTCAAGTGTATTGTTTATATTTACACAAAGGAATGAACGAATATTGTGTGCTATCGACAGTGTTTATTTATTTATGTACAAGCTTCATACACGCTGCGACGGTCTTGATAGATAAGTGGATTTGTATGAATGATAAAAGGCGGTCATGCGAATATAGCATCTAAGTTCATGATGATTTAAAATTAGCTCACTACTCAAAGGGTTAAACAATGTCGTCCGAAAGTCCTTTTGGTTTGATGGTGCGTTCATGCGGTGCGTTGTTTTAGATGCATATAACATATGATAACTAAAACTGGCACTGGTACTATATAAGATACTAATAAATACGTCTTAGGAGTTCCAAATTTCCACATTGCAATTAGTCATCGAACTTAGCTCCACTTCCACGACCTGCAGACTAATATCCTGGTGAAAATCTATCGATTATATCATGACAAACGGGGCAGACGTGTCCTCGTGCCGCCTTTTATACATCCACTTTAAGGTGGACGTGCGGAGTTCGCATGCTGAACATGATCCGTGCTCAACTGCTTTCGCCTGAAATCGGCTGTCAAAAGGAAATGAAAGTTCTACGTGCTCCATCAGCATAAACAGTTTCATATTTCTGAGGCAGGTGGATGACGAACGTGACGAGATTATGGGATTTCCCTTAATCCAAATGTGTGATGGATGCACTGATGAGAAATTAGCGGACGAATGAAGAGCGCGAGTGAAAGCCCAAAACGATTCCAGGTCAGCGTTGTAACGACCACAAAAGAACTGTGGAACTAAATCGATTATGGTAATGAAAACGTTCCACGGTTCATCGATGCGACAAAAACAGAAGCAGTTTCACCATAAACCAGAATATCAGATATCGAGTAATGTTAGGCCCTCCCGAAAGAAATCCATTATTTTCCATCAACCTTTTGAGGAGTGAGCAAATTAAAAACCGATGAAGTCGTTGATGCCATAATCGCTCTACACCGATCACTTTCTGTCAGCTCCTATCAGCGTAAGACAATCTTCAATTCGAGGCAGATTCAATTGTAAATAAACACTGTTGATAGCATACAAGACCACGTCATTTCTTTACATAAACAATACATAAAAAAATCAATTCATTTGCTTCTGCTTTGAAAGGAAATGATAATTGGAGAAAGACACATTGTCTCCGAGCTCAATTTACAAGAGTGCTCTTTCTGAAAAGTAGAGGGGGGGATCCCAGGCCCTGGGATAGTACTTCTTTAGGGGTTAAACTGCGAGACCATTCATTCATTTTTCATATCAAAAATGAAGCATAATGCTGACGTGTCCGCCAACGCGTTAACGTATCCTAGAGCCAATCCCATGATACGTAACAAATGAGCTCCATGTCTTCGGCTTTGATGCCAATTAGCAGTGAATAAGAAGGTAAACGCAAAATAAGAGTTGCCAACAAGCATTATATTGAAGCATAAAGATTAATGCGCATTAATCTGGAACAGGATTAGAAACTTTAAATGTATCAAGTGGAAATTATAAACCACGCCATTAAGCTCACGATAATTTAATATTTTTCATACACTAATGTAATACTTGAAGTACTTGGCTCGCTTGGAATCAATCACATATCGTAATACACCATTTTCACATGTCGTTCTCGATTAAACAGAATCCGAAGCAAACACGCAGTTTCTATTGCATGATGAGAGGAATAAAAAGAAACATAAAAATGCGTGATGAAGGAAAACGAACAATGCCAACAAAAAATATATTTATTTGCGCACGCATTATGTTGAAGGCTTTTCAGATCGATTTCTTAGCATTTAACATTTTTTAAAAAATCCATTATATTTAATAGATGCACAACACATAAATATCGATAGATATATAACAAAAAAATGCATGCAAACATATGTCATGTCTTAAACGTATGTCTAATCTCGTATGATAGATGTGTGCTAATTTTCTTTGCACAAATATGTTTTTATGCATAAAATTTAATATTCGTGATAAGATATTTATTGTTTGCTTAAACTGCACTTCGATTAAATCATAACAACTTTAATAAATATATAAATATGTCAGTTATAAATACGATGTGTTTATACGATCTTGAATACAGGTTGTGGAAATATTAGCCCCTTAAAGAGGTAAGACATGGAGTTGTGTTCGAATTCCAGTAATTCAAAAAGCAGGGTCGTAATAAGGGCGTGACAAAGCAGGCGCTCGCCACGGGTGCAACTTGCCTTGGGGCGTAAAACAAGGTCGAGAGTTGCGCATGGTTTTTATTTTACTCAACCATTCTACTTTACATGAAACAACATTGATTGACTCTGTCCGTTTTTATAATATATACTAAGTTGTTTAATACTTCTTTTCTTCGTTATCATTATGTTCAGGTATGGTATCCGATCGTGAGCCGCTCATTCGCCATATCAGCGGTCCGAAAAGCGGACCGATTGAGCTTACAAACCTTATGGCCACTCCGTCCTCTTTTAGGACTTTTTGTGGCATTTTCTATGATCAAACCCTAGTTATGACTCTGAGAAAGAGCATTTTTACACGCTAAGTTTGGAGAGAAATAGAGACGGAAACGGAGTATCTTGCGTATATCGTACGATTGTATAAATTGTTAACCCAAATTTATCGACTAATAATGATATAATGAATTGATTTCGTGTATTGTTCATATTTACTTGAAGAAATGACCGAATATTGTGTGCTATCGACAGTGTTTATTAATTTATATACAAGCTTCATACACACTGCGACGGTGCTGACAGATAAGTGGATTTGTACGGATGATAATTGGCGGATATACGGATATAGCATCTACGTTTATGATGATTTTAAATTAGCTCACTACTCAAAGGGTCAATAGCACATCACTCAATAAGTTCGTAGGATGACATATAGTTGGCATCACTATTGTTAAATTCGACATAATTTTTAAGAAGTATCAACCTTCAAATAATATGTGTCAAAATTTCATAAGAATCTGATATTTAATTCATATGCTATAATGGTTTTAGTAACGTTACTTTTGAAAATTTCAAAACAATAGAAAAATCTGACAAACACCGATGATGCTAAACGTTCTGATACCCAAATTCGGCAGGTCGATCGTAAATCGAAGTTGCTTAAGATAGCTAACATCTTAAAGAAATCAGAAAGCAATATATTCACCATTTTGCTCTACAACTGTTCTAAGTGGGTTCCGCGTTTGCTCACAATCGATAAAAACGACAAAGCGTCCACAATTCAGAGCGCTGTTTGGAGCTGTTTCAGCGCAATAAAATGGATTTTTTCATGCGGTATGTGACAATGGATGAAACATAGATCCATCACCATCTTTCATCCCCCACTGTATTATATTAATATCCAATCGTTCGTCTTGATCCGGATTTAACAAGATTTTCCTGTTTTAAAAAAGTAAAACGCCACCTATGAACGGTTGATTTGCACCAATCATTCCTAGATCCTATTGTTGTGGTTAAATCATACATCTCGATACTTTTTTCGAAAAAATCCCACCTCGATGCCATAACATCATTACGCTTTGTTTTCCATCGCTGAATGCCTTTTTGCTCCCAATCACGAGTCGATTTTTTAATTTTTTGCCAGAGCACTTTCTGGTGTGAAAGATTATATGCAATAAGCGTGATACTGAGATATATAGAAATATTTCAAAATGAAAATATGCATAAAAGCGATTTAATTGTGCACGCAATGAAACATGACGAGAAAGTAACAAGAATTCATAGCATTAACACCATTATGGCAATTCAAAGATTCACGCGCTTCTGCTTGGTAAATGAACGTACAGGGCGTTTTAAAAATCACTCTCCATTTTAAGAGAGGTGGGTAAAGAAAGGTGTTAAAAAAAGAATCGGCTTTCTATAGACTTACAAACATAAAAAAATCAATTAACCAAAATAAACATGTATGCATAACGTGTTAGTTCTTTGGCGTTTATTATAAAGGTTCGGGTTCAAATCCAGATTGTGAAAAATAATTTGATCATATCGATAAATTAAGAAGATTGTAAATAAGCATTTTCTTTTTCTAGGACATTGACTGGGTCAATTGGATCAAATCCCAAATATGAAATCGGCAGGGTCGATTACCATTTCAGGTATTGTTGTTTTTATCCTTCTTTGGTGTTTGAATTTCTGCATTTATAATTTTTAATTAACATTTACAGGACACATTGTCTTCGCAGCTTTGTGTTTGCTGGCAATTCTTGAAATTGTGCATGCAAATCAATTCAATGACGAAAATACGGCGCGATCATTATATTTGAGCCATGTAAGTATATATGTTTTAGATATTAACGAAAAATAATACAATATAAGCTCTTTGAAGCATGATTATCATCAGATATAAAAAGCTTCGTAATTCCTTAGAGAGATTATATTCATTCTACTTTAAAAGATTTGTCAAAGTTCACCCTGCGGATCACTTGAGTGAATCTATCAAAGGATTCCATCTGGATAGGGATGTGGGTGGTTTTTATATATTGAACACTTTTCCACTTAAAAATATTGCTTATCATAAGGTTCAGGGAACATTAAGCATAATCTTCGCAGACAAAGCAATTGAATATGTTTTCAGAGCATAAACTCAAAGCTGTTTACAGTATGTTAAAGTAATATAAATTCTTCAATGCATCAATTTAGCGCTTGAAAAATCATATCCAACAGTAGCTATTGATATTCTCTCACAATAAATAACTGGATCATTTTTTGCAGGGATCGCCAATGGCCAAAGGAGGATGGAGACCAATTCTTTCGTCCGATACGATAGCCACTTATAACTTTGCCAACGTCCTAGGAGGACAGACATTGGGACAAAAAATACTGACAGGACCAGCTTTGATCGAAACCAAAGTAATATCTCCACACATAGTGAACGTATCGCCGTTTACCAGCGACTTTTTAACCAATGGCATTCTGAGCACATCGACAAGACCACTCGTCACTAGGGATGCCAACAAGTTGACCTCAATAGCACAGACTTATAAAACTTCAATCTTCCCCCAAGGCAACCTCAATTTGAATGCTCCCATAAACTCATATCTGAACCCGTTCGCTATACCATCAGGTCCGGGAACGTATAAATTGAATCCTGGATTCCAATTCGACAGCGGACTATTTCTTAAGCATCAACAACCGATTCTGAGTCATCGACCCACATACAATAAAATCCAGAATCAAATGCTTTTAGGAAAGCGCCTAAAGCATAATCAATTCCAAGGGCATGTCCTGCAGCAGCTGTCTTCGAATAACTACCATCAACCGATTCAATCATATCAGACTACCATCAAGAAGCCACTAGATTCTTATCAAAGACCAATTGATGCATATAAGCGACCTGGAGAGAATTACAAGCCCAACAATCTGAATTATCAGAGTCATGTAAATCCACAAGAATCACTTTTAGCACAGACCAAAAACAAACAATCTGGTCATGGTGTTGCTGCCGTTACTTATAAACCACCATTCAATTCGCATTTTCAACAATTCGGCATTAAAGAAGAACCATTCGGTCCAATACCGTCAAGTATTTTAGGTATATTATAATATTTGGTTGTACAAATAAGATAAATCGTGGATAAAATGATTTTTAATACACATTTCAATTACAGGTAGCTTCAGTTCTTTTGGTCATGCCTCTATCAAAGCCAGAGAGCCTTCTTTCAACATCAAAAATGTTTCTCCAGCAACTACAACAAATGCTCCATTTGTCTCAACAGAAGCATTTACTGCAATTTTAACAGCCAGTTCTAAAGTCAAAGTTTCTTCTCAGGAATCAATTTACAATACATCCAACAAACAAAACACCAACATCAGAGATTCAAATGATTTTACAAGAAATCTCGTACCGCCACCTCAAGTGACACATTATTCTAACACACAATTCAAAGCTGAAATAAATCCGACCGCCAATGGCAACAGTGGTAATTTCATCCCTAGTCCTCCAGATCCACTGAGCAAGCATCAAAACGCTCCAGAGATTATAAAGACACACAATTCCAAAATAAAACAATCCGAACAATTCTCATCCAATAAAATTTTCCCCACGAAAAGGCCCGAAATCACATCTTTCTTCGAAACAAGCTCACCAGTATCGACCGTGGATCCATTCGATTCCCAAAGCACCAATGCCATACCCGACAATCTCTTAGTGCAAGTTCCTCCACCTTACACCACCATACATTCCTTCAGTCCACCTCCACAGAGTGGACCACCAAAAGCGAGCAAACCAGCAAAGTACAACATATTCGAAGACCCGAAGTACTTCCCGCCTACCGCAGGACACGAATTCTTCGGCAACAAATTCACGAAAAACACCTTCAAATCAAACGCTAATGATCCAAACAAGGGAAGCTACGAAGTGACTGAAACTTGGGGATCGTCCGGAGAAACCAACACCCAACCCACTCTACACACATGGATAAGTCCAGCTCAATCTTATAAACATTACAACACGGGCATCAAATCGCCACCGTTGACCTTTAACACCGGCCCCAAACACGAAGATAGACTGATTCATTTCACTCATTCACCACCTCCACCGAAATCCAGCAAATCACCATTCGCCGACGTATCAACCGTCTATTCCACCATACAAACCAATAACGACCACAAGACGTTCTATACACAATTGGAGAATTCGTTATCGGCCCTGGATGAATTGAATGCGAATAAAAACCCGATCGGAGATGAAGCATACGATTTGGCAGCCCCTGTGAATGTCACATTCGGAGATGAAATAGTCAAGCCTACTTCTATTCCGATCTACGAAGACGTAACCACTCAACAATTCCAGAACAGCAAGAGAAAACCATCCAGATATAAGCCTTTTTATGAATCATCGACTGTCGTTAATGATGATGATGGTTTAGATTTTACAACCAGGTTTGAAACATTCAAAGAACCTAATCACGAGACTGAAAATGATTTACAAGTGAACGAATTACCGACGCTGCCTCCTAATAGACATTTCAAACGACCCATAACTACGACACCGTCTTCTTTGGACGATTGGGATGAAAACAAAGCCAGGAAGAAGTTGAAAAATAGAAGAAGACGACCGACAAAATCATCGACGACCACCACCACTGAAACGCCAGAACCTATTGCTCATACTGATTATTCGATTCGTAATAATAGATATAGGACTACGACTATTCCGACTGATGTGGAAGGCGTAACGACCAAAATTCTAAGGCCTAAAATTCGCCTTCCTGTTCATAGAACCAGATTAACTACTAAGCCAACCAGTCAATCGGAATTAACCAGCAGTGCCCAACCAACTATGATCCCAACAGCTCCAGTGACTACAAGACCTAGGTTGCACAGCAGAATAAGATTGACTACAATGTCGTCTTTAATTGATTTTGATGACTCGTTTGAATCAACAACTAGAGTATTCAGACATTCTGAAAATAGCTTCAAGCAATCGTCCATAATGAAAATCGCTAAAGATAATCATTCCAATCGATTTTCGTCAGTCAAAGTAAATCCAACCAAGTATGATAAATTTAGGGAAACTCCAGATTATTCGCATAAACAAGACGAAAAAGACACTCCGACGAGTGATGTATCCATCAATACTTCCGAACATAAATATTCAGCTCAGATACAGAAGAACGAAATGAACGATAAGGTCGTGGAACCCAATCACGATGAAGATATAAATGCCATTCCTGAAATAGAAGTTGAACACACTTCACCTTCGAGCTTTGATGATTTTCCTATTACAAATATAGAAGCCAGTCAGATTACAAAAAGCGAACAACTCTTCACTGAACAAAAATTAGGCAATAGAGGAAGTTCAAAACTTGAGACATCGCGTGTAAAAAATGAACCACTCGAGAGCCAAGAATCTATTAATTTTTCAGAAGAAACGGAAGCAGCATCAACAACTCCCATAAGCGTTACTAAATCGCCGAGACAAAAAATTAAGCCTGGAAAATATGACAGCAACAGGCCAAGATTCAGCGTTAAGGATTATAGGAATCGTTTAAATCAATATACTACCACTTCTACAGACAGACCCAACGTTTCGAGTGAACCATCTTCAGCAAATACGCGATTGCGTTTCCCAAACAGATCGCGCTTCCCCAGCTTCAAAGACCCTTACGACACCAAAGTTTCGCCGTCGGATGTGAGCACCTCGACGGAAGCACCGAGAAAAAAATTCACCCCGAAAGACCCCAGACATAGAGGATCAGTAGAAAGCGACGACAACGACGAGGAGGAAACATTAGACGTCGAAATAAAACCATCTTCTAGCAATCAAAAATCGACGATCAATGAAGTGCAAGAAAACGAAGTCGTAGTAAAACCATTGCCCAAATTGAGAAACAGCCTGAGACGCGACCCAAATCGCTCACGCACGTCCACGACCGAGTCTTCGGTGGAATATTCCACGGAGAAAAACGCACAAAAGTCAATAAACACATACACAAACTTGAAGCGACCCGGATTGACCATCAGAAAGAGGATCCACATCAAGAATGTCACCGCAGAAGCGAGCGAAGCACCAAATCTAGAAGCGATCGCGACGACGACGGAAAGCGCCAAAGAAGCGGACGCGAAGAACGAGACGAGCACCGAAAAATACACATCAGAAACCGCCATCATGAAAATTGCCAAAGACGATAGAAAATCCCTGAACGGAGAAGAACCAGGCGAAAACTCATCCCTGGATCAATCCAAACGCGTGTCCGACCTGACTCTGGCCTCCAGCAAAGAATACTCTTCGGGTCTTTTCAAATCCGTGTCGCCAAACACGCGAAGAGTCCCCAACTACTTCACGATAGCAACGGACGATCCTATCCTTCCTATCGAGGCTTTCTTTCCCCAGTTGAACCAAAAAAGAGAGGCGTGATTCAAACAATATCGAAGCACCCAAACCATCTTCAAAATTTAACATTTGTATATTCACATGGGATGTAAACGAATCGAATGGGGGACGACACTTTTTAGACCACATAACTACTATCCCCCATAAAATTGTAAATATTCAAATAATCGAACATACGCTGTATAAATATTCGACAATGACTGTGTGTGACTTAAAATATAAATTATTAAAAATGTAAAATTAGGTACCCTATAAGCTATTTATTTTTTACTAACAATAAAGTGCGACTAGTAACTATTGAATGACTGTGAAAATGAAAGAAGCGCTGGAAGTGTGTAATATTAATTTTAATTATCTTAAGGCAACCAAATGTATATATTTATAATTAATTGTTAATAAAAAATAATATTCATTACAATGTTCTTTAATTTCTATATTTAACCTAAAGATTTGGCTTAATATTCAAAGGGCGCGGGACAAATGGACAGACGGACACACATCCATCCATTCAATAACACTTGAATATATTGATTCAAAACAAACATCTGTATTATTGGTAGCAATAACATAATTGATATTACTACTACTATTTGGTGACAATTGTCAGTCGTCAATTGTCACCAATTGTCAATTGTCCAAGTCCTCCACCCGCTCTTTTAGGATTGTCTTTTGGATTCTGAGGAGTAGTAACACACTCACGTCTCTTCAAAAAACCTTCTCCCTCCTGTGCAAAACGATCCAAAAATTCGTATGTAAATGTAAATTAGCCTCTGATGGAGCTTATGTGATTTTCCAGATCATAGAAGGCCCTGTGTATGCATTTATTCCCGTAAATGCTGTAAAAGCTCCCTAAAAGAGGACGGAGTGGCCGCAAGGTTCAACCGGTCCGCTTTTCGGACCGCTGACATAACCAACAAGCGCCTCGCAGTCGGACGCCATACCCGATACATAACGATTACGAACTTTCTTACACAAAACGAAGTTGTCCGAAAAAGATTGATCGGATGGGTTGATGCTGGCTGGGTAGGTCCAATGTTTAAGCAATAACGAAGAAAAGAAGGATTAGACAATTTAGTATATATTATAAAAACGGACAAAGTCAATCAGTGTTGATTCATGTAAAGTAGAATGGTTAAGTAAAATAATTTTAAAAAAAACCATGTGCAACTCTCGACTGGGTCTATATTCTGCGTTTTGCGCTCCAAACCCAGTTGCGCCCGTGGCGGGCGTCTACTTTTCCGCCCCCTTGTTACGGCCCTTACCAAGTAGGCTTCGAAAAATGTCAGAATTCGCACATTCGTCATTTTGCACTTGATCTTAAATTTTTTGCACAAGTTTATTAGAAATTCCTGATGATTTCCCACTCTTTACATCATCGTGAGTGTTAGTACGGACTTCTCTAAACAACTTAACCCATTTCATAACATGTTGTTGACTTATCACATCACTATTATAAACTTCCATGAGCTTCTGATGAATAATCGCGGCGATATTGTTCTTCAAAGTCGAAAAACAGATGACCGTTAGGATCCCTTGTAACCTTTCTTTCTAAATGACCCTTGTACAATTTAAATATGCTTTGCCAACCTTCAATCAAATATCGCAGCATATCTTCATCAAAATATGAGTCTCGACCTGATTTAGGGGCATGCAGTTTTAAGACTGGTTCATATGATGGTATAAAAACTAACATACAATGTCGAATATGTTCTTCGTTAGCTTTTGGTTTCATCAAATTTACCATTAATAATAAAATAAAATTTGTAACACTAATCTAGTCGTAAACTGAATTTAAATGAGAACTTACGAAAATAATGGATTTTTTTCGAGAGGACCTAATATATTTATGATTTAATTGCAAGTAAAATATGCATCGTTTGTTGATTCGAGTGAGTGACATCTGTGAAGAGAGAAAAAAGTAACTGGTTTGAATCTTTGATATTTAGTATATTTACAGATTGTTAGATGGTGCTGTATAATAGTGCAGTTGTCAAAACTCAAAGTAACTGATTTCATCAAATTTAAAATGAATACATTTTAATTAATAAATGCATTCTTTTGTTTTATAAACGGTGGATTAAAAAGCTAAATTTGAAGCAATTTAAACACATCAATTAAATTTAATTTAATAAAAATGATTAAAATATTATGTCGAATTTAAAAATATTTTTTAGACGTTATTATTGAATTAATTGAAAACATTCTAATCATAAAATTACATAGTGAATTTATTCGCATTAAAAATATTTTATTGAATATTTAAATCGATTATTTATTATTACGAACGACAATTTTTATTTTCGCCGTTTAATAGCGACATTCCAAGGTAATGGTCGTATTTAATACGCTTATGTCATTCGATTTGTTGTTTTGATAGCAATAACTGAGCGTCAAGACGTTCTTTCGTTCCTGTGCATTTACACAAATAGGACGTTCGCTCAGTTCTTCAAAGGTAAGTCAATAGTTTAACAAATCCTATGTTCATTAAAAAAAAACTCAAGACGTTGTTGTATTGACCCAAACTGTCAATTCAGTTATATTTGAAACATTTAACAATCATAAATAAGCTTATATATGTATACAATTCATTGATAAATGTCAGATTTTCTGCATTTATATAAAGTTGGAAACGTTTTATTTTATTTGTTTTACTCTGAATCAATCATTTCGTATATAATAAGTTTTATTTATAAAAATATTGTGCAACAAATTGATAGATCTGACCTATACATGTTACGAACTGCTCAAATTTAAGTCTTGAGATTGTATCCCTTATCTTAATTATAAACTCATATATTATTCTAAGTGTAATAATCTAATTACATTTCTTGTTTAGTTTATAAATAGAGTTCTTTATAGACACTTTAATAAGTTCTGCTTATAACCGCTTCGTATATTATATTTAATTGTTATAAAAACGTCAATAATCGAACAAACGCTCTAGATATATCGTTTGAAAAACAAGTCTATTTGATAATTCTATTAATAATCTTGACGCAAATTTATAAGAAGCATCGAGAGTGCATTAAAATTGCAGTGATGCATTAAAATGCACGCCGAATCGAAGCGCTCAAAGCTGATAATAATTAATCGAAGCCATAAACTAAACAAATCGAGGTCAATCGTGATCAAAGTCCCTTTGAATTTATAAACAAATCTGTTTAATAATTTTACATAAAATGATTTAAGGGGGGAAACCGATTTTTTAGAATTTTTTTAGACTTAGAGAATGTTTTATTAATATTTTGAAGTACATCTGAATATTTTTTTAGTAATATGCCAGTTATAAATTGACGTCAATGGAAGGTTGCCATCAGAGTTTGCTGCTAGCGGGAATTGTGAAAGTCACAATTTTTATTTAAAATAAATACAATATTTTAATTTCGACCACTCCATACTACCTGTCGTGTGCTCCAGCACCGATTTGCGTTTACTATAGTGTTCATAACATCGGAATTTTGTTGTGAAACTTTCAAAACATATTCTTGAATAGTTTTACTAACGGCTTTTATCAAATATTCTATTTTTGTTCGTTCCGCAGAAGACACAAAGGCATGGAGGAATGAATTCAACAGAAGAAGCGGATTATTCAAGCGAAAATTCGACATCTTTCATCAAAGTTGAATCAGTAGCGGATCCCTACGAAAATGGTATACTATTAGGAATACAAATTAGTTCGGTCCGTTTTCAAAAGACGACTCTGTTATGATTGTTTCATAGTGACAGTTTATATCGCTGCGAGTTTCATAAAAAAAACTTGTTTTTTACAGCGGTAAATATGTCAAATTTTGTATTAACCGAGCGGCATTTGCGGGAGGTTTTAATTTTCTGCTTTAATTGGAAGAAAAGTGCGGCCGAAGCGCGTCGAATGCTCGTGCAAGCTTATGGCGACAATGCTCCGACTGATAAATCGTGTAGGGAATGGTATCGACGTTTCACGAACGGTGATTTCAGCGTTGAAGATAAGCCTAAAAGATTCAAAGAATTGGAGGCGTTACTCGATGAAGATCCGAGTCAAACGCGAGAGCAGCTTGGAATGATGCAAAAGCAAGGTAATAGTGTGAATGTCTGATAAAATATAAACTGAAACCAAGAGACGTTGATCATCGCCATCGATCTCAATTACAACACCAAAGCCGAATATATACATGATGCAAATATCATGCTGTGTATCTGGTGGGACCGAAAAAATATTCTGCATTACGAGCAATCGATATAGTCTATAATTGATTTGTTTGAGCCGTGCATTCCGAGAAAAACAGCCTGAATATGAGCAAAAACACGACAAAGCTATTCACCGGACATTGCTCCTTCTGATTACTGGTTGTTCCAACAGATCTTTTCAACGTAAGACGAGACATTTTTTCGACAAATTCGAAAATTGCATGAGACGTGGTAAAAAGAAATATCCAGCGATAGACAATGCTTTAATTAATTCTGAAATAAATGCATTTTTAACCACAACGGACCGAACTAATTTATACTCCCATTTTACTTAGATATATTATTAAATTTATTTCGCTTCCTTACATATTTTTCACGTGCATTTTAGATGAACCTCCAGCCGTTTATAACAACGATCATTGGGTCGAAGTAGAAGAAACTAGTAAGAATACTTTTTTTATTGCTCGATAAAAATTGATGACTGAAAAACAATGCTGTAATTTAAACGTTTCTCGGTAGTGTAAAGAATTCGAAGTTAAACCCGATTGTCTATATACGAAACGTAGATTACAACGGAAACATAATGTATTTTCTCATTATTGTAAAACGGCCATGAGGCCATTAGTAATGATTCACTTTAACACGTACGCCGCCATATCATTCGTACATAGGTGACGGTTATTCTTCCGCAGCAGCCTTGTCCAATTAAAATAAATAATATATTAGATAATCTGAACGAAAATGTTGTTTTAAATTTGGATATGGGTGTCAGAATCAGAATTAATCTCTATTGAAAAAGCAGTGATACATAACAAGCAAGATTATGAAGGATAAACAAGATTTATCAATTCTTTATTGAACATTGGATATATGTTTAGACAATAATAACATGTTTTTATGTAAAAAATATATTTTATGTTTCTCCATTGTGTCTTTGAAAGCGTCAATACGCAGCTCTGGTTTTCGACTGCATCTATCGCAAAAATAATTAATTAAGCAACGTGTTTATTTATATTGTTTCGTTATCTCTGATTGAAGAGCTTTCAGAATAATTATGAACTGATACATGAATGAATAGAGTTAAGATTAATATGATTCCCTGTTGTGGTGACTGACAGCAGACATACGACCGGAACAGTAAAAAAGCTTTGGTGGCTGAGAGTAGAAAAACGACCGCCAAGGGTTAAAGTATTGCCCATCTTTCTGGCATCATTTGAATTCCACGTCGAAAAACGTCATGTCTTTTATGGCTATCCAAAAATCAACCAATTTTTTGGTATTACCACAAGAAGTGAAATCAGGCCAATGAGTCATCGATCGGAAAAGTGGTAATCAGAAGGAGCAATGTTGGGAAAGTACAGCGGGTGTAAACATTTCGTCATGTCCAAGTAGGTTTTGACTGCAGATGCGGCCTTTGTCATGCTGCTAAATCACTTTATCGTGTCTTTGGACATATTGTAGCCAATTTTTCATCAATGCTCGACTCAAACGCATTAATTGCTTTCGGTAGAGATCTACTGTGATGGTTTGTTTGGGTTGGAGCAGCTCATAATACACTACACCCAACGAATCCCACCAAATACAGAACACGAGCTTGGAACCGTGGATATTCCGCTTTGGCGTCGGTGCTTCTGCTTTCATGTCCAGTTATAATACAATGTAAATAAAAGCTAAATTAGATGGCTGACATTTAGTTTATCTTGAATTGTATCTGTTACCTTGAGCAGAGTTGTCACAAGTTGCATTCTTGGAATCCATATTATTTATCTCGTACACTACAGTATTGTATCGCTATTTCATTTAATCGCTCTATGTTCTTATACTCCGACTATCGGGTTCGAATCGCGCGAGAAACTTCAGCAATTAACGTGTTAAAACTTTACAGTCTACTATCTTTTAATAATTTTTATCTCTCTGAAATATCGAAACGTATTCTATGGGGTTTGTTTTTATTATTAACTGTTTATTTCAGATAATCTCGCCGTCAGGGTTAAAAAAGAACCCGGCGCAGACGCTGAATCAGCTTCTCCATCATTCGCAGCGAGTCGACATGTCCCCAAGCATAAATCGTTTCCTAACACGAACGATGGAATCGTCGAAAAGAAACGACAAAGACTAGATAACGAAGCTCGGCTACAACAGAAAAAAATCGAAATACTCGACTTGGAGCTGAATGTCCGAAAAAAATCCTATGAAATCCTCGAATTGCAACTTTTAGCAGCTAAAAACGAATACGAAGCCTCCATGATCAAACTGAACAAAGCGAGAGAAAGTTTATAAGCAATAATATTAACTCTATAAATCGTGAAATATATATGCACTTAATAACGCCGCGTATTAGCCGCATAACTCGCATTGATATCCTACATAAAAACCCACGAAGACCTAAAAATGCCGATTCATGATACAATATGTCTGAATTCAGCTATGTTTCCTATTGCGCTTATATGTAGATTGGAATATTATTTTTTAAATAAGTTCATGATGTGAACTATATATTAAGGTGAAGTTTTCGGACTTCCAAAACAATTTTTATTGAATGATATTTAAAAAATTGCAAAAACTTAGTATTGTCCATTTGAATTTATAACTTTTTGCTATTTTTTGGGCACACTTGAGTCGTCAGTATTGAAAGATTCTTGCTTTGGCGGTATAAAATCGTTAAGGCATTTTGAAACCTGTTCTTCGTTCTTGACGTATTGACACGAGAGAGTGATGAAAGAATCTTAATAAATTATAATGTGTAGAAACCGAGTTCGATGCGGAAGCCGGATGAGATAAAACTCATTGTTTGAGTGTTAAAATGACGTTTTTTTTCAATGAAGGAACGTTTGGCCACGTGTAATCATGCATGAGTGTGATCTTTCGTCCATTATGTCCTATGTATAATCTGCTTTCTTGAAGCTTTTTTGTTCAATTTTATCAACTGATCGTTATACTACAATCCTGTGGCAATTTCTCTTGGCTCTAAAAGCTCATAAACGATTCCTTTTTAATCACACCTAACACACAAAATCACTTTTCTCTCGTTAATGTTGTTAATTGCCCAAGATTTATCCTTGTGCTTCTTATTTCCGAATTGGTGTAGAACACCCATTTTTTGTCACCAGATCCTACGAAAATGTTGTTTTCAGTAATAAGCAAAAAAATGAAATGCAGGTATTCAATCGTTGAATAGTATTTCTTTTTGAAAGTTTCTCCTGTTATCAATAGCTTGTAGTAAATAACTACACAATCAATATCCAAATTAAGATATATTTTATTCTTTGAATGTTGATTAAATTAACCATAAAATTTCGGTAACAATCCCCTGTTTTATGTTTCTTTTTTAGTGAATAATTTAATTTATTCATGTTTAAATTGAGCAAAATTAAATCAGAAATTTAACAAATAGATCTGCATAATCTATGGATGAATGCTACTGGATTTTTAAAAAAGGCAGAGGCGAAGAAGCTGTAGACCGAAGCAAAATAAAGATGATACTCTACAAGGACGCCTTTCGAAATTAATCAATCAACACTGCAAAGAATATCAAGAAGCGTGGAAAATATTCAAAAAAGGTGGTCGTTTGACTCCGTATTGACTTTCAGAAGGAAATACTGTTCAACGACTGAACGCCTACATTACATTCTTTACTCGTTACTGAAAATAGCATTTTTGTAACGCGTCTGACAACAGAAATGAACATACTACAACAGTTCCATAAGAAGCAGGACTGCGATATATCTTGGACAATTAATAACATTCACGATAAAAATGTGATTTTGGGTGCTGGATGAGATTCATAAGGAATCATTCATTGCGAGCTTTCGAAATCAGCATAAATTATCGCATTAAAAATGATACAGCGATCAATCAATGAAATCGAGAAATAAGCTTCAAGAATCAGGTTATACATTGTACATTTTGAACGTCGGAGCATACTCTTGCATGATAACGCTTGGCCGCGTGTCGTTTCAATGATGAAAATAATTATTTTGGAACTCGAGTGTGAAATTTTTCTCCAACAGCGGACTTACTTCCACAGATTATGATCTATCAGGATTCGTTCATCAAACTCGCTCTTTTCAATACATCAAGAATTAAGATCGCGTTACCAGATGCATTTAAAATTTCATACCACCGAAGCAAGAATCTTTTACTACCAATGATATCCGAATGTTGCTTGAAAATGCTCAAAAGTCATAGATCCAAATCACCAATAACTGACTAATTTCTTATAATTTTTTAAGAGTAAAAATTGTTCAAGAACAGTGATAAATATCGATGAGTTTTGAAAGTGTATCAATAACTTGACATGATGCAGTATTTGTCCGTATATAAATATTTTATTTTCCTGTATTCCTGTTACATTTGTATTTTTTTTTTTTAAATAAAAATGTTATAATTACATTGTGTTTCATTTCTTTTTCACCATTTATTTTCATCACAATTCACTATATGAAAATTTATCTTCATTATATTTATAGAAACTTGTAAATGTTCATACTTAACAATCTTTTAACCATTTAGGTATAATTAACTGAAATCGCTATCGTCGAATAAGCTATTAAGCTTGTTCAACAAAGATAAGACGACTTTCGTTCGTGTTGTCTTGAGAGCAAGCGTTTGTTTTGATAATTAAGATACTCGCATCATTCTTATCGTTGACCAATTTTATTATTCCCCATTGACTGTTCTGGAGTGGCGTTATTAGCCGAGTACTCCTTTGCAAAATGTATTCCTTCAGAAATAAACTGGTAGGCTTGCACGGTAACCCTGTCCTTTTATTTTCGCAACACATTAATAGACAAAAATAGCTGAACAACAGAAAGCAGATGTCATGCAAGTTGAACATTAAGAAATATTCCGAAGAAATGAACAAATATTGTGTGTTATCAAGGTTCATTGTTGCTTGTTACACGCTGTGGTGAAAAAGCCTCATTTAGAACCCTCACCCAGCTGGTCACTTGAGTGAACATATCAAAGGGTACTTTCACAACCATTTCAATGGCGATTGTGGGGGTTTTGTTAAAACAGAGCAGTTTTCCTCGGAAGACTGAAAACCTACTCAAGATGACCTTGTTGATTTTACTGAAAAGATCTGAATTACAAAGAATACAATCCTTTCTTTCCTATCTAGGATTACCCAGGCAAATATGAAGCGATGATTTGCTCTTTCAGGTTGACCCTCTCAGTTCGGTGATTTCAAAATGATATAGAAAGTAATAAAAGACAATTCATCGCTAGGAATAACAAATAATGAAAAGAAATTGGAAGAAATTTGTTCTAATTAAGATTGTCTTATAAAAATTATACTCTGCAAATTGTGTATAATTTAAAATATGTAATGATAATTAACATTTGGTATTCTTTATGCATTGGCCAATAAGTCGCACTAATTTCAAACAATGATATTTTATTTTTATAATTATTTTAAGCCCATGCTAAACGTCTTAAAATTTTATAATAAATTAGTCAATAATTTATTTAAAATGTTATTTTATAATTTTTTAATGATCGGTAGATCTATTTAAATGTATTATTTGTGTATTTACATTGATAAGCACTAATTAATACAGTTGGAAATATTTCAAATCATGGACGTTATTTTAAAACGTGTAAATATGAATAAAAATAATGGTCAACATTTATAACGTTATGTTCAAATATTGTTTTCATTATTAGCTGTCACCGGTGCAGTTGACGTTTAAGTGTTAATGTTTTTTTTTTTAAAAACGCAATTAATTAATATTCAAAATGTGATATAATAATTGTTTTCATTTTAAAAATATGTTGTATAAGAGTTGTAACAATCTAGTGTTGGACAAAAAATATCATCTCTGGAACTGTATTGATTGATTTGTTTACTATTGATCAGTTTAAATAAATATAAATATACAATTTTTTGGGTTTCTATTTTTTTTAACATGGTTAAATGTATTACTTATCGGTGTACAAATTCAAGTAAAAGTAACCGAGATTTTTCGGTGAGTTATCGATTATTTATCATTAAAATAATTAATCGTTTATTGAAAAAAGAGACATCTGCTTTATAATAACAACGAGTGCTTATTAAATGTTTTAATATGTACAATATTTCTGATATAATTTAACCCTTTTGTCAACGAAATGGTTTAATATACTCCTGTCAATTAAATAGGTAGTCTCCGGTTTTTTCATAAAAAACAGGTTTTTCCAAACATATGATGCAAAAAGGATTTCTTAAAAAACAGGTAAAAATGCAGGTCAGTGTAAGAAATATAATAAATTATTTTATGGAGCAAAAAAATTAAAATTTCTTTACGGAAAATGAATTTATACACATGATATCCTGTATAAATCCTTTGAAAAAAAAATATTTAGGCCTAGCCAAACTTATTTTATTGACTCTAGGTACTTAAACACAGGGATAAGAAATATTAAAAAATGGTGAGCGATTGAAGAAAAATATGTGTTTTTACCAACTATTTTTGTAATTTTTTGTTTATTAAATAAACACTTTTGAATATTTTTGGATAATTGTAGTCTATACGATGAAGACGTTTATTATACACATGCCTGCCAAATTTTATAAAGAATGCTCATCTAGGGCGTGTGGGAGCACTTCCGTGAGCTTGGATAAAGTAGTTTCAAGAAAAATGCGTTTAAAGTTTCTCCTTTTTTCAGCTTCTCTTCGTCGGCCTTTAGCTTTGCGAATTTAATTTATATCAACTTGAAATTTACTGAATGTATTCTTAAACATTGATTCTTTCCGATACACGAAGAAAAATAAATATTTTTTTGAACCAACAAGGTAGAAACGTCTTTTAAAAGGATAAATTCGTGGAGATTTGGTAAGATCCATATTAAAAATACTAAAAATATTGCTTTTTCACACAGTAATGGACCAAATATTTGCTGTCCAGTTGATCTTCTTTGTATGAACCACATAAAAATACACTCTTCAACTTCTGTATTACCTTATTTTTTGTAACTTTTCGCTTTGAGCCTCCATCCCCTGGTGTTAAACAATTAGTAAACTATAATTTTTTATTTTGAAAATTTTGGGTAATCAAGGTACTACTATAGTCGTCATTTTTTTTGTATATTCTAAAAATCTGGTTAAAAAAATGTATTGTAAAAAAATATATTTTTAGACTAGAATTCCCACTTAAGATAATACCAGACTGGTTTAAACTTGCTGAAGCCGACCATAAATTTACGTCATTTTATCAAAGTTGGAATAAACTATTTTTAATATCTTATGATAAATGATTTATGTTTATGAAAGCGCCAAACCAAACAGATGTTGTTAATGCGTTACCAGACCGACAGTCCGCAACGCGGGCAATTGACCGGTCTGGCAACGTCGCATCTTCTCTCTCGCACATGTTTTAGTCACTATATCTATCATTATCGCGCTGTCTCTGAATAAGCCCGCACGTTGCTTACGTGATGGAGTCCGATGAAAAATCAATTTGTGTTGTTTGTGGCAAAGATAATGAAAGAGTGACGCTTTTCTCTAGAGAGACTTTAAAAAAATGTTATGAAATACTCGAAGCACGCATTAAATACGCTTTAAAACATCGCAATGTTAAGTTGCCCTCGGAACCAAATACTTCGCAAGGTTACCATGTCATATGTTACCGCAATTTCACAGCGTTGATGAAAAAATATCGTAACACACAAGTAAGTGATCCTTCGACATCATTGGAGGCGAACTCGGTTGAGGTTATTACACCATCGACATCATGGAACCAGCAGTCTGTTGTAACATATGATGATATAAAACAGCAAACTATCGACGACATTGTATTCGCTGATAAATTGTGTATATTCTGCAATAAAAACCGAAAACAATACAATGGACGCCAGCAGGCATTACATGCCTGCGAAAAAAATATTTTTCATGATCAAATAAAGGATATTGTCCCGGTTCTGGGAGATTTTGAAGTTCTTTCGAAAATTGACCAAATCAAGGACAATGTTGTGATGTACCATACAATATGCAAACTCAACTATGTAAACAAATACAAGAAAGATATTTCTGTCACAAAAACTTCCGATTGGCACACAAAAAGAGATTGTCATAAAGAAGCTTATGACGATATTTGTTACTTCATTAGAACAAATGTGATAGAAAAGGGGAAATGTTACTTTTTGGCCACAATATGTGACAATTATAACGAAAATTTAAAAAGAGCATACGAAGCTAATAATAAACCTTTTGAAATTTCCGTGACTGTACAATATTTTGAGTTGAAAATAATAAAATCTTTCAATAAAGACATTTTAATAATAGCGATGCACAATAAAAAAATAGTAACACCCAAAAATGGAGTAATTCTCGATGAAATTCAATTTACAGAATTACAAAATGAACATTTATTAAACAAGGCAGCAATTTTGATGAGAGACAAGGTATTAAGAATTGATCAAAAACCTTTACTTAGTAACTTGACTACTATTGACTTATTATTTAGTTGATTCGAAAGCGAAACAATATATCAGTCTGGCAATGCATTAACAACATCTAGTTGGTCTGGCGCTTTCATAAACGTAAATCCTTTATTATAAGGTATTAAACATAGTTATTCCAATGACGTAAATTTCTTGTTTGCTTTAACAAGTTTAAACTAGTCTGGTACCATTTTAATAAGCAGTAAATAGTCTGTAACACTTATAAATGATTTGTTTATTTTACTAATTCATAGAAAAACCCCTCCCCTCCCCAAAATCAACGACACTCAGTCGCCAGACTGTAATAATTATAGTCCAGAAACACGCCAGAACACAATATAGTAATCTCATTTGCCATAAAAAATAATTGGTATAAAAATTGAATGTTCTATGATAACAAAAAAACTTTTTCTTTGTAGGCTTTGGGAAAGACGTCTTGTGAAAGCCCTCTGGAACGCAGACGGCGATTAGGCAGAGAGAGGAAACAAAAATGGGTAGCGAATCAAAATAGTGAAAAATTACGAGAAATTCGCAAAAAGGAAAGGTTAAGGAAACTATCCAAAACAAGAGCATTACCAAACGAAAATGCAACCGAAAATGAAAACATTACAAACAGAACATCAATAAAAATAATCAATGCGAGCGAAGACGAAGAAATAAATCAAAGAAGACGATTGTGTATTAAAAATAAAATTAGAAAAAGACCCAACGAATTTGAGATAAATATGAAAACAAGAAAATTATTTTATGACGAAGCCAACGCCAAAAGAAAAGCCTTGATTAGATCCTATGAAAATCTGCTCTTGAACAAAGAAGGTAATGACAATATTTAATTTATTAATACAATATAACGGACTAATTAGTGTCCGTATGCTGAAATTATCGTGGCCGCTAAAAATTGTTTATATTTGAATTTAATCTAAAGTCCATTAAATAGAGGTCAGTTATATTGAGGTTTTACTGTATTTAAAAATCTAGAATTTACATTTTGATACTAGAATATATGGCCCTGTTCTTTGACTCTGATGAGACGCAGAGAAAGAATGAAAGCAATACACACGCAGGAAGACAATAAAAGATCGCAAAGATCTTTATGCACATACTTATCAAAAAATATAGTCGTAATTGTTCCATAATTTATTTTCTCTTGTTACAGATCATCTCGACTTTATGTTAGAACCTTTTTTTGACGTTGGAAATCACTCAGGAACGACGAATGAATTGGACGACGATGAAAGAAGGCTGCGAATACTCGATGATCGAATTCAATTTAAAAAGAAAAAACTAGAAATATTGCAATTAGAAATTAAGATAAAACAGAGATCTCAAGAAATATTAGAACTACAAATTTTGACGGACGAAAATGAATACGAATCCTCCATGATACAATTCAAAAAAGTTAACGCGTATATCGCCCAGCATGAATCACTGTAGGAGCACTGATTGGAGTACTTTATTTGCATGTGATCAGATCTGAGAAGTAACCAAAAATGTTGTTATTTATTTTAATATTATAAAATCTATATAAATGTTCACAAACCAAAAATGCCTTTCATATTTTATAAGATGTATTTGAAAAATGTATACATTTGTAATATAATCCTATTTACCTCGCTTTCATTATTTTATCATGAATTATATATTTTTTTTTATAATTTATTTTATGTAAAAAATCTATCCTCTGAGAGATATTTAGTCCTTCTTTTGACGTTTATGTTGCTGACTCGTGTATGTCTTCATTCATTAATGAGGACCTTATTTTCATTCATTTTAATCTTTTTTCTAGGTCATGAACCATATATCTTTTCAGCCTATGCGTCTCGGAGCTTTGGTTGGTTAGCTCTTCAACCAGGCAGTTGGGATGTGTTTAGTCTTTGTTCATATTTTTGACTATAGTTTTCAATCTCCTGTTTCACTGAAGATATGTTTAGTTCCATGTGAATGGTGTCATTTATCACGTACCATGGAGCGTCACTGAAAGCGTTAATTATTTTGAAAGTTTTCATCAGATAGATCATAATTGCAAGTTTATCATAAATTATGCAAAAGATACTGATTGAAATGTATGCCTGGCATTCAGATATACTTTTGGTATATTTCCATCATTGAGTTACTTCTATCTGATATAGCTGCATTTTAATCAACATCTGCTAAAATTGTTTTGATCATCTTTCAAATTCATCCCGTTAAGTATACTTTCATATTGTTAAGAACTTATTCTGTGATAATCTTGCAAAATCTTAGTCTAAAAATTCAACAGCTATACCAAACATGTTTGTTTCTAAAATGTTTTGCTACATCCTCCTATAATATCTAAACATATTAGCAACATTGTTATAAAATTGACTTCTATATTTTGAAAAATATAGTCTACAACCTCCACATACGTACAAATTAGTTTTTAATAGATAAGAAGGATTTTTTTGCTTTTACTAGTTTCCAAATTGCAAGCCAAGTGCACTTTATTTTACATAATAATACCAGAAAGAAGGTTTCATAAAAAGAACCTCAGTCATGCTTTATTCAGGTTTGAAATGGGTTATAAATGTAATAATTTTAATTATAAATCCGGCTATGAAATATTTCTGGTCTGCTCTCTCCCCCCTTTTGATTGGCACCCTAAATATATATTTTTTGCTTTTTAGTTTATCGAATACTGAGCACTGCGCACTAGAAATCATTTTGGATTCAAAAATATAGACGTGACTAGCGGCCACATTTTTTAAAATTATTTTTCTCTTTTTCATTTCAAATTTGTTCGTTATAAATATTATTTTTATGCGTTTCACAACTGTCAATAATAATAGGTAAAATTTAACATGGCTGCCCAGAACGTATAAATGCGTCAAAATTTTCTATAGAAAACTTATTTATTATCCAGATGTCATTCGCCGTCACGCATATTATATTTGGGTCAACTCGCACTAATTACTCTTTTGGTGTAATTTCCACACGTAAAACATTTTATAGTAGTTTTCTCCACTGATGGAATTAAATAAATAAATTGAAATTGCGTGAATATTATTTAAAAGAATTGATAAAAATGCTTAAAAAGATGGTCGTAAAAATATGTGTTTAGACCACTTTTAATGTATTGAAGTTCAGTTAGAATGTTTGAATATTGACGATTGTGATTGTCAATCGACAAAATTGCGTTTAAATTCATTTAATTATTTCATAGTTTCAATTTAATCATGAGCGTTAACTTCGGCGCATCGACGTCCTCTGACTCTCATAAACGAAGAATAGTTCGTTTACTTCAGGTGTGTTGTTTGTTGAATTTATGAGATAGCATTAAATACATTGCCACTGTAATAAAAAATAACCTATTTCTTGAAAATCTATTAAAGCTACAATAAGCATGACAGAAGCTATATTTAACTCGATTTTATTTAATATAACATTTAATTTAATAAACAGTTATTTGTTGTTTCGATATTTCAACATATTTTCTAATCAATTTTGAACGCTTCGAATTGAAATGTATCTACAGATGTCATTTTGCTTTGCTTTGTTTAGATAGTATATTTTGGCTTGTTATTATGCAATTAATATATAGATTTTTATTGAATAGAGTCGCAGTGATGCAAACATGGTAAATAGGTTAAAATAATTAAATACGGGTGCAACTGTACACTGGCCGGTAATACAAAATTATATTGTCTGATATATTATCATCGTTTATTTTATATTTCTCTCTTAGGTTATCAAGTTTGTGTCACTTTGTCCTAGTGGCTCATTTATGCCATTGTGGGTCAATCACCTCTATGGGAATTTATATATCCAATAAAATGTTGAAATTTATATGTTTTTTGCCTCTTGATCAACAAAATCAAACAAATTTAATTCTCTGGATGTTAAGCAACGATACATCATCGATTGCGAAATTAACAAGAACTGCAAACAATTGTCGTCGCTATTGGTTCATTGATGACTTTAAAATGCACGAATATGAATAGTTTCTGTGAGAAAAAGAGAGAAGAACATAGCAAATAGGAACATAGCATAAATTGTATTTCTTAAAATAAATATGTTGAAATGTTAAAAAAAGATAATCATTTTAAATTAGTTGTAATTAATATTTTATTTGTTTATTTTAGGTGCGTGAGCAATCCAAAGACATTGCTCGGAAAAAAAGAAATAGTGTAACCAATGAAAGAAATAAACTACTGTCTTTAGCTTCAGAATCCAAGCACAGAGATTTAGCTACTATGAAACAAAAGTCTTTAAAAACATTAAAAGAAAATGTCACAAATCATTTATTTACTGTCGGTGATAGCCATTTGGCTGTCGGGGATGAAAAAAATGCAGAAGAAGGTAGAATATTCAATTAAAGCAGACTGAATACATTTATAATATAATAGGTTTAACACTAAATTGTAAGAATGGATACATTTTGCTATATTAACTCTTTCGCAACGGGAGACTTGGTGAGTTAAAAACTCTCCGCACGGTACTGAGTATACAAAAAAAAACATTCATCAATTGTACTTACACTCGTGCTGCACTTCGATTGTTTGGGTTTGGTTAAAATTTATCAACAAATCTCTCATAGCCAAATGTTATCAGAAAACTATATCTAATATATAAAAATTAATCTTTGTTCGTATTTAATGCACTGCCATACCGTTCATCCGACTACGATAAAATTTTGTCAACTTATTGTTTACACTTACGGGAATAACGTAGACATAGTAAAAATGACATGTTCAGGTCTGATTGCGAGGTGCTCATTCGTCATGTCAGCGATCCGAAAAGCGGACCAGTTGGACATACAGACCTTGGTGACCATTCTGTCCTCTTTAAGGGTTTTTTATGACATTTTTTATAATCTGTATGATCACGGAAGCTCCCTCAGAGGCTAATTTTTTTTAATGTATTTAGAATGGAGAGTGAAGAAAAATCATGATTTTCATACATCGAAACAACTAGGCATTCAAGCATATAAAGTCCTCTCAGAAAAGAAATTACAGATAGAAAAATTGAAAAATTCATCTAAAGGAAAAGGATGTTTAAGGTATGATCTTATTTTTATTTAAATACATTCATGTAAAATAGTCATTAGATGTTTTGTTTAACACATTCATTGACCAGCGTGAATCGATAAAGTTTCTCACGGGGACCAAATGGAATAGCAATGTGAGATAAATACACACTCCATCAATGTGAATAATATGATATTACATACATTTTTAAAATATCTACTGTATATTGACTAATAAATCTCTTTTTTGCAGGAAAAATCAAACATTGGCAAAGAAATCAGCTTGCACTGAAACAAAAAAATGTGATAATTTAGATGACAATGAAAAAAAATTGCCAAAAGTTAGTTCTTCAGATGAAATTATTCCTAATTTTATTTCTGAAAATAAAATTAATCCAAATTCAAAAGAACCACATGAGTCGTTAAATAATGATGAGGAAAACGTAATAATTCCAGCAACACGTCAAGTCAAGTCGTTACTCTGTGATTGTATACTGCCAAGTAGAGATCATTCAGTTAGTAATACTGAAGGTACATCTTGTAATGATTTTTGCATTAAGTCTAAGGAAAGATCACAATTTGAGTTTAACTCGGATACAACCAATTTTAAATCTAAACCTATTAATACATTTTCTAATTATTTAAAGAATAGAGATTTAAATAAAATTGATGAAAATATGAATGAAAATAGACAAATAACTAACTCAGATAGGACAGAGTTAAAAAATTATACATATTGCAATGATCTTTGTAACAATTCTAAGGAAAAATCACAATATGAAAACAATTGGGAGATGGCCAATTTTAAATCTAAACCACCTATTAATACATTTTCTAATTATTTAAAGAATAGGGATTTGAGTCAAATTGATGAAAATAGACCAATAACTGACTCAGATATGACAGAGTTAAAAAATTTAATCAAACACTCAAGACAATTGAATTCAGCACACGGAGAGTGTATTATTTCTCAACCAAATTTTTCAAAATCTGCAGAAAACATATTGCAATTTTGCAATTCCCAACAATCGTTTACGAATGTCTCTAATAAAAACAAAACTTTTGCAAAATCGACAAGAAAAGAAAATTTTGTTCCTTATAAATTAAAGAAAACAAAAGTACAAGAGAATGATCCGAGAATTTTGAATGCAAAATCAAAAATTCAATCCAACAGTCCTTCAAAGCTCAAATGGGAAAATGCATCGAGAAAATCAACTGACAATAAAAAAACTATAAAGAGTTACGATCATCCAAACAGATTTGTTTCAGACGTTTTGGTAAATGATCAATGCGTAGTTCACCGCCTGCCTAAAGGCGACGTCGATGCCTTTCAAAATGCTATAAAAGAGAAGGATGAGATAGCAAAGGAGCTTGCTCAAATGTCACTAAAGGAAGATAAAAGCAAAGAGCGCGGAAAACAGGCTCTAACCAAAACTAAAATTAATCAAGACTTTAAACTCTTATCGAAAGAACTGGATGCTTTAACAACGGAAGAAAACATTAACTCATGGAAGCAATCTGTAAGTTTTTCTGTAATATATATTAAAATTCTAATAGTTTTTGAGAATTTAGCTTTACAAGCTTGATAATGAACCAAGCTCAATAAATGAACCTTAACTCTGTAGATAGCACACAATATTCGTTCATTTCTTCGGAATATTTTTTAATGTTCAACTTGCATGGCATCTTCTTCCTGTTGTTCAGCTATTTTTGTCTATTAATGTGTTGCGAAAATAAAAGGACAGGGTTACCGTGCAAGCCTGCCAGTTTATTTCCGAAGGAATACATTTTGCAAAGAAGTACTCGGCTAATAACGCCACTCCAGAACAGTCAATGGGGAATAACAAAATTGGTCAACGATAAGAATGATGCGAGTATCTTAATTATTAAAACAAACGCCTGCTTCCAAGACAACACGAACGAAAGTCGTCTTATCTTTGTTAAAAGAGCTTAATGACTTATCCGATTTCAGTTAATTAAACCTAAATTGTATGACGGTTAAAAGATTCTTAAGTATGAACATTCATGAGTTTCTATAATTTAGACGTGTAGGGGTACCACGAGTGTATGATAAGACGCATTATATCCATCTCTGTCTCACGATTTCCGGTCCAATGGGGTTAAATTTTTATCTGCTTGTGCAATTACTAAATCTTATCAAAAATATTTCTCTGTTTATAGGAAAATTTATTGAAGGAAAATAAAAACCAACAAGTTTTAAATGATTATGTTTTAACGTCTTTCACAATTGGCCATCAAGAAAATAACGATAATCCGATAAATGGTGCAGATCTTAATTTAAGGACTAAATTAAAAACCAAAAATAAACAACAGTTGCATCACAGGTATGTCTTCAAAAATGTATTGCTTTTTTTTATTATCCCAGTTTGTTGTAATACAATAGATCCGCAGTAATCCGACAAACTTTTTGTAAGTTAAGAAGATACCCAGTTCTTCTGTTATTCTGGCTATAATCATGACACCCACGTCGTCGGCAAAAGCGACGAATTTTGTGTCCTCGGGAAGGTCAATTCTTAAAAGGTCATCATACATCATTTTCCATAGAGTTGGTCCAAGTATTGAGCCCTTAGGTACCACATAAATCATTCATCCACGTGTGACTTGCCCGAGTAGATTAGAGACTGAGTGGTTTTCTTTTTCTGGTTGATCCTCTCAGTTCGGCGATTTCAAAGCGATATAGAAGGCAACTGAAGACAATTCTGTTATCTTCTTGTTGTTTTGATATCTTGTTATGCAAACATTATTTACTAACTAATATAATCTTTTTTTAGGACCCCTACAAAACCACCACTCAACGTTGGTACTGCAGTTATAGAATTGAATAAACATCACACTCATGATGCCGTTTCATCATTTACATCAGAAAAAGATGACAGTTCTTCTATCATATTAAAAAGAAATAATGATGACATGTCCATTGAAAAATACGATCAACGCGAAACGAATGTAAAAAGTGATAAAAACAAATTTTCAAACTTCCAAAGCTCCTCTGAATATATTAACAGCGAAGTCTCACAAAATATATTGTATGCGAAACGAAAAACAAAACTACGTTCTCACGAGCAATTGATGAAAAGTAACCGAAATGCGAGACAAAATAAAAAACAATCATCAGATACGAGATTAGCTCATAGCGTTTCAACATCCACTACAAGTTCATTTTCTTTTGATGGATTGAAAATTATTATAGAAGTAAAAAAGGATAAAAAAACGTCTGCTCATATTCTTAATAAAAACGATGATAATATTGATTCGGAAAAAAATCCAATTTTTGCAAAAGAAATCATAGCGTCACCAGAAGTATTTAAGAAAAATGATGCTTTAAAGAATAATATACCGATTAATAAAAATGTTAATAACGGAACTGAAAGAAATTTTGATTCGTCGGAATCTACTGTTTATATGAGTCTGCCTGATCAGATTACCACGAAATTTGAAGAATTTTATAAAAATAAATTGCAAAGTCCGGCAGCGGGTAAAAATAATAAATTGACTAAAGCAGCCGATAGTTTATCTGTTGATAAAGCAAATTTATTTTATAACGGAACTTTTGTTGAAAAGAATTTAAGAAAATTTGTAATCAAATTATTAGAAATGTCAAGAAATGAAGTTGAAAAATTAGAAGTTGATGTTAGTGATGTTTCAACGCCGAGTAGTTCAGTTATGAATATATCATCTAACGTCAATAGAACTCATCAAGATGCCTTCAAAGAAAAAATAGAATATATTATAGAAGATGTAAGTAGTCATATAAATTCCAATAGCAAAAATAATCTTTGTAGAAACAACCGTGAATATTCGACCAAACCATCTAAATCAATTATAGTCAATAAGAAAATAGATGAATCGGCAAGTAAAAAAATCATCGACTATTGTTCTTCGTCAGATTTACACATTAAAAAGTCCAAAAGTGAACCTAATCTGTTGAATCACATAGAAAATAATAAAAGCCCAGTTGCTGAAACTTCTAAAAATAAAGATTTATCACTAGAAATTGTCAATGATGAATCGGATCGAGCCAGATCGAGTCCAGATACAAAAGGCGAATTAAAAAACACCAATGGACTCGTACTCAATCAAGATATTTCTGAAGGTACTCTTGAAAATATCGAAAACTTTCATCAATTAAGCGAAGAATGCTCACAGCGAATATCTTATCTATTGCATATATTAAATAAAATTAGGAAAGAAAAACAAAAAAAATTAAACTCCAGCATCAGCACAGATGAAATATCCATCAATTCGTCTGAAGCGCTACCTTTGCAATCCAAATTTACAAACGATGAAAATATTATAACAGACACGAGCTTTATTCCCGTATTGAGCGATATACCTAAACCAACAAATTCAGGCACCACTGCAAATATCATTGACATAAGTAATTCAAAAGACACTTTAGCAACGGCGGGTTTTAATTTTTCCTCGGCTTCCATTATTAAAAATAATCAAAATTTGAAGAGCAGAGAAACTCATAGAAATAAGCCTCCAGCAGTGTTAAATCCTCATTCTAAAATACAAAACATGGACGTCACTCCTATTACGCCGCACGAACTATCGACAATAATTGAGATTGACACTCCAAATACAATCAGAAATATTAGCTTATACTCGAAGAATTTAGAGCCGTCTAACGCGTCCATGAAAAGTATCAGCTCAAAAACCTCCGAAGACGATGTTTCAAACAAAAAGAGTCTTCTTACGAGGGAATCTAAAATTTCTCATTTAAAAGATGATTGTGTTGCAGTCGATGTGCCTAAACTTGAAGACAGTGCAGAAATAAAATTAAAATCCTTCATCTCATTGGACGAATACATGAAAAAATATAATACCACTTCAGGCGTGAATGAAACGATAGATAAGAGTTCGTTCACTTCTGACACTACTATAGACTTGAACTCGTTTAAAAATGAATCTGTTATTCCATTACGATCCAATAATTCTCCGATAAAAAATTTGACCAATTCAGACTTGGACAAGTCCAGTAATAAATCTGTAGATAGATCTCCAGTTGAAAAATTAGCTAAGCCAATGCCGCAATCAAAAATTTCAGAAAACGCCTCCGATATCCCTAAACTGACGCCATTTTCTTCCGAGCTGGAATCCTTATTAAACAGCTTCGGCATGAACTGGGCAGCGAGCACGTTAAAAAAGACCCGAGAGGCTGCGTCTCTTACGGGAAGCACGTCTATTTCTGATGACGATTTAGAAATATTAAAACGCTCGCGCTCCAGAGTTCGACCTCGCAAAGAAAGAGTTTTTGATTCAAACGATTCTTCAATCAGTCTCAACAGCGATTTTTTTACCGATCAATTGGTGCTGGAAAATTACACGATAGAAGATTTGTCAAAATTATCACTGGAAGTTTTGTTCGAGAATATAGAAAATTTCGTATCCGGTATTAAAAAAAACGATCCGAAAAAAAACATCGTAAATACAGATGGACCGTCCGGGGTTGCCGGAGAAGCTGTGAAAAATAATTCCACGAAAGGAGCGTCTGAAATCTGCACAGTCTCTGCTGAAATTCACAACGAAGACAAAACCCAGCAGCGTACTTCGACTCCAGTTATTGGCGACATTGTCTCTAGTAAAATCTGCAGCTCTTCCGATGGTCTATTTGACGATCTGTCTTCGGTAAAAAATTTGTCGAATTCTGATAAAAACGCATCTTCAGACGATAGGACTTTATCTGTCCCGGATGTGAACATCAAATTTAGACTATTATTTGATTCGAGTGCAAATGACGAATAGACTGTATCCGCTGGTTACAAATTTAAAATAAAATTATATCGAAAACATACTAATAAGGCGTTTATTTCATACAGTTAACATAAAGGTCCCGTTATCATAGTAATGCTAGAATTCCTCCTTTTCCCATTCCTCCACACATAGCTCAGAGGGGACTTTAAATACATATATCAACTGGGAAAACGAACGCTCAGCTGATCTTTTCATGTTCTCGTTAAAAATGTGCAAACATTTAATTTAGTATACCACTTGCCTTGCCATTCATTAAAAGCTTATAAAATCAAGGACGCGCCTAGGAATTTGGTCGACTGTGTGCAAATATAAATCGGCTGCCCCCTAGTTTTTTTAAAAATCAAAATTTTTCTCATAAATCTAATACCTCAACCAGGGCTGTAACAAAGGAGTAGCAAAGCAGGCGCCGATTGTAAAATTTAAACAACCCACCCGATCAGCCGTCTTTGGACAACTTCGTTTTGTAATTAGAATTCGTAATCGTTCTGTAAATATGTTCGAGTATGGCGTCTAAACGCAAGGCGCTCATTCGTAATGTCAACGGTCCGAAAAGCGGACCGGATGGACACATACCTTGTGGCCACTTTTTTTAAAGATTTTTGCAGTATTTTCGAGGATAAATGAGTTTCCGGGGACTTCTTCGATTTGTACGATCATGGAAACTCCCCCACGAGCATAGGTAGCAACATTCATAGGTAGCTCGGTCTAAATGAGGTCGCGATCGAGTCAAGAGGAAGTCTTCATAAGGTTTATAAGACAGACACTTTCTATCATAGTATTTTTTTTAAAAAACAACCGCCATTTATACGTTAGATCGAGTACTTTTGGGGCTATTTTTGTATTTAATTTTAGAATAAACATTATAATAATATTGAATGTAATGCATTTATAATAGTATTATTTGGCTTTAAAAAAATTGATTTCAGAGGGAGGAGGGTCATTCCGTTCTTTATCTGTTCTTTATTTCACGTTAATATCCATATAGATTAAAAATTATTTATATAAATTGTGTTTTTAAAAAATAAAATCCTGAATATCTTTCTTAATTTAAAATCATATTTTTATCTCTTATTATATTCCTAATAATAATAAAATAAAATATAATCGTTCAAATAACGTGATAGTGGTAATGGTCGAGAAATACGACCTTAAGACCGCAAAGCTGTCAAAAATACTTCCTCCGGCTGATTTTCACTTTGTTGACATTTGAAACACAAAAGTATTTTATCTTGAATTCAAATTATGGAAACAAACTTCTTCTTTCTATCTTATGAATGGGCGTCGAATATTCCAAAAAATTGAATGAAACCAAATCAATGTTGCATTTATTATACTTTCTAATGGTTGTGTTGTTGCATTGAATATCATTTATTAATCAATTTACTATGATAACTTTTATTTATTTATTGCGCATAGGATTCATGACAGATTCAACGAGAACGAAATGGATTTCGAAAATACACCTTCAAATTCCTGCAGCTCTTCGTCTTTTTCATTAAGTACATCAATATTGTACATTTTACTATATGATATTGTAACATTTTGTCTTTTAATTTCAATGGGATAATCTCTTGTATTTAATCAAATTTAGTAAAATCTATTTTTTGTAGATGAAAAATGTGATGAAAAGCCAGCAGTTGATGATTATTGGACTGAAGTGAACGAAACAGGTAAAGAATGTTATTATATTATATCTACTATTTCTACCGTTAAACTTATGATTTCAAACTACTCGATTCAAATGGTTGTTACAGACTTTCTTGAAATTAAAAAGGAACCTGTTTCTGAAAATAAATCTGAAAAATTAATACATAACAATAATGATTTATTGATTGGAAGAAAAATAGGAATGATAGATATTCTTAACAAAGAATCAAATGGAAAAATAGATCTTAACAACACAGATCATAATATATTTGATCACAATTGTCAATTAACTGAAGAAAGAAAACAACGATGGTTAGCAAGGCAAGATCAAGAAAATTTAGAAAAAATACATATAAAACAGTGTCAATGGTTAGCTGCAACCGCAGTCTGGTTAAATAAAAATGAAATAAAAACTAAAGAATCGATAATAGATAAGCCCAATGAAATGCAAAATAGAAAATTAAATACCAAAAGCGATGATAATATTAATTACCAAAAATCATTAGAGCGCAAGCGACAATTGAATAGGGAGAGATCTCGGAGGTGGTTAGCAAAGCAAAGTGAAGCTAAGCTCGAACTTCTGCGAAAGAAAAAACGTGAATATATATCTAAAAGAAGAAGTCAGATGGAAGAAAATGAAAGATTAGTTACTAGGAAATTGGACGCAAAAAGGAAAGCTATTAGTAAACTTAAGACTGAAGAACAGATTAATTTAAAAACTGAACAAATAACAAAAAGGAATATCATTGAAATTGGGAATGAGACTAATGTCATGATGATGTGTAACACTATTGATGAAGAAGTTAATGAAAAAAATCAAGACATAACTAAACCTAAAGAAAAATTATTAAATATAGAAACTGAGGAAGAAAAAATAATTCGGAGAAAGTTGCAGGCCGAAAGAAGGGCAAAACGGAGAGTCAACGAAACAGAAGAAGAAAAAACGATGCGAAGAAAGCTTGATGCGGAAAGGGTGGCAAAAAGAAAATCTATAATTTTGGCTAATGAAACTGAAGATGAAAAAAAATTGCGAAGGAAATTGATGGCTGAAAGACTCGCGAAAAACAGAGCCAATGAAACCGAAGAAGAAAAAACTATACGGAGGAAATTAGACGCTGAAAGAGTGGCAAGAAGAAAAGCTTTTCTCCGCGCCAATGAAACGGAAGAGGAAAAAAATATACGGAAAAAGCAATGGGCCGAAAAAATGGCACGGAGAAGAGCCAATGAAACTGACGAAGAGAAAAACATACGAAGAAAGACACAAGCTGAAAGACTGGCAAAAAAGAGGGCTCACGAGACCGAAGAAGAAAAGCAGCTGAGAAGAAAATTAATGGCGGAACGAATGGCAAAAAAAAGAGCCAAAAAACTGGAGGAAAAAAGAGAACGAAAAAAAGGTAACATGATACGGGGTCTTTCGATAAGAACGCACGATTTTTAAATGTAAATATAACAATTTGTGCGCGAGACACGTACTCACTATTTTATGACATAATACGTTTGGAATATAACGCCGTTCAAAATCTTACTTTAATATTTATTTCAGATCATTTCGATTTAACTACGAAACCTTTTTTGAAAACCGAGTTTCACGTCGGAACAATGAGTGAAAGTTCTGATATTATAATGAGCATAATCGATAATTACTTGGAGATAGAAATGAAACCGAGTTGATGTTACAAAATCTATTATTATAACGATGCATTTCATAAATAAAATAAATAGTATTCTTTCATTATGAGTTTTTACTTCTTATAATTAAAATAGCGACTTATTAAATATGAACAATGAATTCATGTCTTGTAATCAATTAAGAATCAATACAATAGATTGTATTTAAATAGATGAAAGCGTATTAACATGTTTGTCGTCCAGCGTGAATCGGTGAAATTTTTCATGGGACTCAAATTCGATACTGTGTAAACATAGGGAATAGCAATGAGCGCCTTCTTAGCCATCTTATACTCTGGTCCCTATCCCGCCATTATAGGAGGGTCTACTGTACATACAAACACATGCGTTTGGACTCACTCGCGCTTTTCGATTCGATCGAAAAAAACGATTTTTCAAAAATGTGCGAAATAGCGAATTGTGTGAAAGTCCTAATGTATAAGCACCACATGGTTTGGACAGGTTAAAAATTTCCCGTCTCTCCGAAATAAGCTTTTATTATTTACATTTTTTCCGAAATTATATGAATTATTTCATCTAGCAGGTCACCTGGATAAAATAAATTCCATTTACAAAAAATAAGTTTTAACAAAAATATTTTTTAGTTTGAAATACATTTGCTTGTATTTTATATTACGAACATATAATTTTTAATTGCAATTATAAAAATAAACTCTGGAGCATAGCTAGCATAATTTGTTGAATGTGCGATATGAGCTTATAAATTTATTAATGGCAACACTGTCTCTTGCTGTTATCCACGCTTTTGACGTTTGAAGTGCTGTTGTTTTTTTTTTTTTGTACCTGCATCTAACTAATTAAATACAAATAAATCTAGTGAGTCTTTAAATATATTTAGATCTCAACTCATCGTTTTGAAATATAGACAAGTCGTAAAATGTGACAATGGTTCAGAAATTGCATATTGGGGACTGCATATTGATTTATTGATTTGTGAATCGCTTGAGAATTGTCTGAAGCCAATCTATTGTATGTATCTTCAACCCCTACTAATTAATCCATGAAGTATTTATATTTGAATAAATCCAAAAAAATATTACAACGAATTGATACATTGTAATTTTTTCCCGTAGTTTAATGTACAAGACACTAGCAAAGTAATCTGAATAAAATGAGTTTCGAAAGTGTATCATCTTATTCTTGCAAACCAGCAACCGTTACATCTGTTCAGAAAAGTATATATATATATATTGTTATACATTGAATAAATATTTCTTTTGATTCTAATAATATACAATGTGAAGCATTTATAAATTACTAACATAAGGGTATAATATAGATAAAACCATTTTTTATACAGTTAATGGTTATAAATCCTATTATTTATGGCGTATTTTATTCTAGATGGAAACTCGGATGAAATTATAGTAAAACCAAATGAAGATTATTGGACTGAAGTAGATGAAACACGTAAGAATGTGCATTGATGAAATGATGCACGTTATAATTAAAAAATAATAATGTTGATCATTCTTTTCAGATCTTCTTGATATTAAAAAAGAGCCTAAATGTGAAATTGAATCTGATGACACAACATTTGACAATAACGAATTATTAATTGAAAGAAAAATAAAAACGATCGGGGATGATGATGAAAATCCAGCACAAAAAATATCTAATATGTCAATAAAAGTAGAACCATTGCGAATCGAAATCAATGATATAGCCAGTAATAACTGTGAAAATAACTTGGATCAAGAAGAGCCATTAGGTAAAGAATGAATATCATGATGATTAGATTACGTTAGGTCACCAAACACCAAAACAAATAATATTCTACTTGAAATCCTATTAGAATATTATTTTACATTATCTAATATGTATGTGTATCGATTAATCCATTGATGAGGAATCCCACATATGCTGCAAACGTATTTGAGTGATAATGAAAGAATATTTTTGTACATTGAGTGCGGAGATTAGTAAATCAGAGACATATGGTAGTGTCGTATTCATTCAGAAATTATGTTGAATGGACTTGGGTTCCTTCAAATTTTATAACGAATCCGGTTGTTAATTTGGCGGATTTTAAATGAAAGTAATTATGCATTTTGAATTTTAATATTAGGTATTTTCACATGAAATGTCCGATTTATGTTCAGAACAATGTGCTTATTTACATTCGAGGTGTGTTTTTTATTTGCAAATATTAGTAAGCGACATTATCCCTTTATTTGGTTGCCTGAAAAGCTCAATTTATGTATCCTTTTCTCTCTCACAGAAATGCTTTCAACAAGGGATATTCGAGTACTTTACCTTTTTCAATTCAAAAAAGGATTAAATGCAGCGGCAACGGCTAGAGAAATTAACCAGGTATTTGGATTAGACACGTGCAACGAACAAACAGTGCAAAAATGGTTTACAAATTTCAGTGAAGGAAATTTTGGCTTAGAAAATTAGCCGAATGGCCGACCCACTAACAATATTAATAACAACGAGTGGAATTCATTGACTATTCTATGATATCATGTGGAAAAGTTAAAACGCGTACCCAGACAAAAGGGCATTTTTTCAATGATTAACTTTGATGGTCAGTTGTGTTTCATCTGTTTATCAGATTGCACACCTTTCTTTTGCCAGTATTTGATCAACGATTGAAGTTAACGTCCTAAAGTTAACGATGATGATTGCATAACTTCAGAAATTCAAATTTAAAAAGCCAAACCAAAGTTTTTCATTCAAGAAATGACGAAGAAAGAAAGAAACAAAACTGTGATAGTATATTTGGATTTCAACGAGTTTTTTATTCGTAATAACATAGGTTATTATAAAAATAGAATTTTTGGTTTATCTGAGCTTGGTAACGTACAATCAATGTAAACAGTGATTATTTTTAGAATAAATGTTTTTGATTAACAACTATAGAGTTTTATTTCAGTTTTATAAAAAAAGACATTTCATGTGAGAGCACCTAATAAAACATATCTTGAAATGCTGCTAAAATACACTATAGAAACGTTTCAATCAAAGTAATCTAATATATAAAAATTAATCTTTGTTCGTATGTAATGCGCTGCCATACTGTTCATCATGTTGCGATAAAACTTCATCCGCTTATTGCTAAGGATTACGCGAGTAACATAGGCATAGTCTAATATATAAAAATCAATGTTTGTTTATCCGTATTTAATGTGCTTTCATTCCGTTCATCCAATTGCAATAAAACTTTGTCAACTTAATGTTTACACTTGCGGGAATAAAATAGGCATAGTAAAAATGAAGATTGAACTGTGGGTACGGGAAGAGAAAGAGACGAGAGCAAGTGTGCATATGCTTTGGCTCCCAGCTCTTCAGCTCGCGCTACACGTGACCTGAAGCAATAAACCACATACTGCGTTTCTTTTCAAAATATTATTAAGTGCTTATGGCATTGCAACGTATGCCTCAAATATAATACAAGTTTTTAGGAGAAAGTTATTTGTCTATTGAAATATTAAATTAGATCATTTATTTCAGATCGACTAGCAATTAAAAAGGAGTCACCATATAATAATAAACTGTTGATTGAAAATATAGGAAAAATATCAAAAAATACACCTAATATGATCCATGAAAATAAAATAAAAAGAGAACGCTTGGGAACTGAAACAAATAGCAGAAACTACTATGAAATTCCATTTGATCCTAAACAACAAATAGGTAAAGAAAATATGAAAGGCTTGACTAGCTTGTAGTGCGAGAGGCAGCGACTGAAATATTGCACCCATTTCTACAAAGCTAATCAGTATTTATGCAGTGTAAATCAGGAATGTTAAAGTTTACCAAGCTTTCAACGTTACGAACATTAATAACAATTATCGAAACCTGAATAATTGTACATAGCGGCATTAAATTAAAATCTACAAAGCGGGTTTTTGTCTAGAAGTAGTTTACGTTAATTATTGTTAAATAAACGTCGTCGACTTTCGATACAAGGTGATCAGGTCTTCGGTAAATGTGGCTAAAGTTGTAGCGCGAAAACACGTTTAAAGTAATGCAATTTATATAATATTTATTTAGACGTCATTGCGATAGACTGCCATTTTGTTTACTTACAATATCCCAACAACGAAATGAAAAAGAATCAGCTTTATATTAATAGTTACACAAATAATGTCGCTGCCTCCTATATTATTAGGTTTTGTGTAAAATTACAACTATCATATTACATGATAATATACAGTTTTAAAATGATTTTATATATTTCAGTTTTTAATGTTAAAAAAGAGCCTTCTTCTGAAAACAAATTGTTAGTTGAAAAAAGAACGAGTTCAAACAATGTTTATAATGGAAATCTAGAAATACTGGCAAAACAGATAGCCCATAATATTCAAGAGAAAATGATAAAAATGGAATCTTTAGAAAATGAAAATCATCAAGGCGAGGAATCACAAGAAACGCCATTGGAACGCAAACGTCGATTAGGTCGAGAGCGAATACGAAGGTGGTTAGCTAAACAAAATGCAGAGCGATTGGAAGAAATTCGAAGAAAGAATCGTGAATCTCTAGCTAAAAGAAGAAGTCAGATGGAAGAAAATGAAAAAGCAATCAGGAGGCAATTGGATGCAAGAAGGAAAGCTTTGAGTATAGCCAACGAGACTGAAGAACAAAAAAAAGCAAGACGAAAATCAAAAGCTGAAAGTATGGCAAAAAGAAAAGCCAACGAAACTGAAGAAGAAAGAGAGAGAAGAAAAAGGTTGGACGCCGAAGCGAAAGCCAGGAGCAGAGCAATAATGATGGCCAATGAAACTGAGGAAGAAAAGAAAGCTAGGAAACGATCATTAGCTGAAGCCAGGGCTAAAAAGAGAGCCAGCGAAACCGAAGAAGAAAAGATGGCACGAAAAAAATTAGACGCCGAAAGAAAAAAGAAAATTAGAGCCAAGAAAATGCAAGACATGTTCACCGAAAAGGGTAAGGCGTTACGTACAGTATATTACATCTTTAATAAGCGATCATTTACAGATTTTTCAAACTGCGAAATATTTTTCAGACCATTTTATCAATGCCGAATTTCGTCTAGGAGATGATACCAATAGAGGAATGCGGACGGTCGATGACTATTTAGAAATTGAAATAAAACCGAGTTGCCAAGAAATTCTAGAAATCCAAATGTTCACAGATAAAAATGAATCGCCTCCAATTTAACCGAACTAAATACATAGTTTTGTTTCGCACTTAGAGAACGATCTAAAACGAGCCGCGAGGCGATGATGACAACTTTTTGTCTCCCAGATGCAATTTGGATCGAAGATAAAATATTGAAAGCCATGAAGACTATATGGTAGGTTAAATCTTCTAAGATTAGTTGAACGGAATCAATTTTTAAAAATTAAAATAATTCTACATTTACTAACAATCGTTTTTGTTAACGAAATCATGATTATATGAAATTTATATCAATGAATTGTTAAATACATAATGTAAAATGTTTCTATAGAACTAATGTGATGGCCTATTTGAATTTACATCAATTAGGTCAAATGGTTATTGATATGTAGCACTATTTTAATATCATGTTATTTCTTAATTTTTTGGAATTGCTTCCATGAACACGAATTTAAATCATTTAACCTTTTTACTGAGCATTTTTATTTCCTCAGTTACGCAGAGCCCTTAGAGATTTAATAAGATTTCAAGCGACGCACTATAATAAACCAATTATTACTTGCATGCCTGATTGAACAATACGGGCTTATTTTGCAGAAAACAAATCATATTTTAATAAAAACATTTTTTTATTTAAATATTCCCACTGTTATTTAAAAACTTTGAATGTATAATAGTAAATCTGGTGGGATAGCTTATTTCGCTACGTTTCCTATTATTTTTATTGCACAATGAACACAATATATTATATTGAGTGTTGAAGAGAAAATATTGATTGTTAAATGTATAGTTTTATGACAATTTTAATCTTTATTTGAGGCCTAATAAAAAGTTATTTTTGTGCCATGCTTTTAAAAAAAGGGGCGAGGATTTTACATAGGATATTAGGAAGTATGCGCTCCATACTTCATCAAGCTTGTAACTGCATATATTTTGAGATTTACACGAGGCATGTACCCGTATGACTGATAAAAATAAACATCTATATACATGTACAATATCCTATTTTAATAAATTGGTTATTTTTTGTTCTAAAAATCACCAATATATAATATTGTTCACACAGCTTTGTAATATTATAATAATTAATGTAAATAAATGTGTATTAAAGACTTTTGTAAATAAATAAATATTATTTCATTAGAAGGAAGATGAACTCACATTTTAAGACAAACTCTTCAAGATTCATTTTTATAACCTTTCCAGGTGTTATTACGTTAATAAAATATATACATTTTGACCAAAAGAAAGTATCATTAACATTTAAAATTCGTTTATTTAATGTAACTGATTATGGCTGCATTTCACGACCTTATAATCAATTTATTCGAATCAATTTGATAAATATTTGTATGAAAGGGTTGGACGCTTCTTTGTTTTGCGTAAACCTTAAGGACCAATAATATATGCAAATTTTGGACTAGGCGGGAAGAGGAAGAAGGTGAAATATTCAGAAATGGCTGATTATATATGTTTTCCTCGGGGTCCTAGAATGCAACTTGGCAAAATTAAGAAGGGCTGCCATTCAATATCAGGGTCGGCTTCAATAATATCTATTTATACCTACATAAAATAAGCAGTGCGTTGTCTGCTAAATACTTGAATCATAACTTATTTCTTGTGAATTAAAATGTATTTCAAGTCATTAAAACAAACTCAAATTTTAAAGTAGTAAGCGCTTCGTAACGAAAAAAAGCTTGAATCTCACAGCACACCACGATAATTGGATTAGCGCAGAGAACTAACTATTATTCATAACTCGTTACGTCATAATTCCATAAAACTTTATTTTTACGGTCAAATGAATTAGGATTCTAAAAAAAAGACAAACAGGCATAAATTTTAAAAGTATACGTCTAATTTAACAATGGTCATATTTTGCAACGTTATGCTCTAAATATTTGACAGCTGTTTTCCACTGACAGGCGTCGATGATGTTTTATATGTGAATGTTGTGTTTTGTATCTTAAAATCAATCACCATATAAAGGATTCGTCCTGCGATGACGTATTAACAATTTTGAGAACACAAACTAAAGTGTTATTGTTATGACTTCCAACAGATATAGTAATTTTTATTGTTATTTATTTGTATTTATTTGTATTTGTCAAATATTTTTAACCCATCAGTGAACATTTTGTTGCTGTATATCTAGCAAATAGCAGATAATAGTTAAATACTTATTGGAAATCAATAAGTAAAAAGATGGACGGTCTTTAAATTAACAAAAATCCATTACTAATATCATTAGTTTCAAAAGAATTTATTAAAATGAGTGCTACCAACTATATTTGGATACAAGGTGCATAGTAGCCTTTCAAAGTATCCCCTGTGCAAAATGAATATCTGATGTATTTTGTGATTGTTTTTACAAGCAAATTATTTTAATTGTTTTATCTCCTGATTGCGTACAGAATTCAGAAAACAATATGAGTTTCGAATGTCCATCATCTCAATCCTGCAACTCAGCTACAATTACATCTACTCAAAAAAGTATGTTATTAACTAAATAATGTTATTGATAATCTTATATGATTAATATATTGTAATCATTTTTGCTTTGGTTTTAAATGCATAAGTGTTTTATTATAGTGCTGTATGATATTTTTTAGATGCTATATCTGATGATATATCAATGGAACATAATGATGATTATTGGACTGAAGTAGATGAAATACGTAAGAATTTGTTTTAAATATTTATGTTGTTAAGTAAAAGAATATATACAGTGGAACCTCGATAAACCGTTCCCGCATAATACGTTTTCCCGGATAGACCGTTCATTTTTTATAGTCCCGTCAAACTCCCATAAGAACAACGTTAAATAATCCCGCATTGACCGTTCCCCGATTTACCGATTTCCTCGATAAACCGTTTAAATATTTTGGTCCCGTCACAAATATTATCCTGATTGACCGTTTTTATTGCATATTTCTCCGTATCTCGGCAAGCAAGTTTGACACAGCCGAGTGATCGGTCTATAGTTTTCGGGATCGATCATTTTTTTGGACTGATTTTGGAATCGGAATTACCTTTGCAAATTTCCATAATGTGGGATAATAACCGATTTTCAGGCAAGCATTGAAAACTTTCGTGGGAAGTTTTTAATGATTGTATTATCAATTTCGCCAAACCTGTGTATTTTTTGTTTTTAATCTTTATTTTTTCTTAATAATAGTTTCTAATGGAGTGATTATTTTAGTATTTGTTAAGGATTTAGGATAATTTTTGAAGAATTATTTTAATGATTTCGAAATCGTCTGTTGTGTGCTATTGTCGCTTAAGTGCTGGGAATCCTGGTGATTAGTCCCAAAGTTTTGGATAATAGGTTTACCTTATCTACGCTATTGTCGATTATTCGGAGATCGTCACTTAAAAAGGGAAAACCTATCGTCTTTTGTTTGACTGATTTGACGAACATCGGTGTCCAACATTCCTTAGTATCGAGGTTGGGAATTTCCCAATCCGTTTTATCTCTACGTTACAATGCAAATGTTGAATTGTTTAAAATTCATGGTAATAATGATTCCTGTACATACAAATTTTTTAGTCGCGTAGCTGAATTTGTACAAGTCAGTTGCGTTCAATATTGCTTCACATCTCGTATCGAATTTTTTTCCAAATTGAAACTAAAATGCCGCCACCCATGAAAAAAACCAGAACTCTAGCTGAGAAGCTGAAAATAATTCAAGACGTCAAAAACAATCCAGGAGAAAAACGAATTGACATAGCAAAACGTCTGGGATTAGCACCATCAACTCTAAACACGATTGTTGCTATGAAGAGTAACATTCGCAAAACAATTGAAAAGTGCGGCAAGACAGCGAATAAAAGAAAGTCTGCTAAGGAATCTACTTTTGAAGAGCTTGAAGATATTCTTTACACGTGGTACCAGCAGGCGCGAGCTAAAAACATACCCATTGATGGATCCATAGTCAAAGAAAAAGCTTTGCAAATAGCCAAAATAAAAGGGATCACAAAATTTTCTGTGGCGTTGAGACAATCGACTCATTATGTGATGCAACTAATGACAGCAGTGAAGAGGAAGATGGCGAAGAACATAATACCAAATCTATTCCGACATTTACAGAAGCATTATTGGCCTTCGAAAAAATTAAATCATTTTTCTATTCCAAGGAAATAGATGAATCTGCTCTTAGAAAAGTACGCGAGTTTGAGGCGTCTTTGTTCCAATTAAAGTGCCAAACAACAAAGAAGCAAACAAACATAAAGGAGTTTTTTAAAAAATAAATTTTATATACAATATATACAAGTAACTAATAAATAAATGTTTTTTTAAGATTTTAGTTGTTTTTTATTATTATTTGAAGCTTTCCCGCATTAACCGTTTCCCGCAATTACCGTTTTTTTTTCAGGGTCCCTTGGAAAACGTAAAATCGAGGTTTCACTGTATATGTTTTGCGTCACGCTACAAAACTAATATTGTTTTTGAGCAATATAAAAGTTTGTTTCTTAATTTCCTTATACATTTTCTTACATGTTATTACCAAAATTATTAGCAACTACTTTTCCACTTTTCTGCATAATTACGTTAAATTGTCTATATGGCTATTTATTTCAACATTAATTTCTGCCACAAAATAAAATTGTTTACACTCAAACTGCTTTTTCATAGACTGAAAATTTTCCAACTCTAATATATGAGAAAAATATGATGAAATCCTACAAGTTACACTTTTAAATCAATAAGCCATAGTTGAAATGGATGAGATATTGTAATATGATTTTAATCTTTTTTTCAGATCTACTAGATATTAAAGTAGAACAAACTTCTGAAGATGAATCTGATGAGAGTATGCACGACTGTAATGAAGATGCTACATATATGAAAAACATAAAAAATGATGAAAGTCCTTTAGATTTCCAATGTCATATAGTCAAAGACAGAAAACAAAGATTGTTAGCAAAAGATCTAATGAAAGAGAATATAGAAAAAATAAACAAAAAATTGAATACAAAAAGGAAGTCTGTAAATAGGGCCAATATAACAGAAGAAGAAAAAGAATCTCATAGACAATCATTGGCTAAAATGAGAGCCAATGAAACCAAAGAAATAAAAAAGAGAAATTGTGAAATGGCAGCAAAAGCTAGGAGTATGATGAATGAAACTAAAAGAGAAGCTAATAAACTATTAGATTTAAAACGAAAGGTTTTAAAAAGAGCAAACGAGACAAAGGAAGAAAAAAAGGCACGTAGAAAATTAACAGCTGAAGAGAGAAATGTAAAAAGACGTTTAGATGCTGAAAGAATGGCAAAAAAGAGAGCCAATGAAACTGAAGAAGAAAGAAATGCAAGAAAGCGATTAGACGCTGAAAGAATGGCTAGAAGGAGACCCTTTATAACAGAAGAAGAGAGAAATGTAAAAAGACGATTAGATGCTGAAAGATTGGCAAAAAAGAGAGCTAATGAAACGGAAGATGAAAGAAAAGAACGTAGAAAATTAATGGCTGAAAGAATGGCAAAAAAGAGAGCCGTAGGAACCGAAGAAGAAGGAAACGTAAAGAGAATCAATGAATTTGAAGAAGAATGCGATTCGAATAAGGATAATCAATGAATCTAGAGAGGAATTATATATGTGTTAATGATTAGGTGTATTAAAGTCTTTTTTAAATAAATAAATATTATTTTATTGGATTCGTGATAATGAAAAACCATTTCATTAAACATTACAAAATTATAATAATCAGGGAAGAGGGACTTTCCAGGTAATATTACTTTAATAAAATATATACATTTTGACCAAAAGGGAAGTATCATTGACGTTTAAATTCGTTTATTTAATGTCACTGACTATGGCCGCATTTCACAACCTTATAATCAATTTATTCAGATTCGTATTTTTTTTTATGTCAAGTGTTAATTCATTTGTTTAATGGCTCGTTCGTTTATTCAATGGAATTCCAGATAACTTTTACCAACAGACCTAAATCTACATGTGCAATAATATTTACCTGTACGAAAATGAGTGACTGTCATTCAAATTTAAAAAAATACTGAACTCTTTATTTTATTAGTTCAATAATCAATGCCGCAAAGCGAGATAGCTATATGTTGCGAACATTTTCCGACTCTGTTATTCCTCTTTCAAAAATATAAAAATAATTTGAATACTATAAAAAAATTGCTCAAATATATCAAACGAAAATTGAATTTGATAAATATTTATATGAAAGGATTGAAGGTTTCTTTGTTTTGCGCAAGCCTTAAGGACCAATAATATATGCAAAATTTGGGCTAGGTGGGGGGAGGGGGTGAAATATCCAGGGATGGCTGTGTATTGTGGGAATAATTCGCGATTATTTCTGAGTAATTATAATAATATAAAAGTAAATAAATTAATTATAATTATAATTTCGTCGCTAATTATCGAATTTTTGGTCGTCAAAGCGGCCCGTTTTTTATGCTGTTTGGACTTTACAACCGTTCCTAAGGGTTGCAGGACGAACACACTGCCTATTCTTTTTGGGGCACCTTGTTGACTGATCGTATTAATTGTTAGCGGCAAACTTCATTTGCAAATAAATTTGAATATTAAAAGTTCACCATGTTTTAATTGTTTCCCTCTCTTTTTGAGGATTCTTCCTTTTTGGTGTCGCCGAAAGAACGGTCGGAAATAAAGAATTGCCCTCTGCGGAGGTTAAATACTAATTTCCTTCGCACATGCTGCGAGTTCGTCTCGGGGCTGCGGGGCCCCATCGCCACTGAGGACGGAGTCCCTTCGCTTCTTGCCTTCAAATACCCAAAAATATTACAATTTTTAACCAACAACTACACTAAATATCATCATAGTGCAGCCACAAACCGTTCACTGCAGAACCATGGGCCTCTTCAATATCCATCCACAGGAAGGGGCTACATCCATCTCGTCTGTGTTATATATTCACCTCCTCGTTCACTCGATATTGAAAGTAGCATTACCACCGAATTTCATTTCGAACGCTCACCCAGTGGGTATCCTGAATGAACGCTTTCGCGACCGTCTTCATAGGGAGTGTGGGTGGGGTTTTTAAAGACTGAGTAGTTTTCCTCGGGAGACAGCGAAAAACTACTCTAGACAACCTTTTTTGATTCTACTGGAAAGGGCTTTCTGGAATGCAAAGAGTCCTTTCCTCGCTAGGGAGTTGCCGGTATAGGGTGAAGACATACGTGACGCTTAATTGCATCTTGGATTCGCTCCTACGCCAACTGAGGGTGTCTTCCTATCCTCATACAGCTTACCCGAGTGAATTCGAGACTAAGTGGTTTCCCATTTCAGGTTCACACTTTCAGTTCGGTGATTTCAAAACGATATAGAAGCTAACGGAAGACAATGCTGTTAACGTTGCAAAGTGAAATTCTTCATATGCATCTCTTCAAGATCGTATATTTGGTGTTCTTCTTGTCCTTGTTATATTTCTAAAGCCGGTAAGGTTCATCGTGCTTCATATTGTTGGGTAAGGTCGACTATGTAAGAGATAGCAAGTGACAAGCAAGTCATGATTTGTAAAAGTAGCAATGAATAGTAGACAAACTGAGTATCAGCTTGATGTTAAAGGAATATTTCAGTATTTAATCTGTAAATAAGTACTAGTCAAGTAGCCAATAGTTAAAATAAATAAAATCGTATAAGCATAGTAGTTTTGAGTAGTCAACTATGGTTAGGCCACAAAAAAGTGTGTTAGTCAAATTGTATTAGCCTGGGGTAAGTATTCGAGCTTCGGCGTTTAGTGCCTGTCGGATACAATCAAACAATATTTAATTGGTCAGACTGGAACCAAACTGGAAAAAATAGACATAGCTTGGAAAATATTTTCTGACACACTATATTAAAATTCCTTAGTCTTCTCCCTTTCAGATTTAGGAATCTCAATTTCATCCCCGCTCTAGCGCAGTTTGATTTCATTGTCTTCAGAACTTATAGCAGAGCGGTCTCGAAAGCGGCGTATTGATTTTTAGTTCGACACATTGAAAGAAGATTTCCATGGAATAATGATTTTAAAAAAGCATTTTTATTAAGCTAATAATTTTACTGAGAAATTTTGTGACTGCACCTGTTTCGGGCCGGCCCTGTTCAATATAATATACATTTATGGGGATGGGGTGACAAGGGAAGGGTGCCTATGTTTTGCGCAGGGTCTTAAAGAGTAACCAGTGGTACATTAGAACTGGAACACGTAGGGTTGACGTTCCGCTATTATTTTTCAAACCGCAATTTGACCTCAAATTTTGACAAACGCAGTACGTATTAACGAGATTTAATAAATTTAAAATTAAATAATACTCCGTCATATTTTTTATTTTGAATTACGTCATAATTTCATAAATTTTATTTTTTTCGGTCAAATGATATGGAATTCTAAAAAGAACAGACAGACATACATTTTGAAGTATACAAATAATTCAACAATGGTCATATTTTGCAGCGTTATGTTCTAAATATTTGACAGCTATGTTCCCACTGATAGGCGTTGATGATGTTTTACGTGTGAATGTTGTGTTTAGTATCTTAAAATCAATCACCATATAAAGGTTTCGTCTTGTAATGACATATTGACAATTTCGAAATCACGGATTAAATTGTTATTGTTATGACAGTCAACCGATATAGTAATTTTGATTGTTATTTATTTATATAGTATAAAGTTTTAATCATATTTTTAGTTTGTCAAATATATTAGTACATAGACATTTTCATAGATTCTTGATGCCATAGTTATAATATTTTAATTCTCAAACTAATTTAAATTTATTTTTAGCTCATCAGTGAACATTTTGATATCACATATCTTCTCAATGCTTAATAGATGCAACATAAATAATCAAATCACACGCACAAATAGCAGATAATAGTTTAATAATTATTGGAAATCAATAAATAAAAAAATGGACAATCTTTAAATTTATTTTCCATTACTAATATCATTAGTTTCAAAAGAATTTATTAAAATGAGTGCTGCCAACTATATTTGGATAGAAGGTGATATCGGGGTATGTCGGTAATCCAAAACAATTTCTGATTATAAACTGATCTATATACTATACAGCAGACTCTCGATTATCCAGGCTAATACTGGTGAGGAAGAGCACAGATAAATGGAAAACACAGATAATCCAAATCATCAGATTTCTATTTGGTTTCGAATATAAAATCATATTTACAATACAGATTATTGTTTTATATGCACATTATTAATTGAGAAAAATGATCATAGTTAAGAAGATAAGCGACCGTTAGTATTTTTAATACTAAGCATTACCAAAATATATACTGATTATATTTTTAAAAACTTGTAATTTTTGTTTTCATTTTGAGAGATTTTAAACAAATTTCTAATATATTTTGATATTTTTCTTATCGAATCCGCAAACCGGATAATCCGCACCCGGATAATCCGCACTCGGATAATCGAGAGTACACTGTATATGATTATATTATAAGTCAAATATTATTATATCTACATTGTGAAAAAATTAAATACAATACAAGCATTTGCAAATTCTTTTTAAATCTAAAATTGAACGATTTCCTTGGATATAATTATTATATTTTTAAATAATTCAGAGTCTTATTGTTTAGTTTTATCGATATTTTTGTTTGCATAGTAGCCTTTCAAAGTATCCCCTGTGCAAAATGAGTATCTGATGTATTTTGTGATTGTTTTTACAAGCAAATTATTTTAATTGTTTTATCTCCTGATTGCGTACAGAATTCAGAAAACAAGATGAGTTTCGAATGTCCATCGTCTCAATCCTGCAACTCGGCTACAATTACATCTACTCAAAAAAGTATGTTATTAACTCTATAATATTATTGATAATTTTATATGATATGATATTGTAATCATTTTTGCTTTGGTTTTAAATGCTTAAATGTTTTATTATAGTGCTGTATGATTTTTTTTAGATGTTGTATCTGATGATATATCAGTGGAACATAATGATGATTGTTGGACTGAAGTAGATGAAATACGTAAGAATTTGTTTTAAATATTTGTGTTGTTAAGTAAAAGAATATATATTATAGTTTTGCGTCACGCATAAAAAACTAATATTGTTTTTGAGCAATATAAAAGTTTATGTTTCTTAATTTCCTTATACATTTTCTTACATGTTATTACCACAATTATTACTGACCACTTTTCCCACATCTGCATAATAACGATAAAATGTCTATGTGGCTTTTATTTCAACATCATTTTCTGCCACCATATGAAATTCTTTACGCACAAAAAGCTTCATAGATTGAAAATTTTCCATCTCTTATTTATGAGATATAAAAATTGAACTTACAGGATTTACCATATTTTTTACGAGTCTTTCTTGCTGTATAAGAGTGTGTATTGTCATAATGACAAGGTATCTCATTTGATTTTGTTAAACTTGATTGTTTGTATTATATATATATTTTTTTTTTTTTTGTTAAATAGCTCTAAGTGATGATCATTTTACCTAGTTTTAAATTAATAATTTCGCATACAACGTACCAAATGCATTAAAAAATCTTTTAACCATACCATAGTTGAAATGAGTGTGATATTGGATTTTTTAAGACATTACACAACAATTTTTTATTCTGCATTGTTTAATATGATTTTAATTTTTTTTCAGATCTACTAGATATTAAAGTGGAACCAACTTCTGAAACTGAATCTGATGGGACTATGCATGATTGTAATGAAGATTTTACACATATGAAAAACATAAAAAATGATGAAAGTCCTTTAGATCTCCAATGTCAAATAGTCAAAGATAGAAAACAAAGATTGTTAGCAAATGATCTAATGAAAGAGAATACAGAAGAAACTAACAAAAAATTGAATACAAAAAGAATGCCTGTAAATAGAGCCAATATGACAGAAGAAGAAAAAGAATCTCGTAGACAATTGTTGGCTAAAATGAGAGCCAATGAAACCGAAGATGAAAAAAAAGCACGCAAAAAATTGAAAGCTGAAAACATGGCTAAGAAAAGGGCTAATGAAACTGAAGATGAAAAGAAGGCACGTTTAAAATTAGCAGCTGAAAAATTGGCAAAAAAAAGAGCCAACGAAACTGAAGAAGAAAAACTAGCACGTAGAAAATTGGCAGCTGAAAGGCAGGCAAAACGAAAAGCTGATAGGATCCAAGAAATATTACTGAGCGGAGAATGGTTAAAAACTGAAATACAAGAAAATTGTGAAAGTCCTTTGGATCGCAAGCGTCGATTAGCTAAAGAAAGAAAGCAAAGATGGCTAGCAAAACAAAACGAGGAAGAACTGGAAGAAATAAAAAGGAGAAATCGTGAAATGGCAGCAAGAGCTAGGAGTATGATGAATGAAAGTGAAAGAGAGGCTAGTAGACTATTAGATTTAAAACGAAAAGCTTTAAAAAGAGCTAACGAGACAGAAGAAGAAAAAAAGGCACGTAGAAAATTAACAGCTGAAATTATGGCTAGGAAGAGAGCCAATGAAACTGAAGAAGAAAGGAATGCAAGAAAGCGATTAGATGCTGAAAGAATGGCTAGAAGACGAGCCTTTATAACAGAAGAAGAGAGAAATGTAAAAAGACGATTAGATGCTGAAAGAATGGCAAAGAAGAGAGCTAATGAAACGGAAGACGAAAGAAAAGAACGTAGAAAATTAATGGCTGAAAGAATGGCCAAAAAGAGAGCCTTAGGAACTGAAGAAGAAGGAAACATAAAGCGAATAAATGAATCTGAAGAAGAATGTGAAAGAAGAATGCAATTCAATGCTGAAGCCGAGGCTAATAACATAGGGATAATCAACGAATCTAGAGAGGAATTAAATGCAATAATACAATTATATGATGAAATCATGGCTAGAAAGAGAGCCAATGAAAGTGAAGAAGAAATAAATGCAAGAAAGCTATTAGATGCTGAAAGAATGGCTAAAAAAAGAGCCAGCGAAACGGAAGAAGAAATCAACGCAAGAAAACTATTAGATGCCGAACGAATGGCTAAAAAAAGAGCTAACGAAACCGAAGAAGAACGAAACGTTAGAAAGCGATTAGACGCTGAAAGAATGGCCAAAAAGAGAGCCAATGAAAGCGAAGAAGAGAGAAATGCCAGAAAACGATTGGACGCTGAAAGAATAGCCAAAAAGAGAGCGAACGAAACCGAAGAGGAAAGAGAGAGACGGAAACGAATGAATGCTGAAAGAATAGCTAAAAAGAGAGCAAACGAAACCGAAGAAGAACGGGAAAGAAGAAAACGGTTGAGTGTGGATGCTAAAATAAAAAATAGAGTCGTCATAATGATCAATGGAACTGAGGAAGAAATCGATGAGATGCAATATTGAAAAACGAATGTCTCTGTGTAAAAACAGGTTTGTAAAAATATTGTTTTATTCACTTCCGAGGAATATTTTCTCGACAGCAATTAAACAGCATTTTGATTTGAATCAAATAAAATATTGTAATATGATAACCACTTCCCCGGTGTTAAAAAAAAAAATTAAAATATTTTTTTATGATTATATGCTTCAAATTAAAAGAGGAAAAAAATAGATTTTTTTTGGAACATTTTTGCAAAAATAATTCGCCGGGGAAGTAATTAATCAGTAATTCTAATGCCGATCAAAAAAAAATCAGAATGCTATTTTAATTTTAATATTCTTAATAGGCTTAAAGATTCATCCCAATTCAATAATGACCTAATTAACGTATGTCATGCCATACTCACCACCGTCCGAAAAGAGTTAACCAACGTATTATTTGTCCTTCGATGCTCATTTGACAATAAGAATCAAACCTTACCCAATACTCACTGAAAGCTAAATCTATATTTATGCCATAAAATCAGATTTTTTCAGACAAAAATTATGTTTATTTTAAACGTAAGCCAAATATTGCTTTGCGCTAATGATTCATTATTTATTTCAGATTATTTCATTTGAACTGCAAACCCAATTATTAATGTTGAATTTCACGTAGGAGCAATGCATGATAGCAATAAAAACAATACTAATAATAAAATGTTAATTGATCTGAAAATCTAAATGAATTCAAGCTGCTAAGGAGTTCTAGAAAACCAAATATTTATAGGAGAAAAAAAAACAAGTATCTTCAATGATATAATTGTAAAGTTATTCATGTTTTTGTTAAGTACTTTTTTATGTTTGCAAATAAAAAGTTTTTTATAGAAATCATCCCTACTTGCTTTAATTTTTCCAATTAAATGCTTGCTGGTTGTATTTGCAAATATATCTAAATATAAACATGATACGCAAAATAATTAGCACCTATCTAAATATGTGTAAAATCCATTAAAAATATATGCTTACGCCCAAACACGTGGAACCCAGAGAATACATCACTTTCACATATTATTTGAAATTAAGATAACAAGAATGTAAATTATTTTACAGCCCTTTTTCTCAAAAAGTTTCTAAACCTCTTCATTTTTAACGTGTATTCCCAAAAGACGAGCAATATATGATGCACTTCTAATTAATTCATCATAAAAACAATGCGATTATAATGAGCAATCATCAAAAAAATGTTTGAAGTAATACGCTATTATATCAGGTGCGTCGTACTGAATTTAGGGACCAGGAAATCTGAAAAAGTGGGATGATTTCTACAAAAAATTAGAGAATATTTTGTCAAAATTAGTCATATTCTATTTAAAATAAGAGAGAAGAAAACTCAACTTCAGATGGTTGAAACTGGGTAGTTTTTGAGCATCTTTTTTGGTTGTATTAAAAATCTTTTTTCTTGTATTTTAACTTTAAAAACCCGGATTAAAATAGTTTGAATCATATGGCATCAACAATACAAAGAAGAAATGTAGAAGATAAATACGACAAGCTGTAGTGAGTACATTTTTTTGTCTACGTACTTTTTTAATAGTTCCGAAATTATTAACGAATTTTAATTTTTGGTTTTTATTTTCATAGGTATTCACATTTATAATGCTGGAAAGTGAAATAAGATGATTGCAAATTCAAAGAAAGTTCGATCAGAAATCTTTCACAAGTTCCACTAGAAAAAATTTGATACAATTTGTTTAAAGCAAGTGATGCCTCGATAAGAGAAGAAAAAAATATAAGTTACAAAATCCGGCATATCATTGTGGGCCATGCCAAAAGCAAACTCAAGCAAGCTAAACATCAATCAACAAAAGTGGAGGAAGATTTGTACATGTGGTTTCTTCAGGAAAGAAACAAGCGGCCTATATTGGTCATAAAAAGTGATTTTACAAGAAGATAACAAAAAAGGAGACTGTAGCTAGCAAGGGATGGTTGGAACGCTTCAAAAGTTATCATGGAATTCAATTGATGACGGTACCAAGTTTTTTTTATAACTGTTATGGACGTTTATGACGTTAATTTTATAATATGAAACCTTGTGTAATCTATGTGTAACTCACTTTTTTATAATTCTCCTTTCCAAAAAGTTCTGGATTACAAGAGGCCGGGAGCATTACTCTATAGTCTGACAGATTGGACAATCCGATATCGCCTTGCAAAACGTTTGTCGGATTACTGCGGATTGACTGGATTACTTAAAAATAATTTCGAAACAAACAATAAAATGTTTAACAAAATTGTTTTTTTTTTGTTACCGTAAGAATACTATACTCTGAAAAAATTAATGCTATTCTTGGATAGTATTTAATGAATGTCTTAGTGAATTTGTAAACATGGAAAAAATTGGTAATCGTCATCCATCAAATCCGAGCTAGATTCTTCTCTTGGGGTCCTGCTCTTTTGTTTACAACAGTACAATGTTGGGTGTCAGAGTTTAAATGAGGCCGTAAAAGCTGCCAAAACGAACAGCGTAGTGTTTGATAAAATGAGGTAACCACCCCAGAAACGGTGAAGAAAATTGGACGACCGTTGACTGTAAAATGAGCTAGTAGACATGGTGGGCCTTTCAAAAAACGCTGTACATCGAATATCAACTGAAAGCTTGGACATAAGAAAGCTGTACGCAAGATGGGCACCACGTTTGCTTACAATGTAACAAAAACAGCGTCGTGAGGATGTTTCAATCGAGCGTTTGGCGATGTATCAAAGCAATAAATCCGAGTTTTTGCATCAATTCATAACCATGGATAAAACATGGATCCATCACTTCACATCAAAGACAAAAAACATAGGGATCCGAGTTGCTTATTGGTCTCGATTTTCGGGAGCATGCCAACCCACTCAACAAAAGTGCACAGCAAGGTGCAAAACTTGCAACTTGCAACTTCAAGTAACCATTTGCACTCTGAGTGCGGGAGAGAAACTAGCTAGATTTTGTAACTTTTTGTAAGAAAATAGCTAATGCAGTAGTATAAATTAGTAAGCTAGATAAATATATAGTTTTATGAGTGGGGAGAAGTCTAGATTCGTTCGCGACCTCATTTGTCGCGAACTATCTATGTAATTAGCTTTGTTTCCGTGGTCGTACAAATCATAGAAGACCCCGGGCACGCATTTATGTACGAAAATGGGGCAAAAGCCTTTAAAAAGGATGGAATAGCCACAAGGTCTGTGTGTCCAACCGGTCCGCTTTTCGGATCGCTGACATGATGAAGTACCTCGCGGGCGTCGGTATTCTGCGTTTTGCGCCCCAAAGACGAATACGATTGCACAACTTATAGCCATTATTGATTTAAATTATTTTTTTCATTACTGAGCTCTAATGATATATTTCATATTGATCTGCTTAGGAAATTTGATTATTTGGACCAAAATTGATTATTATGTTGATATCGACAGAGTCGTTTTAAAACATTCTAAAACCCTAGGTAGATTAATTTCTAGTTGAATCTATTTAGAAGAATTGTCAATTTTAATGAAAACTTTGTAATTCGCACGTATTAATAATATTTCCAGCTAATTATATCGTACCATAAACATCCATTATTAATGGTCATATTTTGCGAGCTTATACTCTAAATATTTGACAGATCCGCTGCTGCCGGTTGATGTCGTCGACGTTTAAAGCGCAGATGTTGTGTTTTGTATCTTAAAACCGATTGCCGTATGCAATATTCCATTTTCATTCTCGCAATGATATGTCGACAATTTTGTAAATTTGCATAAATTGTTATTGTTATGACTTTTAAGCACAAAGTGTCATGAAAAGTATGCTAAGCTAGATTATTATAGTATTGTCAGATTACTTGATGTAATAAAAACTATGATAGCATATTTAAAAAATCGACGGATCTTATTGGAACGATCATTCAAATATGAAATCGAGTCATATGCCTTGATCGTTATTTATTAATCCATTATCACAAGGCTGGATCCTCGCAAAACTGTATCATACAAAATATTGTTATATCTCTATGAAATTATTTAATTTAATTTAATTTAATTATATAGTTATTCCTGAGACTGAGAAGCAAGTCGAGATTTATATTTTTTTCATATTAATGTGTTTTTGATTTAACTATTGTGTATTTAATATATAATAGTAGTAAATACATTGTTTTGTTGCTACATCCCGGAATATTGATTTGGGTTGAGTTTTTATTGAAAATATAGCTGAATATTAATTAGCAAAATATTTAAATACGAAAGTCAAAAGTTTTCGAGTATGAGCTTGAAATTTTGGCCATTGCAGATATCGACGTTCATTTGCAAGTGAAAATTTGTTAACAACTCGCTTAAAACCAAACTTTATCGTAAGTCATTCCTATATAATGTTATAAAAGAGTTATTTATAAAAGCAATTAAATTTAACTATATTTTTCCCCCATTATTACATTTAGGTTACAATTATAAATTTTATAAACAAAATGAACCCTGAATGTTCATCTTATTCTCGCCCCTCAACCTCAATTGCACCTGCTAAAAAAGGTACATTATTGGTAATTTGATGATATGATATTATAACGACTTGTTTTCATTTTGATTGCATAAAAATTATATTACTATATACATTTTTCAGATACTTCCAATGATACGACATCATCACAAAAAGAAGATTATTGGACTGAAGTTGACGAAATACGTAAGATTGTTTATTTATTTTTCTATAGCTTCAGAAAAAAATAAGTTAGTTTCATGTATTGGGTGCCATGCACTTTAAGTAGCGATTTCGACCATCGGACTGAACATTCTGCATTGGTGATGTCTTCTTCGGTGTTTTTATTCAAAAATCCCGATGTACACTTTCAATATGTGTCGCTAGTCCAGTTATATTTGACCCTTTGCATGTGATTTGTTATGGATAGTGGGTGCATTGGGCTATCTCCTTTTTTGTAGTTTTTTTTATAATGTTTCCATACTTCCGATTGACTTTTTTCCATTATGGACTACAATAATGATAAAATATATTTAACAAAACAATACTACTTTTTAATACGAGATATATAAAATAAATTATAATACACTTCGAAAAATTTACTGCATTTTTTTAATATCTTGTACCATGTTATACCTGCTTTCATTCAATACAAATCGGACATTTTGACGAATTTCGAGATTTTCAGGGGCATAATTATGTATTTTCATAATTAAAATGTACAATATATTAAGCACATTTTAAATCACAAAGTCTCGATCCAGCAAACAAGCCCGAAAGTCCCGGGACATCGACTCCCTAACTCCAAGTGCATCGGCAACCAGTAGCTAAAGCTTGATCTTGTTTGCAGCAATGCAAAAAAGTCCTCTGGTACCAAGTCCATACTGTTTCCGCAAGTTCTTCAGCCATGACGTCTTCCTGGCTCTACGGCTAAAACAACCCTCGATCTGGATTATTAACTATAAAAATGCATATTTTTTATTGCACATAACATTTTTGAAGTACTCTAACTTAAGTTTCTTGATTGTGGCAAGCACTTTGGATTGTTTCTTTAGTTGTGCCAGCTCCTCGATATTTATCTTATATTTCGTCCATTCTTCTGTAGTTCCAAAAGCTTTAAGACGCTTAAATATGGTATTAGTAAGTATTAAACACGTAACAGCCACAATTGGATTGTTTCGGAAGGTTCTCTAAAGCCCAGTACTCTCATCCCCCAATTTATGCAGTAGATAGATTCCATCATATAAAATAGGCGTATATGAAGTCTTTGATGTCATATTAAATTTGGAGATTCGTTCCGAAGCAAAATCCAGTAATTAAAATTAAACTGTGCAAAAAAGTACCGCATAAATCGGGGCAATGTTTTTTTTTTATTAATACAAATGCCTTATTCTGCAGTGTATTTCGTTAGTGTTTTCGTTGCTTTCATTCAAGTAGCATCCAAAATATTTGTAATCTTGCTCTCTCTCCACGACATCGCTGTCTACTTGATTATTAGTTTATCATGTATTGTGTACAGTTGAAGTAGCAAGCCTTTTATTTTACTTAAAAATTATGCATGAATAGACATTCAAATGAAAAGATTTCAGAACAACTCAACATTATTAAAAAAAAACTTAAGTGAAAAAAGTTGAATCCACCTCAAAATAAAAGCTCAAAGCTTAAAAATAGGTTGAAGATTAGATCTTGCTGGTTTTTGATCATCTTTATTAATTTCTGATAATTTTTTTTAGGTCTACTAGATGTTAAAGCGGAGCCAATTTCTGAACACGATTCTGATGAAACAATAGGTTTATGGAATGAAAGCTTAAAAATGAAAAATAATGTCAAAAGAAATGATGAAAGTTTTTTGGATCCCAAATACCGATTGGGCATAGAAAGACAACGAAGATGTTTGGCAAGAGAGAAAAAAAAAGAAACCAACACAAATCTTAATACAAATAGGAAAGAAAAGTTGTATTCAGATACTGAATCTGAGGAAACAACATATGGATCTGATGACACGAGTTATAAATCTGATAATGCACTTGTAGAAAATTATGAAAATTCTTTAGATTGTAAACCTCCATTGGTTAGAGCAATAGAACAAAGATGGGTACCGGGAGGATATGATGAATTCCTCAAACAAAATCTAGATTTAAAAATAAAACAAGAGACATTTTCTGATACTGAATGTGATACATCGGTGCATGAATTTAATGATAATTTAGAAATCAGAGAAGTGAACTTTAATGACGAAACTAAAAGTAAAAATAAAACTCTTATCAAAAACGTACAGAAGCAAACTAATAAGGATTTAAATGCCAAAAATATTGTCAAAAAGAAAACAAACCAAAATAAAAAAGAGAAAAAACCACCAAAAAAACCAGTAGTTAGAATTAAAAAAGAAATCAGTGATGAAGATCCCCTAGAACGTAAACGACGTTTAGCTAGAGAGAGAAAACAAAGATGGTTGGCAAAACAAAATGAAGAAAATTTGGAATTAATCAGAAAAAGAAAATGTGAAATGCAGGCAAAAGCAAGAAGCATGATGCAAGAAGATGAAAAAGAAGCTCGCAGAAAATTAGACGTCATTAGAAAGGCTTTAAAAAGAGCTAATGAAACAGAAGAGGAAAAAATTGCACGTAGAAAAATAAGAGCTGAGAAAATGGCTTTAAAAAGGGCTAATGAAACTGAAGAAGAAAGAAGCGCTAGGAAACGATTAGATGCCGAAAGAATGGCTAAAAAGAGAGCCAGTGAAACTGAAGAAGAGAGAATTATAAGAAAGAGATTAGATGCCGAAAGACTAGCTAAAAAGAGAGCAAATGAAACTGTGGAAGAAAAAGAAAGAAGAAAACAATTAAACGCTGAAATGGAGGCAAAAAACAGAGCTATAATTGCCAATGAAATTGAAAAAGAAATAAATACAAGAATGCGATTATTTTACGAAAGTATGATTAAAAAAAGAAGCAGTGAAACTGAAGAAGAATGTGAAAATACAATACCATTGACTATTGGCATGGGAACTTCACATATGCCTGTAATAATACCCAGGGAAACTGATGATGATAGAGATGTGAGCGTGCAATTATGCAATGAAAACATGGTTACACAGAGAGTCAGTGAAACTGAAGAAGAAATTGCCAAAGCCATATTATTAAATGCAGAAATGGAAGCTAAAGCCAGAGCTATTATTACAAACAAAATTGAAGAAGAAATAAATGCCAGAATGAGATTATATGATGAAGTTATGGCGAAGCTAAGAGCCAATGAACTTGAACAAAAAAGAAATGCAAGAAGGTTGTTGGATGCTGAACGTAAAGCTAAAAAGAGAGCTAATGAAACTGAAGAGCAAAGAAGTGCCAGGAGGCGCTCAGAGGCTGAAAGAATTGCTAGAAAGAGAGCAAACGAAACGGAAGACGAAAGGAATGCAAGAAGGCAATTGGATATAGAAAGGTTAGCTAAAAAGAGAGCCAATGAAACAGAAGAAGAAAAAAAAGAACGTAGAAAGTTGACGGCTGAAAGAATGGCTAAAAAGAGAGCTGTTGAATCTGACGAAGAAATTAATGCAAGAATGAGATTAAATGATGAAAGTATGGGGGGAAAATTAATTCATGAAACTGAAGAAGAAAGTGAAAAAATGAAACGGCTGAATGATGAAAGTATGGCAAACAAGATAATCTATGAAACTGAAGAAGAAAAGAGAAAACGATTGAATGCTGAATCTAACACAAAAAACAGAGTAATAATAATAGCCAATGAAATCAAAGAAGAAATAAATACAAGAATGCGATTTGATGATGAAAGCATAGATGAATCTGAAGAAGAAGAAATGGCAAGAGAAGAACAATTCAATGCTGAATCTGAGGCTGAAAATAGAACTTTAACAATTGCCAATGAAATTGAAGAAGAAATACACACGAGGATGCGATTAGATGATGAAAGTATAGCTAAACAAAGAGTCGCTAAAACTGAAGAAGAAAATGAAAAAAATAAACCATTTAATTCTGACATGCAGACTATAAACAGAGCTATTATAGCCAACCAAATTGAAAAAGAAATAGACGCAAGAATGCGATTATACGATGAAAGCATGATTAAAAAAAGATCCAACGAGACCTGTAAAAAAATTGATGTTATAATAAATGTCATAAAGGGAATCAATGAAACTGAAGAGCAAAAGGAGAAAAGAAAACGATTGAATGCCGAAAAATTAGCAAAGAAGAGAGCCAATGAAACTGAAGAACAAAGAAATGCTAGAAGGCGTTTAGATAATGAACGCAAAGCTAAAAAAAGAGCTAATGAAACTGAAGAACAAAGAAATGCGAGAAGGCAATCGGATATTGAAAGACTAGCTAAAAAGCGAGCTAATGAAACTGAAGAAGAAAGGAATGCAAGAAGGCAATCGGATATAGAAAGATTAGCTAAGAAGAGAGCTAGCGTAAGTGAAGAAGCAAATTATCACCAAAATCAATCTTATACTGAAACATGTCCTTCAAACATTATCAATCTATCTGTAAAAGATAAGGAAATAAGAAACCAATTGAATGCTGAAACTAAAGTACAAAATACAGTTATAATGATGGTCCCCAAAAGCGAGGAACGAGAAGAAAAATAAGATTCGAGTAAACTTATTATTTTTTATTAAAAAGGTAAAATATCATTGTATAATTACAAAATGTATCAAATCATGTTATCAACTTTTGAGAGATATTTTTTAGTTATTTTGCATATTTATATCTTATTGAAAAAATATCCCACCACAAAATGTATCTGATTTTTCTTACAATTACTTTTTTTCTTGAATTTCCTCCTAATTGGCTATTTATACATATTCTAAAAAAGGAACGAATAATGTCATCTTAATAATGATAATAAAACAATTCTGTATTGATATTTAAACAATATATTTGCCGACTTTTAATGCAAATTTTTGTTGAATTAATAATGCTCATGCATATTTTAAATCAATGACGTTTATATTTCAGATTGTATCGATTCAACTGCAGATTTATTAATGCTATAATTCATCTAGAGGCGATGAACGATAATAGCGAAGAAGACGGCACTAAAAATGGAATGCGAATAATTGATACGGGAATTGAAATGAACCCAATTATTAGATAATTCTAGGAATCCAAATATTGACAAGAGAAAAATATATGCATGTATCTTTATAGATATAATTGTGAAGTTGTTCATGTTTTTATTTATATTTAAAAATAAAATGTTATTTAAAGAAAAACGTCCTGTTGGATTTAATTTTTCCTAACGTAACGCTTTTATATCATTGGAATCATGTCGTATGAACCTGCAGTAACATATTGTTTCTTTTAATACTATAGATTTCATTTTTATATAGTTGCTCGAATGCACTTGTCATTTAAAAATGCACCATAAATTTAGGCGTGTGCTCGATACGTCTGTATTTATGATTCCGACCTAAAACTAATCATCCACTCTCGAATATTTTGATTGGGTGCCAACAAAACCGAGACCTATTTCACAGTTGAAATTATGTGGGATTTTATGCTGTGTATTTATGATATATTCCCTGCAATTATCAAATTCATACACATCCTTTGAGTTATTACAGCATGTAATATTTTTTAGCTGTGCAAAAAAATTATTCTGTTAATCATTGGCACATTTCATGATGCATCTGACATTAGAGCAAAATTATGATGTATTTGATTTTAAAAACAAATTTACTTATTATAATGTTCAAAATGAATTATTAATATTTACAATATATTCATAAGTTTGGTTGTAAATATGTATATTGTAGCAATACGAGTTATAATTGTATGCATGTGGGTTAGATTCAAAATTGATCTGCACGTAGCATTGAGAGATAAATGCCTATGAAAATAACATTAGTTATTGAATTGTACGAAGTGGCAACGTCGCATTAGGTCGATACATATTACTGTACTAACACCACATCTCCCTTACTTCGTTTAACCCTAACGTACCGTCATATTTCATTATTTATTTTTTTAATTATACATCAATTAATAATCATAATTAAATAAACTATTAATGACTTATTAATAAGATCTCGAAATTCTCAGAAGAACTTTAAATAAATATAACTCGGAATTTTGCTGTATAAATTTATAAGTGTTGTATGAAAATACAAATGGAGTATGTATCTTATTTTTCTACATAGTTCCCTTCATTAGATATATATTTATTCCATCGAATAGGAAGCTTCTTGATCCCGTCATTGAAGAAAGAAGGCGGCTGCTCTGAAAATCGGTTGCGCACGTATTGTTCGACCACAGCGTTTTCTTGAAATCGTTGCCCTCCTAATACCTCTTTTAATGGATCAAACATAAGGTAGTCACATGGGGCCAAGTCTGGAATGTAAAGTGGATGTTCCCAGTATAATCGGGTGAGTTCATCACGAGTTACGGCTGCTGTATGCGTTATCATGCAATAGGACACAGACGACAGATAGCGACTGGATTGGACGGGCTTTAATACAACCCTATTTCCTACGCTGCTGTATGGTCTGTTCCGGATTGCCCCGGACTAGCCACTCAGAGAATATCTTACGCTGATCTTTAGCTCCACGAGAAAGGCTACGCGCAGAGCATCCAGGCACCCACTTCTTTTGCTCCGCGCCCTCCAGAGGAGGCGAGGTTTCCGCAGAAAGACCAGCTACAGACCACGTGTACCCGAAAGTACGTTAGAGGAGGAAATATGAGGTTGATCTAAGTTCAAAGGAATATTACCGCGAGTTCGATGCCATCACGAGTCCAACCTTAGTTTGAAGGGGACTACCCACGGAGATAAGTCGCCGTTCGAGCAGCAATTTGTAAGATTAAATGGAATTTCTTTCGAAAAAAGAATACTGAGTCATTAAACTTGCACCCGTTTTACATCGTACCCTCCAAAGAAGGTGAGGCACCACGAGAAAGCCTGAATTCAAGCGAACATTCACCCGTAGGTGCAAGGAAAATGAACAGACGACAAACAGCGACTAACGAGCGTGGAGGGTCTTTAGGGCACGTCCTTATTGCCGGAGCTACTGTGCGGTCTAGCCACACAATTATTATCTTTCACTGATCTTTAACCCTGCAGGAAACGCCACGCGCTGAGCATCTAGGTGCCCACCCCTTTTGTCTCCGCGCCTTCCAGAGGAGGCGAGGTTTTCGTAGAAAGATCAGCTTCAGACCACGTGTACCTGAAGGTGCGATGGAGAAGGAAGGACAAAGGTTACGCTAAGTTTAAAGGAACTACTAACGTGGGTTCACTGCCACCACGAGTCTAACCTCAGTTTGAAGGGACAAATGACGGACTGCAGGGGCTACCCCTTCTTCGTGTTACTAGTATTGGTTCGGTCATTTGTAGTACCTAGCTACGAAGACGAGCCACCAATTGAGCAGCATAAAGCCGTTCTCCTCTGTATGCACTAGGCTGTTGAGGATAGTGATGATGCCTTTGACACAGTCTCTACCAACTATTGTAATCTGCTGTTCCACACACTCATTTATGAGTATGCAGCACAGGGTGACCTGCGTACCCCACTTATGTTAGCTGAGCTGCCCCAACTGCTCTTGAAGCAAACCGACGAGGCTACTTTCGCGCACCTCTACTCCACATCATTACCCCGAGGGTTCAACCGTTGCCTACGGGCTTATAGTTAGCTCCCCCCCCCCCTCGTCGGGGTTTTATTGGTAGGCATCATGGAGTCTAACACCCACCCGGATGCAGTAAGACAGCTCGAATCGGTTTTCTTCGTCTTTTGTTACGATAAGCAGCCTCAGCGTTATTTATCAGCTGGCAGTAGTAGGCCACATTCACAATCTGTCTGTCATGTAGAAAATCTATCAATAAAATACCTTTCGACTCCCAAAATACCGAAGCCATTACTTTTACAGCAGACTATTTCAATATAATATAATACAAAAACGAATTCAATATAATATAATACAAAAATTGATCTAGAAAAAGAGAATCAGCATAGATTCAAATAAAAAAAACCCTTCCTAATAATAATCAGCAATGATAACGATAAAAGCCTTATGCAATGTCTTTGATCTTTTTTCATCATGAGACTATACGTATTGCAATTCGATAATGCATAGATGGACGCATCAAAAAAAGAAAAAATGGTTGTCGAATAACAACTGTCGAAGAAAGCGGTACCAATTCAAAGGGCATATTGTAAAACTGACCTCAATATCAATTTTTGTATATATGGAAATTTGAATATTTTGAATGAAAGTCTACATTTTATTATAATGGAGATGAAAAAAAAAACAACAATTGATTGTATCATTAAATAGCGACGTTTAAACGCGACGCCTTGATAATGTGCAGACTTTGATGCTGTCATTCGTCTTTTATCTGGGTTACTGAAGTTCAGTACCATTTATGTTGTGACTCTTGATTCACTTAAGTTGATGCATATCATCCAGTGCTAGCATTTGGCAGACATCATAATTCATTCCAACGAGAATGTAAGATTTTTTTATTCTTTTCACCATGATGTTTAAAGCGTGCTCATGAGTGCTCGTCGATGAAGATTCCGATATATTAGGTCCTTTCGAAAGAAATCCATTATTATCGCACTGTCTCGTTTGTGCCCAGATACGGTGAAATTGGACATTTTTTCTTGTTATATGATTCCTTAGCTTCGATGGAATTTATACACCAGTTCTAACGATAAACAGACGCCGATTTTGGTTTAAATTAAGTTAAAAAAAGCTGATGAAATTAAAAACCATTACGATTTTTCTGTTTAGTTAAAAAAAAAATGTGTTAGGTTATAGCGGCTGTGTTTTTAAAGCAATATTTGTCAAATTTATTGTGAATTGTTCAGTATTGTATTGCAATTTACCATGAATGGTTATAAAGTTGAACACAAACTACGTGCCACATAACGCATTCCATGATGGACATTCTGCACGAGTGATTTGAGGGCATGGTTATCTCGCCCGGTGGTGACGTGAACTGGTCCCTGAGATCGCGCATTTTAACGCCTTTAGACTTTTTCCTATGGGGCTATCTCAAATTGCAGATTTATGTTTATAAACAGCAAACAATTGATGCCCTCAAAGTCAACATAGCGAACAATTCAGCCTGTTTTATGCAACAAAGTCCTCAAAGAAATTCCTTGATGATTATTTATAGTAAAATGATTTTTTTTAAACAAAAATGTTAACGTGTCTGTATTTATCTTCGCAATATAGACGACGAACTCTGATTTGAATACTGATTTATTTTGATCATACTAGCATTAAAAAAAATAATGCAATCTGAGTCCAAATAGCGAAACACGCTGTATGAAGGCAAGTGTGCCAAAAAAGAAGAATGACTAATGATGGTGTGCTTGAAAAAGAATTTGCCGGCAGAGATGATGGCGTCGTTTGCCGGTTAGGATAGGACATAAGTATTGGCACTGTGCAATGGGTCGCAAAGGAGCGGAGACGACTCTCCTGGAGAGGGAAACCATCCTCAGTCTCTTCGAAGAGAACAAGTCCTATTCTGAAATAGGGCGAGCCATCAAAAAGAGTCGCTTTACTGTGCGCAGTGTTATCAAGAGATTTAGGGGTGTGAATAGTTTGGAAAATCGCGCGCGCAGCGGTCGCCCGAAGAAACTCACCCCCGAAGAGAGATTGAAGGTACTCAGGATGGTCAAAGACGACAAGAAGGTGTCGGTCATAACTGCCACTCTGAAAGCCGACTGCGACAAAATTGTACACCCCAAAACAGTCTGCAGAGTTATCCAGAGTGCTTATCCCACTTGCAGATTTACAAAGAAGAAAATATGTTTGGGTGAGCATACATTGACACTATCCAACATCGGGCTCCTTGTTTGTCTATCTATTATCTTCTCGATTCATTTTTTGTCTGAAATGTTCAATACATGGCAAAGATTCTTAATATGTGTGATGCTTCAAATGGAAAATTTTCCGAACTTGACAATTTTCCATAAATAATTGCTATATCATTGTGCATTGGTGTTCTTGTATTACTAGTTTTAAGAAGAAATAATGTATCATGACCTTATTTATCCACCGCACAGTAACACACTTTCCTAGCTTTCTGGATCATATTCGCAGCACCCATTATATCTTTTAAATCTTTACCACTAATGATAATTTTGGGTTTTTTCTTGAAACTCATTGTCAAGATTCATATGACCGGAATTAGATTGTTTGTACCATTTTTGAATCGTTGGCTCACAAATCGATCCTTCTTCTCTAGCTCTATTGATATTTCCACTTGCTTTCCCTGCGTTATGTCCCAATCGCTGATCTTCCATCATGTTGTAGAAAAGAATAGGAATAGCATGTGGTACTATGCAATAGCTCTTCAATTAGTTAATAAAGATTTATAATAAGAATTACTCTAATTTCAATAGCTAGTACATCATTGTTTATTTCCATTTGTCTTCCAAATCCAGGATCATCTTGGATCTTGTAAATCATAAAACGGATTCACTCTATATTTTCAATCGATCATCTTGATCCAAATAGATCTTGATTTGCTGATTCTGAAAAAGTAGATACAAAGAAACTTAATAAAATCTACGAGTGTTTTATTTGCTATAATATTTCAATATTCAGAAATGTAAAGTCTAAATTTCCAGGGAAATCTTTTGTGGATATAATTGACTTATATTATTTCAATTATAATGATTATTGCAATCATAATCTTTTTTCATATTTTAATCAACTAATTATAATATTACTATTAAAAAAATCATGAACCGGCACGCCGTGCCGGTTCATGATTTTGATCACAAATGCATCCACAGAGCTATTTTATTGGACTTCCGATCCGACAGATCGTGAAAAGGATTTTATCATCGTCCAGAATTAAGCTCGATTAAATACGTCAATACATTCATCCGCAGATTGGGTGTAGGCGATCTCCATAGCAAAAAATCTAATTTTATTCTCCAGATAGAATTTATTGGCTTGGCACTTTATCTCAATCTACATTTACGTCCAAGTCTACAATACAAATTATGGAATGAAAAAATGGAAAATTCTTTTGATATTTTGGATGTAAAAGCCAGATTTTTCCTTCGCTTAATGTTATGAAAACTAATAAAAATAAAAATGTGAGTGAATCGAAAAAGTTTGCTGGAATGCATAAGCAATGTAAAATTATTTTCTGGAATATTAATTATTTTCCGATTTCATTATTGGTCCATAATATTTCATCCAGGAGCCAAACAATCTCATACATTACGATTATTTTTTAGTTCAATAACGGACAATTTTGAAGGCTTTTGTAAACGTTTGAAAAATAATGTTAATGAGATAAAACCTTCCAAGAAATTAGTACTACCATCTAGCCAAAACAACTTTTCTTTTTAATCAATTCGAGTTTAATTATTCATCTTCGGCCGTTTTTGATTTTCCGTTTATGATCTTAAATCCAAATTTGTTATTATTTATGATTTATTAGGTCCATCCGAAAGAAATCCATTGTATTCGTTCGCTTTCGTTTGAGTTCATTGCATTTTTGTTTTGAGGTGGCTTTTACCGATCCTTTTTATGGGAACCATTACCAACCATTTTGACATGTTTTTTCATGGCATATATATGTTTTTAAAAATGTGATTGCCAGCCACATCTCCTGTGGGATTCGAACCCAAGATGATTGAGTTAAGAGTCCAACCGCTTAACGCGAGACTATCTACAGGTACAAAGTTCATTGCACGATGCCTCTAAATTAGGACGATCTTCAAATTTGTACAACCTTTAGTTAGAAGTTAGAAGTTTTACTACGAACTTCAAATAAAAACTACAAGAAAAACGATTGGGTTTTTTAATAAAAGAGGAGGCCAAACTAACTTAAGAATAAAATAAAAAGATTAAACTGGGAAGTTCTACGGCATCCTCCATATTTGCCAGTTATCTTCGATGCGCCGAGGCTGCACTTTCCTCTCTCAGCAGCAGCAACCCCTGTTAAGCGACGGTATTCTCAGCACGAGCTTTCGATGACCCACTACTGCCATAAGAACTCAAAAACAGGGTGGCGAAGAAGGAAGATGTATTTCAAAGACGAGGTCTTCTTAGAACATATTTATTTGATCATTTTTAAATTGGCTGCTGTTATAAGGTGTAAACGGTTCTCAAGATAGACAATTATTCAACTTAAAATGGAGACGTAAAACAAAGATTTAACTCTAATAAACGTAAGCTAAACTTATTGAATAATTTAATTGATTAATTTACTTCAAACTGGGTACAAACCTTTTCTATATAATCCTCTATTATTCCTACCAGTTTTATGTCAAAATTTATTTTTTAATTATTAAAAAAAAACTGACAAAATAAGGCTAAAAATAACTTGAGTGATTTTTTTAAACAGTCGTCATTTTGTGATTTATTTTATTTTGAGTTAGGGACTATAGTAACATCTATACTAATTATGAATTATATTGTTGGAAAGAGAAAATCTACACAGAACAATGAAGACATTGACACTGGATATACTATTTCTTCCGAAGAAGAGAGCGATTTTGAGTCATATCGAAAATCCCAACGAAAATTATCATACAGCGATGATAGTTTGTAATTAAAATAATTAGTATTTATCTAGTGAATGTCTGGCATTTGAGATGCCAGATGTCAGACATCCTTAAAATTTTACCAATGGTGCAAGACGTCTATAGAACGCATCTTCACTTTTTCTATGTAAGTCTTAGCTTTTTTGTGCGATTTTCCGCGGAGAATATGCGCATCGCCCTTATTGCTGACGAATTTCGTTTTAACCTTGACCGGTGAACCGTTCTTGAGTGAGCCATTAGCCGAAGATCATCACTACTTTTTCCAGTATTTCACCCACATTACAATGTCAAACATGATTTGGATTCGTATTTTCCGAAAAAAATGGAAACAATCAAAACGAATGGTTTGAAATAATAAATAAAATGGAGCATTAATTTGACAACCCTATCAGATGAACGAGTTCACACGAGTGCAAACGAACATATCCGAGCGCATCTGCCATACGCCTACGTACCATCGAGGGCGCTCAGTACGCTCACGAGTGCGCATGCGTGCGCATGCCACTGCTATTCAACCTTTGCGACCCAACAACCCCCTCTCACATTTCCAATTCATTTAGAGGCCGTCCTTTTATTAGGTCTTCGGATATATAATTTCCTTTATTTTCAAGCCATCAATTATAACAATTCGTATTGTAAAAACAGTCGATGACTCCGACCTCCGACATTTGACGTTTTTCTTTCTGGTTATGCCATTATGCCAACGAATATTAATAAGAATGCAGATTGCTTAATGAAATACATATCAAAGCACACAAATATAAGAAACATAAATAAAAATACATATATACTTCAGCTTGAGCCCTGTTCTGTTCAAGGTCATCGATGACGAGCGCTCGACGAAATTTTATTTATGACATTTAATATTGGCAAACATATAAATAAATTTTGATTTTATAATGGACGCGTTTTGATTTAAAGCGTTTATATATTATATTAAATACCTTCGAACGCTTTCCGTCATGTTTTCGTCGCTTCGTCATATGCTTGACATTTCACTCGCGAGCGAATAAATTCAAAAACGGATCATTTTTTAAAAGCGGCGCTCGATAGGAAAATAACAGCATTATTTTCGTCCATGGCTATTCGATTTTTTTTTACGTTCGCCAACGAAAATATTTCGCATTTTCCGATCGAATAAATTAAAAATGTATTAATAAAATATTATTTATGCTATAAAATATTTACGTATATTTAATAAATCGAATATTATTCATCGCGCTTTGATTTGGCGCGCCTCGTCGAATTTATATTTTGGGATCGTTCTAAATAGCTTCAATCGATAAGCGAAAAATATTCTCGGGCGCAGATTGATTTTTCTCCGAGAGTCCGGTTTCGTAGAGGCCGGAATGTGGGCGCGATCAATTAGCCGGACTGTGCGAAGTTAGCTTCAGTATCCGAGCAGCTTCTCCGCGCTCGAGTCGTCCGCTTCCTCCTTTGCGACGATGAGCGCGGAAACCAAATCCCAAAACGCTTCCGCCATCAAAAAACGCAAATGGCTGACGCTGGAGCAGAAGCTCGACATAATCAAGCTTCACGAAGAAGGCGCATCCTTTGCCAAAATAGGCCGCGTTAAAGAAATGGACGAATCGTCGGTTCGAAAAATTGTTAAAAAAAAAGACCAATACAAATCGCACGGTACGGCTTCCTATTTGTCGAAAACGATCAAAAACAGGAGCTCCCGAATGATCAACATGGAGCGTCTGCTGTCCATGTGGATCGAAGACCTGCGACGCAAAAGACTTCCGCCTAGCCAGACGGAAATTCAAGCCAAGGCGTTGGGTCTTTACAACGATTTGAAGAAAATCGACGGCGGAGAGACCAGCGAAAATTTCACAGCCAGTCGTGGTTGGTTTTTTCGTTTTAAAAAACGGAAAGACATCTATAACGTCCCAAATTCTGGAGGAAAGGATCCGTCCATGGAATCGGAGAGCGAAGAAAGGGACGCAAACATAGCAGAAGAATCGTTCGAAATGCATACGGATAAATTGGAAACCAATAAAAAATTCAAATCCATCAGAACAATTGAAAATCATTCGGAAGACGATTCAAATGCCGAATGCGACACCATGACTTATAGAAACAATGATAATTTTCGCTATTACGAAAATAAATCATCGAAATTTTTTGGTAAAACAATCATATTATGATTTTTTTAGGTTATGTCATATTCCGTTACTTTAAAAAAAATAGGTTATGTAAATTCAATAAGGTTTTTGAATATATTTTAAATTGAAATTCAAACACAATCTAATTATGTATATATTTAATTTCAGACGAAGAAGACAGCATATCAGAGGAGTGTCCGTCTAATATCTGCAGACAAACAAAGTTATATCTTAGGCCATTGCCTATTGAATGCTTCAATATTGAGAGCATTGAGACAAACATCTTAGACGGGACGGACGATGAAAATTGCCATAATTGTTCCCGTTGTGAAGAATTGCACGACAAGAAAATGGAAATATTAGATGTTATATTGGCGAGCAAAAGGAAGCTATTGGCCATTTCACATTTGCAATTATTAACGCGACGGAACGAATATGAAATATCAATCATCAAATTGAACGCGGCCAAAAAAGAAACGTCGACGATTGATTTCATTGATTAAATTGCAATTAGAAATCTAATTTATTCCAATTATAAATATATATATTAATTAATTTATCAAATCGTTCGATATACTGTAATATATCTCATGAACGTTATCGTTACAATGCAATTCAATTAATTAGTATTGATGTTTAGATTGAATTTTATTTTATATCGAGGATTTCAAAACAATCCGTTTATATATGTACGTTATGTATTCGTTATGAGAGTTTATATTGAATGTTTATAAAACTGTGAACCGTTGCTGTGATTACCCGATTAAGATTGTCTGATTATTTTATGTGATTTAAGGAATATATGATACTTTTATAGCGTGTAATCATTTTCTGATTGTGCCATATCCTTGGAATTCATGTGATTTTTTTTCTTCCTGCGATGGATGTATTTTAACGCGTTGATTTCTTGCCTTCCACGCTTGGTATGATCAGGGATATTAATATTGGAGTATGTGAATTTATGTACTGAAAGATCTATCATCTGAAGGATTGTGTACTGAGTGATTTGTGTAATAAAAATAATATAATTTTAATTTAGCATAATTTGCATAATTATTAATATCGGTGATGTGATATGATTGAGATGTTTTCCATAAATGCATAAATTATAAATATCATATTATCTCTCAAAAAGGAAGATCGTTATGGAGTGTGTATTGTAAAATTGATCGAAAAAGCATTTGGATAAATATAGATAGGCATGTGATGGGCCCGCCAGACCAAGTGTTATCAACTTCCTCCATTATAGCTGTCAAACTGCTGATAAGAGCGCGCTCATTATTGGTTAAACGTCAGTTTATTACATTGTTTACAAGCTGTAGGAAGCATTCTAGTCTATCTTGAAAATAAAAGCAGATATTCGCAATGGAATTCAAACGCAATAGTGTGATTGCCCTATATTTGGCAGGCAAGTCTCGAACGGCTATCATTCGTGAACTAGAACATTTGAACTTGAACAAAATGTTTGTGTATCGTACCATTAAACGCTTCAATGGTACTGGAAGCATTGCCAAACGAAATAACGGTGGTCCAAAACGAACGGCCACTTCCCCGGAGATGGTTCAAAAGGTTAAGGCTGCAATTCAACAAAACCCAAAGCAGAGTGCAGAAAAATTATCCGTATCACTACAAGTTTCAGCCAGTTCCATTCGACGTATACTAAAAAATGAACTTTATCCGAAGCCCTACGAGATGCAAAAAATGCAAGAACTCATGGACAAGCAGAAGAAGGTATGGCTTGAAAGAATAAAAGCACTAAAACATTTATTTGCAAGCGAAGAAGAGAAAAAAAATGTCCAAACATCAATATTGCATTTTTTAGGTAATAAAAAATAATAATTTTTAAATATTATCTTAATCAATACAATCATATAAATCTACGGATCATACTATAGCTTGAAAACGTTGCATAATAACATTGAATCGGGCTTATAAATATGGAAAATTTGCTATTTATACAGTAGCTTTATCGTAAAACATTAATATTTATATACACACCGGTGTTATATTATTTATCAAGTGCAGCGTTAAATAAAAAACTTTGATCGATTGAATTTCCATATCATCCCGAATCAATTCCAAACATATGATTAAATGAAATGCATTGATTTTATTTCAGACGGAGACGGAAATGTATCGAATAACGGGGAACAATTGAAAGATTTCCTCAGATTTTTACCCGTCGATAACTTCATTCCGAGCATAATTGAAAATGAAATGCACATATTAGACAACGTGGAGGATGATTGCTGCGAAGAGATGCACGGCAAAAAGATGGAAATATTAAATGCCATATTGGAATGCAAAAGGAAGCTGTTGGAAATTTCAACTGTGCAATTGTTAACGATGCAAAACGAATATGAACTTTCGATAATCAAATTAAACGAGGCCAGAAAAGTCACCGTAAACTGATAAACGCGCTATTTATACGAACGCTCACAAAACGAGCTGCAATAATTTATTTCAATAAGCGAAAGATTTAATTATTGATCGGCCCAGTTTTATGGATGAATCAAATTTGATCTGTTTTTTAAAAAAATGTACATATTATGATATAATTCTAATTTTTAACGTCAAGTTAAAATTGATTTGTTATGTATTTATAAAGATCTTTTATTGTATGTTTTAAAATAATATATAGTTTATATGTAAATTTGATTTGCGTGTATGGAAATACCAATTTAATCATGATAGCCGCTTTATCAATTTGTAAGGACATTATCAAGCGACGTCTAATATACATATTCTTTATACGAATACGGTATAGAGTACTTCTACCGAACATCATATCTCTTCGTTATATTTATGGGTTGGATTCAGATTTGAAATAGAGTATTGCATTGAAAATTCTTCAGAGAAGCGAGTCTCATTTCATACTGATACTTGTTAAATAAATGATTGGTACAAATGCATTTTAGGCACCCCAAAATTTATATTTCCATCGAACAATTTATATTTCCATCAAACAGTTATTTTCCATTTGATTCAAGTATAGTGCACCATATAAAAACATTTTATTATATAAAGAATATGTATATTATACAATTTGATGAGCACAAGGCAAAACGCTTATATTTTAATACAAAATTAGTATTTTTATACACATAATTAAATGCAAATTAAATATAAAACTAGAAAATTTAATTAGGAATATATATATATGTTTATTGAAAGGAAAACTATAAAACCTTGCTGTGATTATTGATGATTATTTTTATGTTTTATATCTATAATACTTGTTAATGTGATTGTTTTTCCCTTATTATGCCATAACTGTAGACCCGTACAAATGCTTTCTTTGTATTTGGAGAGTTTTTAGTAATGGCATAATTAGGATAAGATTAATGGAATACAGTGTCAAATATTCAGGATGATATCTTTACAAAATATATGACAGGATAATAATCTATGGAAATAGAAATAATTACGCTAAAAGTTATTAATCTATACATCCTAATATATATTAATACACAATAATTTGTGAATAAATTATTTGGGTTTTCATCACATTTGTTTTCTTGAATTTACATAATTTTGTCTTAACGTCTACACAGGTAGATACATTTTTATAACATATACTAAGTTGTCTAATCCCTCTTTTCTTCGTTATCGCTTAAACATGGGGCAGACCCAGCCGACATAAGCCCGCAATACAATATTTTCGAACGATTGTAAAATTTAAAAAACCCATCCGATCAGTATTCTTCGAATAACTTCGTTTCATAATGAAGGTTTGTAATCGTTCTGTAGATATATGTTCAGGTATGGTATCCGATCGTGAAGCGCTCATTTATCATATTAACGGTCCGAAAAGCGGACCGATTGTACATTCAAACCTTGTGGCCATTCCATCTTCTTTTGGAGCTTTTTGCGGTATTTTATATGATCTGTACGATCACGCAAGCAACGTAAAAAAAAAAACATAAACGTATTTAATATATTGCATTTTCATAATTAACTTTAAACCACGGGCTCTTCATATCCTTATTTTTTTATTATATTATTATTACATTTTCGATTGAAGAACACAAAATTCTTAATTTTATTTAAATGAATTTATCATCCATAACGTGGTTCTTTGTTTATTTAAAATCATAAATGGTATTAGAAAGAAGAAAGCCATAAAAGAGAATTTAGAAAGTTAGTTATGGTTGGATATTTAGGTTTTAAGAACAAAACAATTTTCATAACAGCCATAATCCAGGATAAAGTTGACAGATTGACAAATGACAATAAAGCTGTTGAACACGATCCACTAGAATTTACCAATGAATATAGGAGATTCATAGAAGGTTGGTGGAATGTATTAAGCAGCATTTTTAAAAATATTAATGAAGCTGCCTCACAGGCTCCGTCAGACCAAATGTTACCAACTTCACTCCATTGTAGCTGTCAAACCGCTGACAAGAGCGTGTTCGTTTATGGCTAAACGTCAGTTTATTACATTATTTACAAGCCGTAGGAAACATTCTGTTTTAACTTTAAATTGAATATTCATAATGGAATTCAAAAGGAATAGTGTGATCGCCTTATATTTGGCTGGCAAGTCCCGAACAGCTATTGTTCGCGAGCTCCAACATTTGAACATGAACAAAATGTTCGTATACCGTACCATCAATCGTTTCAACGGTACCGGCAGCATCGCCAAACGTAATAACGGGGGCCCTAAACGAACAGCGACTTCCCTGGAAATGATTCAAAAGGTAAAGGCCGCAATTGAGCAAAATCCGAAGCAAAGTGCGGAAAAGTTATCCGTATCTCTGCAAGTATCGGCCAGCTCCATTCGGCGCATACTCAAAAATGAACTCAATCCAAAACCCTACGAGATGCAAAAAATGCAAGAACTCATGGACAAGCAGAAGACGGTATGGCTCGAAAGAATAAAGGCGTTGAAACATTTGTACACAAGCGAAGAACAGAAGAAAAATGTGCCGACATCGATATTACAATATTTAGGTAATAAACATAAAATCTTTCACAGTTTTATAAATGTTTTCTCAGCTTAAAGCTCATAAATTATAGAATTATCTATAATTATTGCATACAAAGAAAATTGATTTTCACGTACATAAAAGCAATCTAATAATACTCAAATGTGGTGGTAAAATACAGAATGTATTAAGATTTACGACAAGATCAAAATTATGCTGAATTGCTCGATATATATATAAACCAGGCTTTCTCAAACGCATTTTATTAAATCATTTGAATTTCTACAATATTAATGTTTTTTTGACATTTTAATTTACAGGCAAAGAAAAAAGCATATTGGAAGGATGTTCGTCGAATACCAACGAACAAACTAAACATTTTTTTAATCCCGTACCTATTGAAGATTTCAACATTCAAAGCATAATCGAAGATGAAACTGAAATTTTAGACAAAGTAGACCACCAAAATTGTCCGGATTTCAACTGCTGTGACGAATTGTATAGAATGAAAATGGAAATATTGGATGTTATATTAAAGTGTAAAAAAAAATTATTGGACATTTCGCATGTGCAATTGTTAACGATGCAAAATGAATATGAAATTTCAATCATCAAATTATATAAAGCTAGGCAGAATTACCAAAAATTGACATTATTAACGAATTATCATGCAATTTGAATGATACTTAACATGTCGCAGAGATATTATTTAGTTTTATAAACGTCATTCAACTAAATTTGTTCCGATTACAAATATATATGAACATTACCAAATGAGCATGTTTGAAACGACTGAAATATACAAAGTATTTTGTAAATAAATGTACGTTTTCGTTTAAATGAAGTTGTACTAAATAATTTTATATTAGACAGTCCAGACGAAAACGTCGTTTTGTCATATTTATTCTTTGACCACCAGTTGTGTCTCATCTGGAAAATATGTTTCAAGATAATGGATTTTGTGTTGGAACAATTTATGTAAAGCAAAGGGCTTTGAGTATGGAAAGGTCGGGTATAGTCATCCACCATCAAATTCTTTTGCAATACGCGACCCCATAAGTCAAAGATGAATGAAACTAAATTAACACTATCGGACCGGAAATCGTGAAACAGAGACGGGTGTCTTGCGTCTCATCATACACTCGTGCATCGATGGCAAAGTCGTGCCGTAAAGGTGGACCCCTACACATCTAAACATTCTCAATATCTATATATATATTTATAGAAACTCAAAGTTTAGGTATTATTAACTGAAATCGCTATCATCGGATAAGTTATTAAGCTCTTTCAACAAAGATAAGACGACTTTCGTTTGTGTTGTCTTGAGAGCAGGCGTTTGTTTTTATAATTAAGATACCCATATCATTCTTATCGTTGACCAATTTTGTTATTCCCCCTTGACTGTTCTGGAGTGACGTCATTAGCCGAGTAAAAATAGCTGAAAAACAAAAAGCACATACCATGCAAGTTGAACATTAAGAAATATTGTGTGCTATCAACAGTGTTAATGTTCATTTATTGAGCCTGGTTCATTATCAAGCTTGTTACACGCTGCGGCAGAGCTAACAGAAAAGTGGATTTACGTTAAAGAAATTTGATTAGCAAACGATTTCACATCCACCTTATTCTCCTCTTTCTGATAATCATATATTTAGAGAGAAAAAATCTTAAATAAATGAGAAAAGCTTGTATCTATTGAAGGATAATACATTGTATCGAGGAAATTAATTAATAGCTTTTTTATTTGAATGCAACTCTTTTATTTAAAAAACGACATTTTCGTCCGGATTATCTAATAATATGGATTAATTGAAATTTAAAAAGATCATTTTATTTAATGTAAGGATTTGAAAATAATCCATATAAATATCTTGTATAGTCATTAAGAATTTTTATTGTATGTTTTTAAAACAATATATAGGTTCAAAACTGGTTTGAATAATTAATTTTTGCTATGATTACATCAATATTTATGTAATGTTTGCCTATAATGCTTTTATCGCATATATAAATAAAATCAATCAATAAAATGTGAATTTAGATAACATAATAAAAAATGGAATACATGAAGAATAGTTTACATTTTCTAAAAAATGTATAATTTAAAGCTATATATTGTAGAACGTGTAGAGCAAGAAGAAATAATTAAAACACATATTAGATCATTTTTAACATGAATATATTAAAAAACATTAAACATCCAAATAATTCAGACGCTAATACAACAAAAGTTTATTTTTAATTTGTTTCAATTTTTAGCATTTTATGTAATGATTTAATGGCAGCCTGGTGAATTTTCTGATCTAATGGATCTGAAATGGGAAGAAATTAGTTATTGTTTTATATTCAACAATTTTTCTCAACATAACGACCCTTCAAATATTGGGTGTATGAATAAGTTTTTGCCGTTGTGTGCATGTAGCTTAAGTAGGGACACATCTATATTAGAGTACTAAATCGGTGTACATCATTTGGTTGGGCATTTGAGCCGAGCATTGAAAGAAAAGTGGCCACAATATGACCAAAGACAAGATTTTGCAGCATGACGATGCTAGACCGAGTGTCACATCAGTGGTCGAAACCATATTGGAAACGATCAAATGAGAATTTTTACCTCATCCAACGTACTCCCCCGATATTCTCCTACTGATTACCACTTTTTCGTTCAATAGCTCAAGGTCTGGCTTTATATATATTATAAAGGATTTATTTTCACGAAAAACGGCTAGAACTTATTCACACACTTAATATTTCAACTCAAATCTGCATTTTAGTGACAAACAATAAAGACTTACAAATTTTGTGTTTTCCTTTTACTGGAAATTTTAAAGCAAGCTCTTGTGGATTCGAACAAATAAATACAAATGGGCTTCCACTTTCCCCGTCAGGATATCTGAATTTAAAAAAAAATTGATGAAAAACAGTTTGATATTTTAAAAAATTAAATTGAATATAAAAAATGCGCACATTTCGTGATATTCTTCTTCTCCAAGGCATTCGTCTACGCTGACACAACCTAAGAGACAGCCAGTCGGATAATGTTTTGGAAAAATGATTTTTTTATCTGAAATATTATTTAAAAAAAATAATTTTACAAGGCAATCATATAAAATAGCTTTTTAAACAAAAATAAAATTCATACCTGGATATATTCCAGTATACATATTCTCAACGGATCGTACTGTCTCATTATCCGGAGGTTGAACGGTTGAAGCTATCCATAAACGTCCCCTATGAGCAGTATACCAACTTCTACCTTCATGTCTAAAATTAATTCAAAAATATTTTACCATAAAAATAATTTGCAATAAAAAAGAGCATTTATAAATACGCACATTTTGATTCCGGCAACTAGAAGCGAAGCCCACGGTTGATGCATTGAAAGACATACACCTTTATCACCCATTTCTTGCAATTGGGCATCTTGAACACGTTGTATGGCTTCAAATTTCGAATGATTATTGACAGTGCCTTCAAATCTACTCTTGATTGAATCATCAAACTAAATGAACAAAAATTGATATATCAAATTTACAATAAATTAATATTTAAAAATTCATTCAATATTCTACCTGTGGTGGTGGACCAACAAATCCCGGATGAATATCACCGTCATTGGGAGCGTACACTGTTTGGTTGTCATTTCTATTGTCGGTACTGTTTGAATGTTGTGTTATTTCACGCAAAATATTTTCATCGACTTCGCTTCCAAAGTCGGGTTCTTCTATTAGCTCACGACCTGAATCATGATGAATTTATTTGAATGAAATAATGATCGTTTAAAATTAACAGTATCGGCTTTAATTAAAAACTCACCAGCAAAGTCTAATGTAAATGTTTTGTGTAAACGCGACGCATGTTTTTTTTCTCTGACAGACTGTTGATATTTTTCCAGCTTGGATCTTTCAGATTTGCTGAGCCAAACTGAACCACTATTGAAGTAATCGCTATCATCATCTGTTACTCGTGTGCGTCGTTCACTGAATTGGAAAATATATATATAGAACATTTAAAATATAAATGCACATATTAACGATCATGGCCGTAACAAGGGGATGACAAAACAGGCACCGCAGAATATCAGTTGAGAGTTGAATAAGATAAAGACAATAATATTTTCGACAGATTGTAAAATTTAAACAACCTACTCAATCAGTCTTCTAATCGTTCTGTGGTCATTCATTGTCAGCGGTCTGAAAAGTGGACCAGTTGGACACACAGACCTTATAGCCCCTCTGTCCTCTTTCTGGACCTTATGTGGCATAAATGCGTACCCAGCTCCATCTGTACGTTCACCGAAACCCCCTCAGAAACTAAATTACATAAGTGGCTCACAGCAAAGGAGGTCGCGAATGAGTCTAGACTTCCCCTCACCCATAAAAACTATACCTTTAACAATTTAAGCTGCTATCTCAGGTACTTTTTCAATTTTAAAAGTCTAGCTAGTTTCTCCTCCGTGTTCAGAGCACAAATGGCTATTCGAAATTGAGAATGTCCTTGGGGAGATGGATATTAAATTCAGGTTTTGCAACTTGCTTTGCACTTTGAGCTGGTTGACATACTCCCGAATAGCGGGATCAATAAACACCTCGGGTCAGTGGGGTATCCCCATGTTCCTTTGTTCTTTTCATGTCCAAATTTTCAGTCAATATGCGATGTACAGCATACTTTGAAAGGTCTTACATGTCTGCTAGCTCAAGCACTCACAGTCAACAGTCATCCAATACCATTTTGTGGATTTTCTTCACCATTTCTGTGCTATTCGTCTTAGCAGCTCGTATGGCCTCGTCAAACCTTTCCTTCACCACGATGTATTTACAACTCAACTCTATATTATTAATTTCATATGGTGTACCAAATACATATCGTGGTAGCTTGCGGGTGTTTTTTATTTAGTAACTCTAAATCAAATCTTTAAACTCCCAGGGGGGTGCAATTTAGATACTTGCCATGGGCACTTCATACCCTCGTTACGGCTCTGTTAACAATTTGAATAAAAACTGAATTAACCTTGTACGATCATATTCAAGAAGCCGATTTCTCTGCGCTAAAGCTTCTTCCCAACCCACTGGACGTTTTTGTTCCATAAGTTTGTTATACAACGAATTAGATTTTTTTGTTGAAGCATTTAAAACTTGTTGTTCTTCAGGTGTGCATACCTAAAAATATTAGAAAATAAAATATATAAATGGTGGAACATTGACAAAGTTTTAATATGAATACAGGATTATAATTTTTAATAACGACTCACCAAGTTTCCACAGAACAAGCAAGGACCAGATCCTTCTTGTTGACATATTATGCGACCACATTGAGTGCAATTATTGATCAAGCTATGTTTACTCGCTTGACAATCACATCTATGGCGCCCTGTAAAATAAAAGCATAATTTTTTATTTAACAACATTTTTCATACGATTTTAAAATTGATGTTTTGTAAAATTACCTTTTAATAAAACGACTTCTCTATTTTGTCCTTCTTGTGAATACAAATTGATAAATTTAGTTTTCTTTTTTCCTACAGCAGAAGGAGCATTTGGAGCAGGAATATCATTAGATTTATCAGTTTTATCTATCGGAGGGGCATTTTGACTCAACGACAAAATTTGTTTATACTTTTTTTTTGATTTTCCAGCACCATCTGATGTCAATGTGCTTGAAGCAGTTGAAGCTTGGGGAGCCTGTGGCTCTATAAAATAAAAATAATGTATACATTATAAATACGAAAATTATTTTTACGAGGTGGTTTTAAAAAATGTTATGTTATCTTTTGTGTAATTTTATTTTTTTTATATCAATAATGGTTATTACACCATAATTATTGTTTATTATCACAAACTGAAATTGCAAGAAGTGATGTCATTTTGGAATAAAGATTTATTTAAAAAAAAAACGTAATTTATAATATAAGAAATTAAATATTAGAAACATACTTTTTTTCTGTAGAATTTCAGACACGAAAGATCGGTGCTTAGGATTCTCGACATTTAAAAGGGTTTTTAAATATTCTTCTAGTTCATCAGAATTTTCAAATGAGAGTATATACCTGAAATAAATATTTGTATCTGTATAAATATTTCAAATAAATAGGATTATTAAAGTGTATCATATTGGATTCATGCATAGAAGTGGAAAATAATGGACTTACGTTACTAAGTTTTCTGGAACTGGAAATTCTAAACAATCCGACAGTCGCTCACTGACCCATTTATACATCTTTGAAAAGGGTGAAGATTCCAATTCAACGGCGAGATATGTCAACGTGACAACTAAAATTGTGAAATACTTGAGTGTTGCCACATGATAAAATTCGATGCGCATTTGTCTCAAATTTATGATTTGGGGTAGCATTACCAATATATTTCATATTCATTTTAACAAAAATCGAATCAGATAATTTAATTCGATGACATTTTTTACGGGAAATAAATTTAATTAAGAATGACTTCAATACTAGATAACATCCGCAAATATCATCATATATCTATATAAAAACAGTGAATTATAAAATTACGCATATATGTAATTAATATTTTTATTAATAGAATGTAAATGTCATAGATTAAAGCAGGTAAAGGTGGTAAATAATGTTTTCCATATAAAGTCATATTTACATATGATATATTTATTATATTCCATTTAAATGGAATTCAAAATAAAACAAAATCAGATCAAAAACCCTTAATAACTCGTTCTTCACAAAATATGTTTAGGTATTAGTGTAGCATTTGAAATAAATTGTAATTAAACCGGTTCTCAACATGTCGTAAAATATCCAGACCGCACACAAATGTATAACATGTCGATATGTATTTGGTTTGTTATTAAAATTTAATAGTTTTTATTTGCATAATATATACTTTCAATAATAGTCTTTCAGACCAAAACATTCAATTTATGATCGATATTTCTATTAATAATTTATTAAATATAAATTCGTGTGATCTAAAAAATGTGCATTACTTTTTAAAATTGAGTTCAAATTGAGATTGAAATCAGTCATGAAAGCAACTCCCATTTGAAGAGAAAGTGTATTCTAATGAATTTCATTAGTTCGGCTCCAGTATTTAAGAGATGTTTAAGAAAATAAAAGATTTAACAGCACCGTTTTTATATCGAAAGTTTTTTTTAGCCTGGGATGGAATTCCAGTATATATCTTGTTTCATAACAGTGCGATGAACTTCGTTAAGACATTCCTTTGATGCGGGAGCGCTAGTTAGCGTTGGCTTAAAATTTTGCAAACGAACTTCGAATATTAATTACTGCGCATAAAAGTTTAAACTGAAGGATAAGCTTCGAATGATTCATTGGATTAGTTAGAAAATCAGCTATGGGAGAAAAAATCTAGGCAGGCTCACGGTTATGGAGAATTGGCGTGAGAGGCATGCGTCACCTGGTAGTAGCTGTAGAAACAGCTGACTCACCTGTTTGGACGGTGACCATCTAATCGAAGGTAGAAGTCTTGGGAAAAATCAATTATTTTTCATCATTTCATGGTCTACAATTTTATTATGAAATTATTCATTCAAATTAAATAATCGTTTTCACGCAAAATATTAAAGCATTTTTGTCATATGGCAATACAATGCTTAAAATATGACATATGGTATAAATACGGGTGGAATTGTCGTTCAATAAATACATTTGTTTTATTATAAATAAAATAATTTAAATTTATTTAATATTATCTAAATTTTTAATGAGATGTTATGCGCTTAAATAAATTAAATATTTCATTTTAAATACATAATTGTTATTATAACGATAATTTATTTTTGATGGTCGAATATTAGTATCTTATAACCGCGTTGAGTTTGACATTTCAAATTTTGGCGATGGCGTTTGTTTGATTATTTATTTATGTTAATAATATTATTCGGACGGTTCGTGAATTAAATTGGTGTGCATCGGAAGCAAAAATGATCATCGGTTTTTGAATGATCGTTCGTCACTCAAAGGAGTGTTTATTCTCCGCGATATGGTAGCAAATAGGTGCCGAAGAAGTCGGGGGAATGGTCACCCTACGAATCGCGTTCGACCCGTTCGCCGCTCACTTTACCTGTCAGTAAACAAACCAAACTTTCTGAGCGCGGTCCACGAAGAAATGTGTTTGAAAGACCGGTGTCCGATATAAGTGTCGCATTTTGAAAATCGCGGTGATCTGTGGTGCAGGAACGATGTCGAATAGCAATCGTGCAGTGTATACGGTCAATGTGAACGAAGGATATGTAAGTCGGCGTTATTTATCGCAGTTCATCCGATCGCTTCGAGTTCATCTATCCGCATTATATCGCCATACATTTCATCCCAAGGTGCGGTTGTATCTAGCTTATATCTCTACTAACATTTCATTGACCGCATGCTTTACTTATGGCAGGACGCTAACCGCAACTGCGAGCGTCGAAACTTGGATGCATTTATCATATTAAATGATGCATTCTGTGCATCGGGGTCGCCTTGTAAATTAAAAGCCAGGGCCCCACAAAATGGATACCGCTCGATCTATCGACTCGCATTAGGATGCATTCGAGTATCAACGCTCGATGTTAGCTTGCGAGCATGCAGAGCGATCTCTCTGCTCCAGGAGTCACCAAACCTTTGAAAAACGGGCCGGATTGGACATTTTAAAAGCATGGGGGACCGGACGAAAAATATTCTTATTGAAATCCTAATAGGGTTGTTTACTTGAATATGTGCTACCAAAATTCGATATTTTTTTGTAACATTTTTTTAAATTTGAGATAACCAAACTCCTCTTATTTATCGTTAAATGAAATTAAATTTTCATTTTTGTATATCGTCGACCAGTCATTCGTTTGAAGATCGATTAATTCCAATTGAAAATCTTCTTCAATGTAGTCGATCGGGATGTCCAGTGGCGGATTTACCTACAGGTGCAGAACGCGCCTCAAAAAATAGGGCCCTCAGAAAGTGGTTGAAATACTAATCTAATTATCAAAAAGTCAAACGTGTCCCTATATTTTCCTATTTAACACATTTTCACGACTCAATGATTGCACTATAGTATGATGCTGTAACGCAGAAAGAAAAAGCTGGAAAATTGTAAGCGAGTTTGTAAAAATATAATGATTTTCTTCTTAAGATGTTAATTTTGTAAAAAAGTTGTGAAACTCGGATAATGACATCCCTACAGAACAATACACCAGTCAAGGCTGAAAAACAAAATTCTGCAGAGCGATAAGGGTTAATGCTCGTGTCTTAATTACTAAAACAAAGACCTGGTCTCAAAAGAGCATTAACAATAGAGCTCAAGACAGTTTGCTACACGTATCAGATAAGGAAAATGTTAAGCTAGGTATAAAATAAGTGTGGCGAATCAGTTACTTAGTTTTGAGTTGGGGCTCGTTCTTCAGTTAGTCATCGTCCATCACAGTCGGAGCCAATTAAGTCTTAGGATCCGACTGATGAAGACCAGACTTCCCAGCAGCTGGCTCAACAATCTCGTAACCGTGGTCTTTATCTTGGTGGAATAATAAGATATGGAACCCACAGTTGCATTTTATTTGACCCATTACTCCTTTTTTTTGTTTTTTGTGGACCTCTTCTACGATCCGATAATGAACGAACTCGGGAAGGCCATCCGTTTGGAAGCACATCAGCTCCCATATCGTTAATTTTTTTAACGACATTCGATGCAAATAAACTTACATACATAAAATCATTCATTTTTTCAGGATATATTTCTTTAGCGATGGCCAAATATTATATTTCTGGAAAATTAGTTCAAAAATTGTTGACGATTTGTTTTAAGTCCTTCAGATTTTTATTTCGCAAATTCCCTGTTGTTTTATTTGTCCAGTTTTTGTAGGGTCGGATCTGGCTCGCCGATCGTAGTTTGGTGACCGCTGCGCTAATTGATGATTGCATGCAAAATATGCTAGTTGTAATACGATTCGTTTGGTGAAGGACCTTGTAAAATATCATCATCGTGATGATAAGTTTTCAATATATGCCAATAACAGCAACAGCACTCTAAAATAAACAGCAGCATGTGTCGTTAACATGTGTTCCCAAACAAACATGCTTCGTGTAATGCATCCGCATTTTCACTGTCATCTGTGCTTTTTTTAGTGGTTTTAAACGAAAAAAATATTCAGGATACAGAATTCATGCAACGCTCTCCATATAATGAAGATCGCATAATTGTTCTTCAGGTCAATGCCGTTTTTTATTTACAGAAGTCGTCCAAGTCTCGAATTAAGCCGGTTGGAAATTGTACACAAAAGGGAAAAGTGAAACTCTTTTCCCTTTCTAAACGACTTGAAACCGGTTTAGTCACGGACGTTCTAAATAAAAGACCAAAAGAAAAGTTGTGACTACTTAATATGAATGCAAGAAAAACTTTGTTCAATGATTTACATGGTAAATTGGCTATGTAAATCGAGATTTTGAAATGCACTTTGGAAACACACTCGTTAAAACTTGTATAAAGCTAGCTTCTTGGTCCTGGTTTGGTGCTATATTTATAAAATTCAAGCCTTTTAGGCTTAAGCGCTTTTTATTTTCCGTAATCAAAATATTTAATTGACTTACTTTTTATAAATTAATAAGTATACTTGCTTATATTCTGTTTTTAATTTGTTTAATTAGATTTGTACGTTGAACTAACTTATAAACTCTTCCAGCATGTATTCAATGTTGACGATTGCGATATTTATTACAAGTAGTATTTAGTAGTAGTAGTAGTAGTAATTAGTGAAAATGCTATCTATAAAATTAATAGAAACTTGAAATCATAATACGTTCCTAATTGCTTCACGATGATAGTGGTATCAACATGTCTAAACGTAAACAAACATAACTACTAATTGATTATTTACATAATACGAGGAAGGCTCAAAATAAACCGGAATTTTGCTATACAAATTTATTAGTCTAATATATAAAAATCAATGTTTGTTTGTCCGTATTTAATGCGCTTCCATACCGTTCATCCGATTGCGATAAAACTTTGTCAACTTATTGTTTACACTTGCGGGAATAACATAGGAATTGTAAAAATATTGTATGAATGTAAAAACACCATGTTGGCGCATATTTGGAGATTATCACGAATTATGGCTGCTTTATGCGTTGTCATGCAGAAGAAGGACACATTAGCATCGTCTAGCAGCTGGCAGTAGTAAGTTGCATTCACTGTCTGTCTGTAAAAAATCAATCATTTGAGTCCTAAAATACAGTAGCCATCACTTTTCCAGCAGATTGTTTCTCGACAATCAGACTTTCACGAAAATTTTGGGTCGCCTTCGTGTATGAGAAAACGAATAATTACACGTTGCGCAACAGAGGATGCTACTTCTCGTCTTCTTTCTTTTTCAGTAGCGGGATCAAGAAGCTTCCTATCCAATAACGTTTTTTTTTCTAATGAAAGGAACTATGTAAAAAAATAAGATACTCATCCAATAAAAACATTCATCCAGATTTAGATTCATCTGTTAAAATTCGATAATAATTTGCTTCCTCTTTATGGATTTTTTCAACACTGTCCTCATTGGTAGAATGCTTAAAACGCTGAAATAAGTGAAATTCAAAAGATCAGCGTGAAAAATGAAATACATAGAGTTCTTGCTCTAACAATGGCCGAGACGAACAAAGAATTTTTCCATGACGCCTGTAAAATTTCTAATTATACATTTTTAGTAGTCTGACTTAAGACAAGTAGGTTGACTTCATATATGGACAATAGAGACGTTTCCAATGAGCGACAGTTCGCGGAGCACACACATTCATCATCATTCTTCCGTATTTGCAATCGCATGGTCATCGAGTTCGATTATATCATTTTAGTTCTTGAGTTTCCCTTAAGTTTTTGATTCATCTATCGTGCATAAAATCAGCCACAAACCGCAATTCTCAACGTCCATTGAAGGTTGTATGTAATTCTCAATGCGTGATGCATCCATTGATGCGAATGCATAACGTCCATGTCCTCATATATATTGTATTTACATTATATAAACTATATATAATATTAAGCGGTCGGATTAGTAACTTAATCATCTTGGGTTCAATTTTACAGGAGGTGTGGTTAGAGATTGTATTTTTAAATACATATGTATGTGTGGTCGGCAAACAAGAGACTGCAAAAATCCAATTAAGATATGTAAATATGGAATATTATGATTGCCAAACTTAAATCTCATCTGAGTTCTTCAAAAATATATTAACTAACCATATGGCTTCTTGGTCATTTATATAAATAATCATTAACATATAGGTAATATCAGCGTTATACACAAATTGTTTTATTATGACTTATAGTTGATAAAAATTGTAATTTGTAGACGGTAATGGGTAGATATGTTGGTCGAAGAAAAGTATTTATTTGTTATCGTATGTTGATGAATAGAAATCGACATTTAAGTATCCATAAGCGGGAGCCCTGCCTAAGAATCATATATTGTTTTTTTGTTGTCAGTATTTTTCTACTTTTTCTGGATAAAAAAGGGAATTTTTGAAGGGCAAATACTATGTGGAAGACTCGAATCACTTGCACTTTGTAAGGGGCGAAGCCTTAAATTATTTACGTGGTCACGACACCGAGTATGCGGTTTTCCAAGAACAATTATTTTGATTTGAGTCAGCAAAAATGTAAATTTACATGTTTAGCTTCAAAATGATACGGCACTCTGCGTATTTAATCGATTGAAATTTCTTTTCAGCTCTATTATTATAGCGCTTACTGAATCGATAAAACTCAACTGCGGTGTTATCGACCGAAAAGATACAAGTTGTTAATAATTCGATATCATTTCTTGGAAGATATTGAAAAACTACTCTTTACGACCATGACGATTTTTGGAGTGGTGGGTTTCCAGTTATGATAGAGCGAAGATGTCTCACTTTGGTTTCTCAGAATGACAGAAATTGCGGTATTTCCGTTATTAAATATATATGTATATTTACATTTTAATTATAAATATAAATATCTAGCTTATATAAGGTGTATTTTAATTTATTTCGGTGTTATTTGTCGAATAAATTAAATCCGATAGATTTGCGTTTATCGTTATCGCAAAAATGCCCTTATATGGCAATAACCGCTTCCATGATGAATTACAAATTCAGATTGTGTTTAATATGTTTCATTACATTAATCGTTCGTCTCAATCCAGGTTATGTCTGATTTTATGCTTTTGAAAAAGATTCGAGTTCAAATACAAATTGTGGAGATCATTTTCACTGTATCAATAAATTTGGGAAATTGGGAATATTGTTAGCTAAAAGATGTGATTTTATTTTGTGTAATATATAATAAAATAAGCTTGTTACTGCTATGCTATATATGGATACACGCGTACAGTAGAGGCGGCGCGGCGCATGCGCCTAGCGTGTCTATGATGTGTGCGACGCGGATTTCATTTTGCATGATCTTTAAACCAATTTGCCCTTTCGCGCCTGTACACTTCATAAAAGTTTCACTTCAAAAATTATTATTGATTGCGAATGGCAATCCGACAAATTCGGGTTATATGACATGTTTACGATATTTTAAATAACTTGTTTCTTCTGATATCCGGACATGAGTGGGCAAAAAACCGCTTTCAATACATAGCCGAGTCAAATAACCCCGCATATAAAGTGTAACACTCGGTCGATTTTTCAAGTTCCGCGTTGTCTTCGTCGCTGCAATGTTTGCCGATTGCCGCTTCGTTCGGTTGCAGAAATTGCACTAGAAGGTCACTCGGTGCACAGGGCGCTCCGTATCATTAACATTAACAATAAATCATATGGTCAGCTTTATTCTGCGCTAAATATTTAAGACGAAGCGTTGATGATCGTGTGAGCCTCCATTTTCGTACAACACCATCAATGTGACTGATAAAATTGCCTTCTGCTGAGACACGGACTAAAACTCGCTAAATTCCCGATTTCCCGAAAAATGATTTATTTCCGTCGCTGCAGATGAACACTTATATACTATAATACTTTGATGTGATTCGTAATTATATTGTGGAGGAATACAAAAAATTTGAAGCCCGTATCTATTATATTTCATATCGATATTCCCATTATTAGAGCCGAGGTGTAGTAAATACATCACCGGTAAGGAATGGTTAATATAACAATTTGAAAAACTTATATGTACTGTGTATATGTATACATAGGCGTCGTCTAAGCTCGCCAATTAGTAGTTACGCCATTGTTTCCAAGCGTCCAGATTTCGACGGGAATGTCTCGATTTAGTAGTCTTCATCGTGTACGATTTCTGTTAGATAAAAATTTCAATCCCGAATTTTTGTGGATTAAATTTATTAATCCCGAGATCCGGGATCTTGCGATTGTGTTCCCTATACATTAGTAATCAATGAATACGGTGAATTAATTTTTATATCTGCAACTGTTCAATGGTCTGATCATTTGATGCGGTCGCGATAGTGTTAACATAAAGGGTATTGAGTCATATTAGCCGCGGTATTTATTAATCCCTATAGAAGTTTAATGACATTATTTTTTTAAATTGTAATATATACAGAAATTCCAGCACGCCCATTGCGAAAAACACACACACTGAGCAGGAGGTGATTATTGAGTAACGCGCGGAATTCAAATTAGCCTCCATTTGTATGATGCATGCATATTTATGACGAGAAAATCAACCATTGTATGTGATTAACTCTCTAAATATTCACGGCCAGCCACACTTTCTTACCTTCGTCGTGGAGATCAGGAACAGCTGCAGATTTTTATTAATTTGCACCATTAAACGACGCTGGGAGCAAATTTTACCTTGATAAATCGTGAATGACGTATTTAAGCATTCATCCGACCTTGAATGGGTTTACTTGAGGCGTTCATCATCATGAAGTAGAGATCCCGGAAGCGAATGAGAATTTTTGTATAAAAAATGATTGATTTTAAATGAAGATTGCATTTGCATTTTCAAGGTTCTGATCTTCGATTCAAATTCTTGGTAAGCAATCGCCTCGAATGGGCGGTGCCATTGTTGAGTGTTCCATCATCAGAGGTTCCATCATCATCTAGATTGAAGTTTGCAATGAGTCGCGGTCATTTTTTATAAATTGCTCGTGTATTTCATTTTGACATGACATTTAAATGGAGCTATTTTCGCAGCCGAAATTGCGCGTTTTGTGTATACTTTTTATATCATTGACATTTTCAACAACTGTTCCGTTGTGATAAAGTTAAAATGTCGTCATTTGCCTGTTTGATTTTACTGCGATGACGTACGACATCTATTTACATCGTGTTTGGGTTCCATTTTAAATGTTTCAGTTTATCCACCCCGCATTGTTATTTTGTTGTTATCTTGTAATGTAGTTGTTTTTTTGTTTGGCTGCATTGCCCAATCATCGCGTTGATGACAGATCTATGAGAAACGGAGCTGATCAGCTGAGGGGCTTGTTCACAAATGTCGAATGAGCGACACAATGAACTTCTATAATAATAGTATTTGAGCAGCATGGGGATGAAACTACTATGGTACAGGGAAACTTTGATATTCGATGCTCCCATAGATTTTGTGAATCTCAAAATTCGAACTGGAACTGTACTAAACATCGGAAAAACGTTATTTTAGCGGAAGGAAAACCGTAATTGAACCGGTTCGGAAATATCGGTTTATTTTGGTTCGGTACGCGTCATTGGCAAATTTGGTTTCGTTTTGTGTTGAGCTAATGCAATATAAATATGAATCTTGTATATCAGTGCTCCGCAATCTTTTCTCACCCACGACTAGGGAATCCAATCCCGGGATCCCGGACAGTTTTAGGTACTTAAGAATCCCGGGATTAGAAAACGTAATCCCGAAAATCCCGGGATTGAATTTTTTATCTAACAGAAATCGTACACCTCACCAACACGATGAAGGCTACTAAATCGAGACATTCCCGACGAAATCTGGACGCTTGGAAACAGTGGCGTAATTACTAATTGACGAACTTAGGCGACGCATAGGAGCAGTGACTGTCTAATCTATGTATACATGTATAGCGTACATGTATGTTTTTAAAATTGTTATATTAACCTTTCCCTACCGGTGATGTATTTACTACACATCGACTCTAATAATGGGAATATCGATATGAAATATTATAGATACGGGCTTCAGAATTTTTGTATTCCTCCGTAATATAATTATAAATCACATCAAAGTATTATAGTATACAAGTATTCATCTGCAGCGACGGAAATAAATAATTTGTCGGGAAATCGGGAATTTTGCGAGAGTTTTAATCCGTGTCTCAGCAGAAAGGAATTTTATCAGTCACATTTATGGTGTTATATGAAAATGGGGGCTCATGCGGTCATCAACTCGAACTAGAATTTAAATATCTGATGACTTCAACGAGTGTGGAGGCTAAGCGTGCATTTTCAGCAGCAAGTTGCCTGGCTTCTAAAATCAGATCCAGACTAAATGACGAAACACTAATGTCTAATGTTAATGTTACTTCGGGCATATTTTCAAAATAATATTTGAATTTTTTAGTGTTTTATTTATCTATTTTTGAATCGTATCTTTATCTTTTATTGAATAAATAAAATTCTTTGGCCTTCAAGTGATTTTTAATATTGAACAAATGGACTTATTAGTAATTTTTGATCAAATTCATCAAGGTAATTTCTTAAAATATTGAAAATCCCAATCCCGGGATCCCGGGACTGGTCCCGGGATTGTCTAATGAAATCCCGAAATCCCGGGATCGAAATTTTGGCTCGGGATTGGATTCCCTCCCCACGACACACCAAAGTTCTTCCTTGAATTCCGTGGCACATCAAAAGCTTAAATAATAGATATTGATTTGATAAACCAATTTAACAATTATGTATACATACGAGGGATGTTTAAAATGAAAATGTACTAGATTTTTGTTTTTAGAAAAAGTATCCCGTTCAATGCATATGGTGAGCCATGGCACAAGTTTTTTTTTGCCCTCTTCGAAGAACTCTCCCGCTAGTTCCTTCCCCCATTTCAGAACCTCTTTCTGCATTTGCTCGTTGTTTGAAAATTTAATTCCACTCATGTGTGCCTTCAAGGAGTTGAAAAGATGACAATCTGAAGGCGCCAAGTCAAGGCAATACGGGGTATGATTAAAAACATTCCAACCAAATGAATACAAGAGCGCCTTGGTGGCTAAGGTCGTTTAAGGACGGGCGTTGTCATGCAACAAGCCCACTCCTCTTGTCAGCATTCCCCTTATTTTGTTTTTAATGTTATTTTTGAGTTTTTTTTAGGGTTTCACCATATCGTTGTGCATTGATGGTCTTCCCCTGAGGCAGAAATTCGGCCAAAATTATGCCCTTTCGGTTCCAATACATTGAGCTCATGATTTTTTCCCCCGTAATTGTGGTTTTTATTTTTTAGCAGATGGGGAATTAGTGTGACGTCACTGTGACGACTGTCTTTTTGCCTCAGACGTGTAATGAGCCACCCACTTTTTATTTCCAGTCACAAAAGAGCTTGGAAAATCCTCACCTTCCAATTTAAGTCGCTCAAGAAATTCGTGGGTGTTATTGATCCGCTCGTCCTTGGCGTGATTAAAGAACTGGACACTATAACTTGAGTTTACGTACTACTGTATTCCTGCTATGTTCGCTTTGTCAGGAGATCCTCTATCACTCAGAATTGCCAACAAGACCTTTTAAGCATGACTGCTTTCCATTTTACATTAATACAAGTGTTGAAAAACTTTGCTCCCATGAATATGTCGTCGAAAATAGAAGTAGCGTTAGGATCGTTTTCTCCGAAATGCGAGGATATTCTTTCTTAACGGAACTCCAGAAAACATCTAATGGAATTGTGTTATTTGACAGCGTATCGGCTCAAAGCACACCGGTTGCGGATCACTGCTGTATACAACTGTGTCCATACGAATTACGTTACGTGTTACGCTTTGACGGACACGTCTGCATTGTGCGTCATTTTTTGGTAAGAAAAAATGACACATTATGCAGACGTGTCCACCAACGCTTCTTACACCAAATGCATATTCAAATAACCCTATCTTAACACTTTATATACGGGACTATTTGTTTATCACATAACGCGAATTTTTTGAAAAGTTTAAGAAGTGGAACTTTAAAAAATGAATAGATGTATGTTATCTTGTGTAATCATGGTTTGGTTGTTAAAAAAATTATGTTCTCAGAAACTGGAATCGCAGAATGAGTGCGTCAGGTATGTAGTTCCAGAACCAAAACTAAAATTGAAAATATTGTACGAAATAAGGAAACATGTATGATAAATGTCAACCAGGTGTGTTATTTAAGTCTCGTATTCAAAAAAATAAAAGCTTTAAAAATTGATATTCCAACAATACAAAAACACAATATTGCGACAAGAAATACCTGTATATCAACCTAATTTTTGTCTGTTTTAACGTATAGTATTTACAAAAAAGAGATTATCTTCTCCCGCATTCAGCGGTAGTATCAATTGCATGACGTATCAATTACATACGCATTTACATTAAAAAATATTATAACAGTTTGTAGATTACTATCCTTGTTCTAATTAAAAAGAATACTTTTAATTTTCAATAAATTATATAGAATACATATATATTTTTCGAATTGTTATATTAACCTTTCCCTACCGGTGATGTATTTACTACACCTCGACTCTAATAATGGGAATATCGATACGAAATATAATACATACGGGGTTCAGAATTTTTGTATTCCTCCGTAATATAATTATGAATCATATCAAAGTATTATAGTATATAAGTATTCATCTGCAGCGACGGAAATAAATAATTTGTCGGGAAATTGGGAATTTTGCGAGTTTTAGTCCGTGTCTCAGCAGAAAGGAATTTTATCAGTCACATTGAAAATTCCGGTCCGTATATCAGCATGTGGTCTAATATTTTTGGCAATAATAATTATGGCAGAACGTAGATGCAAAATAAATGTCAGTTTGATCGAATATTGATGATTAAGCGGTTTAAATTTGATTTGCTCCATAAAATATTTATAAATATTGCATTCAAGTTTTCCCGGAAAATATTATCCGCCTTTGTGAAAATATTCCACATTTTATTGGTGATTCAAATAGAGCATTGTTCAATAATAACGATAATAAATTTTCTATAAATCATCTTTTCTGTGAATAATGAGCCCTTTCATAAAACATTTATAGATATGTATTTTGCGTGGGTTTTATTATTGATACTTTTTAATACAATTGTGGTGTGTCTACTCGGATTCCGATTAATTCAATGAATTATCAGGTAATATCAGGATGCTTTCGTGGTATGTCAAAGTCCTGTGATAAAAAAAGCGAGTGGGCTTCTATTTAGTACATACTTGATAATGGTTTGAAAGTTTAGCACAATTTTTGCTTTTATCATGCAAAAACAGACGTTCAACGACTCGTACGTAATCCGTGCTCTGGTTGCCTTGTTAACCCTTGGTGAACAGTATAATAAAATAAGAACGACCTTAGAAAAGTATTCGATAACGGAAATGGCCCATCCTGAAGAAATAAAATAAAAATAGTGCTCAGTTGTTATCACGGCGTTCGGACTTACTATTCAAAGTAAGGAAGTATCCACCGTTGGAAATCTACTTTACGTTAACACTTTTTAGTCGGGCGTTACGTGCTCCAACTTACTGCTGTAGCGTGCGATATTTCACACCGTATACATGTTGATGTAAAAAGGGCGTGGATTTTAATATTTTTGGCAGTTTATGTTCTTTTGCTTGTTAAATAAAATAAATATTTGTATTGATATATGATTATTAACCCTTTGCACTCCGTAATTCTACGACAGATTGTCGAAAACAGGACTTTTATTGGACTAAAAATAAAATTTCTGAAGAGTTGCATACATAACTCCGTTTTATATGAAATATATAACCAATACAAAAAACTGGTTTGGGTTCTAAAATTGGAAAAAATACGAATATTTTTAATGTATAATATATCTAAGAAAAAATGCGCGCATTGAAACAATATTGATCATAAGTATTACATATCAATACCTAAGTTTTTCTTCTTCATTAATATTAAGCATTAAATCGCACAAAAAAAGTTATGACTTACATAGAAAAAGTGAAGATGCATTTCATGGATTTTAAGAACCGCATAACTTTGAAACAGCTATATAAAATATATTCAAAATCGCATAAAAAAAGTTATTAAAAAAAAAAACAGGAAAACAATAAGGCAATTAAAAAATAACATTTTTGATAACATTTAAAGGACGTCTTGTATCATTGGTGAATTTTAAAGGATGTCTGAAATCTGGCATCTCATGTGTCAGATATCCACTAGAGAAATACTAATTATTTTAAATACAAACTATGATCGCTGTATGATAATTTTCGTTATGACTCAAAATCGTTCTCTTCTTCGGAAAAAATAGTATACCCAGTGTCAATGACATCATTGTTCTGTGTAGATTTTCTCTTTCCAACAATATAATTCATAATTAGTAAAGATGTCACTATAGTTCCTAACTAAAAAAAAGGGTTATATAGAAAAGATTTGTATCCAGTTTGAAGTAAATTAATCAATTAAAACTTGAGATATAATGTCAACCGTGTTGAAAAAAGTAGTTTCGAGAAAAACGCGTCAAAAGATTTCATTATGTTAGGGGATGGCCAAGTTGCCACGTCACTAAAATAGCTATAATTCCGTAAGTAGTTAGAGTTTTGGAAATTCTTTTGGAAAATATATTTTAAAAAGTCATCAAAACGGAATCAATCGGAAGAATAAAGGGCGTGGTCGTAATTCAGCGATAGCAGTTTTTTTTCAAATTTCGCTTAGTGTTTTATCCAAAATATCTCGATGCGTACTCTTTATAAAAATAAAATAAAAAGCTTTAAAAAAACCGCATAACTTCGAAATCGCACAAAATGAGGTTTGAGTGTATTTCCTTTTGGTGTGAATGATCTTCATAAATTAATTCGTGTGGAGCTTAAGCAATTTTGAAGATCTCTCTTTAATTACAATCTTTATTTACAAGCTATAAATCTAAATGTTTGATCAAGTCCACGCATTTCTTTATACTCTTTAATTAATAAATTACCTACGGGATTCATATTTCCTATGCCAGTTGGTGTTTTTATGAATTATTTTTATGCAGCATATTTTTATGAATTTCAAACTTGTTTCCATTGTCTCATTATTGAAAATATTTGACCAAAAACTAACTAAAATAAGTTCGCAGGAATTGCAAAAATAAACGATCCCAAATGAAGAACAAGCGTTGGGTGATGTGTTGTTTAAAAACGATGGGCAAACGGACTCGAAGTTGCCCCGTATGTAATGTGTTAAGATACAATGTTTAACAGCGTCATCTCTGTATTTTGGATTATTCTAAATGTCATTTCTATTGGATTTGCTTCATCAATCTCTTCTTCCATAAGTAATCCTTGAATATCCTCGATATTGATATCGCTTGTGTCGTTGATGACTTGGAAATGGCATCTGTTCTGTTTTCAGTTGGTTCGATATGACTTATTATATATTTTTTTATATATACATATATTATTTCAGCAAGCATTCAATGTTGAAGACTTTATTTTTTTATATGATTTATAAATTTACTTAAGCGATCTAAATTTAGTTCAACGGGCATATATGGACGAAATGTAACAATTATTTAGTAAATTAACAACGGAACAAAGAAATTTCGAATTCAAACAATTATGATCTGACCACGACGTTGATGGGTATGTTTACTTCAACAACAACATCCCACGGACTTCATTCTTATTTTGTTTATGTTGTTTATAAAGCATGCGTACATATTTGGACACGCGTTATTCCATAAACAAATAAAGCATCAAATTGATAAATATTTGAATAAACATCCCCAAAACAACGTATGTATGACGCCGTCCAAAAAATAATCTCGCCTGACTTTCGAAAGGTCAAGTTCATTTTTATTTCGTTAATGGAAGATCGATTGGGCCGATGTAAAAGGTCCACGTCCGATTTACATCGTCTGGGGTCGTAAATCACCAACGGCTGGTCAAATTATCGATATTGGCCGTGAATCACCGCAGCGTTTTAGCGATATTGTATCCCGCAGGAGTGTCCCGCCCTTAATACTCGTATCATAATAATGGAACGATTTGGCGATTGCGTGCTCGCCCCACAGCCGCCGAGGATAACATTGCCAATAAATTATTCATATCGACTCTTCTATGTACAAAATCATGTTAATTATATTGGCGCCTATAAATGCGTTGATTGAATCAGAATGTGATGATCCAAGTTCATGGTAGGCTAAACTCTAACATTATCAAATCATGTTAGCACCGACGTAAAGTATTTACTTCCTCTCTTTGTTTTCGCACAATGAAGCATTTTTATTAAGCACAGCTTTTTAAATATAAATTTTTACACTGAATACTTTTAAAGGGAATGAGTAATCGTAGGAAACCGCATATGGGAGTCGCCAGGACGAAAACAATGCCAATGGACTATGTATTACGTATTTTTAGACAATTATGGTGTAAAAATAAATCGATGATTAATTAGTTGTGTGACATTATTCATTGGATTGATCGGTGCTTTAAATACAGACAAGAATAGGAAACAATATGGTACTGTATTCAGGGATTTCCGAAATAACAAGGATAACAAAAACATAACAAAAAGTACGCTTATTTTTTTATTTAAAAAAGTATACGTATTTCGTATATTCATTGAATAAAATGGAGAAAGATGAAACTTTCAAAAAATCTGCAAAAAAAAATGTACTGCTGCGATTCTGGATCAATCAGCATCGACTCGTCGGAAGTGGATCGATGCTCCTCGGAGAGGCTGCTGTGTTGTACAGCAGCGACGTGCAGATCGGGGGTGGAATTCGCTCTGGACATGAGGACCCTGTCGTCCGTGTTAAATTTTAACCCTATTGGCGCATCAAGGATGCAGTGGCGTAGCTAAGTAACCAAGGGCCCTGGGGCAAATTAAAAAATGGGGCCCCATTGCTATGTAAACTGATTAGGTTTTATCAAATAAAAATATGAAATATACAAATACATTAAAAATGCTAAGCTACTTAAAACGCTTTCGCGCGCGCACATCGTCAATCCCTTCGTCGCTGCAGCACATGAGTGCAAATAAACCTCGCTCAACCTAAACCTCGCGCCGGATTAGTCCTATGCCTACCGCGCTCCCAGACACAAAAACAAACCATTTACAAAACATGGATCCAAAACATAGAGGAAGGTTATTTGACAACGAACCTAGAGGAACCAAAATTGATGCCAGTGTACTTAAATTGATGAATCCATTTCTCCACAAAGGTCATCATGTTTTTATGGAAAATTTTTATAATAATATATCATTATCTACTAAATTAGTAGATAAAAATACGCATACAACAGGGACATTACATGCAAATAGAAAAGGAAATCCAGTAGAAATAAAAAAGAAGAAAGAAGGAGAACACATATGGTTAAGAAAAAATAATATATACAAAATGGCACGATACTAGAGATGTATAAAGCATCACAACCAAATATCACTCGCAACTCATCGAAAAAACGAATAGATATGGAGTCGTAAAAAGCCCATTCAAATTGTAATTGTGTGTATTAGCGATGGTTTAAATAGTTTTATTGTTAAAAAAATACAATGGTTGAAAATCACTGAAAAGTGTAAAGAATACATTAAAAAAAACGTGTAGATCGATTTACTTGATGATAAATGTTTCGACGGCAATAAAAGTTCGGTCTTATCGCTGGAATGTTGGAATGAACCAAAAACGATTAGTGAAGTGAAGAGGCAAACGCGAGAGAGAATAACTGACTCATTGTGTGTTCTGGCGATGGCTTAAGCACTAATACGTATTCATGAATGTCGTCGGCAATCGGATTCACGGAAACGAGTTAAAATAACGATGCCGCGCGCGAAAGCGTTAAGCTCTTTTTTGTGATTGACAACACTGCCAACCTACAGAAAGAATTTAGGGGAATTCCCTAGGCATAACTTATGAATTTCTCTCAACTGAGTTGTCATGATTAAAGTGGGGTTGCAACCTGTCAAATTTATTTTGAAAATGGGAGAAATTTCCAAAAGTTCAGTTCGATCGAGATTTCTGGTAAAGATTCGAGGGCCCCCTGAGCTTGAGGGCCCCGGGGCACTGCCCCGCCTAGCCCCTTGGTAGCTACGCCACTGCAAGGATGCCTTCTATTAACAACTATATAAGGCGTATAGTTCACAGCTCTTTTATGGCGCCAAAATAGTTTTAGGAGATTTGAATGCGAAAGTTGGTAGGAAAATCTTGTACAGGCCCATAATCAGAGCCCATAGTCTTCGCGAGACTTACAGTGACAATGGGGGGAAACTCAACGAGATTGGAAAGATAGTGTTGCATACGTGGGGGGCGCCGCGCTTCGCGAGCCCCCAACGCAGCACCAACGCCGCTGCCGCCACGGCTGCCAACAGCCGCGGCGTATCTCGGACGGCCCAGACGGCCGCGCCGCGGGCGCAAAGCGCCGGCCGCAACGCCGGCCGCCGGAGCCCGAACAGCGGCGGACGCGCCCCCTAACTAGGCGAGGGGGCGCAGAGTTCTTTTATCCGGTGGATCGACGACGGCTGTCAGGCTGTCGAGCGGCGACGAGGGGAAAACTCCATGACGGGATGTGGGGATAATGAATGAAAGTCTTCAATTATTAACCACGACTTCGAAGACTGTGAGGCACGTGGCCTCCATGCGGGGCGATGCGTGCGGGCCAAAATGTCCGTCGACCGCCTCCCAAGGCTACAACAACGTTAAGACTTTTTGGTTGCCCGCCTAACGGTTAGTCCGCGGCGGGTCTTAACAGCAAAAAGTATGGCCAGCTTAAGGCCGACCAAACTGTCGACGACAGAACATTTTGGTCCACGCAACACTCCCCTTGACTTAAGGGTTGACTCGTCCCGAGTCAAACACCACGTGTCTCACAATCGTTCGCATATTTATTTTTTCAGTCTTACAGTTTACATAGAGCATTCAAATATAAAGCAACGCCAAAGAGATTTCTTAACAAAATATTATCCTTCTGGTTGAAAGGTTCTATTCTATACTCTTAATTACTAGTAACAATTAAACATAAACAATTAAATCACAAGTATTAACCAATTTGTACAAATTCAACAATAATAACAAAACTAAACATCCCCCAAACAGCTTGTCATTGTCGTCGCCATCCTGTGTCGTAACCAATCTAATTTAACTTTATTTAGTTAACTTCGTCGAGATACCCCTTGGTACGTGAAGTATCACATTACTGCGCGAAACTGAAAGTTTCGGCTGCCAACCCTACTTCACCGGTCACGACGGTGCCTCTTGATAGGATAGGGAAGGCAGCGATCGAATCCACCGAGGTGGTTCGATCCGCCCTGATCTGAAAGACCCATAACAATTATCGCAGCGGATTTCCCGTCGCCAGCGTCTATTGTTGCTTCTATTCAAATACCATAACAACCACATGCTACCAGCCTGACGGCATCACCAGCTCGCCAGCGCCTGGTTCAAAGCATTGCGGCTCACAACAAATACTTCACGAACCATGGTTCTCCGACGACCTTATTCATACAATTCAACAACATTAATGACTTGCTTCATACAATTACGACACATTTACGTAAAGCTTACAAAAATCAAACAAAAGCGACGACAACAACAGCTTCTTATCCTAAAACGAACAGAGGATTCGTTCCTTGGGGTTGTCTCTGAAACATATTAAAATTAATGATTAGAAATATGGCGTTACATTTACATTTAGAATTACTAAAAACTAGTTTAAATGTGAGGATAATCATCTCCAACACACATCACTATGAAACGTCAACTGTCAAACGTAATCTTAACCTAGAACTGTCAAATGCACGACACTGTATGGAATGTCTCAACAACGCCACTGTGAACTGAATCAAAACAATTTTACGTATCACGGTGACGATGAGCTGTAGTGGCTCCAGCTCGAACCATTGGAAGCCCGAGCGACTTCCAATGTCGGCATCTCTCCGAAGGTGCTTCGCCTTCAGCAGCTACCGCGTGGTCGGTCGGAAGTGAGCGTCTCATGACGCCTCAACTTCCTCGTGGATGACGGGGCGACGGACCGCATTCCTGGCGATTCTCTAAATCGCACCGCATCATCTTCCCAACCCATACGCCGGTGCCGGCGCGTCGATGTTCCGCGCGTCATGATCACAGCTGATTTTTACAAAATGGCCGACCAAGCCGGTCGAATCCTAACCTCACTTTTCGCGCCATGATGTTTTGGTTTCCCTTCATCGTCGTTCTTATGGTGTCGTCGTCCCGGATTCCACTTTTCTGACACCATTGTTGCATACGACGGGGGCGCCGCGCTTCGCGAGCCCCCAACGCAGCACCAACGCCGCTGCCGCCACGGCTGCCAACCGCCGCGGCGTATCTCGGACGGCCCAGACGGCCGCGCCGCGGGCGCAAAGCGCCGGCCGCAACGCCGGCCGCCGGAGCCCGAACAGCGGCGGACGCGCCCCCTAACTAGGCGAGGGGGCGCAGAGTTCTTTGATCCGGTGGATCGACGACGGCTGTCAGGCTGTCGAGCGGCGACGAGGGGAAAACTCCATGACGGGATATGAGGATAATGAATCAAAGTCTTCGGTTATTAAATACGACTCCGAAGATTGCGAGGCACGTGGCCTCCATGCGGGGCGATGCGTGCGGGCCAAAATGTCCGTCGACCGCCTCCCAAGGCTGCAACAACGATAAGACTTTTTGGTTGCCCGCCTAACGGTTAGTCCGCGGCGGGTCTTAACAGCAAAAAGTATGGCCAGCTTAAGGCCGACCAAACTGTCGACGACAGAACATTTTGGTCCACGCAACAATAGCTTTTTAATGATGAATTGAACTCTGATGACTCCAGTCCAGTGCTGCTGTGTAGTCTGTTCCGAGTTTCCCGGGACTAGCTACACAGAGAATGTCTTCCACCGCTCTTTTAACCACACGAGAAACGCTATGCGCAGAGCGTCCAGGTGCCCACCCATTTTACTTTGCGTCCTATAAAGGAGGCAAGGTTCTTGCAGGAAGATCGGTTTTAAATCACATGCACTCAAAGGTGCATTGAAAGGAATAGGTTATGTTAAGTTAACTTACCACAGAGATTAGTCCCCATTCGAGCAGCCTAAAGCCGTTTTCCCTTGTGTGCACTAGACTGTTCAGGATAGTGGTGACGCCTTTTGCATAGAGTCGACTTACACCTTCTGTAATCAGCAATTCCACATTCTAATTTATGGGTAGGCAGCACAGGGTGAATTTCACATCCTACTCATATTAGCTGGACTACCCGAGCAGCGTTTGATGAGCAAATCAACGAACAATGCTTTCGCCCACCTCTACTCTACATCATTGCCCCAACGATTCGACTGTTATCCACGGGCGTAGGGTTGCCTTCCCTAAGGTTTTATGTGTAGGCATCGTAGAGTGTAACACCCATAAGAAGGAGTGAGACTCTTTGATTTTGCCATATCCGTTGGGATGATTGTCAGTAGCACCACTTTTGAGCACAAGAAAATTCACAAGTACACGTGATTATCTGCTGACGGGGTCACCCGAAATCAGATTGAAATGATGTGGCGGACGTCAAAATGATGCGTGGGGCGGATTGCGACCCCGACCATTGTTTTATAAGAGCAAAATATGCTGTTAGGGCAAACTTCAGTAATTTGAAATGTCTGAAAAAATGGGACGGTTTCGAAAAACACGTGTCGGAAGCTTTAAAGTCGGAATAAGGGCTTTAATTGCGCCGGTCAATACCCACTAAGGCTTATGCAAAAACCGCCATTTTTCAAAACCGGTTTTCGTTTTTCGAATCAACAATATCAATATAAATTTGTAGTAGGGTGATAGTATAATATTGAAGTAGGGTGAATGCATTTTAAGCACTCGAATAATATTTGCAATTTTTTAGTCGACTCATATAGCGCAAATTCTGCTTTTAATGTTTCGATATAAGACTTTTTCTGCCGCTTCCTGAAGCAATTTATTAATGAACTCCTCCAACGCTCCTTTGAGGATTATATCTTCTTCGACTATTTCTACACACTCCTCTTTAAAATTTATTTCTGCCGCGAGATTGGGAACATCCTTGTTAATATGCTTTCACTCATTTTGAGAATTCCATCTTTTGAAGCAAGTGCAAATTTAATTTTTTATTCAAAACCGGTTAAAAAACTAATTTCCGAAAAACACAATTTTTGTCTAAAAACCGGGTTTTCATAACCGGTTTTTGGAAACCGACACGTCCTAGTGCCCACCTTAACATTTTAAAACAAGAATAGTCGCACCAATTCAAAAAAATACTGCGCATAAAAACCATGTTGTAAAAACGTAATATGTAAATAATCGGAACCATTTTTGGAACATAACGATCCTACTTTGCATTTTTGAGATCAAATGTCATAAGTTCATTTGAATAAAACCGAATATAGATTTCAATTTGAAAAAGGAAAGATTGACTACATAAATAAAAGAAGCTGGAGGTGTAGAGTTGCACAGCAATAGTAAATTTGAGCATCATTCAATCTATTCTATAGGCAAATGTGTGAATGTTTTTGTGTGATTTTACAGTGATTATTTGATCGGAGATTCTGGATAAATGAGATTAATCAAACAGTATTATTTTCAGAATGAGTCTGAGTACATATATTGCTTACATTGTAAGAAATGATTATTTCCTGATGCTCCTAAGTATTTAACATACAGGATGGACAGGAAAACTACCTTAATTTAAAAAATAATTAATACAAAGAGTATAGGATATATCAATAAAACAAAGAGTTGGGAGAAGAGAAATGCAACACTGTTATTCCCAATTTTGTGATTGTAGATACTATGTCCCATGACTTCTGTTAGCTGATTTGATGTTTTTTTTACACATTTAGGATGTATTAATCGTTGCCACATTAATCAAATTAAATTTTGTGATTCATTATATGCATAATAATGTAAGTCCAGCAATAATATAAGGACTTGATATCCTTGAACTCGATAATTTTGTGAATCATATGAAATTTGAAAATAACTGATTTAAAAATAAAATTCACACTGTGTATATGGAAGGAAAAACATAAGATTCTAAAGAAATATAGTATCTATATATTATTTTTTGCGCGTCAAAATTTCAGACTACAAAACATGCGTTATTGCGCGAATGGTCCTGCAAAAACGACGCGGGGAACACGCGTTTTCAAGTGAGCGGACCGCAGTGTGTTTCAGCATTGAAATACAGTATTATTTTTAGGCGATGCGATTCTTTTTATAAGATGACCGGATACGTTTGATGTGCGAATTTGAATAACATTTAGACTGAACGTCAGTCATGTTGTCCATGTTCAAATGCGAATTTGAATACACAAGTACGCTAAAGTAGACAAAGGTCCGCGCAGAAATAACACTGTCGGCGGCGATAAATCGGCATTTGATTCGTTGGAGAATTATTCGCTTATCTCGAGTTCCATGACCCATCCTGAAACAATGAGCCACCGGAGCATACCGTTTGTATTAGGCGCTTTATTTGCGTATAATAAACGAGAGGCCATTGTTTGCATCCCTATCCTTCGGACGCTTAGATAAGGGCGCTCGACCAAGCTTGTAATTCAACCTGTGAAGTGTCGTTATGAAAGAATCATAATTTTACGAGCGATTGTGGTCGGGACAACGGGATACGAATAAATAGACCTTTTTCTAAATTTATATTCTGGAAAATGTCAGCCATTGTCACGAGAGGAGATAACTTATGATGAAATATTCGATTTCGTAACAAAATTAATACCGCTTGAATTTTAAAAACCGTGTGGCTTCAAGTTCTTTAATGGGATAATGTACGAGGGTCGTCCAGAAAGTAAGGTTACAACATTTATGTAGGATCGAAAAATGAATGTATTTAATTAAAAATCCACAGGATACTTTACTTTTTGGATTATGAGGTGTAATGACACGCCCATGTATCATCCCCCATCACGATAGAATTAAAAAAACTTCTCCTTTCAAAATGATCCAAAAATTCCGGTGTGAGCATTCTTTGCATCTACGGAGCACACAACTTCTTGTAACCAAGTTTTTCCGACACAATATCACCAAGGAGACTTCGAGAAATGTGCTTCCGATGGATTTCGCGGCGGTGTTGTTCTGCAAAGTCAAAAAATGGATGACTGGAGGCGCGCGACGAACTTGCCACCGGAAGAATTTACTGTGACTGAACAAAATGGCCGACAAACATGCGATACCAATCAAACTGACCGTTAAGATCCTATGTAGCAAATAGACAGTTTTATGTGTCCCATTCCATGCCATAAATCTCGTCTTAATGTTCAACATGAATTACATCTGATTGCTATTATATTACTATTTTTTCCTATTGATACTTGATTTGTTTTGTCCCATATCGTTATTTATTACTAAGTTTGTAAATCTGATTGTGTCCGCAACCATCTTGATCTATCCTCTTATTTTGTTTGTGACCCTTATTTTTACCTATTGTTATCTGATGTCCATCCCTTGTTCATTGTCCATGTTATTTTTGTGAAATCAATAAGACCCGCAGCGAATTTAAATCGACATTCTCATTGATTTCATTCTGTTTCATTTGACTTTTCCTTCTATTATTCCTTGCAATTTATTATTGCATATATTCTTTGTTGTCTGATGTCTATTCCTTTTTCATTGTCATTTGAATTCTTATATATCATCATCGCTACTATCCAAGAAGAAATCACACTGCTATCCTCGTCCGTAACATTAATTTTGATTCATGCGGTAGAATTCGCTTTCTACTAGCTGTTTGTAATATATACAATTAAATCCATTGTTCTCAAACGTAGCTCGTTTGGTCCAGTTCTGTATCTCCTAAAAACATCCTCCTCACCTCAAAGACACATGCACAAATATGTCGCAAGATGTGGAATATAAAATAACATCTCTGAATTTAGTCAACAAATCATTAAAAGATTTAAAATTGGAAATTATTACTGACGAAGAAAAATATTTTTTTAAGAAACTGAAGAAATTAACCCCTTAAAGAGGTAAGACACAGAGTTGTGTCTGAATTCCAGTGATTCAAGCTTTCATACACGTTGAGCTCGGAGATAGACAGAGACGAAGAGTGTCTTGCACGTTGAGTTTGAAGAGAAACAGAGATGGAGAGAGTAATTTGCGTACATCGTACATTTGTATAGACCGCTAACCCAAGTTACTTGACGAAATTACCGTATATCGTGTACTATCGACAGTGTTTATTTATTCATGTACAAGCTTCATACACACTGCGACGGTCCTGACAGATAAGTGGATTTGTACGAATGATAAGTGGCAGACGTACAAATATAGCATCTAAATTTATGATGATTTAAAATTAGGTTATTACTCAGAGGGTTAATACTGATTTAAGTAAAAATATGTTACTGTATATTAAAACGCGAATGAAAGAAAGAAGAAATACTGGAAAGTTTCTACCCAAGATATTGGTCAGAATTTTTAACAATATTTTAAAAGAAACCGATAAGTCGTCCAACAGCTCTGATTTAAAACTGCAGATAATAAATGAACAAGATATTCTTCACGATTCTCTGCTGTCTTGATTTTGCTTGTTTGGTTTCAAATAAACATCAGCTTGAAATCAAAGCCCTCAAAACTCCACCTGATTTCACGCCTTTGTTTACTAGAAAACGCATTGCGCAACCGAAAATGCCACTACCCGCCTTCTTTCTTCAGTGAAGGGATCAAGAAGCTTCCTATCCGATGAAACAAATATATTTTTAATGAAGGAAACTATATAGAAAAATAGATACTCCATTTACATTTCTATACACTTAAAACTTTTTTGTGCGTTAGATTAAAAATATTTCATTCAAAAATATTTCATTATGGTAGGACCAGCCAAGTTGCCGTGTCACTAAAATAGCTATAACTCCGTAAGTAGTTGAAATTTTGGAAATTCCTTTGGAGAATGCATTTTTAAAAGTCAAAACGTTGGAAAAATGCAAAAAAACAAATCATTTTTTTCAAAAATCTTAACCAGGATAAAAGGCGTGGTCTTGATGATTTATTTCCTATTTTATGCAAAATATCTCGATGCGTATTCGTTATGAAATAAATAAAAAATTGTTTCAAAAAAACCGCATAACTTCGAAATCGCATAAAAAAAGTCGCACAAAAAGAGGTTTGAGTGTAAATCACTTTTGTACAACAAAATTCCGGGTCATATTTGAATCGCCTCTTATATATAATATGTATAAAACATTCGAATATTTTACCAATTTCATATTGGTTATTCGAATGAATATTAGGGATCCCTTGTCTCAACATCTGTACATAGCACACCATGTCAAATGTCTTGACAATTGGACATGCATTTATAAAATGTACTGCATAAATTCACATTTAAATTGATCATGAATGCATGGGATATATCCCAAAATCTTGTTGAAGAAATAACTAAACACATCTTCAAGAAACGCAGATCATGTGACTCACGATTTAGGCTGAACATTCAAAACCTGAAGACATAGAAAGGCTTCATTATAGAATGAAGACATACACGTACAAACTTCATATTAACGTCATATCATTGATTAACATTCCCTAATAAAAACAAATTAATCCTTTGGTTGGTACAGTCGCACAAAAACTATTCATATTCGAGAAATTTTGAATCATCAACGGTCCGAAAGCGACCGCTGTTTGCAGTCTTATATCATCGCTTAGCATCAGAGGGTTGAAAGTAATAATTACGCAATAATTCAAGCGTCATAATTGCATCATACATGCAATTGGTTGGAAAGTGCATTGGGCGATGGTCGGCCAAGATTTGATGATGTGCGCGTGGGTTAAAAGGAAGGCGTGGGCTAAGACGGGAGAACCGGAATGAGTATTTTAAACCATTACTTTATATCCTTAGGGCCCGTTCCAGACGTCGTCCAGACGAAGATATATTATATTTGAAGACTTCGGAATAATTAGTCGAAAATGTTTTTTTTCCAAGCGTAATATTCCTTTTGAACGCCATCTTTAGTCAAACGTAATCTAATACGATCTTGTACCGATAGATGGAAATCGTGGCTTTTGTGCACAACAAAAATATTGAAAAAATATCAAAGAAAAAGTGCAATTGAATAATTATAATTTTTTTATCAAATCCAATGGAGTTTTAAACTCGTGGACGATAGTGGGTCTTTGACCGAACCTTGAACTCGTGCTGGGGCAATCGTTTGTGAACTTGAATTTGGACTTGTACAATTGAATTTCGATGCAGGAACGACATGTTTATTTTCGTAGCGTCATTATCTACTATTTTTATTGGAATTTTTTCTATGTAATCGATACTGTTGATGTAATAAAGAGGATGTTAAGACTTGTACATCCCTGATTAAAATGGAACGAATATTCTGTCATCAGCTCGTATATCTGTATTACGTATCGAATTTATATATAATAAGTGCTCAAAGGGTTAATAGAATTGAATGCCCGATTAGAGGCGAGTTGAAACCTTATATCACTTAGGCGAAAATGCATAATTAATTACCAAATGTGAATTTGTTGTGGAGTAAGGGGCGCGTCTACCATATGGACAAAATGTGCACCGCATGAGGGTGGCTGATTTAAATCGATTATGAAGGGTGGCCTTTTGGTCTTCTTAAAAAAATATACTGCACAAATAAAAAAGAAATATAACATCATAGTTTCAAGACCATAATTAATTGAATTTCTTACGAAAACGCCCAGACTTTGGATGAAGTTTAGTGTGTAATACCCGAACTTTGAGTGAAGTTTAGTGAGGATAGCTCCAAGGTATTAGAACTCTTAGACTCTTGCAATATTGGGCATTGTAAAGCACGCCGGGTATACTCGCGTTTAAAAATTAAAATATATAAAATAATACGCGTTGCTGTTGGCGCCAAACGAATTGATCCGTGATTGAAATGATGACGTTTGTGTCTTGCCGCCTTCCGGCATAGTCCACCGAAGACCGAACGCTTGGCAAGTACATAACAAATCGACGATTGCTATGCTTTGTTTACCTCGGCAACCACCAGACCAATATGCGTCAACATGGTGCATTCGTTAAACGTCTCGCAAAACAAATTCTGCACACAAACAATGGTTGCACTATTTTAAAAACTTTCTCGGTTACACACACACACACAATAATTCACCAAAGTTTCATTGCAATCAGATGAATGGTATAGGATTTTATACTCAAGCAAGCAAATGCAAGCAAATTTACTTATAAACAGATATTCATTTTTATATATTAGGTTGGGGAATAAGTTTGTAGCGTTTTTATCAAAAACGTTTATTTAAATAAAAATCAATAGTTTTAACAATAAATTAATTAAATATGTATTCGGCGTTGGTGCAACATGGGGCCTGGCGTTGTCGATGGGATATTTTCAGTTGAATAGCCTCTTTCACGCGATGTAACTGAACTATGTAGAGCTCCTTGTTGACCGTGGCATTCCTTTCGAGCATTTCCCAATGCACCATGTCCTCCCAGTCTCACTAAACGCAGATCATGATCTTCTTTGGATGGAGGATAGTCTTGACTCTCGGCTTTGGCGCATCTCTCTGAGTCACCCATTCCTTTCTTTGCTTCATGTTTTTATACAGGCACCATTTCTCATATTTTTTGATTTGGTACAAAAGGTGCTGTTGCATACGAGGGGGCGCCGCGCTTCGCGAGCCCCCAACGCAGCACCAACGCCGCTGCCGCCACGGCTGCCAACCGCCGCGGCGTATCTCGGACGGCCCAGACGGCCGCGCCGCGGGCGCAAAGCGCCGGCCGCGGCGCCGGCCGCCGGAGCCCGAACAGCGGCGGACGCGCCCCCTAACTAGGCGAGGGGGCGCAGAGTTCTTTGATCCGCTGGATCGACGACGGCTGTCAGGCTGTCGAGCGGCGACGAGGGGAAAACTCCATGACGGGATATGAGGATAATGAATCAAAGTCTTCGGTTATTAAATACGACTCCGAAGATTGCGAGGCACGTGGCCTCCATGCGGGGCGATGCGTGCGGGCCAAAATGTCCGTCGACCGCCTCCCAAGGCTGCAACAACGCTAAGACCTTTCGGTTGCCCGCCTAACGGTTAGTCCGCCGGCGGGTCTTAACAGCAAAAAGTATGGCCAGCTTAAGGCCGACCAAACTGTCGACGACAGAACATTTTGGTCCACGCAACAGTGCTGTTTATGACTGCGTGTTGCTCGATAGCGGGCGAAATGTTGAGAAGCAATTTGAAGGCGATTTTCTTTGTTGTTCTACCGAATAAATAGTATACACTTTGTCAAAAAGCAAAAAAATGTTGTAAAAAAAGATAATATAAAAACGCTACGAACTTTTTCCCCAACCTGATATATAGTTATTCATACTATATAAATTTGCAATGTTACATTAAAATACAAAAAAAAGCATTCATTAATTTCATCGATACAATTTATTTTCCTTCAGTAGCTACAACCTTGTGTGGATTCATTGTTTTAACCTTTCCCTTGCCGTGCTCTACTATGATATGTATTTGGTACACCATATGGCATTCTGAAACATTCTAAGCCCTGTATCTATTATATTATATTTCATATCGATATTCCCATTATAAGAGTCGATTTGTAATGAATACATCATGGTGAAGGAAGGGTTAAAATTGGAGCAAACTTACGAGCCGACCTAATAGAGGTCTCTATGAAAATTACGTGGATGTAAACTACTATTTTCTAACCAGTTATTGCAATATATTATACATCTTTGTTAAAACCTGTGGCGAATTATGGGAGAGAAATGTGGACTTGCAAGATATGCAATGACAAATTTAAATTATTTTGAAATTATATTTTCATAATTATATTATCGGGAAAATATCGATACTTCGCTAAGCAAATGAACTTTTTAAAAAGTTTTAAATCCAATAATTTTATTAGCTCAAACTCTATAACGAAGGTTGAAAGGACTTATGAGGGTATTGGTCTTTGATCGAATGGAAAGAATATGAATTTATTGACTATGGAGGGCTTCCTTGTTAAATCCTATGGGAAACCATTGTAGTACTGCGTTTTTATAATAAATCTTGTCAATAATTATAATTTTGGTATGCTAATGCGTCGATTTGCATTATACTTTTAATCTAACGAAGGCATTAATAAAAAAAAGAAAGTGGCGTAGGTCTTCCTCGACCTTTTAAATGTGTCGTTGCTGCATTTTAAATATAATATATGTGAAATTGTTATTGATGACGAGTTACAAAATTGCTGATAAATTACATTTACGGGTTTTGAGCATTTCTTGTTCAGGGTTGTCACAATGAAGTGGCAAGGTTTATTAAAATGCGAAGACATTTTTGAACTCATCAATGTGTTCTTAGCATATTAAATTTTAGGTATTAAAAAATATTTGTTTTTCTATGAAAGAGCAATAGCGACTCACCGGTGAGTTGATGACGCTTATGTGGTTAAGTGTGTAACTAATCAGTGACATTTGCACGCCAACATACGTCGATTATTGGGAATAATAAATAGTAAAAGCGTCATGTTTCTTATCTTATTTCTCATTTTCGTTATGCATGAAATTATTATTGTGATCAATCATCTACTGATCACAGGCATATGGCTTAGGCCAGGCCTTATTTGACAACTCAATGACAACGGAGCGATCGATTTTGTCTATCTGAGATCTCGGACTAGCAAAAAAGGCGAAAGACGATTGGACATCAAAGGAAGAATGCAGATATTTTAAACAATAAATGCAAAAAGAAGATTATCGGACGCTTGAATTGAAAATACAATAATTTTAAACTTCTGAGAATAATCAACAAACGGGAAAATTATCTTTTCATATGTTATATATGAGTCGTTATAAACGTTTAAACAAAAAAATGTACATATTGATATAGTCTCACTTATACGACTTGCTATATTCCGGATATCCGGCGAAAAAGTAGATCGACATGGTTTTCCAACGACGAACTCAAATACAATGCTTACACTTTTTCGTAATCACCGTCTGAATCTTTAATTTAATAGGTCATAATATGTATTTTAGTGTAGCGAATAAATTTGACGCGAGTCATGTTTATATATTTTTGATTGCGTTAAAGGACGATATCAAAAAACGACATTTTCATCCGGTATACCTAATATTTTGTTCATCATTATATCTCACAACCGCGGAAGAGAATGGGGCTTAATCCAAAACGGGATCAAGGATCGAGCTTTTGAAGATGTCAACGAAGCATATGTTGCCTTCCGTGTATTCTCTGATTTTTGGACCACATGTAGACAGAAAAAAATGACAATTTGGAGAGACTTGACGGACGACGTCATGCTTTTTACAACCGCCCAAAGTAAATGTTAGAGAGTCGTTTGTAATGGTGTCTATATTATAAAGCGCTTAAGTTTCAAATTTCAAGACGCTACGTTGTTTAGTATTTATTTGGCAGCCATCAATAGTGAACGTTCTCAATTAATTTGTAAACATGGATAACAAATAGCTAAGATAGCTGCAAAAAAATAATAAGATGGAGTGGCATAAAGATGGAGAATAAGAAAAGAAGATGGAGTGGCAATAAGGTCCGTGTTCAACCGGTCCGCTTTTCGGACCGCTGACACGACGAATGAGCGCCTTGCGATCGGACGCCATACGATCTTTCATTATAAAACGAAGTTGTCCGATGAAGATCTGATTAATGTTGTTTCATGTAAATTAGAATGGTCAAGAATCCCGATCAGGTCTCAAAAAATTGTTTATAATTTTTTTATCTTTAATTACATAGTTGATAGATTCTTATAATTCCTGGATTTAAAACGTTTTTCCCGAGATCTCAACGCTTTGAACTCGACATGCAGAAAGACATATTAGCGAAACGCCGGAAGATTTTTTATATGCTGCACACAATTAAAATAAACCCGCTCAAAATTAGCTGCTTTCCTCTGCTTTTTTACACTGTACAGATATTTTTGGATACACATGCAAGATAAATGTGGGATAAAGATGCAATAGTTGATGCGTTGATGGAGTCTATCCATGAATTTGTTGTCACTGGATGCTATTTATGGACGAAAGGACGAAATCGTCCGTATCCTGGTTATGATCCTCTGGTGTCGAAGAAGGAGTGCTCCTATGGTTATATGTTAGGCGAGTGTTTACTTGGGCCGACAGTATCGCTGCGGATACAGCTCGTACAATACGTACGAGGGCGTCCGCAAACTCGTTTGTTTGTTTGGTGGTTAAAATCGTTGAAGTTCTCGTGTGGTCAGTAATAAGTGAAACTCATAATCGTAGATCGGTCGAATTTAAGTTTTTGTTCGAAAAGTACGTTAGGTCAATGCAAATATCTTCTGTTGTGTCAAGGTACTGTTGTTTTGTTTGGGTCGCTACAGTTGTTTTAGATACACTTTTGAACTCGTCATTAGTCTAAAATGCAATGAGATCACACAGCATCCATATGATTTACAACAGTATATTTTGTTTCGGTAGAGACAAAAGCATACAATCGAAGATGTAACTAAATATCATAGATTAACTGAGATTTGTCGGTTTAATACATATTTGCATTTGATTGTTATTCATCCAACAACAAAGGAAGGGATATTTTTTTAAAATAGATATTTTGGCCTTATGATGATTTGCATAAGGCATTAGCTTCCGCGTCGCATAGAATATCTATTTCAATAGCGGGTATAAAAGCCCATCAACAATTCAACTTTCAAACCTGTCGATTGAACACATAATAATTTTGCAATTGTAGCGATTTGACGCAAACAAGTGTTGCTCAACTTCAAAGAGTTTGCATAAACGTAATATTTTTAGATCAATATTGATAACAAATATCTTATCTAAACGTAAACAGCCTCACATACAATCGGTACATCGTAGCAATAGGACGCGTTAGATCCATTAAAAATGGATAGGGACGTAAAAAAGACTTTAATGGTAAGAAATCTAATTTTTCTTCTTATGTTCAGCTTCCGAGTAAATGTCGCTAATAGTAAAAAATCAATACTAATACGGTGTCGGTTTGTTTGTGGTGTAAGTGAACTATTTGTGCTTAAACATATATAAAAAAGAAGTTATCATGAGCATATTATTGGCAGGGTTTTTCGATGTAAGTAGCATTGCGTGGACTCCATAGCTGGCATGATTAATGCTTCAAAAATGTATTAATAATATTATTTAAAAAATGTAAGTTTGAAAAAATTGAAAGAAAGCTCGCCTGGTAAAAGCTCAGATTCAAAAAGGTGGTCATTTTTTTAGAATGCATGCATTCCGATTTTTATAAATTTTATATCAGATCAATAACAGAAGTATATAAATACATCCTATTTCAATCCCCATAATATTTCTGTAATTTTTATTTCGTACATTTTTTTGCATGCCAAATATTTGTTTATATATTCTAAAATTTTCGGTCAGATTGAATAAAATCGATGAATTCAGACGTTAAATTAAGGGAATTAAAGAATTTAAAATCTAAAATTATTACTAATGAAGAAATTAATACTGATTTAAGTAAAATCATGTTACTGTATATAAAAACGCAAACGAAAGAAAGAAGAAATACAACGCTAATCGCGTTGATATAATATTTTTAAACGGGGAAAGTTCCTCCCTTACTATATGAAATATTCGTTAAAAAAAAAGAGTCCGTTGCATTAGCATCCAAGACTTTTGACTTTTAATAAAAACCGATAAGTCGTCCAACAACTATTTAGAAAAGCAGATAGTAAACCACGAAATAGAATCAGAAACATTACGAAACAGTTGGACAACATAACTGCCAATATAATTGAAATCAGCGCACTAGTTGTTTATAAGAAGAGTATAAAGTTCCTCAACGACAACTGAGAGCGGTTTTTTCGATGGCAGACTTTCAGCAACGGGCGCAACTGGACTAGGGGCGCAAAACGCAGAATACCGACCCAGTCTAGAGTTGCACATGATTTTTATTTTATGTTAAATGAATCCACAATGATTGATTATGTCTGTTTTTATAATATATATAAAGAGTTGACTAATCCCTCTTTTATTCATCATCGCTTAAACATTGGGCCGACCCAGTCGTCATAAGCCCGCAATCAAATAAAAACAACAATATTTTCTTCTCCTTCGAGCAACTTCATTTTGTAATGAGAGTTCACGAGGCGCTAAGTCGTCGTATCAGCGGTCTGAAAAGCGGACTAGTTGGACACACAGCCTTTGTGGCCATTCTGTCCTCTTTTAGGGCATTTTCGGAGATAAATGCGTACCCAGGAGCTTCTATGATCTGTACGATCATGACGTGGTCCCGAATAGCGGGACCAATGAATACCTTGGTTTAGCGAAGTATCTCCATGTTCCTTTGCCTCAGATATAAAGCGATGGATCTATATTTCGTCCTGAATCGATGGGGATCTTGAATCGGGATCAATAAGCTTCTTATTCGATGAAATAAATATATTTCTAACAATGGGGACTACATAGGAAAATAAGATACTCCATTCGTATTTTTGTTTATCACTAATTAATTTGTAAAGCAAAATTCCGGCTTATATTTGAATCGCCCTCGTATACATATAAAATATTCCAATACTCGAACATTCAATTTTTTTTTCTTATATGGTTATGATGTGATGTAATATCAAAGAAATTACGATTAGAAGACCGTTTTAATGCTTCATCTGGCTGATTGACTTGATTCATACAAAGACACGGGATTCGACAGCTCACGGTTCAGGAAGAACGTCTCTGTTTCTCCGTTGAAACTAAAAATTTGCAACCCGATCAAATCTATAATCCAGGCTGAGACAGAGCCATACTGGAAGTGCTTACCACAAAAATCCTGATATTCACGAGAGACAAGTCTGCTTCTGGATCTATATTCCAACGGATAGAAAGCTTTTCGACCCCGTCACTGAAGACCAAGTAAAAACTTGATGATTTGGATTATCTGTATTTTTTAATTATCCATGCTCTTCCTCTCCAGCACTAGCTCGGATAATCGAGAGTGTACTGTAATCGAATAATTTATTTTAATACGAATATTTGGAACCTCTAACCAAATACTATTCTGCGGGATGATTTACGGTTTTGAGCATTTTTTGTTCAGGGTTATCATAACAAAACAACAGAATTTATTTAAAAATAAAATGGATACACCAAAATCTATTAAAATGTGAAGACATTGTTGGATTCATCAATATGTGTACCTAGCATAATATTTGTTGTTCTACGAAAAATCAAAGCGACTCATTGGTGAGTCGCTGGCGGTCAAGCGTTTAAGGGCGGAATTGCGCCGCAATACGTTCGATACGAAGCAAAATAAATCAACACCCAAGACATGTGCACTAAATCAATGTTTAATCATGAAAAATCAATATTCACTCAATTGATTTACTTTGTTTTGGCACTTTCGGCAATAATTAAAAATCAACGTATTTGATTTTCCACATGGCTTAAATCTAAATATTGATCGTATGAGAGTGCATTTATGGGCGCGTGATAATTTTTATAATATCAAAAATATCAATAAACTCGTACCGACGAGAATATCATATTATTTGGACAATTCAATTGATTTGAATTGAATGTCTATATTCTATTTAAAATGCACTTTGACGTCGATATTAAAATGACAATGCAGATGTAATGTTTTGAATTCCACGATGAGTGTTTGTCGTTATAAAAACACTTTATCATATCATCATATCATATTTTTACAACAAAATATTTGACCTTTTTTTCCGTTAAGTTTACCTTAAAGCAATGTAAATAATATGCGGTACGAATTCTAGGAACTTGAGGTTGTAAATTCCCTAGTGCGTAAAATCAATATGCTCCTAGGCATATAATACTATCGTTCCTTTAAGCAAATTGTATCAATAGATATGTCAACAAATGTGGTCCCAATAAATATGTTTATCAACGTTTAATATTTACATTTTTACATGGTTTAACTGAAGAATCTCACGTGTAAAATATTTAGGGGAATATTCGAGCTAAAATCGTTCACGGTCGTTCTAATACTTATTTTCTGTGTTCCGTCTTTGAATCAAGGCGATCATATCGAATCTACTTTCAAATTTAAATCATAATCAAAGTTATCCTCGGAACAAGATCGTAAATGTGTATCTCTTTGACGTATATTTTCGATTCTGGTTATTTGATAAAGTCGGCTTTTTCCATTGAGCTAAGTACGCATACATTTAATATTGCGGTGATTAAAACACTTGATTTGATTAAAGGCTTTTTCCGCTGGGTGACGTTATAAAAATTCTTTATAATCAACGGAAGGAACTTGAAATGTGCATCGTGCTGTCTCTTTTTTTTTAGCGATGCACTTGTGATTAATAATGCAATAGAGTATCTTTTAAGGCAACATTGCCTGCAATAGGTTTTTTTTGACATTTTGCTTTGTAAATATGAAATAGAGAGACTTTAATAGATAAAATATTTTTTTTATTAGAAAAATAATTCTATTGAAATGTTTATCCAACATTTTTGTAGTTGCATCAATATTTGTTTCGATAAATTTTTCAGTAAAATGTTCGTGGGATTTGGGTGTTATTGATTTTTTGCTCAACAGAAAAATGTATACAGTCGACCCGCGGTAATCCGACAAACGTTTTGCAAGGCAGTGTCAGATTATCCAATTTGTCGGAGTATAGAGTACCGCTCTTGATCCGAAAAAATATGAAAATTACGTTATATACGTAGATAATACAAGGCTTCATATTACAGAATTAACAACTTTGATTTTATGGCCAATATGTGCCCATAAATAGGTATATGCCTGTTTCTTTTCTGAAGAAACTACATATACAAAGCTTCCTCCACCTCTGAACGTTTAGTTTTCTGATCCACAATCATGATGGCCACAAACTATTGAATGTTCTCGCGGTTCTTTTTGTATCATAAATTGTGGATACTCTACTGCCGTACTCATTTTCCAACTTACAAAAAGGTTTATTACAATGTAGGCGGTTTAGGCAAACTTTATCGTACATATGTACCATACACTTGAGTCTGTTTTTATGCGAATTTAAAGTTATGCGGTTTTAAAAATTAATGGAACCTATCCATCAATTTTCTATGTAGTTCAAGTCTTTTTTTATGCGACTCTTTGTGGAACGTATCTATCGCATAAAAACAGACCTAAGTGTACTTGTATTGAGATGTCGGACCACAGGGGGTGCCGGATTAGACTGGGGTCGGATTAGACTGGGGTCGGATTACCGCGAGTCTATTGTATTTGGACTATAATCATTATTATTAATAACAATTTCCCATAGCAGATTGGCAATTCGAGGAGATATATTTTACTGATAATCTCATTGCCGTCGGTACTATTTTCAAACTCATTTATATTAGCGTGTTTGTTCATATTGTATCACTATTGTACCAAAATATTACGAATTTAAAATTACGCGTTAGATCTTTATATCGTTGCGAAACATTTCCACCAAAAGTGCGGCATGGCGATAAATAGACGTCACCGGAAAAAAATGTATGTCAAAATATAAGTAGGGTCGTATTAATATTAGGGTCTCTTCGACGTGTCTTCAAGGAAAGGGGTTATATCTAGATATTTAAGATAGCTTCCTCACTGAGCAAAGCCACCAGGGTGAATGTATCGATGGGCATTTTTGCTGCCATCTCGATAGGAAATTCGGCTGATTTTAACACTTTAGTGGCCGGTGATGTATGTACTGCATCATCACAGATGCGTCAACCAATAGTGTTAAAGATTAAGCAGTTTTTCTTGAAAAGTACTGAAAAAATATTCGAGACGTTCAACAAGTGCATCTCAGAATTGCTCCTGTACTTGCGGTAATATACTCCCGATTTGTTCTTTAAATCCGAGATTGGGAAATATTTTTGTTCTGAAGATTTATTTAGTGAAATCGACGAATACAAAGCGACAAGGAAGGCAACGGAAGACTACCTTCATGTCATCATGGAAACGCGGCGAGTTCCGTAACTTGTTCACCATTGAGTGCTACATAGGAGTCATCCATAGCTCATAGAATTTTCCGCATTCTTTGTTTTCTTATTTCGCTCAGAATATAAATCATATTGTCCACAAATAGCTGATGATTCAAATTGACATTTTTATGTGGTTGTGATCTAAAATCATACAAAACCATGCAAATCCCAACAGTACTAAACCCATATAATATATATAATCCATTTTAAAGCAGTATACATTTAATTTATTGCATAAATAACTCCAACGAAATACGTTCCGCATCTTGAATGCAACTACGTTGCAAAATGTCAATTAAAATGAATTTTATATCCCCAGTTGGAGATAATTGCTAGGAAACCAATTCTCATATTACATACAATTTAAATTTAGATCTAGTACAAGGAACATTTGGCATTTCGCACGATAATTTGGCATTTTGGGCGCAAAAAATGTAGCAGATGTTGTTTTTAAGCCATGTATACATTGCAATAGTATTTTGAAAATCGCCACTGTGGATTTGCTGCATCAGAAATAATTAGAGTGTTAAATCAAGAATCTTTTCGAATTAATCAACATCTTTGCTCGAGCAGATGTATCTGATCGTAACGGTAGTGAAATGAGAATCGAAGGAGTAATGTTTAATGGATTAGACATCTGCGATCTTCGCGTCTGTCCATTCATGTTTGATTTGACGACTTTAACGTATGGTTCAGGGTTTATTGCGTCATGAAGCGTAATTGAGCTCATTAAATCGTAGTGGAAGACGTACGTATTCGACTGAAAGGTCCTGTCGATCTCGACGCTTCTAGTCCTGGATCTGCTGCGACCTTTGAGATCGTCACTTCCTCCGTTTCTTGTTATTCTGCAGGCAAACCAGGAACCGGGTTCATACGGCGAACAATCTCGAGTGACAGGATAATCAAGCAATGTAAATGCACTTGTTCCTTTGACAATTTGTGTCGGATTAAAAGAGCAATTGTGGCGTGACGCTGTTGTGCTTTGGCGTAATTCAATAATCGTCGCTTATATCATCCTAATGGATTTTAAATGACAGTCCACGATCTTCTTTGGAATATTGTGAACTAAATACTGGACATGGAAGAGTTATGCTAAGAAAACGCTCGTTAAATATCAGCTACGGATTGAATCATTTAAAATTATTATGTTATGAAGTAACAGAACAACTCTTACAAACGATATGCATCCCATGAATATTGTATAAGTAGCATAGTCTAAATATATGCATCCAAAAAAAGCATCAATACTAAATGAAAAATGATATATTCAAAGGGTCTTTCATTGTTCATAGATTACTTCCTGGTAAAAATTTAAATGGATATTTTAATTCTTCAGCTTTCCAAATTCGAATAAGCAGAAACGCTTATCAGATTTGAGTAAATGCAAATTACCTGTATAATGACCACATAATTCCGGTTTATGTGGTATTTGACAGTCAGTTTGTTTAAATGAGTGCATATTCCAAAATCATATTTGTAACTATTATCAAACGAGATTATATAGACTTGTTGATGCATTATGGAGCAGCTCAGCAATGAAGATTTGATGGAGATAAGAAACAACCAGCTACAGAAGAAAATGAAAAACGACAACTAGAAGAAAAGTCGATGAAATATAATGTGCTTCAAGAATAGCATCATATCAAATTCGAATTGCGTCCCGACGACATTTTTTCGTCGACAGACAGTTCGACGACAACAACTCAATTTCGTCAGGCTATTTAGAGATGTCTAATAGGATAATTTATGTTAGTATAAGAGAGGTCGCATCCACGATGTTAACAGCGTAAGCGTATAAAGTACACGCCTAGGAAATGGATCATAAATCTATTTTAACCAGTCGAAGATCCTGATTGGATTCAAAGGGCGTTGCTCTTGAGAAATCGAGTATCAAATAAAATGAAAATGGGCCCTTCCCGAAAGTGGAGAGCTTTCGTCGGTCCATAATTAATTATGGATGTCAACGATTTTATTATTTTCGGAGGGCTAAATTTAGGGGTTATCCTTCTTGTGTATTTATGGATTTAAGAAAAAGAAGGGGCTATTTTGGGACACGATCGATAACGTCTCTCGGATGGATGTTTATGATGGCATTTTCTTTATGGAATGTTTCCATAAGGACATCGATGGAACTATTGCTTTTTGTGCGTGAAATCTGCTTTTCTTGATAGTTTCAATGAATTTAGTTGCCATATCTGTTTCTGGCAGAGCTATAACAAGGGGGTGGCAAAGCAGGCGCAAAACGTAGATTACCGACCCAGTCGAGAATTATAAATGGTTTTTATATTACTTGATCATTCCATTTTACATGAATCAACACTGATTGACTCTATCCGTTTGTATAATGTATACTAAGTTATCTAATCCTTATTGTCTTCGTTATCGCTTAAACATTGGGCCGACCCAGCCGATATAAGCCCGTAAATAAATGACACAAGGTATGGCGTCCGATCGCGAGGTGTCCATTCGTCATATCAGTGGTCCGAAAAGCGGACCGGTTGGATATACACACCTTGTGGCCACCCCGTCCTCATTTATGGGGACATGTGTGTGTGGTGCACACCCATAGAACTGATCGTGACCGAACCGATACGAGTACCACGGGGTAGGGGTTGAAGCCCCTGCAGCTCGGAATTGTTTATTTTGCAGCCCACTTCAAATTGAGGTTGGACTCGTGGAGGCGTGGACAGTATTTCCCTTGATCTTAGCATAACCCGTCTCTATCCAATTCCCATAGTCCTTTAGTCCAGCGTACTTTTGGTTACATGTAAAATCCAAAGCTGTTTTCTTTGCAAGGACCTCGCCTCTTCTGGAGGACGCAGAGTGTAAAGGTCGGGCACTTGGAAGCTCTTGTGTGAGTGTCATCCTGTCGGGATAAAGTTCAGTGGAGTTATGAATAGGATTTAAGTAGGAGAGACAACTATTCATGAGCGACTACTCAAATTATCATTATTTTTAAATTATATTTTAATGATTGTGAGTTCAAGATCTAATCTAATATGCCCAACACTTAACTTGTTGTTTTGCTAGACAAGTGCAAAATCAACATGAAAATATAATAGGAAAATCAAAATCACATCATACATGGGGAGTCCCCATGAAAATTCTTATCGAAACGACATTAATTTCACTGTTTTTTTTCTAATAGGAAAGATATCATTTTGACTCATGTGAATACATTATGAATATGTCATGCTTAGAGCACACATATTATGTTGATATGATTAAAAAAAAAAGATATCCTCGTCGCGATGCAACCACAATGTTGATAAAAGCAATGAGTAGTCATTTTAAAAATGTGGACCGTATACTGTCCAACTATGCGAGACTTTGCCTCAAATAAGTGATTAGTTTAACTATAATCGTTTTTTAAATAATAAATATATTAGAACGTCGTTCTGCGGATATTATCCGTATGAATAATTCCGATAATAGTTTTAATAGATTCGCGCGATAATTCCATATTTTTTACTAAAATAAATATTATAGTAAATGCGGTTAGATAAATTAAACACAAGATGAACCATCATCAGATTTCATTGCGGGTGTCCAAAGCATTGATAACAGCAGGTCCATGTTTAGTTAAAACCGATTTTCTTGAATTTAGTACGAATCATTTTGTTGCATAAATGTCTTACACCTACACTATAGGCCATGTCTATTGAAGCCCTAGCCACCGTTTATCGAAAGTGAACGATGTGTATTTAACAATAATGAATGTAAACTATTTGTAGACAAAAAAGCAGCTTTGTACATTTTAATTTAATGCCGGTATGTGCAATTATTCAGGTTTCGAAAATTGTTATTAATGTCTGCAACGCAAATATGATATGGTGGAACGATGGCTCCGATTAAAGTTGCTGAATTGTGGGAAACTCCAGTATGTTATGCTGTCCAAAGAGTTTGCTGACGGATCTTCGGAAGAAATTCGCAACTTGCAAAACACATGTTTTTATCGAAATGAATCAGTGCCGTTCTCATGGGATCTTGTGACATTTTTTTAGTATTCGAAGAATGCTTTGGGCTTTCGTCCAGACTGGGAAATAAAAACAGCAATTGTGGATCTCCTTTGAACTTGGGCGGTAAATTCTCCTTGGGAGATATTCATGTGCCCAACAGCTAATGCGACTCTAATTAATAGTCTAAAATATGCATAAATTTGCATATGGACGAACGAATATTTACATTGGATCTTGTTATGTAGCGCATTTATTTATTTTCAAAATGTTGTTGAAAATCATTAGCATATTTGTAAAGATTTATTATGTTATCATTCGTTTTGATTCAGTGTTGCCTCTATGATAGTGTATTTCTAAAAAAACTTCCACAAATACAGTAGAACTTCGATTATCTGGACTAATTGGGGATGAAAGTAGTCCGGTTAACAAAAATCTGGATAATCGAAAATAATCAAAATTGACAGGGAAAATATATAATAAATTATTTCTTATTAAAATAATTAATGATCGATTTTGACTTTAAGCTTTTTTAGAAGCTGCCGAATCGTGAATGCTCGAATAAGACACATACGTTGTCCTGAATTACATAAATACTTCCTCCTTCGCAAATTTCTTCTTCGTCTTCTCGATCTTGTTCTTCTGAGGCCAATATTTCTTTAATTATTTCCTCATCATTCAACATTTGGAATCCAAGATCGTTTGCATCGCAATTTAACCACTTTGTTGCATCTTCTTCGTAGCATTCAGTACAAATAGAAATTTGTGCTAATGCTTTTGCAATGTCTCCAATAACAGGTTCTACCGCGTTGCTGGAATTTACTAATGGTCTTTTCTTCTGGTATGAATTGTATTTATACCATTCATCCAGGCTTTTTTCTGATGACCATACTCAAGCGAAAGACTTTTCATATTTTTAAAGCATCTTTGATTTTCCAATGACAAGCAGCGGCAGTCTGTGTCTGCCTGCACACACCATAATAGTGACACGTTCTTTACTAGTTTTGTATCCAGGTGAAGTATTTTCACGTCTTGATGCTAAAGAATTGTTGGGTAGTATTTTTTCAATTTAAGCCGGTCTCATTGGCATTGTATATAAACTCTTCATCGAATCTTTTCTTCCCCACAAATAGCTTCAATGCTGTTTGCTGAAGGTATGTCAGCAGAAAGCTTTTCTCCATGAATTTAAAGTTCCATGATACCATGTCGTCCTTTGAAAATTTCAAGTCAGCCCAATCAGAGATTGGCTGTCCAATTGATCGCTTTTGTATGAACCACATAAAAATACACTCTTCATATTCTGTATTTCCTGATTTTCCGCTTTGAGTTTCCATCTTTTGATATTAAACAATTAGTAAACTTCGTAATATGCAATCCAACACTGAGTTCTCCATTACCAAATCTTTTACCTGAATTTGTTCCACATATTTTTGACACCTTTTTTTTTTTGAAGTGGCTTTTAGCAATCCCTTTTATGGGACTGTCAACAACCGTTTAGATATGGTTTTTCATAACAAATACATGCTTTAAAAATGTGGTCGACGGCCACACCTGTAGATTTGAACCAATGATAATTGAGTTACCAGTCCGATCGGACGTATCAAATACGAACTTACAAGATTCAAAAAAAGTCAATATTTTACTAAGGAATGATAGCGATAAAAACGTTTCCATTTATGAAGCGGAACATGCAAAATACACATATGTGTTCGTCGTAACCGATTTGTGTTGTTCCAGATGCATAAGATGGATAGACTGGATAAATGAATACACTCAAACCTCTTTTTGTGCGATTTCGAAGTTATGCGGTTTTTTTAAAGATTTTTTTTTTAATTTCATAAAGAGTACGTGTAGATATTTTGGATAAAATAGGAAATAAATCATCAACACTAACCGAAATTTAGAAAAAAATTATAATTTGGGACTTTTGAAACAATTACATTTTCTTTGCATTTTTCCAATGTTTCGACTTTTAAAAATATATTCTCCAAAGAAATTTCCAAAATTCCAAATACTTACAGAGTTATAGCTATTTTAGTGAGGCGGCAACTTGGCCGGTCCTCTGTGAATGAAATCTTTTAACAGGTTTTTTTCGAAACAATTTTTTTCAACATGGTTGACATCATATCTCAAGTTTTAATTAATTAATTAAGTTCAAACTGGGTACAAATCATAACAAATAAATGTTATTTTTTAATTGCCTTTATTGTTTTCCTATTTTTTTATTAACTTTTTTTATGCGATTTTGGATATATTTTATATAGCCGTTTCAAAGTTATGCGGTTTTAAAATCCACGGAATGCAACTTCACTGTTTCTATGTACGTTATAGCTTTTTTTGTGCGATTTTCTGCGGAACGCATCTACCTCACAAAAAAAAGATTTAAATGTATAGTATTTCGATTTAAGAAATAGACGCGTATTCATAGAATGTATTGAAATAAACAGAATGCGTGATGCTTTCATCGTTCTAGCAATTTCCTGGTATGCAACAATCAGCAATGTTTCTTTTTGAAATTCTATTCGTCTTATTCAAACAACTATTTATTGGTACAATCGTTGTTTTTCCAGCATAAAGATAAGCTGATCCTTGAGTATGTCTGAATCATTTTGCAATACAAGTAAAAAGTCGGATAAAGTTATTTATGTGAAGTGATCATTACTAATAGGAATTTAAAGCATGATTCAATGTGTGCATAGTGCAGCCTAGGCTATTTTTATTAGGGCTTCGAACCGTTATTCTATTATTTCGGTTTTGTTTTCGGTTACGTTTCTAATATTTATATTAATCAGTTATGGTTTTCATTCCGGCACCCCCGGTAATCCGGTCACAGTCTAATCCGGCGCCCCCTGTAGTCCGACATCCCAATACAAATGTTGTATATATGTGCGGTAGAGCTTCGTGAATGTAAAAAATACAAATGTCTCCACCATTGATTGTGGGGCAGGCAAGAAGCAAACTTCATAAGTTGGAGGTAGCTTTGTATATATAGTTTTTTCATGAAAGAAATTAGCAAGCGATAACAAAAAAATTAAAAATATAGACGGTAACAGTTTTTTATAACTGCTATGGGCATTATATTTATGACGTTAATTCTATAATATGAAACCTTATATTGTCTATGTATATCTCATCATTTTCATATTTTGCGGATTACAAGTACTTCTTTCCAAAAAGTTCCGGACTACAAGGGGTCGGGGGCAGTACTTTATAGTCCGACAAATTGAACAATCAGATACCGCCTTGCAAAACGTTTATCGGATTATCGCGGGTCGAATTTTATAGCAATCATATTACGGTATCGACTGGATTAACGCAACTTGAAGAAAATTTGGTAACTGTTGTTAAATCGTGAAAAATATACGTTTTATCGTTTTACTTGACCGCGATGAAATTATAGGCTATTATTGTTATTTATGGTGTTTTTATGTTTAAATCGTATACACGTGAGATATTTATGGAAATGCATCGATAAATATTTCGGCTATGCATTCCACCGAATGCCATGATGCTCTCAGGCCTTGATGAAACGACATGCGGAATTCAAACAATCTGTATACACAGAATCTGTTATGTAATTCGACGAGATTACTTCCGAGCGATGTCTCGTCTCGATCTTCCCGGACTAGATTGGCCATTAGGAAAATGTATTTTTTATTTATTTACGAGCGGTGTTTATATCCTCGCTGACGTCGGAGCAAATTGGTGTGTGATTATGATGAAGCATAGCAGGAGGCAGGAATTCAACGATTGCTGCTGCACGAGCAGGAACAAATGCCGTCCTTTAATTGAGACCAGCCGCTAGGTCGTTAAATTTTACCCGCATGCATCCGTCCTCCCCATAGTCTAGGGACTCGTCCATGCACCTACGATGATCCCTATCTGAATTAGTGACGGTCACAAATGCCCAAAATGGGACGCTCGATTAGGTCGGAAAATAATTAAGATGTCTCTCACGCAGTTATCTCGTCGGAAGATTTAAGTTATGGTCCAATATTCAGGTTCCGTGGGAACAAACATTTCAAATTTGTTGACAATTAAATTAATGTAACGAACGTATGGTGGAATCATTGGCGCATCTCGTTGTAGGCTTTTAAATAGGTTTATAAAATCTTCATTGCGAACCTTTTTTGCCCCAATTCCACTAAACGAATAGAGTCTCCTCAATGTCTATTAATAGGAAAGGGAAGAATATCATATCGATATGGAGTATGGTTTTTTTATTTATTTTTATTTATTTTTAATTTTTAACCCTTTGAGTAGTGAACTAATTTTAAATCATCATAAAATTAGATGCTATATTTGCTTGGCCGCCTCAATATTCGATCATTTCTTTGCGTAAACATGAACAATACATTTGAAATCGATTAATTATATCATTCACACATCATTATTAATCGATAAATTTGGGTTAACGATCTATACAATCGTATGATGTATGCAAGATATTCTCTCGGTCTTATTATGCCTATGTTATTTCCGCAAGTGTAAACAATAAGTTGGCAAAGTTTTATTGAAATCGAATGAAAGGTATGGCAGCGCATAAAATACGAACAAATCTGTATTATAAGACTATGCCTATGTTACTCGCGCAATCCTTAGCAATAAATGGACGAAGTTTTATCGCAATCTGATAAACGGTATGGCAGCGCATTAAATACGAACAAACATCATTTAAGTGCGATTGTTTCTATTAGAAGACAGTCGATTGAAGACGACTTCACACTGCAAGTCAAAAAGTAGAATGCTTGATTCGACAGACACGTAAAGGACGCTGTCCTGATTTTTTAATGTGGCATTTATTAGCGTTCCTTTTTATGGCACAATTGTATACCATTTTGACATGGTTTTTTTTTATAGCGGATATGTGTCTTTAAAACTGTGGTCGCCAGCGACACCTCCTGTAGATTTGAACCCAAGATGATTGAGTTACTAACTGACCGCTTAACCGCAAGACTACCTACATATGTGCTTACATTCGAGGTTGATTTCTTAATGTAAATTTCTTTCCAAGCTGCTCAGCGAGGATCCATAATCTTTTTTCAATGTATGCTGACTAAAAACAAAACTTTGCTCTATCATAGTCCAAAGTTGAATCAATAAAGACAATGACTTTAGCGCTTGAATTTAGTCACGGAACTATGAGAGATTTACTTTTATAAACGAGAAGTTTGTTTATTTCTCACTTTGGCATGTACTTAACTATTGAAAGATCTTCTTATCTCTTTCAGTTTAACAAATATAGCAACGGTACAAATATAGATCGTTAGCATTGTGAATTATTTTGCGCGACATACTCAAGTATCGCGTAAATATGTTTACACACCTCAATAGCCGTATCGGATGTATCAGATAAATGTATATGAAGGGTGCCTAGTGTTTTGAACACGTCGTTCTTAATTAACAATGTAAACATGGTCTCTTCTATCGGTCTTTCGGATTCGTCGTTTGGTTCGCTTTCAATTGCGTCGATTGCCCACTGTTATCAATTGTCATTGTTATCACTTATCCCAACGTTGAATCCATGACTGAAAGCCTTTTTTGAAGGCTTTAGACGTGCCTCTTTGGGGCGAGGGGTTTTCCAAGTGAAGTCTGCATTTTCGTCTCAGGGTCATAGCCGCAGACACAACATTCATCTCCACTTAGAATTTTGGCCATGAAGACGATTTTCCTTCTGTTCGTCAGTCAAAAATCTGGAAACAAATTGTGCATTCACTTGTCTCATTTGCAAATTAACAGTAAAAATATTTACACAGTTCCATAAGAGATGTTAACTTCTTCAGCAAGCTCTCGAATAGTTATTCGTTTGTTTGCACGAACAATTTTTGCTGCGTTTTGCATGTTTTCGTCTGTTTTTTAGGTGGATGGAAGTCCCGACCGTTGCTCGTTTTCAACTGACTCATACCCGATTTTAATATTTCATGAGCTTCTTTGGCACTTTTTTGCAACATAAAACAAAACTCAATGCTAACGCGTTGTTCGAATTACATGGTGCGCGACAGACGCGATAAACACAATCTCACTCTAGCCGCTATGGAGACTGATTTACTTGTCATAAAGTGTACAAACTTGACACATACTGTCTCAGAGAATCATGTTATCGGACAAATGGCATGAAATGAATGTAGCATCATCAGTTGCGGCTCTCAATCACCGTATTTTTTGATCAGACCTCGTATAAGCTTTCGTCGGCGTCATTCCCGAAACAAAATGTAAATCAGAACGACTCAGGGGTCGATAAATCTGTTTAGTTGATCCATCAGATCTCTATTTCCAGTAATACATTTTTCAACGACGATTCCATGTTTTGATAATTTATGGAGCTATTTCGTTGTATCGCTCGACCCGATCAGTCGCCAATAAAAATGTGATCGCATAAAAGCATAATAATGACTTCGTGTCCAGGCAGGTTTGCTTCCTGGTTTATTCCTAAGGTCGGTCCGCGATGCACGCTTTGAAATTCAAGTTGAGGACATCGTTCGCAGCAAAAGGACAAAGCAACGCAAAATTGGTCTGAATTGTTTCCACTTTTCGAAACACGTTGGTGGCAGGCATTATAGTATTCGTGGAAAATATTTATATATAATATTCATTGTCTAGTTAGCATTTCGTGTATCGATATCCAAGCAAACCACATCCGTTTTTGTTATACACATGTCTATTTTTTAAGGATCACTTTTAATATACTCGTATGATTCAATGACATGCCTTCAAATATTCTTGTATAGGTCATGATTTTAAAAACGTCCAATTTAATATTTGCATAATATGAGGTTGCATTAAAATGTACGCCTCTCTCCTTTATCCCGATGATGATCTTCGTGAAATCTTCTTGTGTATCACGAGTCCCAACTGCGAGACTTCAATGACGAACCTCTTATCAGGCATGCCCGTGGTCGCCTCGAAGAAGGCGTAAAGATGTCTTCTCTCGATCAAAGCTCATGCTTTATCACTTCCAAAAATATTTAATCTAAAATTTTCTTTCCTACCAAATACCATACTTCCCAGGATAAATAGACGCGACTCCCAGTTACATCTAATTAAGATTAATTCAATTTTATCAACAAAAAAACCAGTTGCAGTGCATGCAAATTTATTATAATAGTGTATATAATATTTTAGTGCATGAATATTGGATGTATATTATTTATCTAGTTGTCACAAATTATTATTTACAAATCTCACTATTTTACTAAACCTCAACGGATGTTTTTCTATTAAAAATAACTAATCAATGTGCTGTCACACTATGTAGCATGTTATTGTGTTATGATTTATTATCACGTTTCTATTGTATGCTAATGTTTATTTTTGTTGCAGGCGAGAGATTTGGACGAGAGAAAGGACAATGAGGGAGTTACTGTCGACAGAGATCCCCCAAAAATAATGATACCACTGGGTGGTACCACCACAAACAACTCCGATATGAAGAGGCCCATATGGAAAAGATGGACATTCTGGATGAACTCAATCCTCTTATTCATAAGTAAATATCGAGCAACACGCTGTATTTATAATAAATTTCCAATCTTATCTATTCGAAGACCAGTCATCCTAAAATGCCCGAGTCATACATACCATCGAGAATTCAAAAACAAATTGATGCCCTCTTATCTATAATAAATTAGTCAGGGGAGAATCTCTAACGTTCACTCAGGATCATAAATCTACTTTAACAAATTGTATGTTATTTTAACTCTTAAAATATACGACATGTCATCCTAACGATGCCCTCAGGATTAAATACGGACATATTTCTATAATGATAGGCGCTGTAGATTATAAACCCTGTATAATACGGTTGTATGATTATGCAGCGCGGGAGAAATGTCATCCCCGTGAACCATTCGTCAGATTGATAGCGACATCTTCCGTCTCTCTTTAGATGCAATGTGTCAATTTAACAGCGACATGTTTTGTGGCGCTGTAGACATATTGCGCCTGAAAGGACGACACCTATAGCTTCTTGATCGTACGCCGTTGTCGGTCCGGTGGTGATGTGCAGGAGATGGGAATCGTTGGAGTGGGAGAATAGCCTTGGCTGCGGGAAGACGTTCTTCACGCGGCTAGAGCTATCTCTCTCTCTCTCACGTTATCAATTTAAAAAATCAGTTAATACCAAAGTGTTCTCTCATCTTGACGTCTTCGTCTCGACCCAAAGCGCTCCACCAGGCTATCGCTTGTAGATTTATTTTTAAAAAAATTATGCATTGCTTTTTTCTATTTGTTAACTGGATATTGTTAGCTAAAAGATGAGGTCGTGTTTGTGTAATATATAGTAAAATAGGCATGTTACTGGTGTAATAGTTGCATGCAGGCTATGTATAGATACAAATCTTTATGATAGATGCGATGGACACAGACACACTACAAACGATTCCCCCTCTCTTTTCCACCAACTCTTGAAGTTTCGCTTTTCGTGACGTTCAAGCCATCCAGGTAATTTGTATTGTAGTATGTGGTTAATAAATAATACAATAATTAGCAAAATAAAATTACGGATAGGGAAATGTATTGAATAATGAAGATTTCAGGTTTCTTAGCTGCTGAATAATCATCATGATGTAAATGCACACTAAATGTTCCAATATTCAGCTTTCACATACTTAACACATGCGTAACTCCCTAAGTACATAACAATAGTTTTTATTTTACCGGGAATTACTCACTATTTCACGTGATGTGAAATTTTGCTGTTATTTATATGCAGTTTATTGATTCAGTCATTAACATTGTTATCTCCATTTATGTTCATGCTATTTATGGATCGTTTACTCTGAGATCAAAGCTAACCTCAAGCTGCAGTGTTGACTGCAATTGTTGATAACGATGCCCTTTCTAGCAACTAATAATCAAAGACCTGATTCATTCGAACAGTTGATGTGTCGTCATTATGCAACATTATTGCTATGCGGTCGAAAATCAAGCCCTGAGCCACGGAGATTAATCGTCGCAGATTCGTAACTGGGCACATAATGACAGTGGTTTGTTATTCAACGTTGCTCTTTCGGATGCATCTTCAATTATGTGTTTTTGGATGGCCAACAGCATGACCGGGTTCAATTCGATAAGTTAACGTAATTGTTCAATGGCAATAAAGCCGACGACCCCAACATCTGCGGTCAACGGTTCGAGTGGTAAATGGTGGTGAATCGCACTTTGTTTACAGCCGTCTAATTGGGGGGGATGTATTGACGATGATCAATTGCTCTGCACAATGGCCATATAATATGTACTATTATGGTATGATTTATTTATCGTTTCGTCGAGCGTTCTGCGTGGAAGCATTGTCAGAACTGCGGAAATACACGGATCACATTATCATCTTGGTTGTTTAATCAATCTTCAGGAATCAAAGAGAATTATTTATTTTCGTCGCTGCAGATGAATACTTATAAACTATAATACTTTGATGTGATTCGTAATTATATTACGGAGGAATACAAAAATTCTGAACCCCGTAGCTATTATATTTCATATCGATATTCCTATTATTAGAGTCGAGGTGTAGTAAATACATCACCGGTTGGGAAAAGTTAATATAACAATTTAAAAAACATATACGCACTGTACGTATGAAAACATAGATTAGACATTTATTGCCCCTGGGCGTCGCCTAAGCTCGCCAATTAGTAGTTACGCCACTGTTTCTAAGCGTCTAGATTTCGGCGGGAATGTCTCAATTTAGTAGCCTTCGTCGTGCTAGTGAGGTGTACGATTTCTGTTAGATAAAAATTTCAATCCCGGATTTTTCGGGATTACGTTTACTAATCCCGGGATTCATGAGCACCTAAAACTTTCCGGGATCCCGGGATCGGATTCCCTAGTTTAAGTCTAATATATTCACAGAATTAATCATGTTTCACAATAAAATTATTTTTTAATCCTTTGAGTAGTGAGCTAATCTAAAATCATCATAAACTTAGATGATATATTTGCATGTCCGCCATTTATCATCCATACAAATCCACTTATCTGTCAGGACGGTCGCAGCGTGTATGAAGCTTGTATTTAAATAAATAAACACTGTCGATAGCACACAATATTCGGTCATTTCATCAAGTAAGCTTAAACAATACATTTGAAATCGATTCATTGTCATTCACATATCATCATTAGTCGATAAATTTGGGTTAACGATCTATACAATCGTACGATATACGTAAGATACTCTCTCCGTCTCTGTTTCTCTCTAAACTCAACATGCAATTTTTCGGTCTTGAAAAATCTTCTATCTCAGAATAAAAAGAAAACAAACTTTTTCCCACAATCTTTTTTGTATCTGACGCTTTATAATAGTAGTCCAGGAACTAAACCACTATACCAACATTTTATTGAATCACTATTGATATTAGAAGTGACAAAAAATACGTTTGTTGAGTATGTCTATGTATTATTTTGCGAATTTATCAAAACTCGTGCGGATTCCAAGCGACACTTTATGCGAAACATGACGCCCGGAATGTGTTAATGCAGAACTCAGTACGCTACTTTTTTCATATATCATCTGTGTTTCCTGGGAACGTGTGATGTCGCCTTTATTGGACAGCAGTTCCAATGAAAATCTGGAAACATTTGGATTACAGATAATAATCTGGACGTAAAAAATTAACAATCCATTTTTTTAAACACAAATATTTATTTAAATCCATATCATACTTTATTTTGATAATATTTCATACATTCTATTTTAAGCAACGCATCCAGGAAATCTGGACAGTATCTTTCTGTGTATTTTTTCGTCCGGCTAATTTCAATCACCTCCATGCCCGGTGCAGAGAGTTTATTTACCCCCTCATCAAACGGGACCACGTAACAAAGAGATCTGAGATAATATCTTTTCCAATTTGGCTGTCGTCAAAAGGATACATATATCCTTTCACAAGGATGGTAACCAGCAATTACCATTTACGATGCAACTGCAATGCACCGAACATCCATGCGTCATGCACTGCTATGCATTATTAAAGCAACCGTCATTTTTTGTCTTTTTTTTCTATGCTTGCAAATCAACAGATAATGTTACATTTGTGGTTTGGTCATTAGCAAAAAAAAAGTAAACATGACTTGTTTGACATATAATATGACACATTGAAGGACAGTTATCGGTTAAAACTGAATATCAAGACATGAGATCTCGATGATATGCAGATATGTCATATGTAAATATAGTTTAAAGATATAAAATAACAAAGATTCAATATAAAAATATGCGGGTACTTATACCAGTTTTAAATAAAATATGTCAATTATTAATTTGTTATTGTTCATTTGTACAACTGTCCGAGTATATAAACGTTGTCTTCCGGCATAGTCCACCGAAGATAGAACGCTTGGTAAAAACACAACATATCGACAATTGCTATGCCTTTTTTTACCGTAGTAACCACCAGGTCAATATGCGCCAACATGGTGCAAAAACCTTCTTGGATAAATGTCCAATAGCTCAACAAAATTTAATCGCAATCGAATACATGGTATAGGAATGTATACGGAACAAACGCACTACAAACATTCATTTTTATATATGTAAATAGAAAACTGTACTTTTACTGAAAAAAATATTTTAATTTAATAAATACGTATATATGGTTCGTATAAATACATTTCTATTTTTATTATTGATACGCGAGCCACTCTGATTTTCTCTAATTTTACCAATATTAAATTTCAAAACAATGTATTTAAACCAACATTTCAAATTTAATTTTAGTACGTCGGCTTTTTAAAGATTTATGAAAATTTACAAACTTATTTTTAATATTTTTTTGATTAAATTCTCCAATTGGCGGATTTATTGAGTTAAAAATATTTTTAAATTAAAACAGTGACATCTAAGAAAAACAGCGATAATTTTAATTTATTTACTTTTAAAAATGCTTAATAGATGGCAGCACTCAAATATTTTTATTTTTGAATAAATTTTTGATATTTGAATTTTCATCATGCAGAACGATTGACAGAAATTAAACAATATGTTGATTTTAATCGATTTCTGCATGAAATCCATTGAATTAATTTATTGTTATGGATTGACGTAAGATGATCAAATTTCCTCAGTCTTTGCGTCACTGTGCAAATGTTAAATTCGTGTCAAGCCAGGTTGTTGTTTCGTATGTTTCCCAAAAAGTAGATGACATTGTTTTGCGAAGTCGAAATTGCCTTTTTTACAAATACCAAGGTGATTAAATGCATTGGCCAAAGATTACTAATTTTCACAAAACTTGTTAGTCTTGTGTCGAATAATCGCCGACGCATTTTGCTCACAAAACACTACCGTGACGTCAACGCGTTCAAATTATGGTTAAAGCGAAAACGGATACCGTAAGAAGACGTATATCGGCCATGTACTGTGTAGCGCTCACCAACTGTCAAGTGCATCAGAAACATTATGGCTACCGAGTGAGCTACATTTCCGGCCTGCATTTTTTTCGATTTTGCTCCAACAAAAAACACATGATTTATTCATATTGCATTTCAGCAACAATATTCAAGTGTTAATTTGATTCATATGCGCATGAAAAACATGTGACTCGCTTACTACGAGATGTTAGTTAGAGTGCACATGATATAATGATAGGTCATTATCTAATGGATCGAACCCTCTTTCTCTTTGTAACCTTTGTGATAGCCACAATGTCAATGTCACGCTTCGACCTGACTCACGGCTGTCGGATATGTTCATATCATATTTCATAATCAGAATTGTGATTCATTTAACATTGGCGAAACAATTAGAGTTCTCATCGTCCTTCCCCACTGCATTTAATTGCCTCGTCGCGAATTGTCCGCCACTAATTGGCGAGCAGTGCTTTTTTTTAAAACGATCCCCACCGGCGATGACATTGTGCAATCCTTGTTTGACTTCCTTATTTGTAAATTTTAGACTCAATGTTTAATTGTCCCAAATGCAATCTTATCGTCGGTTTCGATACATACGATGAGATAGAGATAACATCTTTGCAAATAAATTAGCGCTTGCCAAACACATTTTTTTCGGAGCAACTTTATTGTATAATTTTTTCATAATATTTTTTTGAGCAACAAATCGATAATTAACCGGTTATTGCAGTCAGAGATACATTTTTAAAAATTTATAATAGCAGTTAATTATACACAATACGAATTTAGTTTTACGACTCAAAAATGGTATTATTTATGGTCTTACGTATTTTTTTGAAATAACTCATAATATTATGATTTGAAATGGTTACACATTGCTTTATCATCTTTTAAACTTAGTATTACTATTAGTAAACTTAGTAAACGGTTCGGCTTTTTCAGACAAAAATATAAATAAATCACAGTTATTTCATCTTGATATATTTATATCTAAACCAATTATTTTAATTATTTATGCACTGTACTATACGCTTTATAACAATTCTTAATTTATCAATTTAGCATCAACGAAACAAAAGTTACGAGCATTATTGTGAAAGTCGCGCGAAATAGACAATCGCCAAAATGTGCCATCACTTGCCCAATCAGCGGGCCCCTGAGTGTTAAAGATGGATCTTAAATACACAAAAAAAACGAAGATATTAAATCTCACTATGATTGTTCATTTCTCTTTCGCTTTCGGTAAAATTATACATTTCAATGTTTCTCAAATACTTAAAATAAGGCGGAAATAAAATATGAATTTATCTAAATGCGTACATGGGACGAATTACAAATTTAAGTGCAACGGTCAAATCCTTGTACTTAAAACTTTGTTTAAACGTAATTTTCTTATGTATTCAATGCTTAAATGATATCTCTCATTCTGAAGAATAAATAGTAGAAGCATCTTGAGAATACCACTCTTATTGACATTGCAGCATTGAAAATATGTCGTATCTGATTATAGAAAATCTGAGTTTTGAATTCTGAATTTAATTTATTTTGACGAACTTACAATTGAAATTTTCACCAAACGTGCAGCGTGAATATACTGATAAATTTGCATCCATTTCTACAAAGGTATTTTTTGTTTCAGTCAGTATTTATACAATGTTAATCAGGAATGTTACAGTCTACCAAGCGTTCAACGTTGCGAACTTTAATAACAATTTTCGAAATCCGAATAATTATACATACCGGCATTAAATTACAATCTACAAAGCTGATTTTTTGTCTACAAGTAGTTTACATCAATTATTGTTAAATACACTCCGTCCACTTTCGATACAATGTAGCTGGGGCTTCGGTAGACGTGGTTAAAATGGTAACTCAGAATTTTAATTGAAGTATTGTTACATACAGAAGCAGTCATAGAATAGTTTCCGTTTTGCAGGCATAATATATCTATACAATATTAATTCACAAATCTCAAAAATTGTATGCTGACTCAAAATCAAAAGACAGCGTAATTCATAAAAATATGCTTCCTGTGCTTAATGTGTTAACGTTGATAATCCCACATTTTACATGCAATTTAACCCTTTGAGTAGTGAGCTAATTTAAAATCATCAAAATCTTAGATGCTATATTTGCTTGCCCGCTACTTATCATTATTCAAATCCACTTATCTGTCAGGACGTCGCAACGTGTATGAAGCTTGTATATAAATAAATAAACACTGTCGATAGCACATAATATTCGGTTATTTCGAAATCGATTCATTGTATCATTCATTCATCATTATTAGTCGATAAATTTGAGTTAACGATCTATACAATTGTACGATGTACGCAAGATATTCTTTCCATCTCTGTCAGATTGGATGTTAGACTCCACGATGCCCACTCATAAACCCCCAAGGAGGGGGGAGGCAACCCTATGCCTGTTGGCAACGGCTGAACCCTTGGGGTAATGATGTGGAGTAGAGGTGTGTGAACAAACTCAAACATCATGCATCAAACGCTGCTGGGCTAGCCTAAGTTAACATGAGTTGGGTGCGCAGGTCACCCTGTGCTGCGTACCCATAAAATGATCTGTGGAACGGTCGATTATAATAGTAGGTAGTATAGTGTGACTGTGTCAAAGGCTCACCACTATCCTCAACAGCCTAGGCAAACAGGGGAGAACGATTTTAGGCTGCTCGAACGCCAACTCGTCTCCGTGGCTAAGTACTAAGAATCAGATACGAGTATCATGTGGGAAGGGGTAGCCCCTGCAGTGAGGGGCTAAAGGATTAGTTGAAGACACTCTTTATGTGGCTAGTCTGGGGTAACCCGGAACAGACCACACAGCAGCGCAGGAAATGGGATCGAATATTAATGAACCCCAGTAAATCCAGTCAGTCGCTGTCTGATGTCTGTTGTCTTGTCTCCGTCTTTGTCTCCCATTCAGGATCTCCGACCTGCAAGACAATCTCTCCGTTTTTGTTTCTCTCCAAACTCAACGTGCAAGACACTCTCCGTCTCTGTCTGTCTCCGAGCTTAACATGTAAGTATGCTCTTTCTGAATCACTGGAATTGGCTTGCAAATAGGCGATCATCCTATTTGGTTGGACTTCTAACTCAATCATCATGGGCTCGAATCCTACAGGAGGCGTGGCTGGTGACCACATTTTTAAAAACATACATACGCCATGAAAACCCCTGTCAAAATTTTTGGCAATATTCCAATAAAACGGATTGCTAAACACCACATAAAAAATAGTCAAAAGCGTGTACAAATGTGGAACTAATTCAGGTTTTGGTAATGGAGAACTTGAAAAAAAATCTAAACTAGTCATATATGGTCCAATATCATCATATAAATATATGCAAGTTTAATAGTCGAACTGACAATGAACTTTGAGCGCACACTAAAAAGATCATGACGTAGAAATTAAAAAAAATGTCGACTGCATAAAAATTACATTTAAATTTGACTGAGAAAAATAAAAATCTGATTTGTATTTGGGAACAGTAGAAATATGGAAAATATGGGTTTTTTCAATGCAAATATACGAGAGAGAACTTTGACCCATCTATGGTACTTTGTCATCTCAAGAACCTGTTCTTGTGGTTCATAGATTCGGCCTTGTGCCTCATTTAATTGCCAATACATTGCTTTTTGTCATGACGTACACGTTGATGGATGTTTGACAAAGTGTACTGATTTTTTATTCTTTTTGCGATCATCGTTTTTGTGAATGTACCCTGCACGTTCCACATGGACAATGACATGAACAGTGCAGAATTTTGAAGAACGGTCGAACGAACTATCATACGCTAACTGGTTAAGGCACTAATAATCATGAAAATCTCATCGATCCTACTCTATTTAAAAATCACATTTTCTAATAAAATTGAATGTGGAAGGGAACAGGAAACCACACAAAAATACACACAAAAATCTCCCAAGGGGGTCCGATTTGTGACTTTGACACAATGAGGATAAATGTTATAGAATATTATATTTTAATACTATATGAATTTTAAAATATATTCTATCCTTTTGTTAGTTTTGAACTGAGTATCTGTGATTTGGAAAGTATCTGAGATGGAATTGATTAAAATTTTCAGCAAGATCGTGATTAGGTAGGAATGTATATGTTTGTGTGAATTTGACTGCTTGCTTGTAGTGTCAATGTTGAGATCTATGTATAAGTCGACTTTTGCATCTTCTAATCCAGGGATCATCAAACTTTTTGAGAATCGAGCCGGATTGCAGATTGCGAGTCCGAGACGAAAAGAATATCTTGCGTACATCAATATAAATCGATAACCCAAATGAATAGATATCAAGTGTATTGTTTATGTTTACGCGAAGAAATGAACGAATATTGTGTGCTATCAACAGTGTTTATTTATTAATATATAAGAGATAAATTGATTTGTACGAACGATAAGTGGCGGACATACAAATATAGCATCTACGTTTAAGTAATTTTAAAATTGCTTCACTACTTAAAGGGTTAAATCTTCTAACTACAGACGACGCAGATAAACGTACATAAGTAAAATATATAAACACTTAAACTTTTTTTGTGCGGTAAATAAAAATAAAACGGAAAATCGCACAAAAAAGCTATGACTTACATAGAAAATGTGGAGATGCATTCCATGGATTTTAAAAATCGCATAACTTTGAAACAGCTATGTAAAGTATATCCAAAATCGCATAAAAAAGTTAAACAAAAATAGGAAATTAAAAAATAACATTTTTGGTAATATTTAAAGGACGTCTTCTATCATTGGTAAAATTTTAAGGATGTCTGACGTCTTGCATCTCAAATACCAGACATCCAATAGAGAAATACTAATTATTTTAATTACAAATTATCATCGCTGTATGATGAAGTAATTTTATTAATTAAAACTTGAGATAAGATGTCAACAATGTTGAAAAACGCGTTAAAAATGTTCGTAGTTTCGAGAAAAACGCGTTAAAAGATTTCATTCTGGTAGGATCGGTCAACCGCGTCACTAAAATTGGAATTTTATTGGAACTAGTTGGAATTTTGGAAATTCCCTTGGAGAAACCGCATAACATCGAAATCGCACAAAAAAAGTCGCACAAAAAGAAGTTTGAGTGTATATAATAAACAAATTCTATGTTAAATTTTTATAATTGTTCCTATTTATAAATATAATATACATATACTATGAATATTGTCCAATGAACCACCAGCATTGATAAATTCCTCAACTTTTTCTGTAGGTAGTTCTTCTAACATCTCAAGATCTTCACATGTGAATATACCCTCATTTATTCATTGATTTCAAGTGTGTTGTTTATGTTTACTTAGATAAATTACCGAATGCTGTGTGCTATAGACAGCGTTTATGTATTTATGTACAAGCTTCATACGCGTTCCGGTGGTCCTGACAGATAATTGGATTTGTACGGATGATAAGTGGCGGACATACGAATATAGCGTATTATGATGATTTTAAATTAGCTCATCACTCAAACGATTAAACACATTACTCAATAAATTCGTAGGTTGATGTATAGTTGACGTTTTCATTGACAAATCCGCATCGTTTTTAGGAAGTGCCAACTTTAAAAAACAATGAAAAAATCTGAATTTCTGAAGTTATCGATCGATACATTCGTATGATGTACGCAAGACATTCTCTCCCTCTCTGATTCCGATTCACTAATCTCCGCACTCGATGTGCGAAAATTCTGTATCATTTGAATCCGAACGGCCTTTATGTGAAGTTCTTCATCGACAGGCTTATAAAGCATTGTTTTTAATGGGGAATTTGGACTTTATTGTGTTGTTGTTGTTATTGTAGCGGATTTGGGCCCCGCGGGGAATTCACCGATTTATATCCAGGCTAAACAAATTATTTTTGCAAAAACACGTGTTATAGTTTGATGATCGCTGTTCTAGATGATCCAAGTAGTGTAATTAAATTCCAGAGCATTGAATACGATTTATTTCATACATACATTTTAATATTGTGTATGATTTTTTTTTCGAGCGGTCAAAGCGATAAAATTTTGCAAAATGTGCAAAGCCTCCCCGGTCGGATCCAAATATTTCAATACGAGGTCATGGTCAAATTTTCGAGAGCGTAGACTCATTTTACCGCGTCACGTGACACACCGGAAATACATTTGAATGTTCTATTGGATCGAGTCGTCGGTATTGACGAAGCGCTGTTTAATTCGCGATTAATATGCGCCCCACCGTTTGAGAGTCGTCAATTTGCAGATTGTAATACAATTTAGAATAAGAAATCAGTAATATAAAAATGAAAAGTTGAATCTCCTTGAGAGTGACGCAAGTCATCAAGTGTGGCCCGCCTCGCCCGGCGGTTAGTTTGGTTTCTTCGGTTGCGCGGGCGCGATGTCGCTCACCAAATACAAATTCAAATCGGACCGATTAAACTTCGGTAAGTCGATCCGACGATCTTCGAGCGTCGTAAAAAGTCCGACATAAAAAAATAATCAGTGATCTCGCCCGTGAAAATTCGGTACAAAGTTCGCCCGTTCGCGTCTGTCAAACGCTGCGAAATGTGCAAAACAAATCGGATTTATATGAACGCACGGCTTAATGCATGGAATTAAAATTCGCAATGGCGTTTTTAAATTAATAAGTCCTTCATAATTATGTATCCACGGAGAAGTGCTCCCGTCCATCTGTCAATTTGCTCAAACAACAGTGCTGCCATGCGAAACAAGTGTGGCCATTCATAAAATATAAATTTGAATTTTCCCCTTTTATCGGTCATTAACGACTTTTAATAAAAATTTAAATAATCCATAAATTAAAATCGAAAATTTTGATAGTTCTATGATTGTATATTTATTTTTTCAGTATTGCTGTATATAATACTGCATGAATTCAACTTCCTGCCTCAATATCGCAGCGGATTCTACTGCGATGATCCAAAAATATCATTCTCATTTACCGGCGACACAATATCTATCAGCTGTCTGCTGATGGTCTGCACGTTTGTGCCTTTAATAACGGTAAATACACTATATCTGATCAAAATGCGTGAAACGTGCCGGTCTTTAATGATAATTATTCTTTCAGCTGACGGTAGTGGAATTGATCCGCTGTCGCGCAGATTCATATTCGAGCCATCGAATAAAACGAGGCTTTAAAAATGCATACATTTGGTACGGAGAGTACATACTATCGATCATCTTCATCATGTTCTTTATGGAAGTCATAAAGGGCATCATAGGAGAACCGCGGCCTCATTTCTTAGAAACGTGCAAACCAGATAAAGCCGTCAATTGCACACCGGGAACGTAAGTATAAAATGCCATTTATTAACACCAAAGCAATAAACGTTTGATTGAGTTATTGCAAAAATATATCAAGTAGAAAATTATAATTTATATAATCATTGAGCGTGAGTTGTAATTTAACCGATAATTATTTCAGATATATTGCTACGTATACGTGCACGAATACTAAATATTCCAGCTGGTTCGTCAGCGATACAATCAAGAGTTTCCCGTCGGGACACACCGCCTTATCTATCCTGATGAGCATATTTTTATTTGTAAATAATTTTAGCTTAAACGTTTACATTGAAATTATTTTAACGCGCGCTAATTATATGCATTTTATTCCAGTGCTACTTTCAAAAGCGCGTTTGCGATCTTCAGCCGAAATTACTCGGACCGGTTCTACAAATGCTCGCCGCTTCTTGGGCCTGCATCTGTTCTTGCAGCCGAGTGATCGATCATCGTCATCACTGGTGGGACGTCCTCGGCGGTGCCATAATAGGATTGATCATATCGTATTACTCCGTGAGTGTTCGATTTTACGCTCGATTGAACGTTGAACGGCCGAAATTGATTGTTTTTGTGTTTGCAGGTTGCCATATTGTGTATGAATTTCGCTTGCTCGAATTCCCAAAAGCCGAGGACCGTCGCTGCAAACGGCGAAAATTGTTTGAACGCGGACAATCACAGCACGATAAAGAGGACGTCGTATAACACGCCGAGCGGACGACAAGACGACGGTCTTAGACAGATCACTTGAAAACATTTTAATATCGATTCAATTGTCTTCAGCGTATCTTCCAATAAGAATTTTATAAACTGTCGTGTGATCACTTTTGGGATACCAATTAATGCACAACTATCCGGTTAAGTGATGATCCGAAACCGTAGGATTTATTTAAATTTTATCCAAATAAAATAGTTTATATCGTGCTAATTTTAAAATTGTTTATGATTAATTAAATCTATAAGTGACTGATGTTTCCGTTTTTGATATGTTATTTGTTTTTTAATCATTGATAGACGATTAAATAATAGACGACCATAAATGGACGCTGAATCTATGCTACAACAATATAGGACGGTGTATGTAATTGAATGAAATGTTTTAGATTTTAGTCTAGAAATAATGTTTATAATTTTAACATTGTAAATATTTTTGATTAGAATGTAAATTATTATTTATTAACGTATGTGTGTTATTTTATGAGATGTTTATCAATAATATTTATTGATAATTGTTTCTACGATGTTATTTTTCTTGATTATCACAAAATTATATGCAAGTATTTTTTTTTAGATATAATCTCAAACACATTATATACGGGTTAATCGAAATACTGATGCTTTTTTAAATCATGATTTAAGACTCTTCACCATTTGATTAGTGAGTTAATTTTGTAACAAAGAAGCACAGAATAGAAATAAAAGCACAGTATTATAAATAAAGCGCTATGGAGTGCTGCCTAGACCGTATGCATGTATACTCTCTCTGAATCACTCGAACACTCAACGTATGAGTGTATACTCATTAAAAGGATAATAAAAGCTATTTTAAATAATATATCTGCCATTAGCAAAAATTTCATTTCTAATTTAGTTGTTAAATATAATAACGTGTTATATAGTAGAATAATTGCATTAAAAAAATCTCTGATCGAATTAAAAGCATTAGTTTATCATATCAAATGCCTTCATATATATTTAAATTCTAGTCAAAGCTCTATGTCTTCCTGTTGAACATTCTGATTGCCTTCAATTTTATAAATATGTTTATTTTATTTTTATATATTGTATTTTATTATTATCATTTTTCTATGTTTCGGTGTTGGTATATTTAAAAAACACCACTATCAAGTTTTTTTCTACAAAAAGCACCAGTTTCATGCATGTTTAGTAAGAGATAGCAGTATTAGTTTTTTTTGTGTTATACTATTTTCTGTGACGATATATAGTTGAAGAGTTTATTTTCTGAATAAAACTACTGAAATCATTTTTGTTTTTTTAAATATTCTAATGTATTATGTCATCACTATATTTTGGGTAAATTAAATCATTGGACAACATTTCTTCGAAGACGGTACTGGAAATTTTGTTACCGTGAATGCTGAGCGATACCAATTAATGTTGAGTGAATTTTTATGGCCACAATACGAGAAAACGTTACATCAAGGCTTCACATTTGGCTTGATAAAAAAGTAGGAATGTAAAAAATCACATTTAATAAAACGTTACGTACATTGGTGTGCAGAAATATAAAAATACACATCAATTAATTCACTTCAACGTTATTAATTGCACACCAAATTTTTCAACTCTTGCCAATCTGTTTTAGATCGTTTTTCATAATGCTCACATGATTTCATAACGTTTCGAAATTTAGCGTTTTTGTTATTTCTGGATATCTAACATTGAATGAGCACGTTTTAAAATGTATTGATACAAAAAATATTTCATAATAATTATATTGCGGAGGTAATTAAAAATTTACTATATAAAAGGCTGTGATGCTTCCTAAAATTGCTCCCGATAAAACGTCCCACCAATGATGACGATGATCAGTTATTCTTGTTACAGAACATACAATGGCGTATGCACTCGTGATAATATATAACATCGGGAGTAGTAATTTGGGGCCGTTTCTGTTAATTTTCTTTGTAAAATACTACTGTTTAAAACAGAAAAGAGAGCAATCAATAAAGTGTAACAATTTAAAATATCAAGTTTTCAGCACGTATGCAAAGTATTCAATAAGACCATTGTAAAAATTGAAAAATAGCAAGATAATGCAGCATGTCCGGATAAAAAACTTTGATCAGATTCCAAAACAACAAGCGTAAATTTGGCAGTACATTTGTAATTCTGTATATACCTGAAAATAAACCAAAATTATAAAATTTCTCAGATTTATAATTGTTTTGCATCATTGAAATTATACTCATTGGTGCAATTCAATGCAGCATCTGGTTTACAAATGCTGAGAAAATCTGATCTAGATGTTCCGATACTACATTTGATAATTGTCATAATATTAATCGTAATGAATACACCGTAAACGTATTCCAAATAAACGGACGATGCTTTTTTAATGATGTTTTTCAAATTTTCCTCGTCATAATTCCCGTTTATAACACACATTTCTGTTTTAATGAACAAATACAAACTGAGGATATTAATTTATCAATATTTATAAATATTAATATGCAAAAATATATTTACAATGACGTATGAAAGCAATAAGCTTATGATCATCAACGTGGCGTTTCCGAAAGTATCGCCATTATAGGGATGTGATATAAATGGATCATTACAATAAAATCCCAGCTTAATTAGAGGGATGTATCGATTGTATACGAGACCTATTAATATTGCGCCTGTAAATAATGCATACTGTAAGTGAAATATCATTATATATAATAAATGCACATCTAATTCAGTATATGCTGCTCACAAATTAATATGGAGGCAGTGTTGAATATTATATGACTATATTTCTTTCTTTCTGAGCTTCTTTGTATACTTTTTATTGAATTTCTTTTTTATAACAATGCTCATTGATCTAAAATTTAAAAAATGTATAGCGTTCTTAATTGTTCATAAAAAAACCTTTATTCGGTTATTCATAAGATAATAATGCAAACGCTTTTTATATTACGACAATATTTTATATGGTAATTTAATCTTTTTTGTCATTAATTAATTCCATATACGCTGTTGTCCTGATGTTAATCTGAAATGGTTTTTTCCAGTTTTAATTTGCTGAAACTACTTTTGAATGTAACCATCATTGTCGGCACGACATTTTTTTATAGCCACAACTATATATGTGCAACGTTCTTATAATTTATAGACGTGCATATTTAATACATCCAAGTGATTCTTCTCCAAGATCAACGAAAGCATTATTAATAGTGAATGATTTTATACAGACATGCGGAGCTATTTTTAACATAAATATCGTCGAAATCACATATATTGATTATGGTCGTTTATTAAAATCTTACACATTGTAAGGACTGTTAACTTACATTCAAATTCAGCTTGATTTTGCATTGGTCAGTGTTTTATAGTTGTATCCAAAACATTTTTTTGCTTATGTATTTTTTATAATATTATATATTACTGATTAATCAAGATCAATATCAATTATGCTGATGCATTTTAATGCGATAGTATCATCTTATTTCAAATTTAGCTCACAAAGAGATATTTCTATTGATAGTAAATTGTTGAGGATTTTTTCAGGAAATATCAGATGGGACCAGGATTTTTAGTAGTTTAAGAAATTACATTGATAAATTTGATCAAAAATTACTAATAAGTCCATTTGTTTAAAATATAAAAAATAACTTGAAGGCGAAAGAATTTTATTTATTTAAGAAAAGATAAAAATACAATTCAAAAATAGATAAATAAAACACTAAAAATTCAAATATCATTTTGAAAATATGACCGAAATCGTATGACACCCTAAATTTGACTGATAAAATTTCTTTCTGCTGAGACACGGACTAAAACTCGAAAAATTCCCGATTTCCGGACAAATGATTTATTTCCATCGCTGCAGATGAATACTTATATACTATAATACTTTGATATGATTCATAATTATATTACGAAGCAATACAAAAAATTTGAACCCCGTATCTATTATATTTCATATCGATATTCCCATTATTAGAGTCGAGGTGTAGTAAATACATCATCGGTAGAGAAAGGTTAATATAACAATTTGAAAAACATATGTACTGCATATATGTATGTTTCGAGTATGTTTTTTTCCTGTTTCATGTTCTCATGTTTAAACAAGAATACATATTTATGATTTGTGCAACAATTAATGATGTTTTAAAGTGTCCATGAAAATGCATCATAAGGTCACACGGTTTAAAGATTGTTATTGAAGGATGAAAACCAGTTTTTTAATCGTGACATGAATTCTAATAAATATATTTTGAGTCTAATGTTTAAACCAGGGCTTTGAATCGCAACTGAATCGTAAACTGGTAAAACCGCTATTTTTGTCGGATCTGAAAAAAACCCGAACTGAACCGATTTGAAAATATTTGTTTTTCGGTTCGTTATATGTTTTCTTCTCATTCTTATGCAGAATTTGTTTGAATGTATTCATCTGATAATACTGTAATCTTTACTCTTAGTCTATCCTTAATTATCCTGTTAAGTCAATACTTTAGATAACATTATTATACAATCTAAATTCCAACTTGTAATCTTAACCCCACAGAGGTAAAAAACAATGTTGTGTCCGAATTCCAGATATTGATTTTATAGAACGTTAACCCAAATTTATCGATTAATAATGATGTGCGAATGATACAATGAATCGATTTTGAGTGTGTTGTTTATGTTTACTTAAAGAAATGGTCGAATATTGTGTGCTATCGATAGTGTTTATTTATTTATATACAAGCTTCATACACATTGCGACGGTCCTGACAGATAAGTGGATTTGTACGGATGATAAGTGGCGGACAAGCAAATATAGCATCTAAGTTTATGATGATTTTAAATTAGCTCACTACCCAAAAGGTTAATTATTACTTGTGTATATATACACTCGAACCTTTTTTCCATTTTAATTGTTCCATTAATTGTAGATCTTAATTTCTTACGAAGGGTGAGTTTTTTTAGTTCTATTTTTTTGTTAAAAACAATTAGAAAACTATAGAAAATAATTATTGTTGATGGAATATAGTTAAATGGAGCTTAATATAATTGATTTTGAAGAACAAATATGAATTGTCGCCAAATTATATATTGTTTCCCTAATTTTTTACATTTAATGCATATATTTATATGGTAATAAGTCGTATAACAATTGTATCAAAAACTATTGATTGTTTATTTAGGAATAAAATAATGAAACCGGTAATAGAAATGTTAACATTTATTTGCACATATCAATGACTTTTATTTTCATCGAAACACGTTTTGGATCGAATGCAGATTTATACAAAAACATTTCGAGAGTCTAAAAAAATAAATAGTAAATAAGCATTTTTGTGACTGTGAGGTCTTCGTTGTGTTACGACTTCTTATTGATCAAATATTGATAGTAAAAGCTACAAGTGCATCGAATTTAAATATCATTTTTGCTCAAAGGGAATTCAATTCAAGATGATTGAATTAGGAAGGGCACAAAATATGGTACCGAAATTCAAACTTTCGAATCTTAAACCATGGACCTGTTTATTGACTATTGCGTCGTTTTCTTTGAGTAAGTTTAAAGCCGCATGCATCGTATATTATTAAATTGCAAATAGTTAAAATTACAATCGATATTTCTAGATTTATTGATCATGTTCCTGTTCAAATACAACATCCTTCCACATCACAAATCCGGATTCTATTGCGATGATCCAAGCATTTCTTTCAAATTCGAAGGCGAATCGGTCACGTCCAATAACTTATTCATCATAACTCTTTCAGTGCCGCTCCTTTCAGTAAGCAAAAAGAAAACAAATTTGAATACCAGCAAATACATCTTTAATGCTGATTTATTTTGCAGATTTTTGCCTGCGAAGCGATTGAAACATATTTCAGAGAAAAAATGACGCTCAAAGTGCGCTTCATAAACGTCATGATAAATACATGGCGTTGGTACTTGGACTATATAACAATATTTTTTCTGTGCCATTTGACTCTTTATGCGGCCAAATATTCTTTTGGAGAGCCTCGTCCTCATTTCTTGGACACTTGTCGACCCAAAGAAGCCATCAACTGTACAGGAAGGTAAATATGCACTATATTAATAATCTATGCAGCAATAAATAATGTCTTAGATTATTAAAATAATGTTCGAGCCCCGATGTTTTATGAGCCAATGTTTAATATTCTCACCATCAAATGCTTGATGATCAATTAGAAATATGCTAGATTGATGCTGGTTGATGTTGATGATGACATTGTATTAAATATTCCAGATATATAAAAGATTACACTTGTACCAATACGAAATATGGACAACACTTCGTTATGGATGCTCATTTGAGCTTTCCATCTGGACACACGGCACTGTCGTTCTATGCTGGACTATTCCAATTCGTAAGTATAAAAATATGTATTTATATTTTATTTTAGACGAAAGATGTATCTACAAAAAAATAACAGATCCAACAAATATATTAGGTCCTCCCGAAAGAAATCCATTATTTTCACACGCTTTCGTTTGAGTTCCGTTTGCATCCGTCCAGATTCAATGAAGGGGACATTTCTCTAGAAAAAAAGATTGTGTGGTTTGTCAGCTTTGTTTTTTGTGTCATAAATTTTATTTTATTAATAAGGATAAGCTTGAATACTCGAAATAAAATTATAGGAGTCTTTAAATCAGGACGACGCTCAAATTCTGGCCAAGATATGCTACGATCTTTAATTGAATCTTATGTTATAATAATATTTTCGATCGATTGTGATCGATTTAAACAACACATCCGATCCGATAATATCAGCGGTCCGAAAAACGGACCGGATGGACACACTGACTTTTTTAGGATTTTTTGCGGCATTTTCGGTGATAAATGCGTGTCTGGAGCATTCTATGATCTGTACGATCACAGAAGCCCCCCTAGGGGCTTACTTACATAGGTGGCTCGCGCCAAATGTGGTCACAAATTAGTTTAGACTTCTCCCCACCCATAAAAATTGTATATTTATCTATCTTACTAATTTATGCTGCTATCTGTTATATATCATGAACTTATGGCAGGCAACTGTGGAAATGTATTGTGGACAATTGGGTATGCTCAAATAAAAACTGGTAGATCTTTTTAATCAAACAGGAGCTATTTTACAGAAAAAATCACCAAATTTAGCACGTTCTGATTATTGCATATTTCAATCTTTTTATAGGAAGGTGACTATATTTTATATTGATTTGCATAAAAAAATTAAAGAAATAGAGTATCAAGTTGAAAAAAAAATGGATCTCTTTCAGGACAACCTAATATAAAGCCTTTCAAATGTTAACTATGATTTAATTTTATATAAAATTAGCTCAGATATGACCATGATCATTTATTTTGCATTTTTTCGCAGTTTAGAATATTTTTTTCATCAATTCATATAATATATAATATTGATGCTTCTTCTTTTCTCAAGGTAATCAATGAACAAAATACCGTATGCATTCCAAAATACTCTGGCCATAACAGCTGACATTTGCGTTTTTGGTCGTTTTGGGCGGTTTTCACCAGTTGCTATCCACTCGGCTGATTGCCGATTTGACTCGCCCAGTGTGGTGATGAATCCATGTTTCATCCATTGTCACATACCGCATGTAAAAAGCATTTTTATTGCGCTGAAATAGTTTTACCAAATAGCGTTCTGAATGTTCGACGGCTTGTTGTTTTTGATCGAGTGCGAGCAAATGCGGTACCCGCTTCGAATAGAGCTTTATCATGGACAAACGTTGATGCAAAATGATGAATACACTACCTTCTGATATCTTTAAGGTGTCGGCTATTTCGCGCACGTTCTTCAGTCAGGTCAATGGTCATATTCGATCAAGTGTATACATTTAAATCTAGCTAAAGCTAAATTCATTTTCAGTGGTATTTTGAGAAGCGCGCTTCAAGATGGTGTCCAAGGCTGGTGTACTTCACCTTGCAATTATTAGTCCTCGGATTTGCCATATTCTGCTCCGTTTCCAGGATAACTGAACATCGTCATCATTGGTGGGACGTAGTCGCAGGATTGGGCGTCGGAGCTGCGTTCACATTTTACGCGGTAAAATTTATTTAATAAAGAAATATTCATTAATTTATCAAATGATTTGTATCAAAATTAAATATCGGTTGTTTTAATTAACAGATTGCGCGTTTGAATAATTTTGAGGACGTCGAAAGCACTGTTGGGGATCAATCAAAGGAAGGCTTTCGATTAAGAAAAGTATCGATCGTTAATGGGATGAATTCGAATTTATAATTGAATCAATTTGGCACGGATTTTGACTAAAGGATTTTCAATAGTTTACGATGGGCTTAAAATGTACAAGTTATCGATAAAATATTCAAAGGCTGGACAATAACCCGATATGCAAGTATAGTGTAGATCTTTTAAAGGGATGAAATCGATGAAAATCCAGTTAAATACTTAAGTTGATCCAGATCTATGACTGTCGACGTGTTTGCCAGATGGGAAGAAAACGGAATAATCGATTGAGACATAATTGAAGAGAAATATTCAACGAGAACATCCCAAATAATAACGATAATATTGCATTGACTTTTGTTAGTTTGTTCAATAAAAACATATTTTTAAATATGCTTTATACTTAGCTATTAATTCATTTGCTTTATATATCATATTATTGTAAAAATATACATATATACACTCAAACCTCTTTTTGTGCGATTTCGAAGTTATGCGGATTTTTTTAGGAATTTTTTTCTTTTTTTGTAATTTCATTAAATTTGACTTAAAAATACGTTCTCCAAAAGAATTTCAAAATTCCACCTACACTTGTACTTAAGGAGTTATAGATATTTTAGTGATGCGGCAAATTGGCCGATCCTATCATAATGAAATCTTTTAACGCGTTTTTCTCGAAACTACATTTTTCAACGCGGTTGACATCATATTTCAAGTTTTAATTAATTAATCAACTTAAAACTGGACACGAATCTTTTCTATACAAACTTATATTGTTCCCAGCAGATTTATGTCAAAATTTATTTTTTAACTATTTAAAAAACAATTAAAACTGACAAAATAAGGCAAAAAATGGCTTGACTGAATTTTTTTTAAACAGTCGCCATTTTGTGATTTTTTTTTAGTTAGGGACTATAGTGATATATTTATTAATTATGATTTATATTGTTGTAAAGAGAAAATCTACACAGAATAATGATGACATTGATACTGGGTATACTATTTCTTCCGAAGAAGAGAGTCGATTTTAAGTCATATCGAAAATTATCATTCAGCGATGATAGTTTGTAATTAAAATAATTAATATTTCTTTAGTGGATGTCAGACATTTTTAAAATTTTACCAATGATGCAAGAAGTCCTTTAAATGTTACTAAAATGTTATTTTTTAATTGCCTTATTGTTTTCCTGTTTTTGTATTAACTTTTTTTATGCGGTTTTGGATATATTTTATATAGCTGTTTCGAAGTTATGCGGTTTTTAAAATCCATTTTTTTTTTCATACATACTTTTTGATCAGTTGTGTATCAGCCAACTCTTTGATAACATGTATTGTATATTTTATTAGTCGACTAATATCTTAAGAACGTAATTTTCTACAAAAAAAAAATTTGTAAAAAAAAAAGCCTTGGTTGTGGGAAGACATCCTTCCCGTGGCCAGTTCTCTCTCTCTCTCGTCATCAGTGAAGAAATCAGCTAAGACAAGAGTGTTTATATTTGACACTCATCAAATGGAATCATTGGACAACTATTCTTCGAAGATGGTACTGGAATTGTTGTTACTATGAATGCTGAGCGATACCAATTAATGTTGAGTAAATTTTTATGGCCACAATACGAGAAAACGTTACATCTAGGCTTAACATTTAGCTTGATAAAAAAGTAGAAATGAAAAAAAAACCATATTTAATAAAAAGTTACGTACATTGGTGAGCAAAAATATAAAAATACACATCAATTAATTCACTTCAATGTTATTAATTGCACGACAAATTTTTCAACTCTTGCCAATCTGTTTTAGATCGTTTTTCATAATGCTCACTTGATTTCTTAACATTTCGAAATTTAGCGTCTTTGTTATTTCTGGATAACTAAAATTGAATGAAAACATTTTAAAATGTATCGATACAAAAAATATTTCATAATAATTATACTGCGGAGGTAATTAAAAATTTACTATATAAAAGGCTGTGATACTTCCTAAAATTGCTCCCGATAAAACGTCCCACCAATGATGACGATGATCAGTTATTCTTGAAACAGAACATACAATGGCGTATGCACTCGTGATAATATATAACATTGGGAGTAGTAATTTGGGGCCGTTTCTGTTAATTTTTTTTGTAAAATACCACTGTTTAAAACAGAAAAGAGAACAATCAATAAAGTGTAACAATTTAAAATATCAAGTTTTCAGCACGCATGCAAAGTATTCAATAAGACCATTGTAAAAATTGAAAAATAGCAAGATAATGCGGCGTGTCCGGATAAAAAACTTTGATCAGATTCCAAAACAACAAGCGTAAATTTGGCAGTACATTTGTAATTCTGTATATACCTGAAAATAAACCAAAATTATAAAATTTCTCAAATTTATAATTGTTTTGCATCATTGAAATTATACTCATTGGTGCAATTCAATGCAGCATCTGGTTTGCAAGTGCTGAGAAAATCTGGTCTAGGTGTTCCGATACTACATTTGATAATTGTCATAATATTAACGGTGATGAATACACCGTAAATGTATTCCAAATAAACGGAAGATGCCTTTTTAATGATGTTTTTCAAATTTTCCTTATCATGATTCTCGTTTATTACACACATTTCTGTTATAATGAACTGTAACAAATACAAACTGAGGTTATTCATTTATTAATATTTATAAATATTAATATGCAAAAATATATTTACAATTACGTATGAAAGCAATAAGCCTATGACCATCAACGTGGCGTTTCCGAAAGTATCGCCATTATAGGGATGTGATATAAATGGATCATTACAATAAAATCCCAGCTTAACCAGAGGGATGTATTGATTGTATACAAGACCTATTAATATTGCGCCTGTAAATAATGTATAATGTAAATGAAATATCATTATATATAATAAATGCACATCTAATTCAGTATATGATGCAGATAAATTGATCGTTGTGTATGGATATACTCACAAATTAATATGGAGGCAGTGTTGAATATTATATGACTATAATTCTTTCTTTCCGAGCTTTTTTGTATACTTTTTATTGAATTTCTTTTTTCGCAGCAATGCTCATTAATCTAAAATCAAACAAATGTATTTCTTATTTTAGACTCACATTTGATTAAAAAGAGTTCTATCTTTGTCATACAAATTTGCAATTGCTATTCCGTTATTAAGACAAACTTGTAATTTTTGTATTATTTTATGATACCCAAAAAATACCTTTAATCGGTTATTCACAAAATAAAAATGCAAATACCTTTAATATCTAATATATGAAAAATAATCTTTGTTTGTTCGTATTTAATGCGCTGCCATTATGTTCATCCGATTGCAACAAAACTTTGTCAACTTATTGTTTACACTTGCAAAAATAACATAGGCATAGTCTAATATATAAAAATCAATGTTGGTTTGTGCGTATTTAATACACTGCCATACCGTTCATCAGATTTTGCAGTCCACTGCACAAATTACTTTTTCGCTTGAATAGGTTGTTGAGTTCATAAAAATACTAGTCGTAAGAGTTCATAAAATGACGTCCTCCAATGAAGGTATCTTGCAAAAGTGGAAACATTTCTAAATCTTCTTCTTGTACATGACAATCCCAAAGAACCAGCTTATTTTATAACCAGCTTAACCAGCGATTTTCTTGAAAATTGGCATACTGTTACGGCCCGATACCAGGCTGTGGACCACCGGTTGGGGAACACTGATTTAGACCATGCTGGAGTAGTTGAGAGGCTGTTGTAGGGTCATTATGCGAGGTCAGAAGAGCTATATCGTCGGCGAAGGTGGCAGTTGTTGTGGTGTCTGTTGTCGGGATATCGGCTGTGTATAGAAGGTATAGAACCAAGTACGCTGTCTTGAAGAACGCTGGATTTTATATTGACTTCATCTTCGTATTTGACGTAGAATGTTCCATTTGTCAGGTATGATTCGAATTTTGCCCAGATGTCACACTTTGTCAAAAGCCTGGGTTACATCCAAGAATGCTGCCGAGCAATATTTTTTATCTCTTAAGTCTTGGTGGATTCTATTAAGAATCCTGTGAATTAAGTCGGATATTGTTGACAAAATCCAAATTAGTGATCAGGTATTAGGTAGTTTTTCTCAATTAATTGGTGAATTTCATCCTCGCTTTTTGAAGTATCCATATATTAATATTTGTGTGGAGTGAATACTGTCAATAGTCAAGTGGATAGCGAATATTTCCGCCTTTTCTTTGCTATTTTCAAGCCTATTCTGCATTTTTCTTTTTGATAGGCGGTGCTGTTGTTTAGGGTCGTTTCAGATACTTTGTAGCTTTCCACAATGAGTAATCTAAGGTTTCAATGGCGGTAAATCTGTTCATTTTTTCAAAGCATTTTTTAAAAATTTAATTATATAATATATTTGGTTTGGTTATTCATTTCTTGATTGATTATTCATAAAATAATACATAGTATACCAATATTTTATATTTTAATTTTTTCATAAAAAATATTCCATTAGTCTTGTTCTTGCTTGAAAGTTCTTGCTGTTGTGATGTTAATCTGAAATGGTTTTTTACAGTTTTAATTTTCTGAAACCATTTTTGATTATAATCGCCGTTATCAGCACGATTAAGATATTTTTTTATAGCCACAACTATATTTGTGCAATATTCTTATAATTTATAGACGTGCAAATTTAATACATCCAAGTAATTTTCCTTCAAGAACAGCTGAAACGTTTTCAATCTTCAATTACAAATTTTAAATATACATGACGTCGAAGTTCATTCATTTCGTTCATTATACTTCAAGAACGAAGCATATGATAAAAAATGCATTGACGATTTCATACCATCAAGCTTTAATCTTTTTACATTAAAAAACATTTGGAAGAAGCATAACTATCTCTATGCAACAAATAAAATATCAAGACTCAAGAATGTATCGAAACTCTACAAATGGTTCGATAAAAATACAAAGTAGCAGAAGAAATAAACAGTGAAATGTACAGTTTTTCACTGATTTAAATTTGGCCTCAAAATAGGCTTCAACTTCGAGGACTTTGGAGTTAATGGTCCCTGGAACATTCTTTTTAGGTCAATAAACAGGTAGCAGTCGCTGTTCAGTAGTTCTGTTGAACAATTCATCAACTAACAAAACAAATACCTTCTCGTCTTCTCTACAACATGGAGAAACAGTGAGATTTTTGGCTTTGACTCCCCAGCATTAGCTCAGAAAAATTGAAAATCTACTGTAAATTAATTATCACGGATTTGAACTATTCATTTTTCATATTCATGCGAAAATATTTTGTCCTATGATATTGACTAAACGATTTTCAATAATTTACAATGGGCTTAAAATGTACAAGTTAATGATGAAATATTTGAAGATTAGACAGCACCCCGATATGCAAGAATAGTGTTTGATCTTTTAAAGGTATGAAATCGATGCAGAATCCAGTTATATACTTACTTGGTTCAGATCGACGACTGTCGACATGTTTGCCAGTTGAAAGAAAAAAATGGAATAATCAATTTATAAATTTGCGATAAAATTGGCGTAAAATATTTATGAGCGATATATTGAACTGTCATCAGAACGTTATATGATCTGGAGAAATGCGTTAAAATTTATGCTATGTACTTAATTATTATGAATTCAAGATTATTAAACATATCCATTTTTGCATGTGGACATTTTTTCTGTCCACTATTCACATTTCCCCAAACACCTTATTTTTGTTCACCATTCAAAATTCCTCATATTTTATTGTCTACTTTTCATATTACCTGTTATTGTCATCTGTCCACACTGTTCATTTTCATATTAGAACATTCCAACATGTGATTCCTCCAGTACACTCACATACTATAATTCAGAACAGACCAGAGAAAAACCAACTTTTAAATATTCAATAAGAACATCCCTTACGTTACCAACGCAACTACACCAAGAAGAAATACAGCGTCAATTTGCCATCCATCGTTGACTTATATATTAAACGATAATATTGCATTAATTCGTCTTCTTTGGAGCCGGTTTTCTCCTTTTAGTCCATTGTTTTGACTATGTATTTATCTCAGGTGTGAATCGATGGAAAAACTCGGCTTTATTGCTGTGAAACAAGGCCAAACACTCGATTGAAACATCCTCACGACGCTGTTTTTGTTCCATTGTGAGCAAACGCGGCACCCATCTTGCGCACAGCTTTCTCATGTCTAAATTTTCAGTCAATATGCAATATACAACACTTTTTGAAACGCCTACCATGTCTCTTAGCAGGGCCGTAACTAGGGTATGATGCGCCCGTGGCAAGAATCTAAATTGCGCCCCCCCCTCACATTTTTTCGTGAATTATAGTAGTATTGTAGTTCATTTATCGGATTTTTTCTATTGATCTGAAAAAGAATTTTTGATTCTTAATATTTGCAGGAGATTTAATATGTACCTATAAAAGTATAAAATAAAAAAAACAATCAGGCTTTTTAGTTTAAATTTCATATATTCTTGACAAATTGTATTCCAAAAAAATAATTTTTTTACGAAAAAATATTATAGTGAAAAACCTTCCAAAAATTCAGGTAGGTTGATCAAAAACTTTTACTTGAACTTATGTTATTTTTGGAAATGCAGGTTCGAGATAATCTCAATTAACCCCTTGATGCACAATTACCGTCATTCGTCAGCAGATAATATTGCACCAGATAAGTCCATGCATACCGACACTTCAAATCTTTTCTCATATCGACGAAACTCATCTAAATGAAAGCAAACTTGAGTAGCTCAAAGACTCTCAAGCTTGATATCGATTATCTGTCCAGTGGCTTTATCTATCTCGAGAAAATGAGAGGTACTTGTTTTCAACCTTTTTATTGTGACAGAGGATTCTGTTCAATTTTTCTTGTGTTATTTTTGGATAAGATAAGATTTGAAGTGCTGCGAAGACGATATGCAGACTTATCTGGCGCAATAAGCGAGTATTATATGCTGACGCATGACGGGACTTGACGGCTGTGTACGTCAAAGCGATAATACTGCTATGTACCGCGCTGATTCATTTAGAGTAGAATGGTCAAGTAAAATTAAAACCACGTGAAACTCTTTCAATTGGGTCGGTATCCTGCGTTTTGCGCCCCAAGCCCAGTTGCGCCCGAGGCAGGTGCCTGCTTTGCCACGCCCTAGTTACGACCCTGTGGTTGACTACAAGACCCTGACAGAGAAGGTTCTCCTCGGATGACCAGATAGCACACAACAGACAGCGACTAACTGGATTGGCGGATCATTAATGTGCGATCCCTTTTTCTGCGCTGCTAAATGATCTGTTCCTGTTTACCCCGGACTAGCCACACAGAGAGTATCTTCCACTGATCTTTTGCTCCAGGTGTCCACCCCTTTCGCTTCGCGCCCTCCAGAAGAGGCGAGGTTTCAGCAGGAAGACCAGCTTCAGACTATGTGCACCCGAGGGTGCGATGGAGGAGGAAGGACAAAGGCTAAAATTAAATTCAAGGGAATACTACCGCGGGTTCACTGCCACCACGAATCCAATCTCAGTTTGAAGGGGACTGCAGCAGATGATGGACTGCAGGGACTACCCCTTCCCTATGGTACTCGTATCGGTTCGGTCATTCGTAGTACCTAGCCACGGAGACCAGCCTAAAACCGTTCTCCCTTGTATGCATAGGCTGTTGAGGATAGTGGTGAGTCTTTGACACAATCTCCATCAACTACTGCAAATCGACTGTTCCACATACCCCTTTATGGGTACGCAGGACAGGGTGATCTGCGTACCCAACTCATGTTAGCTGGACTACCCCAGCTGCGTTTGATCGTATAAGAATATTTGACCGGGCCGAGACCGAGAGTGAGATCGAACCTTTTACGGCACTATAGTATGGATCGGGCCTAAGTCGCATCGATGAAGACAGACGACCTCTTTATATCAGAAGAGCGTCATACGCTACAGAACAATGAAAAACTTCACCCAAATATGGCGATGTACATGTCAACACATTGCCGCACGATCTCGGCGTATCCCGTCTTCGCCGGAGCACGTCTGTAGATCTCTACAAATGTATGAAACATTTAATTTAAACATATGATCCATAGATTCTAAATGGACATTCAACAGTTTTTTTTCTCAACATCTGTAATTTGCTTTGGATAATATTGTAGATCGATTTTTTCCTGATGTCCTGAAATCTTTTTTATCCCTTATTTCAAATTTATTCCATTGATGCATTGGATGCATATGGAATTTTCGATATTTTACCAAGCAATCAGGAATGACTAATGATCAATGAAAGGATCAAAAGATGACTCGCCTCACACATTAAGTTAAAATAAAATTGAGTCACCTAGATGTTTAGACGTCAATGTTTGTCGAAGGATTTTATAGATTTCATTTTGCAAATCACTTTTCGATGACGCACTTTGTGAGTACTACAGTGCAAATATTTTTAAAATGATTATGCAAATCATAGCGGAAATGTTATCTCTTTTCTACCAAGCGAACTTATGTAATTTTTCACGGCTAGAATAGAATTCAACTACGATTTCGGTAGTCTTTTTGTACATTTTTTTATTACAAGAGGAAAAAATTGTCTCGATTAACACACGCATACTATGAAGACTCAGCATTCGCCATGTAATGCTAATTAACTTTAAAATAAAAGTGACTTTACACGTACAATATACACGATTCAATAAAAAATCAGATTGATATATGTTTAAAATGTCATACATGAAGTTATCTGTTATGTTGAATATTCAATATATATCCTTTTCTCTTTCTCAATATATATCTTCCGTCTCTCTTTAGGCGCAAGACGGGAGTCGTGGGGAGTTGTCAGCTAGCCTTGGGGGTTGCGGGAGAACATCCTTCCCGCAGTCAGATCTCTCTCTCGTGTTTAATAAATGCGTTATCTAAGATGAGAAAGTATTTCTATTCAGTCGCCCGTCCACCCCCATTCATTCATCTGGCTAGATAACGGTCCGAAGATTATTAACTTAGATGCTATATTCGTATGTTCACCGTTTATCGCCCGTACAAATTCACTTATCTATCAAGAACGCGCAGCGTGTATAAAGCTTGTATTTAAATAAATAAATATTGTTGTAAATGTGTTGTTGCCTCGCCTAAACATTAGCAATATACTTGAAATCGATTAATTTGGGTTATTATTAGTCGATAAATTTAGGTTATTTACAATGGTATGATGTACGCAAGACTCTGTCTCTGTTTCTCTCCGAGTGCAACGTGTAAGAATGCACTTTCTGAATCAGTTGTCACGATGGATTTTCCCCCACAATCTGGATCTGAAAATAATAAGTGTTTCGATTAGACGTTAATGCAAATTTGCCAATGCACATTGCGTGTTTGAGTCCTACATTTTTATTAGGTCATAGCTGAAATGTCCACACAAACGAAGCCAAAGAAATCAATATTTAGAAGCGTGACCATCAAATGTGTTCTTGTGCAAGTATGAAAGTGTCGATGGCACTTTGCTTCGGCCAGTCATCATTGTGTGAGTCGACGAAGCCAATATAAAATACTAGTTTTGCGACAGCCAGTCGTCGTGTTCCTCGTGATCAATACTAAATGTCAAATGATAAAGTAAAAATTGACAATCTGTGAACAAATGATTACGATGTGATATCTGAAGATGTTGGCATAGGACCGTGGATCTCAGGGCGAAGCATAATTCCGAGGTATTATCGTTTAGATGTGGGAAATTTGTAATATTTGTTTACGCCCATGAAAATAGACCATGTGATAGATCATATCGAAACGTATTGATAATAGTTATCTGGTTATTAACATTTATTTGTTATGATGACAGTACAATTTTTTATTTTGTTCGATGCATGCAAACTTAACACGCTCCGTCCGGGCGATTCGTACTGTACTTGACGCAGTAGTCAGTGGAAAATGATTAAAGTTTAACCTTTTAACCGCCAACGGTTTTAGAGATGTTAGGAATTGCGTAATAAGTTGTTTGACTTGTAAATTTTATTATCTAAAGGCGGGGATACGGGATCACTTACGGGTTTTGAGCATTTCTTGTTCATGATTATCACAACACATTATGAATATTTTGTTAATATTGTATACAGGCCATTAAAACTGATTGTTTGTTTAGGTTTGTCTCAATTTACTAATCATATCTACTTATAAGAACAGTTTTATTATAATGCATTTTGACAAATATTAGGGCGTCCCATAAGTTTCTTTCGTTTTCATACTAAGAAAAAAATAAACAATAATTTGTATTACATCAAAATGTATTGAATAATATATAATCCATTCTGTTCTATTACGTTTCGCCATCCCTCCGGAAGCCTCATAATGCCTTCTTGCCAAAATTTCCCAGGTTTGTTGGCAAAATATTGATCAAGGTACATTTTTATATCATTTTTTGAATTAAATTCTTTACCACGTAAAGAATTTTTCAATGGAAGAAAAATAAAAAAAACAACGCCTCGTCTGTTCGCTAATTCCGGCCGTTTTCTGGCAATTGCATCCTTTAAATTGTCTAGTTGGTAACAATATTTTGTTGAATTGATCGTTTCACCTTGCTGAAGTAGCTCATAATAAACTACCCCTTTCCAGTCCCACTAAATGCATAGCAAAACTCTTTTTGGATGTAGGCCAGGTTTAGCTACAGTTAAAGCTTCTGTACCCTTGGTCCAAGACCGTTTACGTTGGATATTCTCATAGAGTATCCAACTTTCATCTCCAGTGACAAGTCTCTTCAAAAAAGGTTGGCTATTATGTCGTTGGAAAAGAAGATCGCATGTTGAAATGCGCTGAAGTTTATTTGAGTCAGTCAGTTCATGAGGAAGCCACACATCTGAACAATTGATGTAGCCCAATTTTGTCAGATGATTATGGACGGATGTTCGTGGAATTTCTAACTTGTTAGCTATTTTGCGAACAGTATATCGCGGGTTTTCTTCAACCATGGCTATGATTAGATCTGTGTTCATATGCGAAAGAAACTTATGGGACAACCTAATACACTCCAAAACAGGCTCAACAACGTATCAAAGATCATTCAATGGGCAGCCTTGACCTCCTAATGTTTATTTAAAAATAAAATTAAAATGTAAAGACAACGGTCAGTTTGTTTTGGTCCCGCGTGTTTGTAAAGTATGTTGAAACTTTCGTTATTATTTTGCATAAGTCTGCCTAAATAGTTTTGCAGCAGATCGTCTGTTTTAAAAAATATACTATGATAGAAAGTATCTACACGCTACGTTGCTTCCGTAAATGTACAGACCATAGAAAATGCCGTGAAAAGCCTTAAAAGAGGACGAAGCGGCCACAAGCTTTGTATGTCCAATTGGTCCGCTTTTCGAACCGCTGATATGACGAATGATCGCGTCGCGATCGGATGTCATACCTAAACATGTCTACAGAACGATTACAAACTCTCATTACGAAACCAAGTTGTCTAAAGATGACTTAAAGTTGTCTTTATTTTATTGTGGGCTTATGCCGATTGGGTCGACCCAATGTTTAAGTGTAAACGAAAAAAAGAGGGATCAGACCACTTAGTATATATTGTAAAAACGGACAGAGTCAATCAGTGTTGGTTCATGTAAAGTAGGATGATCGAGTAAAATAAAAACCATGTGTAACTCTCGACCGGGTCGGTATTCTGCATTTTGCGCCCTAAGCCCAGTTGCGCCCGTGGCGGGCGCTTGCTTTGCCACGCCTTTGTTACGGCCCTGCTAATCGAATTTGAACTGAATTTAGATGACAGACTTCTTAGAGTGCAATCGACCGACTAGTATCATTTGTGAAAAGGTCGAAAAATTATAAATATGCTTATTTATCATACTTTTTGCCAGAGCCGTAACTAGGGTATGAAGCGCCCGTGGCAAATATCTAACTTAACGAACCCCCCTCCCCCACCCCGAAATCCAATTTATTTTTTAACGTTAACTCATACTATTATAATGTATGTTTTAAAAGAATATACAAAGACAGTCCAAAAAAACCCGTCCTAACGTATAGATGGCGGTTACTGTTGTAAAAAATACTGTGATAGAAAGTGTCTAGAAGCATGTTGAAGCATGTAGAAGAATGTTGCTTCCGTATTCGTACAGATCATAGAAAATGCCGCAAAAGGCCCTAAAAGAGGACGGAGTGGCCATACGGTTTGTATGCTCAATCGGTCCGCTTTTCGGGCCGCTGATATAACAAGTGAGCGGCTCGTGATCGGATGCCATACACGAACATAGTGATAATGAAGAAAAGAAGATTAGACAACTTTGCATATATTATAAAAACGGACAGAGTCAATCAGTGTTGATTCATGTAAAGTAGAAAGGTTGAGTAAAATAAAAACCATGCACAACTTTCGACCGGGTCGATAGTCTGCGTTTTGCGTCCCAAGCCCAGTTGCGCCCGTGGCGGGCGCCTGCTTTGCCACGTCCTAGTTACGACCCTGCTTTTTGCATTTAAATAGACATTTAGATTGCATTAAAATAACATCTACTATCATAATGATAGTCCAGAAACACAACTATTAAATTATTCACATATGTTAAAATACCCTGACTTTATGCTGCCAGCTCTCGGTATATAAAAGATCATCATCTTTCTTAATCTTCAGCATATGTAATTTGCTTCCTGTTTTTTTTTAAATTTAATCTGTACTTTCTGGATGAGAGATAATATGAACGAGCAAATATTTAAGACATAATATTTGCACTTTCCTACTATTAAGAACGCACATATACGATTATAAACAAGTTTAAAAAATTGGTTCAAGTTTACCAGCGATAAAATTTAATCTCATGTACAAACACTATCTGCAAATCTTAAATATATGAAGGTTTTGGCAGTAAATTTTATCATATAGGAACTGAAATTGAAGCAAACAAGATACGGTTATTTATTTAAAAGTACACCACACAGGAAAATCGAGCAAATATGTAATAAATACGAACAATTATATAAATACAATGAACCCTGAAAATTCACACACAGATTATCTCTTATCTCATTTCGGCTATTTATAAAAATATCATTGTATTATAGATAATATGCATTAATGATTCTTCTCATCAAAGATTAATTTCTGTTGAATTTTTCAACGACAGGATGTTCATAATGTGTCATAATAAAAAGAAAATCTAAAAACCGTAATAAAAATACCTGGTATTATACAAACTTATTGATTTTTAATATTCGAACATTATGACCATATGTTATAAGTGAGACATAATAACGTATGAATGAATCAAACTAAAGCTTTAAATATGTGCTTGTTTGCTTTTTATGCCAAACGATGATATTGATTAAAACAATATGTACGCTGATATGATAATATTTAATATTGATAAAGTTTCAGGACAGTTTAGCATTAGAAATTAGCATTCCATGTTAAATTTCAAGAATTTATTGAACTCAAGTATAAATTGGATGTATTTCATACAAAAACGATAAGGAGAGACTTAATCCAATGTAGGTAGTTATGAATACTTAAGACATTTTAGGGCATCGTCAATGAGTCAACGCTCCCAGAATAGATCTCCCGGTGTTAATTTAGTTTGATCATAGACAGGCATGAATCAACCGCCCACAAATGTATGATTAAATCTTGAAAAGTGTCTTTGAAATGTTTTAATTTGTGATTCGACGCATGATCTTTCGCTCCGGAACGGCATGTTTTGTGTTCGTCGATTTGAATTTGTGCATTTATAACATGTTTATGTACTGTTATTAATATATATTTATATTCCAACAATCAATTGCAATATTAATACCTATATTTGTTTAGATATATTAAAACAGTAGTGTATATCGATTGGCGTAATTATTGTCACTCCGTCTACTATCTTATAGTATAAATATGAATCATCTGATCTAATCGCTGTATGTATATTCTTATCTCATAAGAGATATTTTGACAGTCACATTTGTAAAGCGTTTGGACGCACACAAACGGGATTCTTCGTATAAAACAAATTTTCTAACGATATGCTTTCAGTGTATCGTTAGTCCGTCGAGATAAAAGTCTTTGGCGTTCTCTCGTTGGATAACTTAATCGAATCAACCTGTAAAGAGTTAAAAATTAATACAATCCAATCATATTTTTATTCCAAAGGAGTAAGTACATATTAATTGAATCAATCAATCTTTTTGATGTACAAAATCAAAATTTTTAGCCACATGTGATGTAAACAAATCATTTAAATTATTAACTGAAAGATGATTTAATACCTATACATTTTTATTTATTACATGTTTCATACTTAAACGAATAATTTATGGCAGCGTAGATCATAATGCAATTATCTGTAATGATTTTATAATCACACGACTACAAATTTGTATAAAAATATACAAAATCATGCCATATAAATCCATACATGATACGATCACTTTGTCTATGTATCGTTTGTTAATTTATGCTTCGATTTAGATTTTATATATCATATAACAAAATCGTCGGCGTATCTATTTTTGTAAAATATCAGAATATGGATACAAATACAAGCTTTTCATTTAAAATTTTTTAAACGTTTAGGGAGCTTAAATCGCTTTATTACATTGATTATTATTACTTATTAAATAAAACGATCTATCGTTTAATTCATTATACAGTATGTGGCAAGGAAACTACCTTATTTTAGTGGTGTATATTGTTTGTATTATCCATTTTTAAAATAAGATAGTTTCCCTGCCGCACCTATAGATATAAGTCAAGTATATTTTATCTATTATTTGAAGATATTAAATATCCATATTTTAAATAAATAGTCACGCATGTGTACGTTATACTATAGTATTATCAAATCATTTATTATATGATCCGATGGTATTATATACTTTATTTACTTTAACCACTTATACGTCGATTAATCATTTAATCCAATAAGTCTGGCTGATAGTTTAAAAACTGAAAATATACCGTAGAAAATAAGACCTAATTTATAAATTTGTTCACAGCTCAATAGCGCTTTTCTAGATGAATGAACAAATTCAACCCAAAAGAATGCCCAAGTTGAGCAAACTTGTGAAACATCCCCTCTGGCGATTGCTATTCAATTCAATAGCTATAATACCCGGTGAGCATTGCATCGGCACAAATGACGTTACAAATATTTCATTTTAATATCCGCTTTATTTAAATTTTCAGTCGGTATCGTATTGTTGCTGATACAATATGGCTACATCGATCATCATAAATCGGGCTTCTATTGCAATGATCCGAAGCTCTCTTTTAAATATAACGGCGATACGGTTTCAGCCGCGCTTATAACAAGCGGAGCGCTCCTCATACCCTTTTTCACGGTACGTTATAATGCATAAAAATGATGTATTTGTTATGAAAGATGTACTGATGATTTTATTTATTTCAGATGATCATAGTGGAATATATACGGACGTTTTTTAATAATTTTTTAACTTTAAAAGAGCAATTCAAACAAGTTATGAAAATTACATATAAATGGTATGGAGGATTTATAACAGTGTTGGGTGCAAACGCCGTCGTTATGTGTATTTTTAAATTTTCACTGGGTGCACCTAGGCCTCATTTTTTTGATACGTGTCGCCCCGACAAGGGGATTAATTGTACTGAAGGGTGAGTGATTGATAAGTTTAAAAATTATTTTATTAATGTTATAAATTAGTAAAAATATTATATTTTAGGTACATTGCAGAGTATGTTTGCACGAATAAAAATTATCCCAACGACATTGTAATTGACTCATATAGAAGCTTTTTATCCGGTCATACTTCCATATCGGTATACGCCGGATTGTATACGTTTGTAAGTATTTATTAAACATTATGATATATCAACACTATACTTGTAATTCAATTATTATTATAATGTTTAAGTGGTATATTGAAAAACGTGTTAGTGGATGGTCTCCGAGGTTTTTCCGCGTCGTTCTGCAGCTGTTAGTACTTTTCTATTCGTTGATCTGCTCTTTAACGCGAATCACGGATCATCGGCATCATTGGTGGGACGTTCTAGCTGGATCGATACTTGCGGTAGTATCGACAGGATACGTCGTAAGAAAATATTTAATCAATCGAACTGAACACGATTGAATTTAATACACGTTTTTAATACGAACCTATGTTTCAGATATCAGCATATTGCGATAATTTTTATTACAAACCGAAAAGAAAAGAACCCATTTTAACGTACCAAATCACAAATTCAATGCAAAATAGGGATACCGAGTCGGGATATCGTGATCCATAAAAGCGATTTGGTAAAAATATGATATTTATAAAGTCTGTGATCATTTATACATATATAAGTTAATTATAATTATTTTTAAATAAGATAAACTATTTTTTTAAGTATTCATTGAATTAATACAATCGTTAAATCTGAATATTAATTCATAGATTTCAGTGCAAATATACAATCCATGTTAAATTTTGAATATTTGAAAATGTATGTATTATAGTGTGTTTTATTGATTTTTTAAATTTGTTATGAACATAAAGAAGTAAATTATTTGTGTTAAACATACTTTCATTTACAAACCACTGAGTGTACAGTATGCTATATCAGCGCGGGTCTGAAAATTGCTATTATATCAAAATAAAGAAAATAAGACCGCACTTTAAAATATCAAGATAAACATGAAAATACGCATCAAAGTCAAATATATCAGTTAAATACTGACGCGAACATGACTAAGTGATACTAATAAGTTATAAACATTGTGCGTAATTGAAATCATATCAATTTTTATTGCATTGCTGAAAAATATCATTGGGAACTTATCAATAGAAATCTTAATACCTTTCATAAGGGACTTGTTTATGTATTTTTATATCATCATCACATTGCAGCCATAAACAGATCACTGCTGAATTATGGGCCTCTTCAATATCCATTCACAGGAAGGGGTTACATCCATCTCATCTGTATCATACATTCACCTCCTCATTCGCTCGATATTAAAGGTAGCATTACCTGCTACAAAGCTGAGAGCCGAAACTATGAGGGCAAGATAGAGGGAAGACGGGGAGTTGGTAGGAAGCAGATGAGCCGGCATTAGAGAGTGGATCGTAATAAGGAATGGACGAACTATTCCAGGCAGCGCTGGACAGAGAGGTCTTCACCAGAGCGATCGCCAACATTGGAGGGGCCTGACACAATACAGAAAGAAGATAAATATGGACTCTAAAAATACAAGCAAATCCTCAAAATGTTTGTCGAGTGCCACACAAAAATATAATTAAATTGAGGAGAGTAGTAATGAAAAAGTAGTGAGTTTTGCAAGCAATAAAATTCCATCAATTTCACGCTCAGATAACCAGGATGAGATGAATAAGTGAAGACCTCGAGGATATGTTAGTGCTGGTGGTTCATTGGACAATATCCATTGAAACGAGTTCACCGATAAACAACAATAATTTATATACATTGAGAAATGTGGACATCTGAAGGAATTACTTTTTGATTTTACTCTGGATGAATTACTTTCATTCTTTTTAGATTAAAAAAGTAATAAGCCTTTCGGTCACGGAAACGAATTGATATGCAAACTGCAGTCTGACATCTGCAGAAGTGGCCAGATAGCCTCTTCAGTATCCATTCACAGGAAGGGGTTACATCCATCTGAAGGTAGTATTACCAATAAGTTTCATTTCGAATGCTCATCCAACTGATATCCTGAATTAATGCTTTCATGACCGTCTCGATAGGGAGGTTTATAAAGACTGAGTAGTTTTCTTAGGGAGACATTGGAAAACTACTCTAGACGACCTTTTTGATTCTACTGAAAAGGACTTTCCGGAGTGCAGAGTCCAGTCCCTCCTTTCCTTGTGTATTTTAGCGAATATCATGCTACGTAATATATTATTTTTAATTTTAAAAATATCTAAGACTTCAGCATTTTAATCCTAATGTTGAAAAAGACAAATTTATATGTATAAAGCACCAAATGAGTATTTTAGTAGTTCTAAACTATGATCCTTATAATTACAAAAGCATTTAAGCAGGCGACTTAAAAACCATACGTTAAAGATTGATATCACGTTGCTTAAGATTATCTACGCACGCTTCAAAATACGAATGTATGAGCGAAACTGAAGAATGACGATATTTGTTAACAATATACGATAACAATATACAAAGCTTTAATTTTTGAATAATTTTATTTCATAGGAGTAAAATACAGTCAATACATAATTATACAATAATACCACAAACAGTGAACACTTGGAGTAATGTAGTATTCTTATGATTTTATATCTGATTATTGTTTGTGTTATCAATTAATATTTGGTAAAATATATTGATTTTTTTTTGAGTTGCGTTACACGCCCTAAGAAGGGCATGGATACATAATTTGTGCGACTTGTTACATCTTTTAAAATAAGATTTATACAATACAAAACTATTCATTAGAGTAATCCTAGTTGACAGAGTTAAAGCAAAATACAAGACATACGAAAAATGTATCGAGGTGATAGAGATTGAGGAGCAGCATTGATTCAATAACGATATTTGATCTTCAAAAAAATGTGAAAATCTATATACATCAACGTAAGTGCCATACGGAAACAATAAAACATTTATAAGAATAGTAAATAAATAATATAGATTAAATCGAAAGTGTAGAAAAACATCACAGTTAAAAAGCTTACGAAATTAAATAAAATTTAAAACATTGTAATTATATACTTTGGGCATAAAAAATTATATACATAAACATTTGTATACATCCGCTCGCGCGCATACGCGCATACATACATACATATATAAAACAACATTAAAGCTTCCATTATATGTAACATTATAACTATAAAATCTGCTGCTAAAATAACAAATCTGTCATGTAATATTTTTTTTGTATCAATTAATGATGTATTGTCATCCAGATTATAGAAATTATCGACATATTTTTAATCACTATTTGGCTTTGGCAATAAAATATATATATATATATATTTGATTGTTAATTACATACGTAACAAATATGTATGACAATCGTTTAATATAAGTGTCTACATGATATTCATTATATTATGTGAAAACGTAAAACGTTAAAATTAGCCACATGTTTATACAATATAATAAAAACAATAAGCATGTATGATTATTACATTCAATTCCTTATAGCTTAATTATATAAAATATACTTGGCAATAGTGGTTTCACCATTTCACTTTGTGATATAAAACGCTACAATGTATCGTGACGAACCATTCAAATATTGTTTCGTATGAAAACGTAACATTTCAGAACGTATGGGTATAAAAGCAAATTTGAATATCACTAAAATACATAAATTATATGATAACGTACGGGAAAAACTGACTGTTTTAATTTAAGTACAACATCGATTAAATAATTTAAACACAACTCAAAGTATAACAGTCAATTTTTGATGACAAAATAGTTTCTTCATAAGTATATCGAGGTAGTAAGACATTCCAATCAAACGATACCGTGGGTCTCATAGGCCACAAGTAATGCAAACATTTAGCATTATGCCAAATAAACAACACCCACAAAACAAATCATTGAAGATCAGACCTTCAATAAGAAATAAATTCTGACACAATGGAATACCATTATGGCATTTTATTACAGAAAACATTACATAGAATAGCTTCTATGATTCCCTTCAAAACAAAACACATTTAGATGACAATCTGCGCCTGCGTCTATTTTTTTCCAGTTCTGCAGGCGGCTGGTTTCTTATAATTCGAACAACCTGTAAATATAAACAATCAAAAAGAGATTCACGCGAGCAATCGAAATTATTGTACATTTTCATTTAACAACCTCATGGAAAGCAGCGTCAATGTTGAGCGGAGGATCCTTAGCACTGGTCTCTATATACGGAATCGCCAACTTATGAGCGAGTTCACGTCCGGCTTCTTCGGAAACCTTTCTTAAATGCACTAGATCAACTTTGTTAGCGACTAACAACATCGGATAAACATCCCTATAAAAATACAAAAACGTCTAAATATTAATAAGCACAAACTAAATGCAAGCCATATAAGGTCTTCACATAAGGACGCTCGATTTTTCAATGTAAATAAAGCAAGTTGTGCGTGTGATATCCGCTCGTTTAAATATATGCTGCGCTTGGCTTTGCGTGCACGTATTCGGGATGAATTTGTTGGATGCCATTCATGATATTGACTTTGAGGGCATCAATTGTTTGCGGTTATGCGGCGTTAAATCATTAGATATCAGGGGCGAATTCGCATTGTCAACGCGAATGAAGCACATGTCGTCAGTATCCATATCATGGCAATGCCAGTATCATATTGAAAGTAATACGGAACGATAATTCCGCCAGACCAAAATACGCATCAAACAGCGACTTTTCCCAATCTGACAATATCGCTTGTTTACACAAATGGCGCAAAAAGCCTTAAAAGAGGACAGAGTAGCCACAAGGCCTATGTGTCCAACCGGTCCGCTTTTCAGACCGCTGACATGGTGAATGAGCACCTCGCAATCGGATGCCTGAACATACCTACAGAACAATTACGAACTCTCATTACAAAACGATATTGTTCGAAGAAGACTGATCGGGTGGGTTCTTTAAATTTTACAATCGGTCGAAAATATTGTTGTCTTTATTTTATTGCGGGCTGGGTCGACCCAATGTTTAAGCGATAATGAAGAAATGAGAAATTAGACAACTTAGTATATATACTATAAAAACGGATAGAGTCAATCAGTGCTGATTCATGAAAAGTAGAATGGTCAAGTAGAATAAAAAATCATGTGCAACTCTCAACCAGATGTATATTTTGCGTTTTGTGCCCCAAGCTCAGATGTGTTCGTGACGGGCGCCTGCTTTGCCACGCCCTTGTTACGGCCCTGGGGCTATTAATTTATTTAATGTTACTATGGCTCATTTAAGCAGCGTGTTGAAAAGTCGCTAAAAACACGTGTCAATTGAAATATTCTTTAGAGAAACGTTAAAGATAGTGAGCTAAATCATCTAAAAAAGTAAAATTCAGTGATTGCGAGAGTGAATCTGTTGACAATTCTCCCGAAATACAGCTGATTGAGGGAGATAGCAACAGTGACTAGTCCTCTCACCAACTTCTCCATCCACCACCTTCGACATACTCTTCTTCGGCTTACGAGCTACCTTTCGAAACAAATTAAACTCATACCCCCAGATTCCACTGTACTGAATTTGATAGGTGTTGCTTTAATAACATGGTCTTTATAATTTCGAGCATCCCTATTGAAATATCCCGTAATTTAAAAAATCCTTACCGATCTTTAACGCGCAAAATCTGAGTGTGGAAATTGCCAATATTTTCATAGCTTTGTTTATCCGTCACAGAATAAACTAATAGAAAACCGTCACCTTTCCTCATATATTGTTCTCTCATAGCACTGAATTCCTCTTGTCCAGCGGTGTCCAAGACTACAACATAAATTATCGGCATGAAACAAACATATAATTTGATCATAATAAAATGTATTGCATATATATAAATAATTATAAAAGTACGTACCATCTAAAACGCACCACTGACCATCAACCTCCGTATGCTGTATATAGCTGTCTTCAATGGTCGGATCGTAGTCGGTAACAAATAATTTTTGGAAAAATTGAATCGTTATAGCACTTTTACCCACACCTCCATCGCCGACGACGACTAATTTAACTTTAGGGAGATTGTCATTTGGGGGTCCTGGTCGTGTCATCTTTAATATTTATAAACGAGCTTAAAAGCTCTCGAAATAAATCTTACTTAGCAACAAAGCGGTAATAAAAAAATATTACCTGCAACAGAAAGAAATAAAAATATAATAAAAACACATTTAAACGTTCATAATTATGGCATGACGATATAATACAAGTAAAATCTTTTTTACAGCACTGTCTTTTATCACTGGTTAATGTACACGTTATGAATGATCGTTTTTATCATATTTAACATGAATGTGAGCAATGAAATGCTACCGATATATTTTTGTCCGATTATTTGAACGTTGACCGTTACAGTGATAGATAAATAATATCAAGTGTTAGGGACGTTGAAAATAGGAAGAATTTATGTCGATGAAATTAATATCGTATAATTTATAGAATGTTTTATTGTTAATCGAGCAAAAATTAAAAGGTATTTTAAATTGTAAATTTAAATTCTTTAAAAATTCGAATGCTGATGTATTTCCTACTTTAATTTGATTTTGATACGATCATATGTTAGATAAAATCAGCAGGTGATAGATAAATATCTTTAATATTAACAATGTCGATTGTATAATTTCACACGATTTGAAGCAATGTTCTGATAATGATGTTCGCCTGATTAGTTTGTGTATAGTGCAGGACTTTTTGTTAATGATCTATATTTTGATGCATAAGAATATAATAATTTATTGCAGAATACGAACATAAACGGTTAACTGTTGATAAACAAATTGGGAAATAATATACATAAACAAATTGGACATTGCTGATAGTTAATACTAATTAATGGCTACATAACACAACATCAAAAATATCTAAAGTGTAACTTATATTTGAGACCTTTTCTGTTTATATCTTAAAGCTATGTTACATAGAGGGCAGAGCCTTCAGGGCTTCCATTACCCATCAAGCTGATCGGCAACAACCATTGGGTGAGGTGTTCCGTCAGTCGTAGAGACTTTAAAGATCTTAACTCTTAACGTATTTCACTGAAGACTCCCAAACAGAAACTATGATATACTCTGTAATGACTTGTTTGGACATCAGGCACAGAAAAAGAGATACGAGACCCATTTTTTTATACTGCGGTTGCTGTCTAGCTCGTCTCCTTTTGTTTTTCTTAGCTTGTCTAATCACAGAGCAAGTCTTTTTTCAACACTGCCGACACAACATTTTTTTACACATACTTCTAAACATTGCGATGTCTATAATAGACCCATCTAAATCATCAATCCAATCAAAGTTTTGATTTCTTCGGAATTGGTGGAATCACATCTTTAATCATACTAATATCTCCTCAAGGTCTTCACTTGTTCATTTCATCCTGGTTATCTGAGCATGAAATTGATGAAAATGTATTTATAGCCTTGCTTGCAAAACTCCCAACTTTTTCATCACTACTTTCATCATTTTAATTATATTTTGGAAGCGATCAATAAATATTTCGTGCATAAAAAATAATTGATATGCTTGCATTCTTAGAGTTCATATTTATGCCGTACGTTATTCCAGTTAATTGCTCTATTTACGCTCTGACTGTTATATTTGGATCCCAAAAATCCAACGCATATCAGTCACAAGTCCCATTCTGGACTTTGTATTTATCTGAGTTTTCAACTAAAATAAAAAATCATGGATAAATATGTAGTTTTTTAACAATATTTTTATGAATATATCTGTAGTAGCGATGGCAGTGAGTATGATCTACTATCAAGTAACACATCATGATAAAAACAGCCACTCATATGCAAGGATATGCAGATAAGCAATACTAAAATTTCAATATCCACTGTTTATAAATCTAAAAATGTACAAATTTATTCACAACGATGGGCAAATAAATGGATTTTTAGAAATTGGATTAGAAATTATTCGGTTAAAATGATGATTAACCCTTTGTGGACGTATTAAATTTGGAAATGGGTGTTGTACTGTTCGGAATTAATTTCCATTGAAAGAGCATTGATTCATACCATGCAAAATTATGATGGACAAACAAGATTTATCAATTATGTTGATAAAATTCAGATGTAAAACTGTATGAAGTATATTAATGATTTATGTTTCTACTGTTTATTATGATTCTAAAGATCACCAACGATCTAGGAAGATCTCATACCCGATGGTTTTCAATCGGATACGAGTAACGCGGATAGAAATTGACCGCATTGGGTTATCCCGTATACTCTCAAGCGCAGCAACGATGTTTTCAGCAGACCTAGCGTTTCGATAACGTTCGGATATTGGCTGAATATTTATCCAATCGATTGACTTGAATTTGGGCACCAAACGTCGAATAATTGACTCAGCAGGGCGGTTGTGGCGAGGATAAAAATATACGCATGAACGTTTCTCGAATGAAGTTCTAATTTTGAAAATATTCATTAAGCTCTAACATTACATACCAATTGGCCATATACAATTATGCTTGACACTTATGAGCTTTCAGAGAAATTATAAACTTATACATGAATGAATAGAATTAAGATTTGTACGGATCCTTGTTGTGGTGGCTGAGAGCAGACATACGACCGCAAAGGGTTAACTTTGTGTCTCTCATTTGAAATCCCTGATTTTTGTATGATATTTCAGGCGTTGTCCTGGTGTAAGATTACATTGTGCCTATTGATGAGTTCTGGACGAGTTTGATTACCAAAAAACGTCGATATACGATTGAGTGAATTGATCCATGACTCTCAGCTAATCCATCAACGGAAAGACTTGGATTTATCTCCACCAAATCTCGTAGAACAACTTGATTCATTCAGCAACGAAAAACTGTCCAATAGAAATCTGGCAAATCACCGCTTTCTGCATGTTTTTTTAGCAACACAATCATCTCCGTACACATCACAAATGATTTTACGGACATTATAGTTAGATTTACTTTCTATTTTGAGGGTTTTTTTCTGCGAAAATTGTATATTTTAATCAGTAACGCGTATGTATCACATTTCAAATTTAAAATCTGATTAGATTTCGACGTGCATATCCAACATATTGCATTGAATATGCTAAGATTTATCAAGACTAAATTTAGAAGCATTTTTATTACAGCCTTGGCAATATACCAAAGTGTTATGATGCTCGCCTGTTAAAGCTACAGACTACATAAATACATTATTTATGGGATTTGGAGCCGAATTCTGTATCAAGGTGAGATTTATGCAGTTTCCAAAAGCGATATATAATTTAAAAAAAGTGAATAAAATGATCGTAAACAAAATAAACATATCAATGCTAAAATCAATTATTATATTGGTTCGCATGAAATTTGCTTATAATTTCATGATTTAACATAAATATATTGAGTTCGTACGTGGAATGATTGATGTTTTAAGATAGTGTTTTAATGTTAACCTTTAAGATATGACATTGTCAGTGGAATATGAACACACATATCTATTATATAAAATTGATAAAAAAATGAGAGAATAAAGAGCATCCAGTTGAATGACCGTTATAATAAATTTGATAAACAACAAAAAAATGAACCATATGAATACATAAATATAATATAATAATCATAGAAAATATTTTAAAATTGAATGACTTGTCATTGATATCCAGAACGAACTATTGCAATGACGTACAGACATACATAGATATTTTTACGTTATGATGAATGAAGACTATGATAAAAATAAATAATTATCGCGAAAATATGATCATTTTGGGTTGAGGGTCTGTTATGGAAGAGTCGACGTGAGAAAACAAATGTATTTGATAAAATCGGTACAATACCAGTATAGCACTAAGTCGATTCAATTCAATCGTTGCACTGTCTTTAGACGTAAGATAAAAAGCAAAAAATGGACGATAAACACGAATGTGTAAATATAAATATGACAATGCAGTTTAAAGAAAGACATTACCTCATTGCTGAAGAGACACCCCGCACCAGCCGTCACCACCCCCGGCGCCAACCCAGCCACTGCAGTCCGACAACTTACTTACAGCACTTCTGCGAATTGTGGGTAGCATTGCTCACACAAAAAATATGATTTTATTAAATCTAAATCAAAAGAGAATTATAATCAAATCAAATTAAATACGTCTTGCAAATTTAAATATGCTTCTCAAAAAAATAAATATATAAACTAGACGTTTATAAAAGAATAACAACATTAATTATTTTTATCAATGAGAATAAATATTGAACATGCTATTGATTTTAAAATGTTTTTAATTCGATCAATATGAATATTTATATAGATCTATAATAAAAATGCATATTTATTTTATTTTTAAAAATAAATTCGTTTAAAATGTCATTCGGATTTATTTATTTAATTTTTAATGCATGTCGGTATTTTTAAGCATACAGCCTTAAATATTTAATTCAATCGTTCAAAGGATTTTTACAATTTTCGTTTAATCGATTTTTATGGAATGTTATGCGCGTTGTTGGAAATATGTGGATTCGCGAACATTGAGCGCATTTTCAGTTGTCAATTTGACGTTTGCCTTGTGTATATCTTTAATTTTATCGAATATGAATATTTTTCAAAAAATAGGTACGAATTCGAAATGATAAAATGCTCTTATTACATTGCAGCCTTTTTGCATGTCATTAAAGATGAATGACATCATTTGTTAAATATAATTGCCTAAAATATGTTTCGTAATGACGAAAATTAATCGTTTATGAAATAACCATCAAAATGAATAATTTTACATTTCTGCTAGGTTTGATTAATGATCGAAATCAATCAATGCAATTTTGATTTATATATTTTTTAGAGTGCAATTGTCTAATTAGTTGAATTAAATCAACACTTATGTATGTGTATATAAATACTGAAAATATTTTTGTATTGTTGCAGGATATATATGTGTTGTATAAATAAAGCTATTTTTCATATGTGAAATGAAAATAATTTTCATATTTTTGATATCAGATGAAATATTTAAAAGGAAGAAAGCGATCGGAAAAACATACGAAAAATGTAGATAATATTAATGGTAAGGATTGTGTTATTTTCCTCCGTTCAACATTATATAAGTCTTCATTTGAAATTATTTATTCTATAAATTTATTAGTATGCTTATAAATGTATGTATTTTAATATAGTGTGTATTTAAGTTGCAATTGAAGACTAAAGAAACCAATTTATATGGCATTGGTTTTCGTTCATGATAATGTGCATGCGTTTCGGTAATCGTAATAAGTTATATTTTTGTTTAAAAATTAGATATCATAGAATATTTCATTCAATATTGAGCTAAAATATATATGTTTTTATCTTTCCATTATGATTGCTTAATTTCTTTATCTCTGTTCAATGTTAATATAGTTTATCTTTTTTAAGTTTCCGGTAAAATACTATAATATTATTGGATACTTTTTCTCTAGTGTGTACGTTACTAATATTCTATTATATTCTAAGTGCTGTTCCATTCCAATAATCATATTCTACTAATCAATAAATTTGTTATATTGTCGTCATCACGTTAAAAACCATATATGCACTCCTTTTTAATATTTTGTAATAGGCTTTTAAAGTATTTGCATACATTTTTAAGTCTTGTGCAATTGAATAGAAATAAATTATGATTAAATTTGTCTCGAAGTTAGATATAGAGTAAGTCTGTATATCGTTGAGTTATGTATTATTTCTTTTATGCAGTATAAGATATTTTTGGTGTTGAAACGATTGATCTTTTTGTTCTACTTGAATGTGAATTAGGGTTGTATTCTCCCCACGCAACTAATTAAGGATTAATATTGAAAATATTGTAACCCGAAACACCTCTCAAATGCTCGGTAAGTATTTGTTGCCAACATTCACATGTATAGACAGTAACATTCTGTAGGGGGAAAACATATATCACGAGGGTTGAAAATATTCGCTAAAACCGTGGTAAAATTTTTTATCGACGCTTGTCAATCATTCGTGCCGTATTTTTGGATTTTAATGCGAGAAAAAATCCAGAGACAATAGAATTGCAAATTAATTTTTTTTTGTTAAAAATTCGTTTTACTAAATTTAACGTCGATTAACCTTCACCGGACATCGGAAATTGTAAGACAGAGACGGGTGTCTTGCGTCTCATCATACACTCGTGCATCGATGGCAAAGGCGTGCCGTAAAAGTCTACACGTCTAAACATAATAAGACAACTTTCGTTCATGTTGTCTTGAGAGCAGGCGTTTGTTTTGATAATTAAGATACTTGCATCATACTTATCGTTGACCAATTTTGTTATTACCCCTTGAATCTTCTGGAGGAGCATCATTAGCCGAGAATCAACACATGTTTGCCGCGGCTTTGCTTGTTGGCACGTATTCGGGAGGTCAAATTTTCGATGACTTTGTCGCATAAATTTGGCTGAATTTGCTTAATGGCGTTCGTTATGTTGACTTTAAGGGCATCAATTGTTTGTGGTTTATAAGTATAAATCTAAGATTTAAGATAGCCCCAAAGGAAGAAGTCTAAAGGCGTTAAATCCCACGATCTTAGTGGCCTCAAACCGTGTCTTCAAATCGCTCGTGCAGAATGTACATCGTGGCATGCACTGAGTGGCATGTAGCACTTTCCTGTTAGAACCACATGTCGTCGGTATTCATATCATCCATATCACGGCAATGTCAGTTTCATTTTGGAAAAAGTACGGAGCGATGATTCCGCCAGACAAAAATCCGCACCAAACAGTTATTTTCTTGCTGTAAAGGCGCCCATACACGTTTAAATGCAAACATGATTTTCTTGAAAATGGTCCTCCTCGCTAAATATGTTTTTTTATGGCGATACAATTGAATCATCAATTGATAAGGCAATTTTAATATAGTCTTTTTGAAATTATTATGAAAATTAATATGGAACATAGTTTGGGAAGGCTTTTACTTTCGTACAGTATTTATATGTGTTGGCATGTTTAGCACCAGGGGCATCATACATGTTGAGAGCAGTTTAGGCCCTGCCTCACACAATATTGATCAATCGTCTACCCTCTAGATTTTGAATTATGGGGGATGATGCGCCGGAAGGCACCCCCGGTGCATACACAATTTGAAGTACCTAAATTGCCATCGAAATCATCGTACAGCCCAAACAAGTGATCTTCGCATCCATTAGAAAATAAAATGTAAAACGTAATTATTTCTGTTTGTCGAGATCAATCATATTTCAAAGCTCGGTGGAAAGTCAGAGGCTACGATGAGAATAATTAAAAATAAATATTACACTTGGAATGAATTATTATACGCTGGAGAACACTACCTTGTAATCATATTACTTTTTATGTTGGCTTACATACGACCGTTGTCAAATGAGCTAATGGATGCTATACAAGTCTCGCTAAATATTAGGTTATCCCGAAAGAAATCCATTCTTCCAAGTCAATATATTAAATATAATCGCTTTCATTATTAATAAGTCAAAACGAATACCATAATATAATAATTTTGACTTCATCTATGTTTAGATTTTTGTTTTTGTCTTTTTTTTCAAATTTCCGATTTCTCGAAAAATGTTTTATTTCCGTCGCTGCAAATTAATACTTATATACTATAATACTTTGATGTGATTCGTAATTATATTACCGAAGAATACAAAAATTCTGAACTCCGTATCTATTATATTTCATATCGATATTCCCGTTATTTGAGTGGAGGTGTAGTAAATACATCACCGGAAGGGAAAGGTTAATATAACAATTTGAAAAACATATTTGCACTGCATATATATGTATACATAGATTAGACATTTACTGCCCATAGGCGTCGCTTAAGCTCGTCAATTAGTAGTTACGCCACTGTTTCCGAGCGTCCTAATTTCGGCGGAAATTTCTCGATTTAGTAGCCTTCATCGCGCCGGTGATGTGTACTATTTCTTTTTGATAAAAATTTCAATCACGAATTTTTCGGGATTACTACTAAAACTACTTAAATTACTACTACTTAAACTGCGATTGAAGCCCGTCCTGATTTAGGGACGACTTTTAATTTTTTGTCATCAAAGTCAGATGTTGCTTTCGGCGTATCTTGACTCGAACTAAATTCAAACGAATGCGTGCGAAAATAATGGATTTCTTTCGGGATGACCTAATATTACAACGTATTTACGATGGAGCATAATATCTTTATTTAGCTTTTGCGACTATGTTTTTTTCTTGGCTTGAATTTTAGTTGCAATTAGGTTCAATTACAAGATGTTAGCTCAGCAGCAATATTGCTGTAAATTTATGGGAGGGCTTGGCTTCGCATACAGAATTTATCACAAGACAGTATCGTATTTAGGTAATTAATAACCACGAGTATTTAGTCATGGGCTTAAATCTTGTATCTATTTTAGGAAATCTTTGAACTAATTTCTAACACCATTAGAGGGATTGTAGATTGAACTTATGGCTTCGTTCTGGAGCAGTTGATATCCGATTTAAAATCTCAGCATTATCAATTTTAAGCAATTAATTGCAAAATTCTATTAATTAGATGTTTTATAATAATTAATAAATTTCTTTATTAGCATTTGCCTTCGTTGTGCCTCCAAAACCGCGTAAAAATAAAAACAAACATAGTTAATTTTGAGGGTTGAAATAAATTTACGTGAGAATGCTATTTGGCATATCTGGACGTATGATAAGGAAACCATAAAGAATAATAAAGTAGATCAGAAGTAGAGAACTTTTTAAAGAACTACGAATGTTGTAAAGATAAATGATGAAAGTTTTGATATTAATATGATGGATCTCTTACAATGTACCTGAAACTTTAAAATGGTTTTAATGCTCTCGCCTATATTTGTTATTAACTACATACAATTGGGTAATATAATTTTTTTTTTTTAAGCGAAATATAATGTGCGAACATGGACAAACTATTGTGCTATAAATATCACAAAAATATTGACCCGTTAATGAGGAATCCCGCACATGCTGCGAACGACATGTGAGGAAACCCTCACAAGCATTTATGCACGTTGATTGTGAATTGAAGATAGAGACGGAGGAAGTATCTTGCATCTCATCATGCATTCGTACATCTTACGATAGTATGGATCGATAACGATAACCCACCAATTTAACCTTTTCAAACCGGGGAACATACACGCTACGCTCTAATGTAAATCCACTTTTCTGTAAGCTCTGCCGCAGCGTATAACAAACTTGATAATGCACCTGGCTCAATAAATGAACCTTAACACTATTGATAGCAAACAATATTCGTTAATTTCTTCGGAATATTTCTTAATGTTCAACTTGCAGGTATCTGTTTTCTGTTATTCAGCTATTTTTGCCTATTAATGTGATGGGACAGAAGTTACCGTGTAAGTCTGCCAGTTTACTTCTGGAGGAGTAGATTTTGCAAAGGAGTGGTAATACTCAGCTAATGACTCCACTCCAGAACAGTCAAGAGGGAATAACAAAGCTGGTCAACGGTAAGAATGATGCGAGTATCTCAATTATCAAAACAAACGCCTGCTCTCAAGACAACACGAACGAAAGTCGTCTTATTTTGGTTGAAAGAGCTTAATAGCTTATCCGATGATATAGATTTCAGTTAATTATACATACCTAAATTTTATGACGGTTAAAAGATTCTTTAGAATATTATTTTTTATGAATAGTAAGAATGAACATTTACGTGATTGCGAATATTTAGACGTGTAGGGGTACCTTTACAGTACGACTTTGTCATCGATGCACAGGGGTATGATGAGACGTAAGACTAGGATTAAGCTTAAATGAGTATTGTATGCTATCAACAGTGTTAAGGTTCATTTATTAATATACAAGATTGACTCACGCTGCGGGCTCCTGAGAGAAAAGTATGTTTGTCTGTCTGGTTTGGTGTAAAACATTCATTTTTTTTAAAATTTGTTTTATTGTTTCCCTAATGTATATTGATTACTTTATGTTTGTTTATTTTTTTGTTTTTGTTTTTTAGCAATCCCTTTTATGGGACTATTGTCAACCATTTTGACATGATTTTTCATGGTGTATATACGTTATTCATAATAATCCCCTAACATAAGTATATGCTATTTTTTCTCGTATATATGTTTCGGATGTCTTATTTTATAGAAGGCTTGTGCAATGTCTATGAGATGATTATGAGGTATTTTAGCATGGATTTGATTCTACTATTATAATTAGTAAATCATATTGAAATTTCTGTTTTGGGATTTTATCTTAAATCGCAAAACAGAAAAGATAACAAAAAAAGATTTAAAAAAAGATTGACTGATGATTGAGTTACAGTTACGCATTTTTTGTGGAAAAAATAACTTGTTATGATGTTTTTCTACAGGAACAAATTGCCTACTATGCTAGCTTCAATTCTGGAAGTTGGCACTTTGAATAGGGACGTTTTCTTGTGTTTCCCTTCGGATCGCGCCGAATATGAATTTATTATTTTGTTTGGGAAACAAAGTTGAGTACATAAAACACAGAAATCAGTTCATGAGTTTGAAAGCACTCGGGGCAATTTCGAATGCTTCGTCCCTTAAAATTTTCCGCCCAAGAAAATGGAAAGTATGCTGGGAGCTGTCAAAAGTTCGGTTACCGCATTGCCCGTAAAAACTTCTTCAGGCATTTACATACTTCGCATTTCATCCAGCCGCAAACGTCGGCCTTCTTAAGTCGTGTACTTTAACTTTGAAATTATACGAACTAATTCGGAAAGTCGATGTTTAATAAGTTTCGGGATTCGGCACAGTTTCGGGATTCGCGTCGCGCGCTTCCTTATCATTTTCTGACGTGTCCAAGTCCTCGCGTTCTCGACTCGGCGGGGCTTTCGTGGAAGGAGATTTGTTGCGTCGACGTTTCGGATCTATGATAAATACCTTTTTGCAGGTATTCCCCCAGCTGCGCTTGCCTAGGGACTTTCGCCGCATGTCGCCAATCCAATATATAATAATTGATTTCGTCTTTTACGCCCCCCATCCAATTCGCACCCTTTTCCCATCGGGATCAGTGTTCTAGTCCAAATTTATAGGAGGATCATTTTTAAGAAGCGATCGAGGGGTTCTCAATTTCTCGGCACTTGAAATCGATATATTTCGGATAAATTGAATCAAATTTGAGACGAAAAAACTAATTCTGTTTATTTGAACGAATTCAAAGTCTTCACAATACTTAGATTAAATAATCACAGCCTCTTATTGAAATGCTTCTAAGATTCATTTACCCAAGTGCTCAAAGATTTACTCTAAATTGGTTAGTATATTTTCCTTGTACTTTCACGGTTTATTTATTTTCAATAAGTCCTTATTTATTTTCAACAAGAAGAGTCGAAATAATGGCTTTAACATACAAAGAAAACATGCAAAAGATGCATTTTACTCCTATATATATCCGATATTTATCTTCTTCGAACTAATATCGGGCGTTTTCGTATGAAATGTCCGATTTTATACGATCACACGAGTTTATTATACTAAATTAAGTTCCTCGTTATTAAACCAATATGTATTTCATTGAAAATTTTAAACCAATTTTGCACTTTCCATTAATTGCTATTATTTAGTCCAAATGCTTGCGTACGTTTTTCGACATCTAAGTCTTTTTATAATTGAAAAAGGATAGTTATTCGTTTGAGTTACTAGCCCGACCGTTTAATTGCGGGACTACCTACAGGTCTTGTTTTCATAAATCCTTTAAAAAAGCCAAAATTGGAACAATGGCATCAAACGCCTAGAATTTCATTGAAGATGTGTCACCTTTCAGCGCCATTCTATCTGAATTGCAAAATATAAATATTGCCGGTCTTTGATTTAAAGATTACTAGATTTAAGATTATCAAGCTAAATATTTATTGGTATCGCTTATGCCAATGATCCCTATACTTATTATTGCCATGGACCCCTTCTTATAGCTAAATCCACTTTCTACTATGTAGAAAGGCGGAAAAGCAATCGCACAGTGACTCATGATGTAGGATATGAAATTGGTATTTGTTTTTGTAACCAGAATTTGTGGTATTCTTTTACAAACATCGGTTTCAGTTTCTTATCATATCAATAAATTACTCCTGTATTCTTATGGATTCATCTGAGTCTGTGGATTCACTCGCAAAACAATCCAACATTCTGCCTTGAATGGCTTCAAATGTTTGGATAAGATCAGAATTAGAAGTCGTTAAGTATTGACAAAAAACAAGCAAATCTTCTTAGGAGTACTTTTTACGAGGTACTTGTTTGGCATTTCATAGCGGTTTATATATAATTTCGGTCTCCATATAATTTTTCACACAATGGAGATTGTTAGTTAAACGACGAAGCTGTGTTTGTGTAATATATAATAAAATAGGCTTGCTACTGGTCTAGTGTAACACACGCATACTTGTGTGACGGAGAGAGCAGAAATGATTGCATCTCACTTTTTCTTCAACTGCAGCTTGGTGTTTCACTTTTCGTCTCGTTCCGCCCAATTTGGTACACCACCCTTATACAAGTTTCGGTTCAAAAATACATAAAATAAACCCAAATATGCACTTTTAGATAACTGAAAAGCTTCCGTATTATACAGATGTTTTGCACATGGACCGACAATGTTTTTTGGGGGTTAAGGGGGTATTCCAATGTGAACGCGTAAAAAAAGGCATATTTTCGATAATTTTTTTCTCTGAAACTATAGCATATAATTAAACGAATGTTTTTCTATCTTAAAGGCATATTTAAGGAGAAGGACAAAAGATTTTTTTTGATGATCAAAAATATTTATTTATTTATTTATGACAAAAAAATCAAGCGAATAAAAAAAAAAGTTTTCTGCTGGCGTAGGTACTTTGGGCTCTCCTGGTGATCTGAAATAGAAAATTGAAATAGTTTATTAATCTAGGTAACTGTCCCTATCGCAGGTACCTCAACTTTTTTATTTCATTGAAAATTGACAAAATGGCGGCGTTTTTTGTAAAAGAGAGAGAAAAACACACATTTTTGCACCATAAATGAGGTGAAATTATAAGTTAAAATCTAAATATCAACAACTTGGAGGCACGGACGATAGCCATAATAGTTCTTAATATCGCATTAAAATTTGAAGTCGATACGCTTAGCCATTTTTTAAAAATCACCTACGCCAGGTACAAAAATGTCGTTTTGAGAAAAACGCGTTTAAAGTTTTTAAAGATGAAAAGTCATAGAAAACTTACCTTTTCGGCTGATCAACAATGCCCCAACCATACAAGGTACTTTTTTCTTCGTCATAGACTTCTTCTTTAGCCGCTCTAGCTTCTCTCCTTGCGATTCGAGCGGCTTTTGAAGCAAAGGAGCTGCGTTGGTCTGGGCGTTGTACGCGCGCATTGTCGCAGTCCTTGGCGAAACTCAAGCTTCCAGGGCCAAGTAAACAGCCCATGACTTCCAAGATTTTAAGTACTCTTTTCTGACCTTCATCAATTATGCAAGCTGCATTATAGGTGGCAATTTCCATTTTTTTTGCCGCAATAGACATATTTAGGTGCCAAACGCAAGCATTGAAACTTTCGTTGTCATTTTGCGTGTTGGAACCTAAGTATCTCTCTAAAAGTTCATTTTGGCTCAGCTCTTCATAAATTGGCTTCAAAGTGTCTTGTGTTTTGTTATATTCATCTGTATCTTCTTTGCCAATTCACGTATTGCATGCTTTATAGAAACACGATTTTATGATGGTATCAAAGATTATATCGGAATATTTTCCAATCAGTGATACAATGCCTAGAAGAGAAGAAAATCCTCTCTTGAACCACGAACCATCGCTAGAAACTGAGAGCTCATTTTCTGGAAAGCCAGCTTGTACATTTAACTCTTTTTCTTCTCGAACGGCTTTACGAATCACAATGTCGTACACAGCGTTTACGCTTTCAGAGATAGATTTTATAATATTATAATATAAATTTACGTTAAACTCTTGCCAATATCCATATATCCACAAAGATAGTTTATATTTTGCAAACCAGCGCCAATCAATCGCGTAACATACACGAAACGGCGGTATCTGCTTCGAAAACATAGCGCGCGCGCAGTTAGATGCTCTCCGTTGGAGCATTATAATTAGTCAACAAGATAGGAAACACCCAAACCGATTCTAGAATATCAATTTAAAGGATACAAACTATCGAAAAATGCAAAAAATAAAAAAACGATTTTTCGAAACGGTCACATTGGAATACCCCCTTAAGTGGGTCCTATGCAACGTTTCACACATAGACCCCTATGTCTTAAGTATCAAGGTTGTCGAAATTTTTTTCAACATTTTGAAAAAATACCCAAAATTTCAGGGTTCAGGTCAGGGTTAAGAAAATATTTTTTATACTTAATATGTTTTAATTAAATTACTTTACAAAATTGGTTAGAATTGTTCACATTTGCTTCGTATGCACGCACGACACCATTTTCTTATTTCAATTGTAGTTTTCTGAAGTAGCTTCTCCTCTTTCAATTTTGCAAAGACAGCGTTCGATTTTTTTTTTGTGGGCACCTCTGTCGCGAAAATTAATTATTTTGCACGTCCCTAGACAAAGAAATCCAGTGGTGTCAGATCTGGAGACCGTGCGAGCCACGGAATTAAAAAAATCAAAACTAACACTTAAGACATAGGGCCTATGTGTAAAACGTAGTAAAAGACCCCCCTAACTCCCAAAATAAATATTGTCGGTCCGTGTGCAAAGCACCCTGTATAGTAAACGATTATAACCTTCATAATTTTTCAAGCAAAAATTTAGCAAATAATCCATTTTTTAAGGCTCCCGATGTTATCCACGTACCCCTAAATCAATTTTAATTTGCCACAGATCCCCTCAGTGGCTACAATAACCCCCGGGGGTCTAAAGGAATCTCTTTGGAAACCTATGGTTAATGCCATAGTTACGGAAAGTTGTGGAACGCCTGGAACATTGATTACGTGTACAAATCGCGGTGAAGACTAGCGGGAGTCCGGTATCAGTCTTTAATTGCCATTATTGGGTGTTCAATCAATCCTGATTGAACTGACATGGATGTGAGATTACTCCCGGCAGGATTTTTTATGCCGGTAGTAAGTCGTCGAGGGGAACCGGTCTGATTTATAGGGTCGACTTTGTTCCAAATGACTTCTATCAATCCATAAAATTCACTACGTAAAAGCATCATATTTATATTGATGGCGACTGAAATGCGTATTTTAGCCCTTTGAGTAGTGAGCTAATTTTAAATCGTCATAAATTTAGATGCTATACTTGTATGTCCGCCACTTATCATGCGTACAAATCCATTTATCTGTCAGGACCGCCGCAGCGTGTATGAAGCTTGTACAAAAATATATAAACACTATCGATAGCAGACAGTATTTGGTCTGCAAGATACTCTCTCCATCTCTGTCTGTCTCCGAGTTCAACGAGTAAGAATAATCATTTTGAATAACTGGAATTCCAACACAACGCTGTCTCTTATCGCTTTAATGAGTAATGCTTGATTTAACAACTTTTTTAAAGTTCGATTGGCTCATTTTTATTGCTTTCGCTCAATAATTTCGCTGGCGAATTATTTGAATTTATTCGTTTTGTTATTTAAGCCTTGGACGAAATGAATTTGATTTTTTCCCTAAAGGGAAAACATGTTTTTGTGTTGAATTTTCCCCATCGCAAAGAACGTATGGCAGTCCTCCCCGAATTTGAATTTTATTTATGGGAACCGCTTAAAAAGCGTCTTTGACATATTGGATGCTAAAGTATTATATGCGAAAACGTTTTTCAGGATGCAACAACGCTGTGAGTGAAATATTCTACATGAGCCTACACATTATCATATTCGGTGGTTCCGAAAATGTTTCGAAAATATATTTTTCTGACACAGATAAGATCGTTAGTCGGCCATTTCCGTTTGTATTTCCATCGTTCGAGATGTGTGTAGAAATATTTGTTTACCGTGCGATTTAATAGGCTGTTTATGTTCATAAAAATATATTTGCTCTGGAGATTTTAGTATCGAGAGAGAAAATAACATCCAGAAAATATATTTCGTTTGATTTATGAGAGTTTTATTTGAGAGTAACGACTTATTGGTGTGTCGGTTCATTCCATAAATAATGATGTTATCTCTCTCTCTCTCACACAGTATTTTTCTCTCTGAGAATAAGCATATCATATATATATATATATATATATATATATATATATATATATATATATATATATATATAATAATTTTTCGAATATTTTTCAGTTGATCTTCATTTTTAAAAACTTTCCTGAGATTATATAATTATCATCTGTATAAATCCACTTATCTGTCGGGACCGTCTCAGCGTGTATGAAGTTTGTACATAAATAGTTGTAGTAATAAATAAGCACACGATACAAATTAATAATTCAGTAATTCTACATTCCAGAAGTGAATTAATTTAAAGTTAGCGTTTCAAATCATATAATATGAATATATTTGCTGTTGTAAATGTTTTGTATATAGGTACAAAAATAGGCAAATTTGGTTTGAACGTCACGAAACGTGAAACTCCAAGCGGCAGTTTGTTGGAAAAAAAAAACAATCATTTGCTGTGTCCGTGCCGCATACATCATAAGGATGCTACGCGCATGCGTCACGCCGCCTCTATTATGCGTGTACTATACCAGCAGCAAGCCTATTTTAATATATATTACACAAAGCACACTTTTAGCTATCAATATACGTTAACACCTTACTGTTATTTAAAAACAATATTTTAGTGATCATTTGTATCATTTATCTAATATATAAAAAATAATCTCTGTTTGTTCATATGTAATGCGCTGCCATACCGTTAATCAATTTGCGATAAAACTTCGTCTATTTATTGCTAAGAATTGCGCGAGTAACATAGATACAGTCTAATATATAAAAATCAATTTTTGTTTGTCTGTATTTAATGTGCTGCCATACCGTTCATCCGATTGCAATAAAACTTTGTCAGCTTATTGTTTAAACTTGAGGAAATAGCATAGATATAGTAAAAGTATTGTTTGTATACGCAGTTTCTTATGCGAGACGTGACATTGCAACGTATGTCGCATAAACATATTTTTGTATTTGGTTTTGCTACACGAGCCACAGTTTGACTTACATTAATTTTAACATTAGAACAAACCATACAAAACTATATTCCAAATTTGGTTTTAAATTATGATAAAAATAAAAGTGATAAATGCACAATTTTCACTTTATAAATGCGTTTCCTGAACCGTGTCTCGATGCAATTTCGACATCAACCCATTAGCCCTGTTTTGTATCATTATGTTCATCGATGATTTCATAGAGCTGTATTGATAAAATGTAAATAATCATGAATATTAAATTTCGGTTCCGCTGTATATTTAAAGACTGTATTGATTTATTTTTTATGGCACATTTTTAGCCCAAAATTTGGCGATTTAATCTGATTTACTTGTCAAACGTCAGATGCTAAAAAACAACCCCTTTTCCGAGTTTATTTTGGACATCGATTTTCAATCTATCGAGACTGAACGACGGGAATACTTCGGCGTTGATTATTTACGGGAGTCTCGAATTTGCTATGCGGTTATAATTTTTGGACGATTCAGTTCCAATTAAATCGCTTTCCGATTGGTTTGCGCCGAATATTCGCGGATGCGCCTGGAAATTGATTCGGGGAAGTTTCAACGACCGGGTGCTTGGGAAGCGTTAATGTTTCTGAATAAAATATCATATTTGGTGTTTCTCGGGCTCAAAGACAGATTTATGGTTGTATATAAAATATTTCCTAGCGGGGATGAAATTCTATTTGTAGATTTATTGTATGTAAAGCCTCAATTCGTGTGATGTATAGGTTTTATAGCGCGTACGTGACGAATGTGTTATTTGCACAGTGACGAAATTACAGACGGTTTCTTCTTTCGTGTATTTCTTCATCCCTTAATGGAAAAAATGAGTTGTTTGGACGCTTCGGAAGTAATTTGTTGCGAGTTCTTTCGCTTATATTTTATCTTACATCATGTCTGGCCATGAAGAAAGTTGTTGTGAACGGCGGTTAGGTAACCCAATTAAGTACATGAGAGTGAGCTAACTGGAGCACCCGTGTCACGAGTTAAAACCAACCTTCGTCCGCAGATGCTCACACAGGCGGACAAATTATCTTCAACCCTTAAATTTTCATATTCTCAGACCAACAAACTGGTACTCAATCAATTAAGAATCCATTCGTAAAAAGGACAACTATTTTTGAAAATATTTTTATATTAAAGTATACTATAAATAGGTTAGACATATTAGATTGATGCAAAAGTTTTGATTTGATTTTTAAAGCCTAATTTCTCCATCTTGAATAAAAATCTATAACGAAAATTATTATAACAGATTCATTCCTATGAATAATTTAGGTTTGGGTGCAAATCTAGATTTGGATAAGATATACACCAAAATAAAAAAAAATCATGAGACCCTCGCTTGAAAAAAGAGAATCTTCTTAGCTTCCAGTAAAATTTGGATTTTATACATTATTTTTTTGTTTGTTAACGAAATTTTTTGTGTAATATATAATAAAATAGGCTTGCTATTTGTGTAGTGGTTGTTTTATATTATGTATAGACATACATACACACACAAATACACACAGTAGATTCTCTATAATGTATGCGACGGACACATTACCAATAATTCTCCCTCTCTTTCCGACCAACTGCCTCTTAGAGTTTCACTTATCGTGACGTTCAGACCGATTTGCCCAACCGGACCTATAGAAATTTCACTTCGAAAATTCGGAAGATTACTTTGAATTAATCGTATTGATCCAGGCTTAGCCTGATTTCTTAATTCTGAAAATATAAATACTGTGACGACACTTATAAGTAAATTTTATACTAGTTATAATAGACGTTTTTTATTTCACACAAGAAGAAATTTGGGGGAATCCCCTTTCTTCACCCAGGATGATTGATTAACCATATCTAATCTCCCAACTATTTGAATGCTGTGATCTTTAACTCGACATCATCTACATTGCTCTATGGTTTATCAGCCATTAAAAAATATCCGTATGGAAATTTTCCGTGTCCCTAAATGTTTCTAAAAATACGTAAAAATGTATTTATATTGAAAAGCATCCCCATGCAACAACGCTGTTAATCTGAGCGGATATATTTATCCAGATTAACAGCGACATCTTCCGTCTCTCTTTAGGTGCAATGTGCTATTTTAACGACGCTATATTCTGTGGCGCTACGGGGACATTGCACCTGCAACCGACTGATCGTTTCTTGCGCGTGTACCGTTGCCGGTTGGGTGATGACGCGCAGGAGGCGGGAATCGCGGAGAGTGTCGGTTAGCCTTGGTTGCGGGAAGACATCCTTCTTGCAGCCATATCTCTCTCTCGTGCTGAATAAAAAAATACCTAGAAAAAAAAGTCTTTTGGTCCGACCCCGTCCACCCTCATCCATCTGTCTGGCTATATATGATTCAAAATGGACCCGTATGTTTGCGACCCCAGAATGATCACACTGGAACATCATTAAAATCGCGGCGGAATCTATGATACTGGCATACAAAAGCCGATACCCCGATTACAGAATTGTCACGTTCTCGACAATAATTACGCTGAAAAATAGTTTAACATATTTGTGAATTCCAATTAAATACAAACATTTTGTAACCTTACTTTCTGGATGACCCTCATAGTAAATCACATAGACGTTTCATGGGATTAAAATCTGGAGATCGAGCTGCGAAATTTGAATTGTTGGAAAATGTATTCTATTATTAAATAGAACAAGATTTTTTAAAAAAATATTTTCATTCATGATTTCCTATGAAGAACAACTATCTAAGCTTGACATATGTGGACATATTCGCGCAAAACGATCTCCGAAATGATATATAGTTTGGAAGCAAATTTTGTGCTCACTATAGAATAAATCCGCCCTTGGGTAAGATAACATTAGGGACTCAACCGGGTACATAATTATTTACTGTACTGCAGTGTTGTCAGGCTAATTTATCACCTTATTTAATCCCTTTGTTTCGTTGTGGGAAAATGGCGAATATTTTTGACCGACAATACGAATGTATGCATATTTTTTTTAATATAATATGATTGTATAAATAAAATGTTTAAATTAATATTATGCATATAAATAAAATTAGTAGATGGGTATAAGAGGAGTATTTTAGTTAGAATAAGTGCTTTGTAAATAAAGTTTATTTTCGTAGATAGATGCGTATATAATTGTGCATATTAGGGGTGTAGGGTATATAAGGGTATATATATAGGTGAGTAGATATCGATTGGAGTTGGCGGGAGAAAAGCGCGGCAAAGGGCTGCGCCGCCATCTTGCCGGGCTCGTCGTCATGGCGACCGCCGCGCTGCTGCGCCCCAACTTGCAACTGCCCACCGTCACGGCACACTTTCCCTAAGGCACAACTTGCATTCCCTTTTCAAGGACACCGCGCCTCGTTAATATTCAAATCGTTTTGCAAATTTAAAATCTGGAGCATCGTCCTTAGCCGCGCTCATTTGACGTAGGTCTTCATTTCGGACAATGGCCGATTTCCAGGTGGATCCCGTGAAAATTTGATACACCCGTGCGATTATGATGCCCACGGTTGAGAATTATCATCGACGGACGACTTTTTTTAGCTGATGTATTCTGTCTCTTTCTAACGCGTTGCGTGCGAGCGATCGACAATAGCGAGCACGTCGGAAGTTTACTTTTCTGACTAGACGTTAATTGGACGCGCGAATTGAAAAGAAACAAATAAAACAAAGCCGCCATATTCATCGATTCATATTCATACAGAGCAATCGTTCATGCAAACCAAAATCTATACGCATAGAATAATTAATGTCGCATGATTGTTTAACTGTAAATCGATTCATTATCATCGAGGAAGTCATCATTGATCAAATTTCCAACATTACTACACATACTACCGACAATAAGTTTGGAAACACCTAATACTTAGTATAACTCGCAATTTGTTGATATTAGAAAAATATAAAAATATGCATATCGTTAAACGCATCTTCCTTAACATAATCACATACCATAAAATTTTAATAATAAAACAAATTGGTTTTAAAAACAATCATGTGGCACTTGATAAATCTCTTCAATATTCTTATGGGTAACTGGCACAAATCATGGGTTCCGTATAAAAGAATTGCTACAAAATTTTGAAATATGTTTGGGATCATTATCTTGTCGGAGTATGAATTTTCGCCCTAATATTCGATAACCTGAAGGTACTGCATCTCAACTTAGACTTTCCGTCAATTTTCATGGAATTCTCAGTCTTCACCTCCAAAGCGACCCCACACCATTAGATTTTCACCTCCGTATTTAATCGAAGACAATGAACAAACTTCTGAAGCACGTTCCGATTTAGTTCGGCGTACAAAAACTCTTCTCTTTGAGTCGAACATTTCAAATTTGGGTTCGTCCTTCCATACTACATTTTACAACCGTCTATTGTCCATAATTAGATGCACACACACAAAAATGATACATTAGATCAGCGGCTCTTAAATTTCGTCGTCGACGTCGTGCGTCTCTCTTCAGGTGCAATGTGTTATTTTAACAGCGCCATCTCTTGCGGCCCTACGGAGACATTGCATCTGTTTACCGACCGTGCGATCACTTCGTGCGATCTATTGCCGGTTGGGGAGTGAAGCGCAGGGCGCGGGAGTCGGAGAAAGTCACCGGTAAGCCTTGGCTGCGAAAAGACGTCCTTCTCGCAGTCATATCTCTCAAGTGCTGAATAAAAAGTTATTAAGAGAAGAGAGTTTTTCTATTTGACGCCCGTCTATTCCCATCTATCCGTCCAGCAACATCACAGTCCGGTAGAAGAACGAATCCGTGCTTTAGCGTGGCCATCCCGACAAGCACGTAGAGGCGGAGAACCGCCCGGGGACTCTGCTCCCGAGAGCGCCCCCGCCTCAATGTTACAAGAGCATATTGACGCGACGTGTGATCGATTGTGAGATCAATCGCGGCGCAATCCGCAACAATGGTTCCGATCCGCGAGTCGGCTGCGATGAACGACGGAAAACATTTATGATGTCATTAGTTGGTCTTCTTATCGATTATCTTCCTCCGTCAAGATATCTTCTATTCTATCGCAAAATTTCGGCGTTTTCTTTGGCAGTCATTTGTTTTGATAATTAAGCTTAATTACTCGATTTCGCGGATCCCCGATAACGGATTCCTGTCACGATTTTGAGCGGTCCGGTCTTTTCCTGTCGTTTAAAGTTCAAGTCTCCAGGTGTCTTCCAATATTATAATGCACCCTTTTGATGGAAATCTTATTTTTTTTTAGCAATTACACTGATTTTAAAGCTTTTATTTTGTATTTTAATGGGTTTAGCTGATTTTGCCATTTTAAATTTTAAAAATATATAGTATGTTATTAGGCAAAAAATCCTTATTTTTTCTTACATCTGTATTAAAATTCGGGTGAATATTATAATGTATTGCTAAGTCGAAGGACTTTAGCATTGAAAACAAGAAATAAATCATTTGTAAAGCTTATTGTTGGTAGTATATATGCATATATATACCCTTCGGGTCACTAACCATTATAAAGCTCATAAATTGGAACTCTACATTCTCATCCTCTACACGTTGAAATTATGAAGTTGTAACACATGCAGGGAAGTGCTGCCGTAAATTCGCATTGTTTCAATAGAGTCAATTGCTACAATAATTTTATTCCATGGGGTTGATTCTCAAAACATGCAATTTTTATTTTAAATAAATTTCTTATGATGTTTCATTTGGAATGGATTTTTTTTTTAAATAAAGAGAACTATATAGAAAAATTAGATATTCCATTGCGACAAATTTCAGGCTGTATTTTAGCTGAAATATCGTATAAACAGAATCGTAGAACTGTAGCAAAAAACATCAGTATTGAAGGCTTTCCTGGAAATGTGCCCACTGCAATTATGGAAAAGCTCAGTCAGCCATAATAATGCCTTCAAATGCATCCGGAGGAAAAAGTATATTTTTCCCCTCGTGGAAATTGATGTATAAATATAAAATTTTATATCGAACTATTGATTTTTTACGTGCCTTGTGAAGAGTATTTAACATTGATATTTTTCTTGTTCAAATGACGACGGTTTCATAATTAATACATTTTCAATTACGACCCCATTGTTACGCATTATAATTATACGCTATTGGGGCGGGAACGGAGGAGGTTGGAAAATGAGGCCTGGCGTCGCTAATTACGGATATTTCACAACTCTTAAAAAGAAGACACTGTCTCGGCCCTGCTGGAGACTTTACGAAGACGAATTTAGTCCTCGCTCGGCGACGATGGGAGTTTGTATCGGCGGCTCCGGAACAAGGGACACAATGAGAAGGGCGAGAAAGAAGAACCTACAGTTTCAATTTTATGGCAGGTTTATATGCAAATGAGCGGGGGATGAGCATGATAAATGTCGAGTCGATGAACTCGCATTACGAGGTCAATTTTTTAAGCCCCAAACGCGCAATATTTTCGCGACTTAACTGTTGGCTGCGCGGTCACGTTATTTTCTTATCATAAAAACGTTATTCCTGCGTGGCGTATCGAATAAATTTAAATATGCTTCCAGGCTTTTCCCATCGATGAGAGATTTATTGCTTTCGTGTGCAAACATCTTAAAGTGATATTCACAAGCCAAATGTTATAGCACAAACTTTTTCAAGGCCGATAGGCTTTGCAAAAATGTTGTATAATTATGCAGGGTGTATGACACATGGACTGACAATTTTTTTTGGGGGCTAGGGAGGTCTTTTGCTACGTTTCACACATAGTCCCTACGTTTCACTGAGTTTGAAAAATACCTAAAATTTAACCTTTAAATCGTCATAATTTTGTTTTATTCAATTGATTTAAAGAAAATTACTTCTAAGCTTCCAAAGTCGCAAAATATGCAAACGAATGAGAAATGTGAGAAACTTCCCTATACAAAAAAAAATCCAGTGGTGTCAGGTCCGGATACCATGTATTAGGGCATCACACAATGAAATCCAGTTCTAAATTCTTTAAACAAAACACTACTACTTTGAACTTAGTTTAGTTTTAAAAATTTTGCCTGGAAATGTGCCCTATTCCTTGGCTCGCACGGCCTCCAGATCTGACACCGCCGAATTTATTTGTATAGGGACGTGCCCTATTCCGTAGCTTGTATGGTCTTTAGACCTGACACCAATGGATTTCTTTGTCTATGGACGTGCCCTATTCCGTGGCTCGCATGATCTTCAGACCTGACACCAATGGATTTGTTTGTCTATAAATGTGCAAGTCCATTCATTTTTCAAAACGCATATAACAAATCACTCGATAAGTTCGTAAGATTTTTTTAAAAAAATATGAAAATACGACCCCAAATGAAGAAGAAAAAGTTTGAAGTTAAAAAAATCCTACATATTTATTGAGTAATGTATTATGGTATAATCACGTACGATGATGTATGACGCATGCGCAGATATAGAAATTGAAACGTCGCGACCCTTTTTCCTAGTTGATAAAAATCCGCACAGAGGGGGCTTTGAGGAACAACCTCTTCGAGAACGAGATTTCAGCCGCTCTTGTTATGATGATCATACTTAATTAAGAACTTTATTTAATTCGCAATTACGAGACTATAAATGAGCTTGCGGGAAGGACACATGTCTCCCGCGGCCAAGACTATCGGTCGACTCTGCGCTATCTGCGCGTCCATTTTCCAAACTTGCGCACATTTTGAATGCATTGTATTTCACATAACAATAGTAATTACGTCTATTGACGAGCAATAATCACAAGTCATAGAAGCGATTTATACCGAGCCTGGTACGCTTATTGTAGCTTTTTGATTCAATTATGATGGCATTAAATACATTTCGCCCTCGATGCAAATCGTTCCCTCTATATTATGTGCAATATTTTACGACCCCTAAATGCTTCTCACAAAGATTCGAATTTAATTGTCGCTCGTAATTATGTTATGAAAATAATTTGGACATTATTTTTTTATGATACCTTCGCAATTTAATTCCCGTTAAAAAGGTATTCGTCCTTTTAATTTATTCGTCCATCGCTCGCTCCTTTCGATAATGAGAGCGTCATTATTTTCTTGGTTTTTGGGGCGGCCATTATTTCACCGGCACTGTCGAAGCCTAAATAATTAACGATTCTTATTACAATTTTAACGATGCCATATTTTTTCGGAAATTGCTCACAGGCTCGTCCGCAGAGCGCTGTGAAGAAAGAATATAATTTGAATAATGGCGCAAAATCTAGGATCTGCTAAAACCGCGAATCTCGCTAATGGCTCGGGTTTTATTATTAATTGTTTTCTCACAATGGGAGCATGAAGGTCCTCGTAGTCCGAATTTTCGCTGTCGACCGTAGGATAAATGTCCTTTTCAGGCGTTGAGGAATCGCGTTGAATATTTCAAGGTATATAATAATGCGATTAAATGTGATACGGCTACCGCTCTTTATCGAATTTATAATGGTCGTATTAGTGCTTGTTCTTTGGAATTTATTGTCCATCAAAAGATTCCACGAAAATTCCTCAAACGCAGAATTTCGTCATAGGCGGCTTAATTGAATTTCATTGACGCTTGACTCACTGCTTATTGTTTGCCTCATGTTCAATTAATATCCAGAATTAAATATTGATTCATTGAATAAGAACCATTTATAATTGTAATTTATAACGCCAGGGAGCTAGAGCGTCATTAACCCTAGATCACTAATCATTAGTCTCACAGACTACAGACTAAGAACGCATCCCCGCCCCGCCCCACTTTAAATAAGCATGGACTAAAACTCGCAAAATTCCCGATTTCTCGACAAACTATTGATTTCCGTCGCTGCAGATGAATACTTATATACTATAATACTTTGATGTGATTCGTAATTATACTACGGAGGAATACAAAAATTCTGAACCCCGTATCTATTATATTTCATATCGATATTCGCATTATTCGTGTCGAAGTGTAGCAAATACATCACCGGTAGGGAAAGGTCAATATAACAATTTAAAAGCATATATGTACTCTATGTATATGTATACATAGATTAGACAGGCATTGTCCCTGGGCGTCGCCTAAGCTCGCCAATTAATAGTTACGCCACTGTTTCCAAGCGTCCAGATTTCGGCAGGAATGTCTCGATTTTTGTAGCCTTCATCATACTGATGAGGTGTACGATTTCTGTTAGATAAAAATATCAATCCCGAAATTTAGGGGATTACGTTTACTAATCCCGGGATTCTTAAGTACCTAAAAGTGTCCGGGATCCCGGGATTGGATTCCCTAGTCCTGACAGATAAGTGGATTTGTACGGATGATAAGCGGTGGAAGTACGAATATAGCATCTAAGTTTATGATGATTTTAAATTAGCTTACTACTCAAAGGGTTAATAGCTTCAGTATTTACTTTTCCGGATCCTGGATATCCAGACTTATTTCCGATCTTTCCAATTTGTTGCTATGGTGAAAAATTGTCTCCACAATATAAATTTAAACCCGAACCTTTATAATAAGTGTCCAGAACCCACATCAACATAGAATCAACAGATGAACAAATACAAGATTTAAATTACTAGACCACAACGAGAACAAATCGCTTAGGTGCCACTCACAAAATTTTCCCTTAAACGAAATTTTAATCAATAAGCTGAAAAATACACTTTAACCAAGACTTTTTTAAAAGGGATGACCTAATTTATATTGCTATTGAAATATATTTATCTGTATTGTATTATAATGTATTTTATTCTTAAGCTAAATATCTTTAAGCCAAGGAATATGAACATCAATGTCAAAATGAAACTCGGACAAGCGGCCGTCAAGGTTTCGTGTCCGAATATCAGATTGATCTCCACTGTCGTTGTGCGGTTAGCGACAATTCAAGACGAGTTTAAATTCCTTGTTTGTTGAATTTGCCTATCACTACCAAGATGCTCCTGAATTTTTGAGCATTGATATTCAAACTTATTTGATAATTCTTAGATCGTTTGATGACAATTCTTGTGATCTTCCTGTCGTTGTTTTGTATTTTTTATTCTTCTATGATACTCATTAAGCTTTAAAAAAATGATATCATCGAAGTCATAAATTTAAAGGAGTTAAACCATACTATCTGCACACTGAGCGTTTTTTTTAACGGTTCACAACGTTTCATCCCGTCATGCTATTTGCATATTTAAAATTGCAGGATTTTGACCTCTGTATGCTTATTCTGTAGGTAATTAAACTTTATATTGACTTAATTAAATAAATATATTATTATATTCATAATTCCAAATTGCATGAAGCGTAATTTATTTTGTTTATCGAGCATTTTGGAATAAACAGACGCTGTAAAAAATCCAATTGTAATTGCCCTTTGAAGCTTAAAAGACGATTTTTAAAATTTAAAATGGCAAAATCGACTTTTTTGTCAAAAGGGTGAATTATAGCATTAGAAGACACCAGGAGACTTGGCCGTTAAACGACAGAAAAAGACCGGACCGCCCAAAATCTTCTACGGATGCTGAGTCCGGAAAAATCGGACAATATTTTTATGCTTTTATAACAAAAATAGTTGTCCTTAATTAGCACAGTAGAGTCTCGATTATCCGGCAGACTGCCAGAGAGGAAAAAACACGGATAATCCAAATCATCAAATTTCTACTTGATTTTGATTTACAATACAAATTTTTATTTCATAATTTTAATACCCATTATTTATTAAGAAAAACGCTCATAGTTAAACTGTATGGTAGGACGATCGCGTATTTGCGAGCGAATTCCATTGATTCAGAAAGAGCACTCTTGTGCGTTGAGCTCGGAGAGAGACAGAGACGGGTAAAATGTAGCGCAGTTCACTCAAATTTATCGACTAATATTGATGTGTGAATAATCGATTTTAAGTGTATTGTTTATGTTTACATGAAGAAATTACCGAATGTTTTGTGCTATCGACAGTGTATATGTATTTAACTAGTTCGTCGCTGCGTTCACCAAATATGCGCGTCTCCAAAAAGCGAATCCAGCGTCTCATTGTTGCGTATTTCTATAACGACTTGCAAATGTTAACTTTACGAACGTCTTTCTATAATGTCTTCCAGATGACAAGTATCTAAATATATTTCGAGATAGACTTCGAAACTTGCATTCCTATCCTTGTCTATTCGCACTGGATTATCTTCACTTTTTGTAAATTTAACTCCGTGTATATCCCGTGCGTTGTAATATCGCATCGCTATCCCGAATCGAATTTGGGCCTCGTGAGAAACAAAACCGATTCATGTTGGGCGACCAGAGTGTTAAATATAAGCTTCATACGCGCTGCTACGGTTCTGATAAATAAATGGATTTGTACAGATGATAAGTGGCAGACAAGCAAATATAGCATCTACGACTATGAATATTTTAAATGAGCTCACTACTCAAAGGGTTAAGCCGGGTGGACAAGCGTTACGGGGAGGACCTATGAACAATCAGTTTAACACTCTTGTCATCCAACATGTCGTCCACAACATCTCTGTTTCTTTTTTAGATCAATGTACAAGAGTGCTCGTCTTGAATCACTGGAATTCGCTCGCAAATACGCGATCTTACTACCGTACATGTTAAAGTTTTATTAAAGAGTTTATTTTTTTTTAAATTAATATTTTTCAGGCATGTATAATCCGCAAATTGGATCCGCATCTGGATAATTGAGAGTATAGTGTATATTTATTCCATTTGATTATTTTTAGAGCGTCTCAAATATTCTGTTTGGCTCGTCCCTTTATTTAAACGATTGGACCATTTTGTACGATGTCAAACGGTTCGATTAAATAAATATCTCTAAAATGAATGTACACATTTAAATATAATAAGGGATGCTACGGGTGCAGGTAGCCGGATGGCGAGTTATTAAATATAAAATCTTGGCAAACAATGCGTGCTGTATCACAGGGTTGCCGCGCATGCGCTCCGCCCTGCCACGGAGCCTTCACCCCTCGGGTGGCTTTTCCTGGTTCATTTCCCGACCAGTACAGATCCGGCCTCCGGAGGGACCCCTGGTCGTCCGGGGGTGCACTTTCCCGTCGATTCCGAGCCATAACCAAAATATTCCGCTTTTGTGTTTACATTCAATCGAAATGCACCCCCCCGCCTGAACAAAGAGGCGACTCGCGCACGAACGGGGTTGTTTCTTGTTCCATCCTAGACAAGTCATTTTTTCAGGCACGCATTGCCTTCTATTCGTTGTTTTTCGGGTTGTTTCCCATGACAGGATTTTGTGCTGACACCCCGTCCGGTGGAATTCGCTCCGTCGATTTTTGAACATGACAAGCATTTTATTGATACACGTGCGAACGACCTGTCAAATGTGATCGCCCTGTCATAAGGTATGAAATATGTATCTATATTATTTTAAATTAATAAAATAATGCGCCAATAATATAAACAGTTCATACTTTCAAATTATTCAACAACAAAAAATCAACAAAGTATCGCAATTATTAAATCTTCATAATTTTGTCATATTCCATCAAACTTATAATGAATTAATATTTATATGTCGAACCAAACCTTATTTTCAAATCCATTAACAACGGGTTCAATTCAACTCACTCGCTTCAGTGGACCGTGAGTGAGTGTTCATTCATTTAAGCTCGTATATGAATTAATGACTGTGCTTTCTGTTCTATTTAATATTAAAAAGTATTATTGTGACCTGTTTTTTTGGCGTAATAACATGCCAAGTCAGAATACCGCCATTTATTTGTTACATTGGGCAATATATTTTAATCATGTAAATTTCTTTGTGCCACAAAAAGGAGGTTTCCTTGAACTCTTTTGAATACAGTACAGCTTCTTTCCATAAATATGTTCAGTTCAAAGGATTCATTTATTCGCTTGCCATGGAAAGGTGACTTTGTTCCCCTCGTTCCTGGAATATATATTTTTTAATCCAAAACCCAAGAAACCTTTCTTACATCCATTCCATTCAAATATCATTGCTAACAAATTGGCATAGGAGGGTTAATATTTTTAAACTGCAGCCAATTTAATAACGCTAATCTGCATAATCAATTATGTTCAATATGAATTCAGCTTGAACATAATTACCAAGTATAATTTTGAGAATTTATCCACGCAGAATATTAATTGACTACCTCTCGAGGCAATCCGAGATGTTCTGGCATAGTTGATAAATTATAAATATGAAATGAGCTTCATTCAATATGAAGACGAATATGAATTTCAGTATGTCTCGAAACGAAATTCACATCGGGATTCGTCACTGTTCAAACATTAGAAATTCGTTCATCACATTTCATAGTAAATTACTTATTTTAAATACCATATTCAATAATTTAATTACACACAGATATGATAGCACAAAGCGTCATGAGCATTTAATGTGTTTGAACTCTATAATATTCTTAAAAATTGTAAACAACAAATATCATAAAAACGAGTCATTTATATTTTGCATTAAGGCGTTCTATGATTTTTTTACAACGTAAAAACCGCATAAAATAGCTTATTGATCTTAAAATATCGGAATTCGAGCGTTCCCACAGAAATTTTAACAGACAGATTAAACATTGTTTGTCAGTTCGGTAACCAACGGCCATTTATATTATCAAACAAGGGCGATTTTGATAATAAGGGATGAATGTTATTTTAATTAGCCCTACAAACAGTCACGCATAAGCGGCCCTGCACCATTCAATATTTAATTTTTCAGATCCAGGAAATCAGAGTAAATTTTTTTTTGGGAGTTAGGGGGGTGTTTTGTTACGATTTACACATAGGCAGAGTTGTCCTAAGTGTTAAAGTTGTCGAAATAGATTTTTTTTTCAATATTCTGAAAAATTATCTAAAATTTCATCTTTAAATTGTCACGACTATTTAATCTGTTATCGTAATAGCACAAAATAACTGCAAAGGCAATGATTCTATCAATTACTATTATTTTTGTGGACATCTCTGTCGTGTAAATTAATTCTTTTGCACTTCCCTAGACAAAGAAATCCAGCGGTGTCAGGTCTGGAGACCTGCGAGCCATGGAATAGGGCGTATCTCTAAACAAAGAAATCCAGTGGTGTAATTTCCTCGCAAAAGCTAAGCTAAAGATCTATATTACGCTCAAAAAGACTTTAAAAATTCACCTATTCAAAATCGGGGGGCTAGGGAGGTATTTTGCAACGTTTCACACATAAGCACTATGTTCTAATTGTCAGGGTTTTCGAAATTGATTTTTTTTCCTGCATTTTGAAAAAATACCCAAAATTTCACTTTTAACTCTTTGCGATCCTATGTCGAGTCTGGCTCGACATTTTGTTTCTAATTTTTTTCCCCTCATTTTAAATAATGTGATTTTATTTTGTGTATCGTGTTTAGGACAGTATTTGGTTATGATCCTTTATAGTATTTCGCCTACCTGCTAGAAATACAAGGGAAAGGGGCTGTTGCCGGATAAAATCCTGAAACACAGGCAGTGACTCTTAACGCGCGCTTTTGTGGACATCTCCGATCATAATTACGATATTTTTAAGTAATTATATAATATTCATAATATTTTTGTGCAAAACTACGAAATAAAATTTTAAAAACACCTTAAAATCTTAAATCGTTATAATAAACCTTAAAACTTTCAATTAGGATTTCTTTTGTGGGCACTTCTGCCGTGTAAATTAATACTTTTGGCGGCCCTATTTCGTGGTTCGCGCGGTTTTCAGACCTGACACCACTGGATTTCTTTGTCTGGGGACGTATTTTATACCATGGCTCGCACGGTCTCTAAACCTGACACCACTGGATTTCTTTATCTGGGGATGTGCAAGTCCATCCATTTAAAAACATAAATAACATCACTTAATAAGTTCGTTGGATTTTTTTTAATAAATTGCAAAAAAACGACCTTAAAAGAAGAAAAAAATGTTTAAAGTCGAAAAAACCTCACGAATTTATTGAGTTATGTATTATGGTTTAAAATATTGTGTCTCACTCAGCTGAATATGCGACTTATCTCAGAATCTTGTGATGTATGACATCAAGAACTGAAACCACTGGATTTATTTATCTGCGGACGTTTCCTATCCCGCGGCTCGCACTGTCTCCGGACCTGACACCACTGGATTTCTTTTAGATCCTAACACTTAGGACATAGGGGTTATGTGTGAAACGTAGCAAAAGACATCCCTAACCCACAAAAAAATCCTTGAATCCGGGTGCATTTTTATACTATTTTATAGTGTTACCATATAGTCTCGCTCGTCTTTAAGGCATACACATTAGTATGCAAGTAAACATCGCAAATCATCATTCAATCTATTCTTAGCGAAACGAATCTATTTAGACGGAAACGTGATATGTCACATCGTTGCTTAGTATCATATTCAGGCTCGGGTATTACATTTCGATGGACCTAATCAAATATTCGAGACGTACTTTGCATATTTTTTCGAAGATCAACGGTTCACAGCGCAAAGCAATTCACAGTCACTTTGTTTAACGCGGCGAGCAAATCGAGACGTCTGACGCGCGTATGAATATTTGCATTTTTTGCCGCCTCCCCCCCGTCCATGAATATCCCGATCGGTATCCAATTAACCGGGAATCAGATGGCGCGCTTTTTATTTGAATTTTTCCTTTTGGCAGTTTTTATAGCCCCCCCGGCGTGGAAAAGTGACGTTGTGCCCGTTCGTACTTCTTAACTTTTAAACACTATCCGGCGATGTGTTGAAAATTTACGAGTTATTCACCCCTCATTTTATAGAGTGAGGGATGATACAAGGGAGGAAATGTTGAAATGTTTCTGTGGGGGTTGTTGCACCCGTTGCATTAATGCAGGGGTTGTTTTTTACCGCTCGTGTTTTGAGTGCGTTTCCTCCGAGCGCTAGTTTTATATCATTTCTGGATGCTGTTTGTGGAAGATCGTGATGGTTGTACATTTTTAGGAACGAGTATTTTAGTGGGTTTTTTATGCTTTTTCTTAAACACAACGACCTTGCTATGTAATCCGTTCCGCATATAAAACACTGTCTGAATATTAAGTGTTACTTAACTGACTCAGTAAGGATTTAATAACTATTTGATGCAGTATAAAATCAATAGTCACATTTCCATCTGTCTAGAATACAATGCCACATGCTGTCACATATAATGAATGTCAAAATGTATTCAAATGGCCGAAACAATACATGAGAGATTGTTTGAGCTCTACAAAAAATTTAAGGGATGTTTCTACCTTTTTGGCCCTTAAAGATATTGATTTTTTAATATTTTTTTATGCGAAAAGTATTTGATATAGAATGTTGATATTTATTGTGTTGACTTGGTGATCTTTATTACGCATAAAAATATGTTGGTGCGCGAGCGATGACAATCTTCGCCGTGGAAGTCATAAGTCCTGAACAGGTGATTTGCAGCAAAAAAATTATACATATTTTTACTTTGTATAATATTGTGTATAACTTAGACTACAATTAAGAAGAAATATTGGAAAATAAAAAAACAGTGAGCAATTGAAAATAAAATTATGTTTTTACCAATATTTTTTTGTAGTTTTTTGTTCATAAAATACACATTTTTGAATATTTTTGGATAATTGTAGTCTATACGATGAAGACGTTTATTATACACGTGCCTGCCAAATTTCATAAAAAACGCTCATCTAGAGTATGTGGGAGCACTTCCATGAACTTGTAAAAAGTAGTTTCGAGAAAAACGCGTTTAAAGTTTCTTCTCTCATCTACGGCATATAACATTGCGAATTTTATTTATATCGACATGAAATTTACTGAACGTATTCTTAAACATTGGTTCTTTACAATACACGAAGAAGAAAAAAACATTTTTATTTTTGAGTGGACGAAAGAACAGCAATAACAGCCATGATACATTATTCTTCAATGAGAACAATTTTTAATGTGATGGTTCAAGATGAACCCACTTTATCAACCCTTGGTCGATAATATCCAACAATGTGTAATTATTTCGACATATTTCATACGTTTGTTTATGTTTATGTCAATCTTCGCTCAATCAAAAGCGATCTTATTGGATAAAAGTCATATTGTTCAATTGTACTCACATTCTGAGTCCATCAACTTTCGTAAGATATCGAGCAATAAAAAAGAGCCCTTAATATCATTAAATGAGATCGAAGCGTAGCGAAAACAGCCAATATAATTACGAGAGTATTCGACGAGCAAATATTATATCAAAGTGCTTAAAGATCGGAAAATAAGATTGATTGCTTCGTATAATTAAATCATACGATATGATTTTATGTACATGCATCTTTGAAATGTTACTATTAGGAGGACCCAAAAGTATTCGAATATTTAATTTAAAAAAATCGGATACACTTAGTTCAGTTTAAGTCCCGTATTCCCGTAGTATCGACTTCTTTCTGTTGAATAAATACGGACGTTTCCCTTTTAATTTTTGATGCGAAACTTCTAATTGTCGACAATGAACTTGTGCAGCTATAGTTTCTCCCAGTTTCATTAATTCATAATGAATTATTCCCAGCATATTTCATCATACGCACAAACGAACCTTTTTTTTATAGTCAATCCGAGCTTAGGGGTTGAAATTGAGGGTTCTTTTCGAGAAAGCCATTATTTTTTTTCGTCATATAGTGTCGTAAATAAGCCATTTCTTATTTTTTTATGTTGTTGAGAAAGCGTAGTATGTGTTCGGTTAAGGCGTACGGTACCTATCCTATCCCAAAAATCCATCCTATTCGTTTTGCCGATGAGTTTTAAATGTGTTTGAACAGTGGTCAATGGAGATACCAGTCTTTATGATTAAGGAATTTAGTACATTGTTTGTTATCAAGATTTGAAGATTATTCCGTTCTTGGTTCATTTCTTAAGTTTTTATGACACGAATTAATTTTCTGGAATCAATATTGGCATTGTGAATTTTATTCATAACAATAAAAAAATATGTTGCACAAAAATAATATTTATTTGCATCACTGTTTCTGGACCCAAACATAAGGTCTTAAAATTTAATATATTAGGGATATTCAAATATAACCCGGAATTTCGCTATACAAATTTATTAGCGACTACTGATTATCCGGCCATATTATGCCACGTCTCGCATAACAAACTGTGTACACACACAATATTTTTACTATACCTATGTTATTTCCGCAAGTGTAAACAATAAATTGACAACATTTTATCGCAATCGGATGATCGGTATGGCAGTGCATTAAATACGGACAAACAAACATTGATTTTTATATATTAGACTACGCCTATACTACTCGCGCAATCCCCAGCAATAAGCGGACGAAGTTTTATCGCAATCTGATGAACGACATGGCAGCGCATTACATACGAACAAACAGAGATTCATTTTTATATATTAGATTGGTTGGTCCAATATAAAATCTTGTGAATATTTGTAATATATGGATTCCAAAAAAATGTTAGCTCTTTGAATTTGAATTAATAATGATTGAATCCCAGTTGGGATTTATTTCAAATGCAACATCCAGAATATTTGGGTATACCGATCCCTTGTGTATACAAACAAAATGAAATTTTACTTAGATTTTCCTTTTGGACCAATATTTAAAATTATTTTTTCTTGTCGCGAATACGGCGACATTCGTTCGTTAAAGATTATTTAGGGAAATCAATAAAAATATCTCATTTTTGTTGTGTCCAGATCTTTTTGTTGGGTTCGGCCGGAAATGATACCCCATCCCATAAGGGCTGGATGGATTTAATTGAGAATCTGGCATGTCAAAGTTTACCCTATGCAATGCAATAGACTAGAATCAATCGCTTTGATATCGAGCAAATTCCAATATGACCACATATTATCGAACGGCATAATGAGGTCACGACCCAATGCTCGTAAGTTCAATATATTGCCACATAACGACCCCGGATAATTCGCGACTCGGGCAATAAAGACAAAAAATTATCCCTAGATCATTGGACAAACAATTTACTTCCGACGTAACGACCGGACATTAATTTGATATCCGGCCATTAGGGTAAAAATAGACCCCGCCGCAGAGGAATGTTTGATTTTGCACGCATATGTAATCGACGTTGAATGGCGTCAACCATTTATCTACGATCGCCATTCATTTTTTTCACGGCCAATTTATTATGTAGTAATTTGACAGTGTGACATTCTTGTATTCGATCTGATCCTTCGTTTCTGCTTTATGGATGTCCTGCCGCGTGACATCCAGCTTTGGGCGTCTCTGAAGATCAATAGCACGAGGTACTTCAGTCGATTAATCGAGTAATACGCCTCGGGAAATTTCCTGAAAGATTCCGCTTAAATATTCAACAGCATCGACATGCGCCATTTTTTATTTGCCACCAAAATTGGGGGAGGAAAATCAAGGTCCTGGATGGATCTAAAGTATTTTTTATTGATATTGAAAGAAAAATGGGCGCAAAGTTTTATTGACTGTATGTCAATAAATGTTTGATGACTACGAGCGATGTTCGATATGTAAGGACGTTACATTGTGCGATTAAATTAATATTTCACATAAAATATATACGGAAATGTTTAATAAAATTGCCAATATTTTTTGATATTCAATGGATATGAAGCAGTGAGTGGCCATAAGGAAACGAGGAATTGCTCAGCTTATTAAAGCTTGTTGATAAACGCATGAATATACCATGAATAATTATTTAGAGTTATTTAAAAAAATTATAATGCGTACTTTTGTATATATTAGGAGGACCCGAAAGTGTTCGAATATTTGGTTAAAAAAATATTCAAATTTATATGCAACAATATAAAATATAATTATTTGACACATATTCGTTCCCTTTTATGTGAAATCTTTCCGCCTTAGAAGAAAATAACGATTTTAAATGCGTTTCCACTTCAGCTGCCTTCTCGAATCGTTTTTCTTTTGGGCTGTGCTTCATGGACCCAAAAAGGTGTAAATCCGTCGGGCGAAGTCTGGTAAATAAAGAGGATGCGGTTACAATTCCCAGCTTAATTCCCGTATTTTATCCAGTGTCAATTTTGCTTTATAGTTTCTCCCGCTTTCATTAATTCACAATGAATTATTCCCTGCATACCATATGCACAAAATAACCTTTTTTACAGTCAATTTAAGCTTAGGGGTTGGAATTGGAGGTTCTTTTCGAGAAAGCCATTGATTTTTTATTTGTATATTAACGTAAATGAGTCATTTCTCATCACCAGTTATCAAAAAAAAAGTCAATCCAGCCGTTTTTTTGTTGTGTTCGATGAAAGCATGCGGTACCCATCCTACCCAACAGCACCCATCCTATTCGTTTTTTGATGATTTTTAAGCGGTCCCAATAGCATTCCAGTCTTTGCGATAACTCCTCAATAGTTTACCATAGATTTGACTCGATTAGGATTTTTAGTGTATTATTATTGTTAGTTTCAGATAAGTCATTTCTTATCACAAAAGGGACTATTTTTTATGTTTTCAAGAAGGCGTAGCACGTGTTCGGTTAAAGCGTACGGTACCTATCCTATCCCAAAAACCCATCCTATTCGTTTTGCCGATGAGTTTTAAATATGTTTGAACAGTGGTCAATGGAGATCCCAGTCTTTACGATTAGGAAATTTAGTACATTTTTGTTATCAAAATTCAAAGGTTCTCAGTTCATGCCTTAAGCTTCTATTGCCCGAATTAAATGTCTTGAACCATCAGCGGACTATTATCATCATATAGGAGGTGTGACTGGCGACCACATTTCCAAAAAACATATATACGCCATGAAAAACCATGTGAAAATAGTTGGCAATGGTCCCATAAAAGGGATTGCTAAAAGCCACATAAAAAAAAAACAATTATAGATCCTCTCCTATTAAAAAAAAAATCCTATTCAAATATCCTAATTAAACTATACATATATTGAATGGAAAACCACAACTTAAAAATAGAGCAGATGTTTTTAAATAACGCAAAGGTGAATTAAATAAATAAACTTATTCAGAATGACCATAATTCAATGCGACCAAATTAGTATTTTAATATCGAGCGCATGCGGAGGTGAATTTTTGATATTAACCTTTTGGGGAGTACAGTCGCGTATTTGCGATCGAATTTCAGTGATTCAGAAAGATCATTATTCCACGTTGAATTCGAAGAAAGTGTCTTGCATACATCGTACGATTGTAGAGATAACCCAAATTAATCGATTCCGAGTGTATTGTTTGTGTTTATGCGATGAAATGAACCAATATTATGTGCTATCAATAGTGTTTATTTATTGAAATACAAACTTTATACACGCTGCGCGGTCCTGAGATAAGTGGATTTGCACGGACGATAAATGGCGATTTGTTTCATATTTTATATGATGATGATTGATGTAATGGTGTCATATTCATTATCAAGCTTAAAAGGGATTGCTAAAAGGCACCTCAAAAAAAGCCACCTAATATTTTCAAAATATCAAAATTATCAATTGGAAGTACATTGTGCTAAAATATTATAAAGAGTCTGAAATCGAATCTTAAAATTGACAAATTTATTTAGTTTCATATCGGTAACACATGGCTCGGATCCTGTATTTTGCCAGTACTGTAAGTTTGTCCTTCAAGGGTCTATATATTCAACTTTATGACCGACACGCTTAGAAAAGCCATAACCTGAATAGGCGAAGATATGCTTGAAGATAATTTCGTCGTCCATTTCGTCTAAAAATCGATGTCTGCTAAATAGTCTTGTGGCATCATGGCTATTCAACATCCGCCTTTGAGTCTAGCCTATCCGTCTGATCTGCATGATTTAAATAAGTACATCGTAATGTACGAAACCTCCTCGTATCTCACATCTTGATTTCATTTGTGTACATATAATTTGGGGATTATACGGAAGCCATTAGGCTAATTCTATTTGCTTTCTTTTTTCATTAAGCGCCTGAGTGATTGTATTTGTCGGCTGCTAAAATTCGCAAGCATGTGACCCGTTTTTTTATTATGTAATCGTTCGTTTGTGTACGTGTAAGTCGGAGAGCTGGTAAAAATGACGTAAATTTGCACACCGGAGCCAAGTAAACAGATGAAATCGTCTGGCGTAACAAGAGGGTGGCTGGAGGCCCGGGAGGGGTTGGGTTGGAGATGAATCTGGAGTTAGCGGACTTTTCCACCCCATAAACGGGTCTTTGTTTTCCGCGACGAGAAAAAAAGTGCCACGAACACGGATAAAAAGGAGATATTAGATTCTCTCGGTAGACATAATCGTTTGCCATGTGATAACGTGGAACGATTCTGAATAACTTCACGTTACGTCTGCAAAGGGTGAAAAAGGGATCTCTGGAGATAATTCATTTTTTTATTTTGGGTTACCCGGACGGAGGCGCAATTCAAGGGATTATAATTGACGGTTTTCCGGGACTCGCCATGTCGAAAGTTTTCTTGAACTAATTATTTGGAAAGTTGGTTCACGCACGCATCCCAAACTTTTCGATACGGTTACATAACAAAAGTTTGGTTCTCGATTACAAGAGGTGTTTTTCAGCTTTCAGTCGTTGTGGAGTATTGCTAAATATATCTTCGGATGGGCCATAAAGATTTCTTTTATTTCCTGGGCACTGACGTTTACGTGAATTCTTATCCGCGTATACGACCTTAATGGCCTTTCGCGGTTGATATTCCATTTTTTTGCTGAATATGTAGAATTCATAAGCGTCTTACTTTCATATGAACTATGAAAAATTTGTATGGCTTCGTCTGCCGTAATAAAAATGCCGTATTTTGCATTCAATCCTTGGACTTTCATACTTTGTAAATACGACTTTTACTCGCATTCTGTAAGAAAATGTAAGCGGAAGATTTTTTTCAGTTGAAAGAAAACTAGGTTGCATGATTGCACGATAACTTGTCAAAATTCAGACATTTGGATGTAAATATACACCTAATTCTATTTGTCTACGGCAGATATGTTCCAGAGGATGTCGTGTAAAAATACATCTAAAGTACATCTTATCCTTATTTAAAGTCGCTGTCTCATACAAAATGCAACCGCTTGAGGGAAAACAGGGGAAAATCACTGTCACCACTCTATATATTATTGATGCTCAATGGTGAGGTCAGAAGATCTAGAATAATTAAGATCGCATTGAAAATGTACAGCCTGTCCTACATCTTGATCCTTTGTGAGGGAATGCTTTTCTGATGTATTGGCAGAGGTCTACAAAATTATAAATGACGTTAGTGGAATCACGTCTCCGTCATCTTTACATTGAATGGAAACAATACGTTCAATAATAAATTCTAATTTACAACGCAAAAAAACCTCCTTTTCCTTTTTTTTATTAAAGATGGTCCTATTTTGATGGTGGAAAATTGCAGATAAAACGAAAAAAGAAAAAGTGAAAAAAATCCTACGAACTTATTGAGCGACGTGCTAATTTCGTAATCCAATTATTATGTCAAATTGGATTAATAACTATAATGTTGAGCTTCGAGTCGATATTGATTAGATTTTTATATTTGATGTTGAATTTTGCAAACTCTCTTCATGTTCATGCCCTTTTTACATTAGGTGTATCGAAAAAGAGTGTCGCTGTTTGAATGAAGTATTTGAAGATTTTACATAACAGCTATATTTTGGCCATCTAAAATATATTGCATTGAACAAAAAATGTTTTCTTGATGGGATGAAATATCGTCCACAGTTTCATTTATTTGATTTTTGTAAAATAAAATCGAGTGTAATTTTCCTCAAATTTCATTTCCCAGTAGATTAAAAATGACTCCAGTTACTCTTATTGCTGTTTTATTTATCAAGTTTTTATTCCCGCACGTATAAACAATAAATTGACTTAGTTTTATTCCAATCGGATGAACGGTATAGCAGCGCATTAAATACGGACAAACAAACATTGATTTTTATATATTAGACTATGCCTATGTTACTCGCGCAATTCTCAGCAATAAGTGGACGAAGTTTTATCGCAATCTGATTAACGGTATGACAGCGCATTACAAACGAACAAACACAGATTAATTTATATACATTAGATTGACTGAAAAATCAAAATGATCATTAACGAACGACATTTATTTTCCGGTACACCTAATATTTATACCATTTTAAGATATGACGCTTCCTCGAATAAAATGTATTTCATATTCTATCTAGCATAATCACATCCCCTGACCACCATAGGACCTTCATTTCATTCATAATGATGCATTAATATTCAAGGCGTGACATCCACGTCTTCTATGGTATATCAACGCGCCGGATAATATCTGTGTTGATTCCATCGTATGAAATTTGGTATAAATTATCCCGATGAAATGTTTAGAGATATTCGGGACGATTATACGCTTGATGCAAATATTTTTGGTTGTTTAAACAGAAAATGACGCCATAGAAACGAGTTTGGAACTAGGCCAGGATCATATCTTTTAATTTCCAGTTTATATCCAAGCTGTAATCGCATTGATGAAAAATCTACTGCAAAATGATTGATATAGTTTTGCATTTTTGTCATTCTTTGAATTCATATCCATCAACCTATCGCCAACGAATCATCAACCTATCGCCAACCCGTATTGAATTTTTTATCTAACAGAAAACAGAAAAAAATAAAGTGGCATAACTACTAATTGGTGAGCTTAGGCGACGCATAGGAACATTAAATGTCCAATCTATGCATACATATATAGAGTACATATATGTTTTTCAAATTGTTATATTAACCTTTCCCTACCGGTGATGTATTTACTACACCTCGACTCTAATAATGGGAATATCGACATGAAATATAATAGATACGGGGTTCAAATTTTTTGTATTCCTCCGTAATATAATTACGAATCACATCAAAGTATTATAGTATTTAAATATTCATCTGCAGCGACGGAAATAAATGGACGGGATTTGATCGTTTTAAAGCTCTGATAGAAAAACCGAATGTCAAATATGCTCTCCGTTGATTTCGCCGGGTTCGCCATGCTTAATTTTAGTAATAGATTTATGACACAAAAAACAAAGCTTATATATATAACACTATCATCTATTGAGACGCTCCTCACGCATTTCGGAATTTGGTCTTATCTATGGCCATATCGTTGGCAATCAATGTGTTTGGATAAACTATTTCCTTCTTTTCTTAATGAATGAAAGAAGCATGTGAAGTGGTTGCTTTCAAGATATAACTTTTACGATATAGCCTCCACAACCATCGCTTCGTTTCGGCTCAACCACTCAACGGAATTGTTTTTTTTTCTCTTTTAGTTCCACGGGCGCCGCGTGATACCGCCCACGAAACTAACAACACGGGGTTGTTAACTCCTTCGATTTATTTGCTTACGTTTTCCACCGGAAGCGCTTTTACGACCTGAAATTGAGTCCTTCAATTTGGTCGGTGATTCCGTGTGCAACGTGTCGGAAAAAACGACGCATTAAGCGGTCGTATTTGACCCTTTCGTGCGCGTCAGCGATTCGAACGATAAAAACGTATCGCTTTGTTGTTGTTATTCGAAAACAAACAAATACAGCGACATTAAACTTGGCTTATTAAAAAGCATACACGGAATGCCTCATATGCATTAGCGTTCCGCGCGGAAACAGAACTCAAACGATCACTTTCATGATATTGATTATTTCACTTTTATGCGCGAATTTCTCGATGTTTTAAAATTAACACCCTATATTTAAGTCGCTGAAAGAAATGGGCTTTTCTTTAATACCCCATAATCAGTTTATTGAACCTTTCCGCCACAGGTCGATTTAATATAGGTCATATAAGAACTCGGCGAACTCTGATTTTAAATCGCGGTTGCTATTATTAAGTCATATAACCCTTTATAGAGTTGTTTCCATTGCATTATTTATATTATAAATAATATTATGCGTTTATATTATAATACATATATTTCGAACAAAAAGAGCATCATGATGTTTCAATCGAAAATTTGGCGATGCTTCACAGCAATAAGACTGGGTTTTTGCATCAATTCAGGATGAAACATGAGTGAAATCAGCCTCTGATGGAGCTTCTGTGATCGTACAGATCATATAAAATGCCGCAAAAGGCTCTAAAAGAAGACGGAGTGGTCACAAGTAGGGAATCCAATCCCGGGATCCCGGATCCCGGGATCCCGGACAGTTTTAGGTACTTAAGAATCCCGGGATTAGAAAACGTAATCCCGAAAATCCCGGGATTGAAATTTTTATCAAACAGAAATCGTACACCTCACCAACACGTTGAAGGCTACTAAATCGAGACATTCCCGACGAAATCTGGACGCTTGGAAACAGTGGTGTAATTACTAATTGGCGAACTTGGTGACTGTCTAATCTATGTATAAATATATAGCATATGTATACATAGATTAGACAGTAATATGTTTTTCAAATTGTTATAGTAACCTTTCCCTACCGGTGATGTATTTACTACACCTCGACTCTAATAATGGGAATATCGATATGAAATATAATAGATACGGGGTTCAGAATTTTTGTATTCCTCGATAATATAATTACGAACCACATCAAAGTATTATAGTATATAAGTATTCATCTGCAGCGACGGAAATAAATAATTTGTCGGGAAATCGGGAATTTTGCGATTTTTAGTCTGTGTCTCAGCAGAAAAGAATTTTATCAGTCACATTGATGGTGTTATACGAAAATTAGGGCTCACGCGATCATCAATTCGAACTAGTATTTAAATATCTGATGACGATACTTCCAACGAGTGTGGAAGCTGAGCGTGCATTTTCAGCTCAGCAAGTTGTCTGACTTCCAAAATCAGATCCAGACTAAATGACGAAACACTAATGTTTAATGTTAATATTACTTCGGGCATATTTTCAAAATAATATTTGAATTTTTTAGTGTTTTATTTATCTATTTTTGAATTGTATTTTAATCTTTTCTTAAATAAATACAATTCTTTGGCCTTCAAGTGATTTTTTTATATTAAACAAATGGACTTATTAGTAATTTTTGATCAAATTCATCAAGGTAATTTCCTAAAATATTAAAAATCCCAATCCCGGGATCCCGGGACTGGTCCCGGGATTGTCTAATGAAATTCCGAAATCCCGGGATCGAAATTTTGGCTCGGGATTGGACACACATACCAAGGTATGTGTGTCCAATCGGTCCGCTTTTCGGATCGCTGATATGACGAATGAGCGCTTCGCGATCGGACGCCATACTTGAACACGTCTGCAGAACGATTACGAATTCTCATTGCAAAACGAAGTTGTCCGAAGAATCGATCGGAAATATTGTTGTCTTTATTTTATTGCGGGCCGGTATTCTGCGTTTTGCGCCCCAAGCCTCCTTAACACGGGATAAATGGAAATATAGGAATTAAATTGAGAAGTGTTATCGTTTCCTTCTTATTTATCGGACCTCGACCTGATCTCCATATTTTAATACTAATCTAATATTTCATCGCGTGTCATTTTTATAAAATTATTTTTGGTTATAAATCATGAATTTTGGTTAAATTCATGACCTAAAAAGAAGGGCTGTTCGGCCTTCAATTATTTCCTCAGATAATAAAAATCTGATTAGAATTGCAAATGGTCGTTTATATACGTAAGATTTGCATGCAGAATAATCAGCCTTGCCGTTGATCTATGATTGTGTTCACACATATTTCTGATCCAGAAATGTCCGAATTCCAGCGATTCACAAAGAGCATTCGTACACGTCGAGCTCGAAGAAAGACAGAGGCGAAGATAGTATCTTGCGTACACCGTACGATTGTACAAATCGTTAACCCAAATGTATCGACTAATAATGATATGTGAATGATATGGTGAATCGATTTCAAGTGTATTGTTGATGTTTACTTGAAGAAATGACCGAATGCTGTGTGCTATCGACAGTGTTTATTTATTAATGTACAAGCTTCATACACGCTGCGACGGTCCTGATAGATAAGTGGATTTGTACAACGATAAGTGGCGGACAAGCAAATATAGCATCTAGGTAAATAATGATTTCAAATTAGCTCACTATTCAAAGGGTTAAGGATTACGGACGTCTCAATGCGATAAAATACACATTAAATATTGACGAGCACGTGATTATAGTATAAAAGTATTTGATGGTGGATTACTCGAACAATAAAATCAGTTCTCGAAGATAAACTGCGAAGTAAATGGGCAATTTGTTGCCTCAAACTTAAGCTCGGGGGTTTGTCTCGAACTTATTAATTTATTTTCTCTCACTTAACGCCAATATTGCTAATGTCCTTGCTTGTATAGCGTTCGCTGAACAGTGCCATTATTTGGCTTAAATTAATCCTTAAACCTCCTTTTACACTCGGTTCTCTAGCGCCTTCGTCTTCCGCCCTGTCGTACTCGTACAATTGCGCAAATCTCGAAAAATATAAAACGGCCATTTCGATTCGTTCGTGCGTATGAACAATTGTGGCTGGCAGTATACATGTAAATTTTGCGTATTTGTACTGTTTCTTCTGTTATGTAAATCGACATGGCCCACTTTAAAGTCGCTCACTCCCGAATATCGCCGGTATCTGGCCAATAAGACCCCGGAGGTCCGCATTTATCGAGCCCAGATAAAGAAAATTGCATGGCATTTTCGCGCCGCGAAGCCTTCGTCGAAATTTCGCATCTGGCCCGACTTGAATCGGCGGATATTTGCGTCGTATCGTTTCATCGGCGGCTCTGTACGCCCGTAATTCTGTTTGCTTTCCATCTTTTTTAGTTTCCGGCATTCCAGACGGGTGAACGATAACTCTGAGCCTTTATTTGTTTGCCACACAAGTCATAAATCACAGGCTTATAACGGAATTTCGGGATGCTTCTGTAAATAAAGAGTGAAATTCGCTGATTCGCCCAGACGGATAAAGGAAATCGACTGAGAAAAGTTTTTTTCCTTCGAGAATAGGTATTAGACATTAATACCTCAGCCGGGGGAATCGGGCGTAAACATCCGAAAATTGTGCTTTACTTAATTTTTACGACTCGTCTTTGTGTCTTCTGCAATAAAAGTAAAAGGCTTCTACTTTATATGAAGACGGACAGAAATCCTTTTATAAGATTAAAACATTTCATAGTTGGGCATTCGACAAATGTATTGAGCTACTGCATAATCATCGCGCATTTTAGATGTATGAAATTAACTATCTCAATCCCGCAAGTGTAAACAATAAGTTGACAAAGATTTATCGCAATCGGACGAACGGTATGGCAGCGCATCAAATACGGACAAACAAATATTGATTTTTATATATTAAATTATACCTATGTTACTCACGCAATCCTTAGCAATAAGCGTAAGAAGTTTTATCGCAATCTGATGAACGGTATGGTAGCGCATTACATACGAACAAATACAGATTAATTTTTATATATTACACAAACATAATTTCATCTTTTAACTAACAACTTTCATTCAGAAATTTCGCTTTTAATTTTATATTTTGACATCATCCTATATATTAATATCAAATCATTAGGGATTCATCGATTTAGCTTACAAAACTTATCAATCGCTTACGTATCCAGATTGCTTGACTAAATCGTTTGATTAGCATCAACCTCTTAATAGACGTCTTGGCTTAGATTCAATTCTAAAATTATGGCTATCAGACCATAAAAACTAGAATTTTATTTGACCTTGACTCGTGTGTTTAATACTGCTGTTGCTGCATTGTAACTCTGATGGAATTCCAAAAGCAAGACATAATTCGATACTTCCATTAGTAGAGTTCGTTCAAACAAACGCGATAGTCGTGTACTCCTTTACTAGCCAAGTTTTAATATAACGATTGTTTCTTGGAATCTTATTATGAATGTTCGGGTTCAAATTCAGATTGTGGAAAAAATGTACACTGTACCTAACAAATTTAGAAGATTGGAAGAATTAATGTTATGAGTGATTGATTTGCAACAATAATTAAAATATTGTTTATAAATTATAATCATTTCACCAATCACTTTCCTGTATCTTGGGTTCGAATCCTATAAGAAGTGTGGCTGGCGATCACATTTTTAAAAACATATATACGCCAAGAAAAAACATGTCAAAATGGTTGACAATGATCCTATAAAAAGGATTGCTAAAAGTCACCTCAAAAAAATCCAATTATAGATCCTCTCCCATTTAAAAAAAATCCTATTCAAATATCCTTATCCAAATATAACTATATATGGAATGGAGTTTAAGGCGAGCGAATTAGTATTTTAACATCAAGGGCATGCGGAGGTGAATTTATGATCTTTTGAGGAGTATAGTCGCGTATTTGCGATCGAATTCCAGCGATTTAGAAAGAGCATTATTGCACGTTGAATTCGAAGAGAGTGTCTTGCATACATCGTACGATTGTATGCAAATATAGCATCTACGTTTATATCATTTTAAAGTTCTCTACTTAAAGGGTTAATATATACGAGATTCATGAAACTGCACTATAATGATAATACTAAAATTCTGATTTGTTTCATATTTAATATAATGAACTGATCAATAAACTTCTCATTAGTGCAATCTTTAATGTAGTGACATTTATTATCAAGCATCTATAATCTTGACAATAAGGGATGACTTTTTTTGACAGATTAACACATTCCCGTCGGGTTACGCATACCAACATCTCAATGTGGATTGAAATATCGCAGCTTTACGATGAAACTGTCAACATTAACAAGTCAATTAACCCGTTTTTTACGTTCACTGGCGATGTTTCGTTCCTCAATCGCCATTCAAACACTCCTGGATCATACTGTTCTTTTTGTGATGGTTATGAGCTTCAATTTCCTCTTTTCTAAATATAAACTTTCATTTGCAAGTTCGCCTATTTCGCTTTTAATCGACGTCGAACGTTTCCGACGCGAGCGACTTTCGACGAGGAAATGATGTCGCTCCCGCGGAACGCAATTAATCGACGCTATTTATACCCAAGTTTGATAAATAATTTCGATAAAACGAACTATAATCGGATGGAATTGGTTTATTTCACAGTTTCTCAACATTATGTAAGTGTGTTTTTTTGTTCATACGTTTTGCCTGCATTCTCGTTGTTTTGAATATTTTAATGAAGCTCTCGTGCAAACGCTATTCTTAGAAGCCATTCAACTGGCAATTTGTTTTTATATGTTACTGAAAAGTGGTATTTGCACATGCTTTTTGTTACTGACATGATCAATAATGCTATTTTTAACATTCGATTAAAAGAGTTCAAATTTATTGATAACAAAAATTCTATACATATACAACATTATTAATACGGGCTTAGGGGTTGGAATTGAGGATTATTTTCGAGAAAGCTATTGATTTTTTTGTCGTACAGGTATACGAGTATTATCAAGAGCTTAATGTACAAGAGTGCTCTTTCTGAATAGTGGAGGGGAGGTCCCAGGCCCTGGGATAGTACTCCTTTAGGGGTAAAGCTGCTATGCTTGATATAAATTTCTGAAACCAATATTGTCATCTACGGATTGTTATAAATTCACCATGAAGATTTTCGAATGATTTACTGGCTTAACAATAAAAAATATTGTTGCACGATAGTACGTTGTACTATAATGTTTAACAATAATTCTGCAAAAAAATAACTTACAAAGATGTTTTCATCTCTATGTCTGGACACAAAGATGTATGAATTAATTAAAAGGTATGGATGTTGTATGATTTTTTTAAATAGTTTCATTGTTTAAAAATACATTTTGTACGATTGATACTTTGAACATTATATTTAAAAAATTATCGGGATATGTATTCTGTTGAAGATTGATCGTTTTTCGTCTATACCAGGGGTCGGCAACCAGCGGCTCGCGAGCCACATGCGGCTCTTTGGATGTGAAGCTGCGGCTCTTTATATCCATACGCAAATTACGAAATTTTCTACTTGAATAACCATGTAAAACCATCGCTCCCATTGAATTTGTTTGCTCAATTGTTTGTTATTGAAGTACAAGTTAGTGTTGTAAGTAAATGTTAAATTGTTTCAATTTTTTCCTTAAATAATAAGTGATTATCTTTTTCTTTTCTTCTGTGGGAGGGGAATCTTTGCAAGAATGGGTATTCTGGGTAGTGTGGGATTAACGATTAACTCGTTCCTACCCACTAAACCCCTCCCTTGTTCTTCTCTGGCCCTCTGGTATTGTTTTACGCATTGCTTCAGGAGGTCAGGTAGTCTAGCCTTAGATTGGCCCTATTCTATTGTCGGAGAGGCGCTCTGCATCTCTTTCTCTCACTGCCCTCTTTGGCGCTCAGAATCTCTTCTACGTACTTGCGCCAAAGGTTCCAGTTCTTCTTGCTTCCTATCATGCTGTGGATTATGTTGTCGACGTTGAGATCGGCTACCCCGAGTGCTTGTTTCAGCAATTTTCTCTGGGGTGCCCAAGCCTCACAGCCAATGATGGTGTGCTCAAAGTCGTCGACCACCGCTTGGCAGTGGTAGCACATTGCGGATGGTTCTTTGCCAATCCGCTTCAGGTACGCACCGAAGCATCCATGCACCTGAGTCAAGAGGTCCGTCTCCACTGACTTATGACCGGGATAAGTCGATGGGTTCATCTTCCCTTGCTGGACTGATCCCATCTCCGTTGCCAGGCTTCCCTCAGTTTCTGGTCATGTTCGTTGCGATTTTTAGGATTTTCGTAGTCCAAAGCCCTCTTCTATGCTTGGAGATCCAGTGGTGGTATTCCAGCGATCACCAGCACCCCGTCTTCGGACACTATCTTGTACGCTGCGGTGACTCGGGGCGCTCCCTGTCGCTGGACCCTGGCGAGCTTCTTTCTGATGATGTCGCGTCTGAGCGACTCGTGCCATATCGGGGCTCCATACAGAAGGATCGAGTATATTACCTCGTCTTGTGCACGGCTTTGGTCCTCCAATTTTGGGCATGAGCCGTCCAAGTTCGCTGGCCACCTTCCGTGCCTTCTGTGCAGTTTCTTCTATGTGTTTGCTAAAAGTCAGCTTGTTATCCATTAGGATCCCGAGGTATCTCAGCGTTTTGCTGTATTCCACCTCGTGTCCTCCAATAACAAACTGCTCGACCCTCGGTCTTCTCCGTCTGTTGCATATCATTGCCTCCGGTTTCTCGGCCGCCAACTTCAGGCGATTATCCTGCATTCACGCTCGAATTCTGGCGAAGGCCTCCATTTCCCATTGATGTCGAGCCGTCACCAGCAGCGCGACGTCGTCCGCAAAGGCAATGAGTTCTGCTCCTGCAGGTAGTGCCATGTTTAGGACACTGTTGTAGAGTACGTTCCAGAGGGTTGGTCCCAGAACGGACCCCTGCGGGACGCCCATCTCCAGTCTTCTCGTCAGGTCCGTTTCGTTGTGATGGACATATCGGTCTTTGAGATAATCGCTTACGAGGTCGACTGCATACTGTGGAACTTCAAATTTTTCCTCCAGGGCTCCCACGATTAGCTCCCAGTTTGCGCTATTGAAAGTGTTTTTGATGTCCAGTGTGACCATCACAGCGTCCTTGCTTTGTTTAACCGAGCCTTTCCACGCTTTTCGGATGATATCAGTTACACGTTTTATTGCTCCAAGCGTGGATCGCCCCGTTCTAAAGCCATATGCCTGTCTAACAGTTTTCGTTCAATTCCTGGCTGGATTCTCTTCAACAGCATTATTTCGAGTAGTTTTCCAAGACCGTCTAGCAATTAAGTGATTATCTAATAATACCACATATATATTATCTAATTTGTTGTTAAAAAACACTACTTATATATGAATAAATAGATTAGTTATTTTTATCAAAAAACTTTATTTATGCGAGTACTATTTATTGTTGGTAAGAAATTTTTTTGTGGCTCATTAAACACTTTGAAATTTGTAAATTGTAATTTTTGGCTCTTCCGACTCAAAAGGTTGCCGACCCCTGGTCTATACATTTATTATTAATCCCCAATGATCAAGGAAACAGCCCACGCTCATTCTTAAAAGCTTTATACAAAGTTCAGCTTCATTCTGCATAATTTGTCCTTCTGCTCCAATTCTGAAGCCATAGCTATTGATTCGATTACCTGCAAGTGTACGTGACTTCCTTTAACATTTACGTCTTCCGGAAAGGATTTATTGCCCTTCCTCTCCCATTTCTATTGATTTAGACAGGCGCCTTCGACACTTACGCAATGCTACATTCTTTAGAAATTTGACCCTCGTGCGTAAATTTATATTTTCTAATAAAATCACAAAATTACTTTTATAATTTATTCAGTCTTCCCTGAATAAATGCACAGGGAGTGCAGTATATTCAAATATGAAGACTGTATGGAGTTTTCTTCGATCCCCTTTAAGCTCTCCTCCCATCCCCATGGCTATTAAGGTGTTACAAGGAGCACTTAAAGATTCAAATAATGTTCATTATTTTCAGATCGGTTTTTTTCTGCAACGGTGGGAGGGTGAAAAATAGGCGTTGATTTATAGCCTCGTAAAGAAGTTTACTCTTCGGGGAATGTTTCTGCATATTATTCTAACATAGATTAAAATTTGAATCCACAGTATTTTGCATGAAGCTTTATATGTCTATTAATATAGTGTATTGACTAACCCCATAGTTGATTAACTGACATAAAATATTTTTGTTCAATAATTCATATTTCCATTTCATTTGTCCATCTTTAGGTATGATTCGGACATGAAAAATAAATCTCAAATGCAAGAATTTTCGCCACGAAATAACTACAAGATTGTCCCACCGTTGAAGGTATTGTAAATATAATAATCATCCGAAACAAATACTAACGTTAGGCTTAATAAATATCAAATAATATTAATCTCAAACGCATGCATTGATTTTTTGTGAATAAATATTTTGATCCATTTTTGTGATACGAGTGTACGAGGTCACAATTTATCAGCTTCAAGAATTTGCTCCAATTGTGATTTTTAAAAATGAACTTCATCAACCTAGCGTAGGATGATATAATGCTGTGCGGCTTGGAGCTGTGGTAATCCAAACGTAGTCTCACCGATTCGAACACACGGGCGTCATCTGGGTGAGCCAAAATAGGAGCCCCCGCACATATTTGAAACACCGGAAAAAATTTAACTTAATATATATATATCATCATCATAGTGCAGCCACAAACAGTCTACTGCAGAACTATGGGCTTCTTCAATATCCATTCACAGGAAGGGGTTACATCCATCTCATCTGTATCATACATTCACCTCCTCATTCGCTCGATATTGAAGGTAGCATTACCGTCGCGTTTCATTTCGAACGCTCACTCAGCGGGTCTCCTGACTGATCGTATTGACGAACGCTTTCGCAACTGTTTCGATAGGCAGTGTAAAATGTTTGTAAAGACTGAGCAATTTTCCTCGGGAAATAATGAAAAACTACTCTTGACAACCTTTTTGATTTTACTGAAAAGGGCTTTCTGGAGTGCAAAGAGTCCAGTCCCTCCTTTCCTCGCTAGGGCGTTGCTGAGCTAGGGTAAAGACATACGTGATGCTTAATTGCATCTCGGATTCGCTCCTACACTAACTGAGGGTGTGGATGTGGATGATAATGTGGAAAACAATTGAAGCCATTGATAAACTTAACAGTCATCGTCAGGCTAGCATAGGATGATGTAATACTGTCCAGCGTGGAACTGTGAGTGACGCGGCAATCCGAACGTAATGTCGTTAGTTCAAACACGCGGGCGTCATCTGGGTGAGCCAAAGTAAGAGCCCCCTACACATTTTAAGTACTGGACAAAATTCAACTTTATATATATATATATATATATATTATCACATAAATAATTAATTGCGTGTTATCCCTCAATAGCTACAGCTATCTTCTATTTTTCATAGTATTTTAATATGCTATTTGCATAAAAATCTTTGGATTTAAATAAAAAATAGACGTCGAGATCTATTTTGGTTTGTTCAATAGAAACGTGTCGTTATCATATGGCCATATATAATAATTACATAATGAATCATCATCATCATCATCACAAACAGTCCACTGCAGAACTATGGGCTTCTTCAGTATTCATTCACAGGAAAGCTTACATCCATTACGTCTGTGTCATACATTCGCTATGACATTGCCGAGCTAGGGTGAAGACGTGAGGCTTAAGTGGATCTCAGATTCGCTCCTACACCAACTAAGGTTGTCTTCCCATCCACGTGGAACTTACCCGAGCAAATTCTAGACTGAATGGTTTCTTATTTCAGGTTGACCCTCTCATTTCCGCAAATTCAAAATGATGTAGAAGGCAACGGAATACTGTTATCGATGCAGAATGAAATTCTTAATTTCTTGTCCTCAAGGTCTTGATGTTATTCATGTTCTTGTTCTGTTTCTAAAGCTTTTTGGGTCTGAACCGGTAAAGTTCCTCACGCTACATATTATTTTAGTAGTATCAACTATGTAAGAGATAGCGAGTGACAGGCAAGACAAGATTAAATAATTGCTGTATAATCCCATCATACAGACAAAATGACCTTTTTTTTATTGTTAGGTGCTTTTTTTATAATCGTATCTGCTTTTTAGAAAGCCACTGCTTTTACAATATTGGTTCGAGTATATAATCTGCTTCTTTTTGGGCTTATTTTTAAGAAAAAACTTTCGCTTGGAATTGATTGGAACCACTTCTGACACCGCCGAATAGTCAAAAAAGTTTGTCGTAATCGTTGTTATATTTTTTTGATAAAATTCATATAACATGCATCATTAAGACATTTTTATCCGATACCTCTAATATTATCGAATATTTGGAGTTTGAGTTTTTAGCTTGACCAAGTTAACTATTTTAGACAGATTCATTAGGAAATGAAATTATTTTCAATTACTGTTCCAAAGGCATTGATGAACTCCGATATTAGCATGCAAATGATATTAGCGTGCAATTTTAGCATTGATCGAGTCTGCCAGCATCCCTCTACGTGTGTTTACTTTCATCGGGGGAAACATATTAAAAGCACACGTTTGCCCGTTACTCATCAATTTCATTAGGGCTGACCGTTATTTTTTCCTCGACAGATTCATCTCAACCCCTGTTAGCAAACGGCCTCTGCTTTGGAAGGCCGCCATATACATAATTTCACCACCCCACCCTCTCTAGGCAGTGGTAGCAAGTGATGGAGATTTAATGGCAGCTTTTCAATTACGCAATATTCTGCCGTAAATATTCCGGCGCAGTTGAGCCGGATGAAATTTTATATTAAATTTAATAATAATTCCGGGGAGACATACGGAGGCTTCGTGTCCACGGGCTAGATTAAAAGATAAACACGTTTTTCCGTGCGCCTTTGAAGAGTTTCACGTGTATTGGAAGTTTCGAAGGCTCCCCTAGGATGTCGCAAATTTATAAATTGACATCGGTAATATTTTTGCTACGCTATTTCACTGATCTATAATTAGAAAATCGCCTTGTAAAGCGCTCTGAAAGTCCTTATACCTTGTGCGTTTTACAGGTCACAGAGCTTGACCACCATCGGCGATATCAGCGGGGAGTGGTTAATAAATATTGATGGATCGCCTGATGTTGAAAAAAGGTGGAAAACATGTACCTTGGCCTTTTCAGCCCTGAATAAATTTCATTGTGGGGGCGCATTAAAACCATAGTTGAGCAACGCATGTACTCAGGGCTATTAAACGACCGGGCTGCGTGGCCCGGGGACTTTCCACAATTAGCAAAGAGAACAAAAATCAATGATTTTTTTGTTGTAATGCGAAAAGTGTGTAATTGACACAAGAAGAAATGCTTTTCAGCGGGATGACTGTGTGTTTTTCAGATTAACAATGATTGATTTTCTGGATGTACGAAAATGCGTAAACAACAAAACGAACATCCCGAATTAATTTGACCGAATGATTCAAATGGATTGTATATCTGCTTATACATTACTTATTTTTTATTTTCATAAAAAAATGAATAACCATATAGCAGCTTCATATACTTTATTACCATATAATAACGCTCGTTTTAACTATTAGATATATTAGCAAATCTGAATCTTAAAATGGATTAGAAAACTGTGAAAGTTCACTGAGCAACCACATGGCTACATTTTACAATGTCAAGAAGCAAATATTTTTATGTATATTTATAATTCCCTTAACGCCATTTTGAAATAAAATCAATGCTTCATTAATATTCTTCATACTTAATATTCCATGTTTTCATCCAACAGTATAGATGAAGAGATTCGTCACACGATTGTTTGGCACGAGCGATAATACGACAGCAATAAACATGAAATGTATATAAAATTAAGGTATATTTGATCAATAAGCATAATTGCCTCGTCAATGTATGATACAATATATTATACATGTATTGACCAAGTGTTGACAAATAGGCTGATTCTTAGAATTCGGTTGTAAATGCTCGTTTACAAATCCAGATTTGGAAAATGTTTTTTAAATCATTTGAAAGATTGGAATATGTAACATTAACACATTTCAGACGGCTGTGTTTCGCATAAAGTGCGCATGAATTTTGACGAATTTACAAAATTAGAATTCCTTTGTAAACATCTATATAATTCTGAAATCGGCAAATTGACTTAACCGCCAGTGACTCGCCGGTGAGTCACTATGTTTTTCGTAGAAAAATAAATATTTTTTAATACCAAAAGATTATTATGCTAGGTGGTGAATCCAAAAATGTATTCATCAGAGATCATCATGGCTGCCCATTGAATTATCTTTGTTGCGTACATGAATCTATTTTGGGATGTATTTGGGAAAGACACTGGTTTTGAGTCAAAAAGTCTATTTTGTATATCCTGTTTAGAATTTAAATTTTCCCCTAGTAAAAAAAATTATAAGGCACGAAATAAGTGAAAATCACTTGGGGCAAAATTCGAGGAGTGCGCAGGATGTAGCAAAAGCTCCCAATTAAATTCACTAATTTTTTGCAGCGTTGTTTGAGTCGTATGTGGTCAAGCGTTAACCTTTTGAGGAGTGAGCTAATTTAAAATCGATGAATTCGTTGATGCCATAATCGCTTAACACCGATTACGTAAGACAATCTTCAATTCGAGACAGAGTCCATTGTAAATAAGCACTGTTGATAGCATACAAGACCATGTCATTTTTTACATAAACAATACGCAAGAAATCGATTCATTTGCTCCTGCTTTAGAAGGAAATGATAATCGGACAAAGACTCATTCAACAAGCAGCGACGAACAGGAAGCAATTAAATACATAAAAACTGTGGATAGCACACAATAATCGGTCATTTATTTGCGTTAACAAATAACAAACTTGAAATCGAAATCATTATTAGTCGATAAATTTGGGCTAACGATATATACAATCGTGCGATGTATGCGGAGAAGCTCTCCGTCTCTGTCTCCCGACTGCGCTACGCTCTCTCTCTGTCTCTGTCTGTCTCCGAGCTCTAAGTACAAGAGTGCTCTTTCTGAATAAGTGGAGGGAGATCGCAGACCCTGCGCTGATACTCCTTTAAGGATTAATGTATAATTTATATTAATTTTATCTTTTTATAGATATATAAATATGATAATCAATCCTTTTTAGTGTATATCTATTTTGAAATTATTATTTTAAAGTCTCTAAAAATATTATCTACTAATTTTTTTTTTCATTTTGTGGTTCTGAATGACGCAACTGAAGTGATTGTTTTTTAGATTTATATATTAGGGGGACCCGAAATTATTCGAATATTTAGTTAAGAGTTCAAATTTATAACAAAAATTCTATACATATACAACATTATTAATTCGGGATTAGGAGTTGGAATTGGGGATTATTTTCGAGAAAGCTATTGATTTTTTTGCCGTACAGGTATACGAGTATTATCAAGAGCTTAATGTACAAGAGTGCTCTTTCTGAATAAGTGGAGGGGGGTCCCAGGCCCTGGGATAGTACTCCTTTAAGGGTATCGTAATGAAACAACACTTTCTTGATATTCACCAATCGCGGACGTTTTTTATCAATTATAAGTTTGAACGTATTTAACCGTTTGAACGTAACTTTTGGACTGACCTGATTTATAATATACGATAAAAGCAATATTATAAATACAGGAAAAATATAAACAATAATATTGATATCTTTCAGTTTGTTATTTGTGTGGATTATAAAATAGGTGTTTCGAGCCATCAAAGCTAATCAAAGCCAAAAATTAAACCAAGAAGAATTTAGTGTATAAATTGTTACAAATCTAAATATAAAGCTTCGCGCTAAACACGTGTTTTATTGTGAGCGTACCGGAATGAGTTAAAAGGAAGCTCGGACCTTTAGCAACACTGTATATTTTCATCGATCCAAAATTTAGCTATGAATTTAATCATTTTTGAATAAATTTATAAACTTGGTATAAAATAATGCATAAATGAGAAAAAAATAATATAAATGTAATATTAATATATGAGAATTTTTAAATTCTATTCATACCAACTTATCAACTTTTATGGGATTTTCCAGGGTAAGAAATTAATAGTGAACCGGCACGGCGTGCCGGTTCGTAAAATCCATCTTTAATATCGTACGCTTCGTTGAAATTTTTCTGATTGCCTTTTGATTTGTAAAAAAATACTTAAAAGGGAATTAAGTTTCAAGTCAAAATCCCATTAAGTATTTTTTAAATTTAAGTAAATTAAGTATTTTTTTATTGTGGGGAAGATCAAAATATCAATGTATAATATTCCATTTTGTTCTATGTGCATTCGTAGCGAAATTATCGTATGAAATATCCTAAGCTCTCGACATCCGCCAAATGCTCAACTTGGTTCTCGCTTTTTCTTCTTTCCTTTGTTCAGCTCGGTCGTCTTTATCCACTCAACTTAAGCTTGTCGAGAAGGGCTCTATCAGGTTTAGAAGTGTTTTTTATTCTCCTTCCTGGCTAAGCTTGGTCCACTTGAGTCTATTGTATGATTCTGTATGTTAACGGAATCCGTCCATTTTCATTTCGTCGACGCTCATCCGATCGTCACACATTTGCATTTTCAAAAAATGTGTCGAGTGGAAATTTAACCGGGTGAATTTCAATCACGACGCATCAAATTCATCGATTCCCATCCCCATGTAACCCAGATTCGAGTTGGCCACGTCATGTTTCGGCCCCATGGTGGCCTGTCTTGAAATCGAGTCACGTAAACGCCAAGAAAGTTCTTTTTTATTTCTCCTCGAATCGTACGGAAAAGTTTTAAAAGGAAGAAAACAGTAGGGCATAACAATGCGCAATCGACATATAAATTTATAAAAGTAGAAAAAAAGTCCGAGATGTGAAAGTTTTCCATAAGTCGCAACATCGCCGGCAGTAAATACTTCCGATGGGACAATTTTCCAACGGCCATATGGGGAACAGATGCTCCTATACCCTTTTAGGCATTTCGCAAATTATTTGAGCACTTCATTGTGCGATTTCAAAATATACAATTCAATGAAGCAAACGGTGGGCCGTTTCCATCACTTTCACTCTGCGCCCTTCCCTTCGGTTGATTCTCATTGTGCTCGAAAGCCTTGCCGCAGTATCTTGACATTAAGATAAATGGATCCTCTATTGAAGGGCCGCAGGCATTGATGGTCAATAATGTTCCTATCTTGTCGCGAATACTTTCACGAAGATCGTTCCTCCTTTCGTCCCATTCTGTATTCAATTTTCGTACTCCGGGATTGAATTATTTTGCATCTCCGGAGGATACAAAAACTACGGAATTTCATCAAATGCGCAGATGTACTCATATTGCAGTTGTCAGGGACAAAGGAGGAACTTTTCTAAAGATAAATTGCAGTCTTTTCAAATGTCATCTTTTGAATGAAATTTTTATATTACGTCTCGTATGGAGATAATATTTTCAATTTATCCACGTTAAAATATCTTATTATATTAAAAACTCCAGCAATCAGCATTAATCATAAGCGATAGTTCATTGTTAGCATCCTTGAAATATTTTTATATGATGATTTTTGTTAATTCCCCGTTCCCACGCACTCATCAGGATGGCTCTATGTAACTTTTTATTCGGCACGAGAGAGAGGGATTTGGCTGCGGAAAGGACGTCCTCCCGCAACCAAGGCCAACCTCCGACTCCCCGACTCGCACCCCCTGTGCGGCAACGTATCACGCGCAAGAAGCGATCGGTCGTTAAAATGGCACATTGCACCTGAAGAGAGACGGAAGATGTCGCTGCTAATCTAAAGAATTAAATCGTGCAATCTTTTACGATCAAAAACCGGCCATGTATTTGAAAAGAAACGCAATATTGCAGTTGTAAGATTTATTGCTTCAGGCCACATTTAGCGCGAGCTGGAGGGCTAGGATCCATAAACATGCGCGGATTCGCTCTCGCCTCGAAGGCGGACTGCATACCTCTCTCTCAACCGTCGTATTGCGCGCGCATCCTTCCTGTCCCCGTCCTTGCGGCCCCTCTTCGCTTCACCAGACCAATATGCGCCAACATGGGGCATCCGTTAAATATCTCGCAAAATAAATGCGTACACAAATAATGCTTGTGCTAATTTATAAATTTTCATGAAGTTACGCACAACAACTGCCCAAAGTTTCATCGCTCATTTTTTTATATCTACTAATTTAAAAACCTTCTTGGATATACGCCTAATAACTCGCCAAAGTTTCATCGCAATCGGATGCATGGTATAGGAATGTATAATCAACAAACAAACACATTTTAAATTAATAGTTTATGTGTGCAACGTAGATAATCATTTTATCCTCATACATTGATTGATCATTGGCTTATATTGCTATTGATAATTTGTATCTCAATCATCTTGGATGAAGATAGTAGATATCATTAATTAAGATTGTTTCCATAGCATTTTTTTTTAATATGGCGGGCTTTTTAAGGCATTGTCATCCATTGATGAAGTTCTAAGTTCATATGTTGATGTTCTAAACGCTTTTTATCCAGATAATGTACAAATTTCATGATTGAATTGCCAGAAGCAATCATACCATAATATTAGGTCATGCCACATAGTCGGAATTTCTTTAAATTCGGAGTCATTGTTGCAATTTCTATTGTTTTTGTGGCTTTCAACAAGATGGCACCAAACAAAAAATTTTCGCTTACTTTTTTTGTAAGAGTTCAAATTGGGACACAACGCAGAGAAAGCCAGTAGAAATATTAACAGAGCTTTTGGATAAAGTTCGGTTAATTCATAAACCCAAAACAATCGTTCCGTTAATATGAATCTAGACAATGAACCTCGAGGAAGATCCTAAACTATCATTAGTGTTGAATATTAAAAAGACAGATGAATCTATTCCACATACAAGAGTTCCACACGTATATTTCTTATTGACTCGCTTCAATAGGGTGGTAAAAAGATAAAGGCATAATACATAATTCCTTTTTAAAACCTAGATCTCTTTCCAATAAATTTTTGCCTTTAGTTTTGAAACTAGGATGAAGCAATGTGTTGGTTCTAAAAGTCTGGAATCTTATGGAAATGGAATATTTAAGCGAATGAAGATTATTTTGATTGAATAAATTATGTTCTGTAAAATTTATGCCGTTTTAATTCCCATTTATGAATACCGAACGTTCATCTGGCATGCCTTTATTTAAAGTGAAATTTTATTTTGCTTACCCACAAATTGAAGCATGTAGCTATGAAATCCAAGCGAGATTGACTAATATTATTGTCTCCAATTATAATTAATGTCATTAACCCTTAAACGCGTATAGCGTGGAAGCGAACGAGTAAATATGACGTTGACGAGCTTTCATTCCTCTTATCGAAGAAGGTCGTTTGACAGGTTGTCTGACTAGTGAGGCTTTCATGCGGATGAAAAGTTGCTGACGTACTTTGAATCGCTGTATGGAGAAATTGAAGTGGTTTGGGAGAGTTTTCGAGTGCGGGAGGTGTCATGACGCTGTGCAGACGATCCCATTTTAGCAAATCTGCCGGAGCTTTAAGCTCTTATCTCCCATATGGAGATTTTGCGCTTGTGCAAAAAGATAAATTAAAAAATGGTACCATGTATCACTCTTGTATGTTTCGGTTTGCCAAGGCAAAACACGCGGTTGTTTTTGTTGTGTTACACGGAACCATTTATTTTCGTCGGGAGGACTAATTAAACACCCCCTGTCGTATGTAAAGCGGGCGCTTTCTCGTATATGGAATAATGAATTGAGGGAAATAGCATATTTAACCTGTTGAGACTATTATTTTCATGGAATTGTTTTATTATTTGCAGTGATGTGGACTCCCGTTTGTCCAGGACCAGAGGCCGGTGCTGCTGATTCTGGCTGTCCACCTGCCAGGACCAAGCATTCTGCGACTCTTTTAGGTGGACGGATATATCTGTTGGGAGGTCGCAATGGCAACATTCCTCTCAAGGATCTCTGGTCGTACACATTAAGTAAGTTCTTCTGTATCCATATTTTTAATTAATCATGTTCGGCCCTAATTGCAATAACAATATTATAATTACATGGTGTAAATGAAAAATATTTAATCCCATAGATTACAAGACTACAATTAGTCCCTTCCTTTTAGTAGCATCAGATTATTACCGGCACTTGGAAACGAAGCCGCATTAGTTGTATAACCCCATGTAGCACAAAGCCTTACAAAAAGGCTGTACGTGTTTGCAATGCTCTCGTTTTAACCCTTTCGGGGGGAGGCTGTATATGGTTTACTTCGACCCCGGAAGGAAAATAACTTGCGGCCGTAATGGATTTCCGGGAAGTCCTTTGCGCAAAAGAGCTCACTGTGACCCGTTTAGCGTTGCATAAATTTGCACATAATTTTCTTAGCGCCAAGATATTTCAAAAGTATTTTTTTTACTTGCATGAATCCATCAAACCCTAATGCCTATTAGTCTCACATATAAGAAATCCCCATGACGTTGACACATTGTGGGGCGGTATAACTGATAACATTAAGCTCACAGAATTTCCATATATTATACTCTACCACTAATAAATTTGGAAACACAATTTTAGTATAAATCATAATTCGTTGGTATAAAATATATATATAAAGATGCACATTATTAAACATATCATTATTAACATAATCGCATTCTTTAAATATAAGGCACTTTTATCAAAATATAAAAGTCTCTGGACCGCTCCCTGCTCCCACGTGTTTTGCACGATGGCCGCGTTCGAACGTGAGTTTGTTCTTTTATCAGGCCGTAATGATGCTGAGCGGTAGGGTGGGAGTGGTCAGGTGCTGATGGAAACACTTTCGTCTTAACTATTCTCATTTATTTACTGAGAGAGAGTTTACAGCTAGCAGCCAGTGGGAAGGACATCTTCCCGCAGCCAAGGCTATTCGACGACTCCCCACTACTTATGCGTCACCACAGGACGGGAAGCGGTGCACGCATAAGAATCTAAACAGTTGTCATTAGCAAAACGCAATATCTGCAGGAAGACAGAAGGATCTCACTATTAATTTGATATATTGCCTCTAAAAAGAGAGTCAAAAATATGTCGCTGTTAATCTTGGTAACAAGATGACAGACATCAGACAGGGACTGACTGGATTGGGAGTTCATTATTAATCGAGTTCATTTCCAGCGCTGCTGTGTGGTCTGCTCCGGGTTACCCCGGACCCCCCTTTTGCTCCATGTCTTCCAGAGGAGGCCAGGTTTCCACCTCAGTTTGAAGGGGGCTACAGCAGATGATGGACTGCAGGGGCTACCCCTTCCCCATGGTATTCGTATCGGTTCGGTCATTCGTAGTACCTAGTCACGGAGACGAGTCGCCGTTCAAACACTCTAAAATCATTCTCCCCTGTTTGCCTAGGCTGTTGAAGATATTGGTGAGTCTTTGGCATAGTCTCCACCAACTACTGTAATCGGCTGTTCCACAAACCCCTTTATGGGTACGCAGCACAGGGTGACCTGCGCACCTAACTCATGTTAGCTGAACTACCTCAGCAGTGTTTGATGAGCAAACCGACGATACGTAGGGTTAGCTCCCCCCCTTCCTTGGGGTTTTATGGGTGGGCATGTGGGCATCGTGGAGTCTAACACGAACCCGGTAATCTTGGTAACAGTTGATCTGGCGAATTTCCATAAAATAAATTGTAAGCTTATTTAAGACAACTTGCAGATCGTTTTACTCATTTTCTTCGTCTTATATTTTCTGTCTCTAAGCTTTCTTTTTCTTGATAAGCTCCATAATAAGTACTTTCTTGGATACGTGTCGCACATTTGTCTTTTCAAGACTGAATAATGGAATACATTCTTTAGTAAAACCTCTGGAAAGTCTACTCATTGAAAATTATGATACACTTTAACTCTATCCCTTGGTTCTAACTTCAAAATAACATTTTACTGCATTCAGTTTTGCAATTCAAAAATACATTAATTATTCCTACATGGAATAATTATAAATATTGACATGAAAATATCGTTTTGAACTAAAGATAAATTTTTAAGTTATGGTGTCGATATGAGAATGCTGTCTGTGTTAATTTTTTTCGCCTCCATTGCGGTTGTTCTTCTATTTGAGGGTTGCTTATGGAATGCATCCCTCCACATCACAGGGATATTTGACGCCTTCTAAAATTTTTTTTTTCGTATACTTCAATGCATATTTTACTCTCGTCGTATACCTTTTACTCGTACTATATTATTCATAACTTGCTAACCTCCGCGGAGTTGTCTGTCAGACATATTGGAGGGTTCTTTTAGGAGCACATGCTGGATTTCTCTCCATTCATAAGACAGCGATTGCTAAACTTCTCGTAAATCTGAAATAAAAATTTGAGCCCTGCAAAACACATTTAAACCATGCACGAGCGAGGCAGGAAATTACAGAAAATGTTGAGACTTTCGCTTTTATGTAGACGGTTTAAATTGAGACACGTTTCTGTAAAAAAGTAACCCAAAAACAATTGGATTACTTACTGTTTCGTTGATATAACTGTAGAAAGAGTACAGTTTAAATAAATGAATTTTGTAATGGTTGGTCTGCCTAAACATTTTCCAAAAAAATACAACGATAAGCAGCTATAACTATACTTCGTTCAGGTACAAAATCAATGCACAAAATTCCATTTAAATGAAAAATGGGATAATTCTTCCGACAGAACCGCAGTTATTACGAGGGGCGATTTGGTCCCCTCTCTGTTCTGTTAAAGTTAAATCAATATAGCAGTTATGAATACAACGTCCCGTACTAATCTGACAATGTAGATACAGTTTAAATTCTTTGTTAAGTACTTGAACAGCCACTAAACGAGACAAAAAAGGATCCGAGTGTCTTTGAGGGTGCAATAAATAATTTCCAGAAATATGTTTGAGGGTCGGCGGAGACGACTCCCATTTGGTGCGACGCATAGGCGAATAGAATTGCGCCATCTTTACGGAATAAATTATATTTTGTGTGTAAAATGAAATTGACACGCCATTTCTGCTTCTCATATGACGGGGAAGATCAATTTCTGCTCCATATATTATGCTGCGGGAACTTCCCATGTGTTGTACGTCTTGCGAATAGGGGATGCAAACGAAGTTTTCAAAATCGATTCAAGAACCAAAATTAGAGTGAGATTATGTTCATATGTAATTTCCACATTTATGCATTATATTACACATTATGTCGACTAGCACTCACTAAAATTCATATAAACCTAAACATAGAATATATGCAAAATCGTAGTCTATCGATAGTATTTCCACGTGTTTCAGCTATTTTTATCATTGCGTGTCTTGGACTACTCGCTGAAACTTCCGCATTTCAGCGCCCATCACGCAATTTTAATTTGGGGAAAGTCCAATTTCATTGTACGCACATTTGTCCGAGTTTCGTTGAATTGACCCCAATCAACATGTAACCATTTAGCGACCATCAATTCAAAGTTGGCTTGGAAATATTGTCGGAAATCTTTATCATAATCACGTTTCGCATGAACGCCTATCGGTTTATCCATATAAGAAAGAATTCGGGGGCGATTTGGGATTTGAGGGTAATTCTATGGCGACCGGTCATCAGATTAAATGCGTCCCCGGGGAGGAATCAGGATGAAGGGATGAAAAAGAGTACGCTATCAACTTTCTTACTCTGCATAGCCTTCGGACATACTGATTACCTCATTTGTCTGCTCTCAATTTACAAATTGCCCCTCCGCTTTGGGTATTGATTAAGATTTTATCTCGAGGGAAATATCCATTTTCACAATTAAAATACACGGATACAGACGAAATTGATGTAGAATTCAATGATATTTTTTTAAAATTTATATTTCTGCGTAATTAAAGAATGGATTCTACTTAGCTGTCGGCTCTCATATTGTATGATTACCATTTTAACACACTTTGGGTGGGTGCTGACGCGTGCGAACTTGCTGTTGTAGCGACCCAAATTGGACACCGCGTGCGACAAAATAATTTAATGTGAAAATTACTATAGCTTCAAAACTTTCAAATATTTTAAGCGAAATTTTGATCACAAATAACTGCATTGAACTAACATGAAGAATATATATATTACTGATTAACTATTTTTAAACTATGCATAATTCGCAGGGTGTTTTGCACACGGATTTTGAAAAAATACCCAAAATTTCACCTTTAAATCGTCATAAAGTTTTTGTATTTTGTAGTGTATTTTTGATCTAAAAAAATCATTTTTTATGCAAATGATTTAAAGTCAACTTCTAAATTCTTTAAACAAACAAACTAACAATTATTTTGAACTTAGTTTAGTTTTAAAACATTCTCTAAATTATACCCTTTCCAACGATAAGCTACCTACAAATACTATCCTACAAATCATTCAATAAGTTGTGGCATTTGAAGAGATACTAATTTGCCGGGGTCAGGGTTAAGACAATACATTGTATGATGTTTTTATTAAATTTATTTACAAAATTTGTTCACATTGGCCACCTCTGCTTAGTATACACGCTCGACATTTTCCTTATTTCAACTGTAGTTGTTTGAAGCAGCATTTCCTCTTCCATTTTTGCAGAGGCGGTGATTTTTCCTTTAATTAAGATTTCTTTTATGGGCACCTCTATCGTGTAAATTAATTCTTTTGGCAACCCTTTTTCATGGCTTGCACGATCTCCAGATTTGACACCACAGGATTTCTTCCCTTGGGAGCGTACTCTATTTCGTATCTCACACGGTCTGCAGACCTGACACCACTAGATTTTTTTATCTGAAGACGTGCCCTATTTCGTGGGTCATACGGTCTTCAGACCTGACACCATTAAATTTCTTTGTCTTTTTTCCTGTGGGAGGGGAATCTTGCATAAGACACCCTGGATTTGATCCCAGGGTACTGTCAGATTCTTACTGATTAAACCCCTTCCTTGTCCTTCTCTGCCCCCCTGGTATTGTTCTAAACATTGCAGGTAGTCTGGCCTTAAGTAATTGGCCCTATTTTAGTGTTAGAGAGCCGTTCTGCGTCGCTGTCTCTCACTGCTCTCTTTGGCGCTCAAATTTCTTCAACGTAATCGTGCCAAAGGTTCCAGTTCTTCTTACTTGCCATCATACTGTGAACCATGTTGTCATCGTTGAGCTCGGCTACCCCGAGTGCTGGATTTCTTTGTCTAGGGACGTGCAACATTCGACAACCCTGATACTTTAAACATAAGATCTATATGTGAAACATAGCAAATGACCCTCCTACCCCAAAATGTGTTTTCCTAAAACTATTCAAGAGTATTTTACTTTTGAATGATTGTTTTAAAAGCACAAGCCTCTACGAAGCGAAAATTAATATAATCACAATATTTTTTCCTTAATTTGATGAACGTTAAAGTGTGTCGAGCCTAAAATGTGTTAAGATATATTTCGTATATTGTATTTTCTTAAAAACATTTTTAAAATATGCCATTTCGAACATCTTAAATTATCGTTTCGTTTATTAAGATCTGTTAGACGATTGATTGAATTGTTTCGGTATCGACGATATCTTTCAATTAATAGTGCGTTCATAATTAAATTATTACTTCATTATGTATTAAATGGTTTCGTATGTAAAGCTCTTTTGTGCTTATGAAAAGGAAAATCTTACTAAGAAGGCCACCATTCTGGAGGAGAGAATAGAAACTAAAAATCATTTATATGATAATTTGGAACCTTTAGAGGGCTGATGGTTGGCTTCGCTAACCACATTTCCGCCAAAGCACACGAAGAATAATATGATGCCATGTATTTTTCTTTGTTAAAAATCTTTGCAATTATAAAATCAGATCAACTGTATTAAATTTTATTGATTGTAAATATTTTTATTTCAAATATTCGAACACACTGGAACTGGAAAACATGGTTTTTAGAATACGTTTCAATTACTTTCTAATGCTCAATATTAAACTTCTCTTATCCTCTTATTAAAAAAAGTCTTTGGTGCTTCAAATCATGACCAGAGCAAATCTTTGCATTTTCATTGTTATGCGCTGCTCTAAATTATTGACGGCTTTTTTATTCAGCTAAATATGATTATTTATCACTAAATTGCCTATTTGTTTACATTTGCATTTAATTCATTTTTCGTCAATAATATGTACGTCTAATTTTTTGCTTGTAAATGTGTATTTCATATCCAACCAAAAAATGCAATGCAATGAGGATTATATTGTACATTCCCCTTTCTAAATAGTCATTGCCTTTTCAAAGGGACAGCAAATATTGTCATTCCTAACGAACTAACCTTAGTGCTTAGGGTACTAGATATTGTGGCCATAGGATTAAGGGCTGACTCTATCGAAGTAAAAGCCTTTCTGTAAACATGAAAACGTTTGTTTTGCGTCTTGTTTTGGTTACCATTTTTATTTTTACACGATTCGCTGTCAGACGGAGTCCCAGTGAGCAAAATAAATATTGTTGCATAATACAGTTGATAGATAGAGCGAGGGACTATTTCTTGCGCTTTAATCCCACATGGGGTGTAGTTTCCCCTATGGAAATTGCGCGTTGAAAACCCTAGCTTCAAGAAAGAGGGGACGATGGATTCTTAAACCCTCTTTCGTGTCTTTGCATCAAGTTTTTCGGTCTTAAAATGTACGTAATTGTATCTTTTCAGTAAAATATATTTGCGATCGGATTGTATCATCATGAAAATAACTATTATAGTTTAGTTATTTACTTGAAGAATATAACTATAAAAGTTTTAAATATATATTAGACATAGTCGAGATCTTCTTCAATTATATCTATTATCGCTAGATATACATAATCAATTCCTAATGACTTTAAGGGTCGTTTCACTAAATGATTGTCTTGGTTGATTAAATTCGCAACGTTGAAAGTTTGGCAGACTGTAACTTCACTGATTTACATGGTTCATTGCAGAAATAGTATGCCGTTTCTTTTCTAAGTATAGTAAGCTTATTGGATAATTCAGACATCAAAACTACACTTTTATAATTGATGAATTAATTTATTCAGCCATTTAATGTAATATGAAGTCCATTTGCAGTCCAGCTTTTCGTCGGGTTCGTATTTATCAGTTGTAGTATTAAAGCATCACCATTTCCACATCAAAGCGGATGTACTTGATATTGAATTGTAAATGACTGCTTCCGGTTCCAGTGTTTCCACTAATAAATTCAAGGTGTATTTAATTGTCATGGAACATGCTAGGAACGCGCTGTTTGACGACCAGGTACTTGTGGTCATTTGCGTGTTGACACCTTTTTACCACCATTACGGTTTACTGTTTTATCGACTGCTTCGTGAAATAATCACCCCCTTTTCATCTTGTGTACATCGTAAAAAATATACTTTTTCAATAAGGCCATTCCCCCTATAGAGCCTTGGTCGTTGCTCGTAATTTTATGCAAATTTGCGTTATTTCCATGCGCCTGCATTCCGCTCGCCAGCAACGAATTTTTCATGTTCTTTCGTCAATATGAGATACCGAGGAGAAGGGCATAAATTCCGCATTGAATATTTTATGTGCTTCTCACAATCTTCTACTAGCTGTCAAAATATTGACGGCACACTGTCAAAGGAATTTACATTGACACGCTCAAATAAATTGACAGACGCCAATGCAACCCCATTCTCATAGCCGGCTTGCACAATGTGATAAATGGGTCCGGGGTAGACGTAACCTGTCATGTATCGGTTCGAACACAATTTGATATAATACTTTAAATTTGTCATGACAAGGGTGGTTTTTATATGACCCGCCCTATGCGACACGACTCGATGATTTTATCATCATACGACTGGAGGCTCGTTTTGAATTGTGTATGAATTCTTCCGAAATTCCTCCGAGACCAAACTACCACGCACAACACGAAAACTGTATATTAATTCATGTTCACAGGTAATCAACCCCATAAATACCGAACGCACAGATATGTGCGTTTTATCACTTTATACACACAAAAAAAACACATTAAACTTTTTTTAAATAAAGCATATTTCTATATATTTTTTGATTGCCATAGTGTTTCTCAAAAACATGTGTTTCGTAACCTTTTTTTTGTGTATCGGAAAGAACCAATGTTTAAGAATACGTTCAGTAAATTTCATGTCGATATAAATGAAATTCGCAAAGTTATATGCCGTAGATGAGAGAAGAAACTTTAAACGCGTTTTTCTCGAAACTACTTTTTACAAGTTCATGGAAGTGCTCCCACACGTCCTAGATGAGCATTTTTTATGAAATTTGGCAGGCATGTGTATAACAAACGTCTTCGACGTATAGACTACAATTATCCAAAAATATTCAAAATTGTTTATTTAATGAACAAAAAACTACAAAAAAATATTGATAAAAACACAATTTTATTTTCAATTGCTCACTGTTTTTTTATTTTCCAATATTTATTCTTAATTGTAGTCTAAGCTATACATAATATTATACAAAGTAAAAATATGTATAATTTTTTTGCTGCAAATCATCTGTTCAGGACTTATGACTTCCATGATGAAGATTGTCATCGCTCGCGCACCAATATATTTTTATGCTTAATAAAGATCACCAAGTCAACACACTAAATATCAACATTCTATATACAATAGTTTTCGCATAAAAAAATGTTAAAAAATCAATATCTTTAATGGCCAAAAAGGTAGAAACATCCCTTAAGTATTTTAAGAGTGTACATATATTTTTTTGTGATTTGGTGCCTATGTGTGTAGTCTGCAGATATTATTGACCATGCTATTTTAGAAAATACAAATTTTCCGTCTAAATTTCCTAATTCTTAGCGGTATTTATTGGGTTAATATCGCATATAGCATGTGTTAATTAAATTTTTAATCAAATAAAATAACAAAGTCGCTATTCTTCAACGTATCATAAATCCAGGGATGTCCCATAGGGATACGCAAGCTAGACAGTGCATAAGGGCGGGAAATTTATGATGAAATATTAAATATTGTAAAAAGATACGTATATTTTATACATTGCATGAGGATTGTTTGACAAAATCGGTAATTTCACGTTTATAACGAGCATGCAATATGTCGCCGTAATCAATAGGAAAATATTGACATTAAAAAAGATTAATTTAAATTATTGTTACGGTTTTGCATAAAAAGCAAGTTTGGTAGATTTAAATTTATTTATTTATAATTCCCGCGAAAATATAATTTATTTTATTAATAACAATTTAAATTTATTAACTAATACTCTTATAAATGCAACATATTAAATACTATTGTAATGTATGTTTTAAAATTATATACAAAGATAGTCTTAAAAGTACCCAACCCAACGTACATATGGCGGTTACTGTTTTAAAAAATACTATGATGGATTGTGTCTAGACATTACGTTGCTTCCGTAATCGTACAGATCATAAAAAATGCCGTAAAAAGCCCTAAAAGAGAACACAAAGTTTGTATGTCCAATCGGTCCGCTTTTCGGACCTCGGACATACAAACTTTGCAGCATGGTTTACTAGCATGCCATACTTTTGTCAGCTACTCCGTCATCTGTTGCAATTTCAAACTTTTCTATAAAATGTTATTAATAACAAAGACATTATTTAGTGTTGAAAAGATGTCTCACAAGTGATCGTTGGCCTAAAAGTGTGATCACTAAACTGTAGTAATGGGCATGCTAGTAAACCATGCACAAAAAAACACGCTCGTGGAATCCGCCCATTAAACGGATGAGGCACCAAGAATAAATATCCTTCACAGACGATTTATTTATTGATTGGTCTTTGAAGCTTTTCCAAAGAAGACGCCACTAATGTGCATCGTAGACGTGTCTTCCCCCAAGGAATACAGCACGATGATGTATACGCATGGTTATTGCCTCAAGCACGAAGGTTCACTACGTTTCATTAATTTTTTAAGAGGAGCAGGAACCGTATCGTACAAACCACTTTGCGAGAGGGAATATAACGCTAGCTCCTGTTGAATGTTTAATGCTTACGTGCTGTTTATTTTACAACCAGGCATTGATTCCCCCATGTGGAAGCTTAACTTTTATTTCCACTGGGTAACAGGTGGTGATAATAAGACTTGGTAACTTTAATAATTCAGCTGATGATGTATTATATATTGTACACACACACTATCTTGATGTGTATCTTGAAGTAATTTTAACTTTATAATATATATTTTAATTCAAATAATGTATTCAGTTTTATAAAATGTGTTCCATAAATCCAGTTTATGAAGGAAAATATATTTTTTGTAATAAGTGTCATTCATTCGGTACTTGAGAGTGATTTAAACTAATTTATGTTAATTATACTTTTTGTTTCAATTAGGTGAAGGAAAATGGGAGCAATTAAAACCCTCTGGAGATTGCCCTCCATCCCTTCAAGAACACAGTGCCGTGACTTATCAAGGAAGTATATACGTTTTCGGAGGAGAAGTAGGATTTTCCAGCACGGAAACGCCTCTATGGATATACGATGTAAAGGTAACATAAAATATTTCAATTCTTTTAATGCAGACATTGTAATATATTCATTCGAAAAAATGTATTATTATAAAATATACTATTTTTATACTTTTAGAATAATAGATGGAGAAAAGTCTCGTCGAGAAAGGGTGCCGCAGTCCCACATGGCCGTAGAGGACATTCTGCACTTGTACATCGAGGTGCTATGCTGATCTACGGTGGCTATCAAGATCTGAAAGGATCATTGAATGATTTATGGGCCTACTATTTTGGTAAAACATTTATTTTATGTTCACGTCGAATATTTCCAATGTAATTCAATCGATAAATCTATACGTAATGCATTGATCTAAATCTGTATTGAAAGCTTGATTTTATACATTTCAGAATCAAAGTCATGGCATTTACTTTCATCTAATTCGAGAGGCGGATCCATACCACCGGGAAGACATAAACATTCTGCCGTATTACACGACGACGCTATGTGGATATACGGTGGGATGCAAGATCTAAATGAAAAGTCAGACTGTTGGAAATGGGATACTGGTTAATTTTATTATATCTAAATGATTTAATACAGATAAATTTGTTATTTATAAATAAATATTTATTAAATTACTTTTTAGTATCAGGACAATGGTATCAAATGCGATGCAAATTTTCACCAGGACCATTACATTCGCATGCGGCTTGTCGATTACCCGGTTATATGTTAATATTTGGAGGAGAAAGTAATGGACAGCCTACGAATGAACTATGGAGATTTCATTTTAGTAATAATCTATTTTATATTCAACAAAAAAACATGTTTTTATTAATTATAAAACATATATAACAGATTTATTTATATTTTCCAGCCACGGAAATGTGGGAGAAGCTACACGTCTCTGGAAAAAAACCGCAGCCCCGCTCTGAAAGCATAGCTATTGCCGTGTCCGAATTGCATTTGCAAGGCGATCCGTGCACTACTCCTTTGGGAGGCCCGAAGATGCGATCGCGTTCTCGTTGTGCGACCACAGACAGAACTGCCCGACACTCTTCATATTTACCCAATAACAAAGTTACTCCATGTGAAAAGACGTACGTATTCAAAGCGTCGAATAAAAATTACACCGATGGTAGTTCATCGCAAGGAAACGAGAATACGAAACTCTTAAATACACCGCCGAATTCCTCCGGCGGAATCCTCAAGGAAATAACAAAACTGTCGCAGATAAATATCTCGAGATTAGGCCATAATAAATGTAGCTATACCGTGTTGACGAGTAATAACGATTCCACTGAAAGCTTAGTTCATCAAAATCCTATAAAACAATCGGACTTTGATTGGTCGTCGGAATCGCAAGTAGTAAAAAATTCTATGGTTAAATCGCAAAGTGCCCATGTTATTAATAAACGTAAAGTGGCAATTAGTGGACTTATATCCCCTGTGATACCGGAAGTTGGTAGTTTTGTTCAGCCGAAATCTTATATAAGTAGACAACAAGCTTCAATAAATGAATGGAAAAGAAAGGAGATGACACGGGAGCCGATATCGGTTCCAAATTTCAGTGATTTGACGTTGCCTACTCCAGTATTGACGCCTGTCGAGGCTGCTAGATTGGTTTTCTTGGATTCAGAAGAGGAAGAAGGTTATAACAATGACGTTTTTGATCCTCCGGCAGATGATCACGATATAGTGCAAGTGTTACCTGCTCCGACACCATGTGATTTCGCGATAATTCATAATGATTTTCAAACAAACGTAAGAGACGAAAGTTACAGTTCACACCTTGCATCGTATGCGACTGAAAATCACACTTATGAAAATATTCCGAAAATTCCCAAGTCTACATCGGTTCGTTTTCAAAATTATCCCGATTTAGAAGAGGCATCGGATGAAAATATTTCCACTTCGGATTATGCGAGTATAGAAGCAGTCAATAAGATATCATCATACAGTACCAACAATATATCGGGTAGACTTTCTTATACACCGCAAGAAGAAATTGAGCTGAATGGATTTAGTCAAATTAAATCAAACATGAAACATTCCGATACGGCGTTCGGATTCTGCAATCCCAATTATATGGGGCCAGATATTCAAACCATATTGACGAACAACCGTAAACAGAGTCTTTATCAAGATCCTTCTATGGTTAGTACAAATACTAACATTGCCAAAATGCTAAATACCCCCGATAGTGGTATCACGGACAGCAGGAGTGATAGCCGTCAACTCTTTTCATTAGACGATATGGTTGAAATGCAGGAATTCAGCGTTTCAACAAACAATAGCAAAATAGAATGTTTAAAGAATCCCTCGTTCCACGAAAGAGGATTGCCTCCGAGATCATTGACCATTGAATCTCCGTATAGCCCTTACCAAAATAAAGAAGTAGTTGTTAAACCGCGTGCTAAAAGTTCAAGTAGAGCAGAAAGACAAAGAACTAAAGAAGTTTCCATTGAAGAAGAGGCTCATGATACGTCGTGCTTCACATCTGATATTGTAATACCACTTTATGTGTACGTTTTAGGTGGCAAAGAACAGGGTCAAGTTGCCGTATTTAAAAGACCTCTCTCGATGTGGAAATATCAACTTTTTTAATCCCGTAATATTATTTTCCACGCGATAGAAAAACAGTTTATTTAATAATCCTTCTTTGAAACGCTGTTGGTGTTTGCAGATTTTGTAAAAAATTCTTTATCAGATAAGCATTTTTATGATTTGTAATTCCAAATGTTTTGTTTTCCGTATTAACATTTTCCTCTCTGTTGATTAGTATTTAAGTTGTATTATTTAAATGTGTTATTTTTATTGTTAATCTTATGGTTAGCCTGAAGTAATAGATTGTCTTGTTAGGTAAATAAGGTCCGAATTGAGAGAAAGCTTAAAATGGATGACGATATCCTGCGTGCTGAAATTGAATCAAATCCAACATAGATTATACGAGAATTACCAGACAAGCTCGGATACTTCCGGCAAAGTAATCGAATACACTTGAAAAAAATAGGAAAGATCATAAAACAGTGGGTGTGGATATTGAGCAACATTACTGATCAAAGCAGTGCACGGTAGTATGTGTCATGATTTAATTGATAAAGAGAAGAAATAACCATTTTATCTTGTGACTGGAGATGAAAAGTGGGTGTTGTACTCAAATCAAAAAGGCAAAAGACAATGATTTTCAAAGGGTGAGTAAAGAAACCAACCCCTCGACCGGGTCTAACAGTAAAAATAGCTCTTTTAAATGTGTAGTGGGACTCCACAGGGATAATCTACCATAAAGTCCTTTCTTATGGTTAAACCATAACGAGGGAGATTTATTATTCAAAATTAGAAAGTTTGAAAGTGGCGTTAAGTATGAAAAGGCCGGGTGTAGTCAACCGCCGCCAAATTCTTTTGAAACATGATAATGCGGGATCTCATGAATCAAAGAAGACCAAAAACAAATTAAAGGAAGTCAGTTGGTAAACGATTCCATGTCCACCTTATTCACCTGACATTGCTCCTTCCGACTATCATTTATTTAGATTGATGCAACATTATTAATCGTTGAAAAAAAGAAAAAAGGAAGGAGAATACATTTATTTGAATTTAACTCTTTCATTTAAAGAACGACATTCCTAACGGGACAATCTAATATTTTCATTTAATACTGTGCAATGTCTTTAAATTTGAAATTATTTGAATGATGTTATAATTTATTAATATTTGTAAAGTTTTCTTTATTTTAACACATAGTATAGACATTATTTATTGATAATTTTTTAATTATAAGACTGTTATAATTTTTTTATACTTCTTAAAATCCTAACGTTAGTTATGCTTTATTATACATGACAAGTAATAGGATATGTGTTATAAATGGCCATCCAAATGCGGCGTATAATGTTTACACGTGACGTCTTTTCAAATTCTGTTTTAATTAAAACCCTTGTGTTATTCAGGAAATATGTCTACACCCAAAAAAAAGCTACTGTTTGGTTCCACAAATGGAATTATTGGACCACATGCATGGAAATGCTGTTACAAAACATCTAGATGTCACATTTGGATGTTCGTTTATGCATTATTTTAAGTAAAAACCATTGCAGTTGTATTAATCATTTTTTAAATGTGTTATTGTTTAAGCATCGTATGTGTTGATAGTATTTACATTCGAATAAAATCATCAAAGATGACAATTCATATTTGGAAAAATAGTAATTTTAGATTAGCTAAGCGAGCTTAGGCAGAAGGAGATAAGTCTGATATTCAAGCCGTCACATACATTAGTGTCGTAAGTTTTGAAGGCACCTCGTCCAATTATTTTGTAAAAAATCCAATATTTAAAACATTGATTTATGGTATAGTTAAAATTGTAATATTTGATAAATATATTTGAAACATTTGTTAATATATTAGAATAAGACAAATTATAACAAACGTTAAGTTTATTTTTTCGTCTTAGACTAATTTTTTGAGACCCGCTTTAAGTAATTCAGTTTAAACTCAGTGACCTCATTTTGAGCCGCTTATTTTTAATTTTTACGAAAGCCACAAGAGAAATTAATCAGAAAAATAAGGAATCGTATGGAAATATTTATGCTACGTAATGAAAGGGACTGCAAAGAAATTCAATACTTTTAAGAACCGCTCTATAAAATTAAATTTAGATATGGAATTTTGCAATTGATTTAAAATGTTCGATGAAAACTTTCTACGATCAATGATCATATCGAATCTTTTATAAATCGTTTTAGGATGATCTCAATAACATTAAAAGGAGACGTGTTTACATTTATCTTATTATTTTAAAAATGAATAATACCAAAAGAATGCCTTTAAGGCGAATACACGCTCTTTCGTCGTCCATTGCATGTTAATAAACTTACATGATAGAAAACATTAGGTCCTGCTCATCCAAATGAGTGTTAACCCATCTGTTGCTTCAGGGCGGTATTCCAGATAAAGATTTTGTAAAAGTAAAGAACAAAAAATATTAAAAGCGTCTTAGAAATTTAGTATCTAAAGATTAAAATTTGGACAAAAGCTTAGATCATCCGCGCGTTTGATAATATAAATACAGGATTATTATTTTGTAATGTTTACTATTAAAGTCACGATGATGCGCATCTTATAAATATTGAATTTTTTTCCGGTCCTTCTTATATGTGCCAAAAAACAACTTTGGGATAAAATATTTGTTCAAAAATATACTGCTAAAAACAAATATCTTCCAAGTACGCGTAATTTTACTTAAAATATCTTATCGTTATTTAATTAGCCTATTTAAAATCAAACACGCGTATCGATCCAACTTATTATTGTTTATAATATTGCATAATTCCGCATCAAAACATCCATTCAGCCCGTCTTTGTTTATATAATAGATGAAATATTTATGAGAACGGCAAATATCGTTTGAGTAGGATTGCTTTATAATATAAAAAGGTGAAAAATACAAATATGAATAAGTAATTTTGGGCCTTAGAGTTACTAAAGAATTCGGATATGGTATTTGCATATTATCAAAATAAGAATGAATGAATTTTTGCCGATGTCCGTCAGTCCAAGCATTGTTGTTGTAACGGAGCCATGCGAATGATTAAATCTCATATTAATAAGCTCGTCTGTATTAAACGAATGCTGAAAAAATCGCAGAATATCTTCTTTTTGTACTTAAATCATTTTTTAGAATAAATCTTCTAATCTGGAAACATAACTATTGATAAATTTTCCAAACGGAAACAAAGTAGTACTTTTACATTATCAGTACCTATTTCTACTGAGCGTATCGATCTTATTTTAATTGGAATAGATTTAAATTAAATTATACAAACACAAATTTTTACTTTTCAACAATTGTAAATAACTGATTAAAACCAAAGAATTTTATTTATAGACGTTTCGGTTGATTTATAATATTCCCCATTTTGTAATTAAACAACCAAAAAAATTGTTATATTAAAAGAAACGACGTCCCTCTCATTGCATACGTTTTTATGTAAATAAATCAATGATGAGCTGAAGTCTATACGGACATATTAATTTTTAAATTCAAAGCGAAAACTATCTATCAATATAATAAAAATAAACGCGCTTATTCTGTGATGGAATCTAAGATTATGTTATGATTCCTGTTTTATTGATAGAACGACATTATCTCTCCGAGAAAGTTAACGCCTATGATGATCTTACATCAGTCAAACGTGTATTTAAATCCAAATTTTTGATACAAAGCGCACAAATAATTTTATCATATTTAACGCCAAAGCCAAATACATATAATCTCGTTTAAAAACATTTTTCAAATAGCGATTCCATGAAGATTTTGATAAATTCGTCGATATCATACTTGTGCCTAGTGAACGCTTACGAATATTCAGGTCATCATTGAACTCAAATGTGTTCTCTCCAATTATCTATTAGGTAATTACATTAATTATCCTATGCTTTAATTTTTTCATAGTACCATATTACTAATATTTACTGCCAATTTGATTTCATTTTCAAGTGTAGACATTTGTATAAATATTTATGAACCGTATTCCATATAGCACACATTTTTTTATTATCGTAGTTTTAGTAACATGTTTGTATTTGTGTTTCATTGAAGTGAAAAATATACAAATAAAGTAATTTTTGAATCATGCTCAATTTTATTCCGTATATTAAAGCAGGCTCCCAGAGCTGTTATTCCTGCTTCAGATTTACATTGAAACTTGACGACTAAATCGAACTGAAACTTTCAGGGTTCCCGTCCGGAAACCCGATTCATCGAATTCAATGAAAGAAACATTGTTTCAAACAAATAAGCACTTTGTAATGATTCTATTGGCGACTTCATATCCAGCCAAGATTAACGAGCATTTCTTACTGCTACCATAGATTCGCCTAAAACTCGCTATAAACATAATCAGAGTGAACTTTTTTATGTTTGCCTATTTAAATAGGTTTTATAAAGATTTCATAAAACAAGCAAATTATTATATGGCAATTTTTATTTAGCAATAAAAATCCCATTGCACTACATATTGTATATTATTTGTTTCTTAAACTATAATATATATTTTATTGTCCTATATACATCAATATGTATACAAATTAAATGAAATGAGATTATTAAATTTAAGAACAAGCTTTTCATTATTTATTCATTAGAATAGATATAATATTTGTATTTTTTTATAAATTAATCATAATTTCAATGCATATACCATTAGTAAATTAACTAAATGAATGAATCTTTCATCCTTTCCAATTTTGAGAAATGTAAAATAATCAGAGCCAAAGCTAAAAAATGTCCATAAAAATATGACATGCCATTTTTTCACGACCATAACCTTCATCGTTGAGTTTTTTAAATAAATGCTCAACTTTAGGATCTATCATCGGTTGTGATATTTAATTAATGCTTAAAAAGGAAATATTAACATCAAATGAAAAAAAAATATATTTGCAATTTATTTGTAATTATTTTTATAAAACTTATTTAATTGTTTTTAAATTCAATCAATGTATTATCTTAAATAGAAATAATTTTTTGGAGGTTAAAACTACAAAAAATATGTATTTAATAAAAATAAGCTAATTTAAATATCGAATAGGCAATAATTATTATTGTTTAATTTTGTGGCGTTTATTTTTTTTCTGGTGGTGTTAATCGCTTGAAAATTAATTTCGAAAAACGGTCGTTCAGATGGAAGTCGGTTGGAGCCGAGCGGTCATGGTCGCGATGCAAATCGGCGTCGGTCGTACGGCCGCCGATTGGCAAACCTGGCATGGCGGCGGCGTAGAGGCGGCGCGAAGATGGACCGTTTTTACGCGGGCGGTCGTCGCCAGACTTACTATGAACTGTTCAAAGCATGTCGACTGTGCGGTTCCGGCGGCGGCTACAAAATGCCGATTATTCAGGCGAGCGCCGCCCACGACGCGGAACCGGAGCTCCGCCACAAGATCAAAGACTGCTGCTCCATTGACGTGAGTTCCCTCCTCGTATTTTGAGCTTCTTCGATTTATTTTGCATCCAGTCGCACTGCGCCGTCTCATCGCGGACGCTCGGTTGCGCGCGCCGGCCCCCTTTCACAATTGACACTCACTTTTACAACAATGTCGATAATCGACGATGGCCATTTAGGCCTCCCGATGACAGCTGTCAAGACTCCCACGTATTCCACACGCTTTGCCGCTTTTAAAAACATCAAATCCTGGATTAGCGACAACATCTTTGATAGTAAACAAACTTAACCAAAAGTCACTATACAATCAATCAAAGTGTTGTTATTTCAAAACTACAAGTCAATCGCCTCAATATTGACCTTCAAAACGCTTATAACTTGTTAAAAATTGTTAATTCACATTAAAATAATTACTACATTACAAACTATCCAATATTTAAATAAAACGAAACGATCTGAAATGATTAGTATCAATCAAATAACTTTTATAAACTTTGAAATATTTTTCATAAAGTGATATTAACTACTCAAGTGTGAATTATTTTTTAAATGAATACAGAATCAAACCATCATTATTATTTATATGCATTGTGCATACTACTTATATGATGTTGTATTAATAAATAAAACATATTGTGTCGTCATTAATATCAATATAAAAATTGAATATAAAATCCATGCATTGCTTATACTAAACAAAACAATACTAGTAAATAATATTTATAAGTGAATTTACATCGATGAAAAATGTTTTTTTATTAGCAAAATAATGTTGCAATTTTGGCTATTATAATATTTACCATTCAATAAAGTTAACCGTTGTGCGTGTGATTTTTTTAAAATTCACAACTTTATTATTGACAACGATTTACAGTTATTAAAAAATATTCTAATAACATGGACACGTAAAAAATTTGGTGGGTAACTAGAATATTCCAATAAGGCATCGATATAAATACACGAATGTTGGTTTTTTTCCTTGAGAATCCCTACGAATAACGTAATTGTGATTTTGTGTCTGATATTCAAATATTTTCAACGGGTATTCTACTTTTTTAATATTCAAGAATGTTCTTAGTCATAGTCATATGATACGTAAACATTTTCATAGATAATGTATTTTTTCATTAATAGTTTGATAGGCGAGCTCAAGTATCATACAGTTAACAGAGAGTATTTTTAGTATAATGAAGAATTCCAAGACTGTTTAAGCATTAGAGTAAAATAATACTGTTATTGTTACTGTATCTCATTGTGTACAAATTTAAAATCACAATGTTTTTGCATTAAATGTTGATGTTTCTAGCCGTTCAAAGATTTTGTTTAAAAATGAAACAAACTATATCTTTTATTTTACTGATTTTCATGTCCATTAAATCTTTATACAGTCCATGTACGCGTGATTGAATACGAAATGTTTATGCCCGCGTTAACGCGTAAAACGTACGTTCAAATACACAATAGAAATATAATTTTATGTAATACTTCTTATATATAAAAATGAATGTTTGTTCGTATGCAATGCACTGCCATACCATTCATCCGATTGCTATAAAACTTTGTCAACTTACTATTTACACTTGCGGGAATAACATAGGCATAGTAAAAATATTGTATGGATACACCATGTTTACGCATATTGGTCTGGTGAAATGAAGTTTGGGCTGCGGGGACAGGGAGAGAAAGGATGCTTTTGACTTGAAGCAATAAACCGCGCACTGCGTTTCTTTTCAAATAATTATTAAGCGCTTATGGCAATGCAACGCATGCCGGGTATTCGCTAGTTGATAATAAAAAAAACGCACACCATGGATAAAAAGTCAATATTATGTTTAAATATATCGATGCTGCAACTCTTTTATACACATCACTGAAATTTTACTTCAATCTATTAGCCGATTTAAGATTTACATCAATTTTACGAAAGAAATAGACGTTATTTATATTTATTTTTCTGTATGTTCCCAGGTTCAACAGGAAGACAAAATGCCACCTCTGATATGTGAATTGTGCGTCGACAAAGTTAACGATTTTTATGAATTTCGTGAAATGTGTCGTGCGACCAATATTAGAGTGCGATCGTCGCTAGGTCTTCCCCCACAAACGCTCACTCAGGAAGTTGTACGTTCTTATAAATATTTATTACGATCGTCAGATCCATGTATGATTTTTCATCGAGTGATTTTTGCTTTCAGTCGGAGGACTGTATTTTAGGCGTATCTGGCCCGTTAATTTATAGTTCTAAAGAGCTAGAATTGTCACAAGCGCAATCTCAAAAACCCAAGGCCAAAGAGAAACGAAGCGCTAAACAAGCCGTAGTGCCAAAAAGGGTAAAGAAACGTTCATTTTTAACTGTATTCAATTTTATCCGTAAATGTATTCCTTAAAGTGTAGTTTCATTAATAGGCACTAACACCACCACCTCCTATAATCCTATCTGCCCGGGAAAAACGCAGTCTCAAGAAAGAAGCTGCTAAACCTGCCATAGTACAATCGCTGCTCGCCGAGAGAACGAATCCAGGAAACAAACGGCGAAGAGGCAGTGAACCTGTTGCTCCCCCGCCTCCCATAAAAAAACTCAGGTGGAAAAATTTTTTCAAAGCAAAATATATTTATAAAGGGCATTTACATAAGGATGGTCGATTTTTAAATATAAATAAAACAAACTGTCTATGAGATGTCCATTAATTTTTTTATTTCATTTGAAATAGTATTTTTTGGCATTAAATATGGAATTTAACGTCGTTCAAATGTTCGCCGTGGCTTTGCTTGGTGGCGCGTATTCGGGAGGTTCAATTTTCGATGACTGTCGTATAAATCTGGCTGAATTTGCTGGATGACATTCGTTATGTTGACTTTGTGGGCATCAATTGCTTGCGCTGTCCTGTTAAATCCACATGTCGTCGATATCCATATCATCAATTTTGGGCCACTAGAAGTCGTTTATTATCAACGTGAAGTGCTCACCGTTAACGATTATAGCAACGCCAGCTTCATTTTGGAAGAAATATGGACCATTGATTCCGCCAGACTAAAATCCGCACTAAACTGTGACTTTCTCAAGACGCATTTGATGCTGGTGTATCTCACGTGGATTGGTATCGTCCCTGTTGCATGGAGGGTTAACATCCGACGGATGGCAATTAAATTAAAAATATAAAATCTCCGAGGCTACTAAACCCTGGAGTGTTGACGGGCCTAGCCTCGAGGATTACAACGAAAAAATAAGGAATCCTTGCCAAGACGTCTGATTGATGCATTTTTGGATGCCAAAGTGTCTGGGTGGGGGTGTGTAAATAGGGACGTCCGCCCCAGCACTAGCAGTCTTCAGTAATTCGTTACCGGGTCTCATGAGATCAACACCTCTTTATGGACTAGATCCTCACGACTTTCGTCTCGTCAAGGTTTTCTTCGATCCGCTCTTGAGCTTCCACTGGTATTATCGGGACTCGCCATGCAATGAGTCTCTTCCGACTTAGCCTGATTAGTCATACTTTTCGCCTTTCTCTTGTGGCCACACTCATTCAAGGGGTTATGTTACAGTCGTAAATCCCATGATTTGGCTTGTTCACATATCCATTCATCCAAAAATGGGCCTCATTGTTAGAGATGTTTTTTTTTGCGAAATTTGGATTCTTCATCTTCCAACTGCTCCAGAATCTAATCAGCGAACACACAACGTTGTTAATAGTCATATTGGATTTTATATGGGTGCAGATGTAATGTGGGGAACGTTTCTCGAACGGAGCACTAATTTTGATGATGATACTTATATACATTGCTGAAATTTTCAGGTTCTCTGCAGATTTACCGACAGTTAAAAAAAGTTCACTGACAGTGCAGACTAGAGCTGAAAAACGATCTGCACCGTCTCCACCAATCAATGAACGGAAATACAAAGAGCCCGCTCCTCCACCAATAAAGAAATCTATGGCCGCACATCCGTGCACTGTTTGCAAGCAAGGATTTTCTAAACCGTTTTTGTTAAAGTAATGCGATCACTTATCCCGACCTGTGTCTTATAATACGCTATTCAATGTAGAATATTAATATTAACTATGTATATTTTTGTTGTAGACAACATTTAACATCCCAACATATACCAACAGTATTATCCGAGAAGCTTGGCTGTGCACCATGCAAAGAATGGTTTTTAACATTAAAAAATGCCGAAGATCACCATAAATGGCATAAAGCATCGCGAAATTTTTATCAATGCAGTCGTTGTTTGGGCGATTTTAAATTGTTACAGACTTATAATAAGTATGTTTTCAACATTTTTATGTTAATTGTATATATTTAAATTTATTTTCAATGATGATAGATCATTAATTGGATAGATTTTAAGTCTTTCGGACCGGAGAGCTATAATGTAAATCCACTTTTCTGCTTCATCAAGCTTGAAAATGAACCAAGCTCAATTAATGAACTGTTGACTGGGAATATTTCTTAATGTTCAACTGTCATAGCATGTGCTTTCTGTTGTTCGAATATTTTTGCCTATTAATGTGTTGCGAAAATAAAAGGATAGGGTGCAAGCTTGCCAATTTACTTCTGAAGGAGTAGATTTTGCAAAGGAGTGGTGATACTCGGCTAAAGACGCCACTCCAGAACAGTCAAGGGGGAATAACAAAATTGGTAATTGATAAGAGTGATGCGAGTATCTTAATTATCAAAACAAACGCCTGCTCTTAAGACAACACAGACGAAAGGTCTCTGTCTCACGATTTCCGGTCCGATAGGGTTAAAGAATTTTCTTACCGAACAATTTTTTATTGAGCGACTACTTTCATGTTGTGCATATTTAATACAATTATTGTGTTTTTAGACATTTTGCATTAAGGCAGTGCATTCCAAATGATGATGTACCTGATCCACAATGTACGGCTTGTCAGAAAACGTTTGTCACTGAGAATCTAATGAAACAACATAAATGTGCAGGTCCCAATTCCGTTGGAGGTAATTTTATCATATTTATTACGTTTTAAGCCTATTTGTAGCTTCTATGAACCTATTTAATTTGATTCAAATTTTAGGTCAATGTTCAAAATGTAAAAAACATTTCCCTAGACGTCCACAATTGAAAAGACACCAAAGCAAATGCAAAGGACCTACCGGTATTGATTTATAACAACCATGTTTAAAACGCACGCTTTTGTATTGATATATTGGGACTGCTTATACATTTGATAATTTTTTCAGCATCTCCAGAAGTAAACCCAAACAATCCTCATCTTAAATCTTTAAAATTGGTACAAATAACAATGCCCAAATGTGACAATCTGCTACAGAAAATTAAAAGAGAATCTAATGACGATGAAAACGGATCTGGCGTGACAACTTATGATGTTTCCGGTTTACCTGCTGCCAGAAATAGTGGAATACTTATTAAAACTGAACCCCTTGAAGATAGGTTAGTTTATTAAGCTTTTTAATTTGCATATATTTAATATTTTTATGCTTTTTGCTAATGTTTGTTTTTATTTTATAGTTTCAATGAAGCTCTTGGTTATGATATGGATATAAAGCAAGAGATTAAAGAAGAATATCCAGACTATGCTTCAAATTTGGGTGACGTTGCTTCCGACTATGACAGCGCCCAGTCAGAATCCGATGACGCTGATCATTCTCATGTGCCTAATCTAGTCATCAATCCATTTGCGCGGATAAATAAAACGAAAGTTGAGAGCTTAAGCATAATATCGTTACGTTCAATATTTTCTGATAATACGATTAAGCGAAAGCCTCGCCAAAAGAGAAGAATTCCCAAATCGGAGAACTTGGGTATCCAAGTCAGTGTAAATGTTGATAATTTTGATGCTATTGTTAGTAAAAAAGAAGATAAAACACACGAAGAAAATATTACTACGCAAAATATATCCGTTGAAATTAATCCTGATATTGAAAATATACAACCTGAAGTGAATAAAATTAGTAATGAGACACAAAGCATTGATAAATGTAAAAGTGACGATAGTAATTTAATAGATGAGATTAATTTAGATAGTAGCAAAGTAAGCGGAAAAGATATAGAGAGAAATAAAGTAAATGAAACCAACATTGATGATACCAACACTAGTCATGATGAAAGTCAAAAAATTGATCCAACAATTGAGGCAAACATAAACGCAACAATATGTAAAATAAAATGCGAGGCAGATGTTGATAGCAGTTCAATACGCGTCGAAAATGTGGAAAGTACAACAGAATATCATAAGGATATTGAAAATATTAAGGTGCTAGAAGCTAATATTGAAAGCAAAATGATAACGGAAACGAGTAACGAAATTAGCACAACAAATCAAACAACTGTTGAAAATAGCACAATTTTAACAGAGGACACAGTGAGTGAAGCAAATGTTAATATTGATGCAACATGTCCAGAAAACATTAAAAGTGAAACTATTCTTGATACACATAATGATAATACCGTAGCATATGAAGAAAATAATTTATTAGATATGAGAAATGACGATAGCACAAATAAAACGTCAGAATTTGTTACTTCAAGTGAGACAAATGATGATTCAGCAGAAGTAGAAAATGTCGAAAGTAATCCTGCTTGCAATACAAATGCCGAAGATACGATTCACGAAGAAAATAATCAAATATATGAGAAGAGTATTGATGATGTGCTAGTTGATAACGCCGATGAAAAAATGGTGTGCGAAAGAAATTACGAGAACAGTTCTTATATCGCTAATGAAATCAATTACGAAAAGGATCATACTCGTGTGGAACACAGTGTAAATATCGACAAAATAGATCATTTAAATGATGTGGAAATGTCGGAAAATACTGAATTGAATGCTGAAATTCAAAAATCAGATAACACGGAAATAAACGGTGAATTGCTAGAAAGTGAAAAATTAAATCACATAGAGGATGCCGGTAAAGATTATTATAACGAATGTACACCGATGGAAGTAGACGATGCCGAGAGCGAAGAGAAACTTGGAAAAAGCATCGGTGAATGCACTCCAATTAAAGAAATGGAAAGTGCGGCATTTACATCTTTAAATGTTAATACGGACGCAGCTGACGCGATTAAATCCTTGAATGTCAACAAGGAACTATCTGATGATACGTCATTTTCGTCTTTAAACGAAAACATGCCTGTTGTTTCAAACATAGAATCCATGGCCGATATTGAACCTAAAAAACTGATTGAAAACGAGATAGAAGAAAAAAATATCGACGATAAATCTTCAAACGAATTAGAAGAAGATATTGAGATGCTCAACGAAATGCCGAGCAGAATATCCGATAATGCAGATATGGATTTTGATATAGACAGTATGTTTCAAGGCGAATTGGGTCCATTAGCGACGAAAAAACAAAGCGAAATATTGCATTCAAAGGCTGCGTCAACAGACGTCATTAAAAATACAATCGAAGAAACGTCAGACGAAAACCAATCAAAAACTAACGTTCATGAAATCGCTGAAGACGCAACGTCCGTCATAAAGAGATCGATTCATACGGACGATAATTCCACCGTCATAGTCGCTAATACGGCTGATAATTCCGCCGTTATTCTAAACAACATGAACGATACTTCTACTACTGTTATCGTCACGAATACGGATGACAATTCATCCGTTATAGTCTCAAATACGATCACCAAAGTGAACGATGACTTGAAATCCGATCAAGAGGCCGCTTTTGAAAAGACGGAAAACGACATATTAGATTTAGTTTCCGACAGCGGGGACGACTGTAACATCATCGACTCGCCGGAAAAAATGAAGTCTCTCGAAGATCAACTCCTCGCTGAAGACATTGAAGATTCGAAAGATTGTCCCACGTCGGAAATCACAAGTTCCGCGCTTAACGATGGCGATATCGAGAATATAATGAATGAAAATCAAATCATCGATAAAAACAGTGATTTTGAAGACATTTCATCCTTAATAGGTGCTAAAGACAATATTGATTCTTGTATAGAGGCGTCGAGCGCCGATGCGCTTTTAAATGATATACAAAAAGGAGACGCCAAACATGATGAGAACAAAGATGCTTCAATAGACGATATTGCGAAATCCTTGCAAATGGATTCTGTGTCCGACGGTGAATTAGATTTGGGCGATTGACAAGTGACGTTGGGGAATAAATTGACAAAGTGATATACTGTAGAAATATTCATATTGATTTATTACGATTAAATATAATTTAACAATCAGAATACCGAGGCATTTAACTCGATATATAATCTCTTTAATATTTTAGATTTTATTGATAGAAATAGTTTTATATCTGACATTTTATGTAGATATATTTTATATACATTTGTCAGTATATGTTTGTTATGGAAGTCGATTATGCAAATTTTGAGCAAAGGAATAAGTGATATATGTTATGTTAAAATTAACATGTGTGCGGGATAGAATAATTACAGCCGTGCAGTCTGGGTTTCAACGAAGAGTGCACTATTTTCCGTTTGTCAATCCACAATAAAATTAAAAAAACAGGAACCGGATTTCTCAAATTGACTCGTTTAATATTTTATGATTTATTAATAATGTTGGTATTTGTTCGCATTAAATATGAAATGGATTTGTATTGAATTTTGCCAGGATGAATGAAAATATAGGATCATCCAATGGATCCATCAGTACCTTCTCCTCGTCTTGGCAAAAACAAAGACAATTACCGTAAATCCATTATTGTAGAACTTCTAATTTAAGAACAAAGATAATGAAATATATATGTGCAGTTGCACCCCTCAAACAATAAGTTATCATTATTGAAACATATCTGTTTATGTTTGATTATTCTATGAAATTGAATGCATCCTTTTATAACATTAGTTTTTGTTGAATACTTGGTGAGATTTATTTATTTTAATTTCAGACGTGTACATGTATAGATTATGCAAGCCTTAAATTTTTATTTATAGTGTTTTTTTTATAAAGTTCAAATGTTGTTTTTTATCACAAAGCTTAAATTGTAATATAAAAGTAGCGTAATAAACTTAATAATTCATCGTGCGAGCTCTTGTGAGAAAGGATCGAGATGCATTTATGTAAATCATATTCTAGTTTTTGTGCAAAAATACTACAGGCAGCGTATTTTTCTGTAATGTGTTCTTTAAATACTGAAAATAAATAAATAATTAGGACCAATTTTTAAAAAGTATATTATTATGAGTGCAGGAATGCTTTGTGTACATCTGTAATAAAAAAAAACCTGTTAAAAATAAATATAGGTTACATCGTTCAATTGAATAATAGACTTTGTATTTTATATTACCAAATCAACCTGATAAAATTTGTTCTACACCTAGCTTAAACAATGTTTGTGTTATTATGGCGATTGTTAACTTTTTACAGTTCGTGCACGCGTGACGGAGTCCTAGCATTAAAGTCCGTGAATGCGTTAACATGCGATGAGAATAACGTAACTTTAACTTGAAAAAGATATTGTACAAATTTGATATAGATTTAACCCTTTTCGCTCGGGCGAACCAGCAACTTAATAGCAATCAACCGCTCCCATTTATTTAATTCCCGAGTTATTTACAGTTCCTTTTTGTCCAATCAAAATAACGTGCAGCTTCCCATTTATTGGGATGCCTTCAGAACAGTGCTAGGTTGTCTTTCACCGGATACAAACGGTATTCTTGTGGGGATTTCTTCGGATTCTGTGCACATTGTCCATTCTAAAGGTTCAATCTCTTCTGTACAAACATGCTTTCAGATTCACTATCGATTATTCGGGTTTTTCGTCTTCTTAACGTCGTCACTATCTTCATCATTTGCATGGACTGCTGGTTTTTGAGATAAAATATCTTTGTAGCTATATAATACATTGTGTCACTCGACACCTCATAACATGATCCACAAAAGGCTAGGAGTAGACTCTTGAAAAGCAATATTCGTTAGGCCAAACCTGAATAAACACCATTATCGCTCGATTTATTGCATCGATCCGAGTGGTGCCTGAGAGGCACCGCTCAAGCCCAAAGGGTTAAATTTCTTTTAAGGGATGATAGTACACATGTCAATATTTTAATCGTATAACATGTAAAAGTCATTCATTGACAAAATATAGTAAATTCGAACTGGAAAATCTATGCCGATTGTTTAATGATGAATTTAATTTTTTTATTTTTACTTTATTAATTGCCTGCTATTTTTCACAAGTTTTCGATTCCTTCGAACGCTTCAAAAAAGATGATAATCCATCGGAGCCAGGTCTGATGTAAACAATCCATTTTTCATCCCCAATTCGGTGCTAAAAGAGACGAACTAATAACAAAGCTTTACACGTGTTTCATCGCTCTTTTGTGCGGCATCCAAACGGCAATTCAATGCGTTTTAAATGCTCTTGAGCTATCGATCATGATGAATGCATCCTCTGCGTTAATTCTTCAATACCCAATCGAGGATTTGTTTCCATTATGGCTCTCAAATATGTCATCGTCAAAAATTTGAGGGTTTTCCAGTTCTAGGACATCTTTCGTTACCCGATTTAAATTTCGAAAATAAAAATCTAGTTTTAGCTTTCTGAATTATCTTTTATGGAGTCACTTTCTTCAGTGTTTTGTTTTAATGTTTTTTGTTTCTATTTGATAAGTTTTCTGGTACAATGTTTCAATTACAGCTAGATTCAATTACAGACAGACAGGACTTTCATGCCCAAACTTTTTTATCACACCATCAGTCGTTGCGACTACTTCACGTTCAAAAACAATTCCAAATTCACTCAACCAAATTTTGATGTCTTATCAAAATCGGCAAGGACTTACCGGTGCATCTAATATTAGCTGGGTTAAGAATAATGTCAATCTTATGCTGCCATTTATTTTTAATTGAACTATTGTTATATCATGATTTTAATGTTGTCCTCTTTTGTTAAAAAATGCGCATCTATGTTTTTCTTATATTAGTATTTATTTAAACATGAACGCTGTAAAATTCATCAATGTTTGATAACCGTCGTTATATAATTTCTTCATAAACGCCATGGAAAAATACTCGATTCTCGAAAAATTTAGCCTTATTGTATCTAAATTGTTAGTCAACGTTTAGCGTATTTAAACAAAATGAATCTGAATGGAATATGAACAAGCGTTAAACGAGCAATATCGTTGCATAAATGTTATATTCGAGTTGGATTTATATATATTAATCGGACGCGCTTCCTTTTCAACACTGTAATAATATATTTTTGACGTAATATAGATGTGATGTTGAACGCGTGAAACTTTCACGCGTTGATATTATATTTAAAATGCCATTAGTTGCATAGTTTAATTACAAAAATGATGGGGTCCTAAACGGTAGCAATACGAACATTCAACGTGTGTTTTATGATGTAATATAATTAAACTAGTTCGATAAGAATTTAAGGTGTTCTTGTGTTAACACATGGTAGAACTATGTAATTTATTCGAAATGTGATAAAAAACTTATTTTTTTTTATTAATATAATCGTTTAACAATTATCGAAGCTCGTCGGACGCATTCGAATGACGATCGACGTCGAGACGAATCCCGATAATTCTTAAATAATTATACGGAATGAAACTTCAAACTTTTTCTTTTTTCAAACGAGTTGAATAAAATCTATGATCAAAATTTATAAATAAGGACACAAACAGATTCCGTATCGAATTTGCAGTTCTGCCCTCAAATTTAATTATAATAGGATTAACATAGATTTAATCGTTCATATTATACTTGTACATAATTTAGAAGACATATATTTTCACATAGATATGCACCGATCAATGCGATCCTGTACGAATACAACAAATTTAACCGCAAATGTAATTTTATTTAGACATTTCCCCGAAATCCCCGCATATGTGAATAGTTAAATTTAAAAATATTTTTACGAAAAAAAAAACAACAAAAATATATTATAATAAGTAATATTTTAAAGATTATATTTGTATTATTAATACTTTTTTATTATAATCGGGCTGATGGCACTGTAACTTTTTTGTTTCGTCTTTAATCGTCATCGATCTCACATTGATGTGTAATTATTTATTAAACATAATATTTCGTTGTGTGTTGATTTAAAAAAAAAATGTATAAAAACTTACAATGTAACATTATTGTATTATTTTTATGATTTGGAGATGTCTGTAAACGATATTATTTGCGTTGTTTTTCGTGTGTAATACGTCGAGGCCTTTTATTGCATGATTCAGAGTCGCGAATTAAACAATCTTTATAACATGAATCTCGCCAACGTCATAGAAGAACATACTGCCTATCATTTGATGAAACGGTAAAAAATACATTGCAAGAGAATCGATATGCACACATGTAACGAGTATAAAAAAGCTAGCGTTGTAAGAATATTCAAAAATTTAGATAAAATCTTGATGGAATTTTAACATTAAATGGAGTACAATTTGGCATTTGAATTGTTTTAAGATAATTTACGATAATTATAAGAAATTTGCAAAATGCGGAACTGTAATTTAAGTCGCAAACGACTCGTCCGTGGGGCATCGGGGTATGTTTGTATCTTACGATAGGTTGACAAATCGTGACCCGCACAACTTATCCGAGATGGCAAAATGAAACATATCGCATTCGGTATTTTATGTTGTAAAATATTTCGGAATATAATTTATACTAATTCGTATGATTGTCTTTTGCGTGGAATAGTGCTTACTTATATAAACTGTTCGACGCGTTCGTGACGATCTTTTAAACGGTGTTAAGTATGATATTATCTTTCAGTTAATCTATATGAACTGCAGATTTATTTGTTAATTATGCTTTAATTTTATCAGACTTTCTTTTCAATTATTATTTCTTAATACAGGTGTGAAGTTTGGTGTAAATAAACTTATTTTTGCCACTTGAAATTGTGTATTCTTTGGTGATACGCACGATCCAACTGTCCTTGTTTTTGTTTCGCAGAGTAGTTACACAATAAATTTCAGAGCCGTAACGAAGATATGAAGCGCCCGTGGCAAGTATCTAATTTGTGCCCCCATATTAAATATTATTATAATGTATATTTTAAAATAATATACAAAGATAGTCACAGACATAAAACTTTTTTTTGAAAGTTCACAAGCCACCTATGTAAATTAGCCTCTAGGGAGGCTTCTATGATCTTACAGATCATAGAAGGCCCTGGATGCGTATTTATTCCCGTAAAAGGCCTTACAAAGAAGACGGAGCGGCCACAAGGTTCAACCGGTCCGCTTTTCGGACCGGTCGGACGATATACCCAAACATTTGGAGGACATTTGTTTTGCCACCCCCTTGTTACAACCCTGATAAATTTACTATCTGAAAAAGAATAAAAATGCAATACTTGCTATGAATAAAAATATAGTATATAAGCTATATGAGTTTATATAATAAAGTTAATAATGGCTATTTTATAAATTTATTAAGAAATTTCATTAGTAATTCTTTACCCAATCGAATGTTAAAATATTAAGCTTCCCTTGAACAAATCAATATATTATTTTTTGCATGTAATCAGTCTCTTATAGCTAAAAAAAATTATATATTTAATATCTATTTTCAAATCCACGATTCAATGACAGCGATATACTTTTATAAAAAAAATTCAACGTCTTAAATCCGTTTTATTCGGGCATCTAAGTATCATATTCTAATAAATAAATTTAATATGCTCAATTTATTTTATTAAATTGATATGCATTTTTTTTGAGTTATATAAACAATGAAATGTTATTTAAATAAATCTATTCAATTTTGTATGTGAATAAATATATATTTTTTAAATAAATCGAGCCGGCCGCTAACGATAAAATATTCGGCGTTCGGATTGTTGATCGAAGGGTTGGCAGCAGTGCGCTGTGTGTGTTGTGTGCTGTTTGGTGTGTTGAGACGTCGAGAGCGGTTGTTGCGTCGTCGTTTCGTTTGGGGTGTCGCGTCGCAGCACATCGGTCCGAGGAGTCGCACATCAGTTCGGCGCAGACATGTCGGAGAGCAGACTCAACGTCCCGGAGGAGTTGGGAGGTAGGCAGGAAGCGTTTTCCTTCGATGTCAACATGTAAACATCGCCATCTGTGTAAAACAAAAGAACGTAAACATTGAACGTCTCGCGAACAACAGAGCGACGTTCTCCTGCAACCGACGCAAAATGATACCCACCGTTCATTTGCATCGTTTGATCGCGACGATGCATAACGACGACTGTTTTCCAATGAAATAACGACACTCGGAAAGTGTGTAGACCATTTTGAAAACAAATACAACGTCGTTGGTACATATAATGCAATATCGACTCGAAATTTCACGCCGTCAAATCTGATTGAAATCGAATGTCATCCGCGAATTCAAATACGATCGTGAATTTTCCCGCCTTTCGATCGTCGTTTATTATTTACGACTCGAATAAATTGATCGATGGAGCGAGACGCAATAAATAAACACACACGTGTACTATTTTTTTTAAAAATATTTCAAAACAAAAGATTAACGTGAATTGTATCTTATCGTGCTGTTTTTCGATACGGATTGTTATTATTTTTCTTCCGGCGCTGTGAATATGGCGTGACCACCATTTTGGCCAAACGATTATATTTTCCGGGCATGCCCGGGTATAAATTTGAATTTTGCAATTCATAAGATCTGAATTGAGGCGACGATATTGCATCCGAATGCGGATGGACGTTCCAAGGACGAGTGCGACAGGATGTCGATTCGACCAACTGATTATATCCCAATGCGATTTAATCGAACAAAGCGATCTGTCCTTGACTCGATGGCGTCCGTTTAAAATTGCATGCGAACGACCTGACGATGGGAATGACGGTGATTTAATAATAGTTTTAATGCGTTAAATATTAATGTTTTTAAAATTAAAAACGTGTTATATTTAACATTACGATACTGGTTTCTATAAATAAATGCGCTTATCTCGATTGTTGGACTAAAAACAACAACATTTTATCCTGTATAATTTTGCTCCAATTTGCAAGCATGTCGATAAGGGGGATAATTTGCAACGGTCATCTATTGTGTTGCCCTTTTATTTATATCTCAGTTTTGCTGGATTTGATGAGATCTCCACGTTTAATTTTTTTTAAATATGCCGGCTGGTCAAAATATAATTTTTGCTGCAATCTCTTCGGACGGATTCTAGGACAGATTTATCGATTGGGTAGCTTCATGTGAAGCGTTGTGGAAGACTTCGCAACATCCACCGAGATCGAAAGGAATGTACAGGGAGTCTGATGAACGCTTTAATCCCGAGGGCGATGTTAATGTGTAAGCCCCGATTCCGGAAATTTTGGTACATTTTTGAAATCGTGCAAATTTGCGCAAATAAATTGCGCAAAATCCTATTCTGTATCTCATATAATTTATAAGCTGTCTTCGATAAAATAAAGGCAACAATATTTTCGACCGATTGTAACATTTAAACAATCCACTCGATTAGCCCTCTTCTGACAACTTCGTTTTGTAATGAGTGTTGGTAATCATTTTGTAGACATGTTTGGGTATGGCGTTCGATCGCGAGGCGCTCATTCGTTATGTTAGCGGTCTGAAAAACGGACCGGTTGAACACACAGCCTTTATGGCCACTCCGTCCTCTTTTAGGGGTTTTTACGGCATTTTCGGGGTCTTCTATGATCTGTACGATCATGACATGGTACCAATAAACACCTAGGGTCTCCATATTTCTTTGCCTCAGATGTGAAGTGATGGATCCATATTTCATCCTGAATTGATGCATAAACGCGGCCTTATTGCTGCCAAACATTCAATTGGAACATCACCACGACGCTGTTTTGTTCCATCATGCGCAAAACTTTCTCATGTCCAAATTTTCAGTCAATATGTGATGTAATGCATTCTTTGAAAGGTCTACTACATCTACTAGCTAGCACAGTTACAGTCGACGGTCATCCAGTAATATTTTGTGGATTTTCTTCACCATTTCTGGGATGGTTACCACATTAGGTCGACGACTACGCTGTTTGTTTAGGCAGCCCGTACGGCCTCATCTAACCTTTCCTTTACCATGATGTATTTACTACAACTCGAATCTAATAATAAGAATATATGAAATATAATAGATACGGGGTTCAATTTTTTTCAAAATTTCACGTGGTGTACCAAATACATATCACAGTGTTGGGTATATGTGATTTAGATATGTAAAATATATATTTTATTGATGACTGATATTATCAATTTCTTTCAAACACAAAAACACAGTTATTGTTCATTTTCTTGCTTCATATTCGAATCAAAACTGTATTTTGAGTTTCTATGTTGTTTACATGGTTCTCAATAGATTTTTGTATAAAAATGTGTTATACCAAACACATATGCCACAGATCTTTGAATCTAGATCAATGTTTACTTCAGTTTTATTTTCATCTAGAAGTTAATATCCAGTATAGTTCTTAACACGTTGTAAATTTGTTTTCGATGCATCCTTAAAATTAGGATAAAGGGTTAAACCAAACTGCAATATAATGAATTATCAACTAGACCTTAGTCAGAAAGGCTTAGATTTAGCTTAGAAAGCTTAAAGGCTTAGATTCAGATCGTGGGAAAAAATCAGGGCTTCGAACCGCTATTTTTTTTATATAGGTTTTGGTTTCAAATTGAGTTCCTACTTATTTTTGTCCAACAGAAAAATGCATAATTTGGACTATCATCATCATTATGGTAATATCTTCCCATTGTGGACTGCCATTTACAATCGGAGATGTATTCGATCGATCGATCACAGACTCGTTTACATCATGCGATAAATTACTGCAAAAAGTGCGGCGTGGCGATATATAGACGTTTCAACTACAGCCATATGTGTGTTATCTGCCATCCCTAGAAAGAAATTTAAGTCTATATTCAACACTTTCGTGGCCGGTGATGCAGCATATACATCAGTAATCAATGAATACAGTGAATTCATTTTTATACATGCAACTGCTGATGCTAAATCTATTTGAAGTTATACGTTCAATGGTCTGATCCTTTGAGATAGTCAGTGAAAATTTTGAATGTTTGCAAGCGTTCAAACCCCGATGCGGCCATGATAGTGTTAAGTTCATCACGCGTAAACGCGGGCACGGACACAGTCCGTGTTCCTGTTCACTTTACAGTCCGTGTCCATGCAACAATAAAGTAGGGCATGGCTAAGTGCAAATAGCTAATTTGCAACGATTATCAATATATTATTCGAAATTAATAATAATTTCGACACTCAATCATAGATCCATATAAAATTCTCGTAAGTAGATGTTTCCACCGTTAGAAAAGTAAGACCTATATCAATTCAAAGCGTCGAGGGTTGGGTTATCTTCGCCTTTTATACACACGCAGGGTCAATTCATTATCGTCCGATAAGTAGATGGTCGTCAATATCGGAAGAGCAATACAATGGAAAACTATAGTGGATTGATTTTTGTGATAATGATTAAAACATGAAGTGTTTTGGTATTGTAATGAGCCCTTTCGCAACACGAATGGCTCGTGGCTTATAACATACGATAGTCCAATCTGGGTCTCATAGATAATCGGGCCCTGAGGCACCCATTGCCTTGGCATGTCGCAATATCCACGGGGGAAAATAGTTCTAAATTATGATTGCATTCGTTTTTCTGCCCTGCCTATGTGCATATATGGCAGTCTTGTCGCATGATCTGCAGCACGTTGCTTCAAATTCTGCCGGATCCTGATGATTTTGTTGCGGTGTATACCATAACAACGTGTTCGTAATGATTACGTTTTATTTTCGAGATCGTTCCTCGATTGAGCGAATATGCCCGGTCATCCAGAATCCAGACTATGCGATCGATGCACTTTTAAAATGAAGATTTTCGTCGCGCAAGATCGATAGAGTAATCTGAAGATTTAGCAGTCTCGTCATTAATCATCAGGTGGTATGGCGTCATGGCATTGTGTGCAAATGACAAATTGAGATCCACTCCATAGCAAAATATTTGAACTGTTGGCGTATTTTCGTCTTTTTTTCCGTTGTTTGTTCAAATCTTCGTCGGAAGTTTCCGCTTTGGAAGTGCTTTTCAGATATTCCACGTCATTGCTTTTTATATGAATGAAAATCTGCTTTGCTGATTTTTTGTTGTCCTCCACATCCCCTCCTAATTCGTCAGAGGTACTAATAATAGAATAAAATAACATGGACATCAAACAAAGGGATGTTCTCAATTGGATGCAAATGCTGTGTGTTCCAGACGATGAAGGGGGGGATGCAAGGGTCAAAGCCTTAAATATTTAAGGGCAAATCTTTTGTTGTGGAGAAATTGCGCATGACAGGTGCATCGTCGTGCATTGTTATTGTTTAGAATGCGCAAAAACAGCTGTTTGCTCCCCAAAGTCACGTACTCCATGCAGCGCGCGCACTCACTGTGTTGTCCGACAAAGGCTCGGATTGCACCTCTTTGTCTTGCGTTAAGCCTTCGTTTCAACACTTTATATCCGGGGCGTTTCCGCACTAAATTTCGCCCGGAATTCGGAAGATTTCGCTAAAATGCATACTTATACTTCTTTAATCAAATCGATATAATTCTTAAACCAGCTGATAGATTAAAACTAAATTTCACTGGCGTCTTCAAATGAGCTTACTGCAGCGATATGTATAAAAATAACAATGGTTATCAATATGTGGCGCGTGCAACATCGTGATAAAATGCAAATTATATGAAGAGTTGTTTCACTAAAGTTTGATGTTGAATAAAAATTAGAGAATCGCATATTGAATAGAAAATATTTACTAATAACAAATAATACACTACAAAAGTAATGATACACTGAGATTTATAAAATGCATATAAGCAAAGAAATATACAAAAGTTTATAATACTTGGTGATTATTGAAACATGTGGAATCATCTGATTGTCGTTGAAGTGGAGAAACATGAGGATTTCATTAAATCGTAGTTTTTCTATTGACCCTTTGAGCGGTGAGCTAATTTTAAATCATCATAAACTTAGATGCTATATTCGTATGTCCGCCACTTATCATCCGCAGAAATGCACTTATCTGTCAGGACGGTCGCAGCGTGTATGAAACTTGTACATAAATTAATAAACACTCTCGATAACACACAATATCCGGTCATTTATTTGTGTAAACATAAGCAATACACTTGTAATCGATTCATTGTGATATTCGTATATTATTATTGGTCGTCGTCATTACTACAATCGTACGATGTACGCAACATACTGTCTCCGAGCTCAACGTGTAAGAATGCTCTTTCTGAAACACTGGAATTCGGACACAACGCGGTCTTATCTCTTTCTTGGAGTTTGCACAAAATGCACAAATGCAAAAAATAATACTTCTTTCATAAAAATTATATTTTTTTTAGATCCAGATATAATAGGTTGAAACGAAATTTCACCGTTGCGGTCAAAAGAGTTTACTGCATCGATATACATAAATATAACAGTGGCAGTCAATATATGTGAACAACAAGAAAAAGATGCATGAGAGAAGAAGTGAAAATTCTCAGCTCCTAGGAAAAATTGATTTTATTGATTGTGTAGCGTGGACGATTTAACACCCCCACGCAATAGCGTTGTTAGTCTGAGCAGATTAAATTCTCCAGATAAACAACATCTTCCGTCTCTCTTCAGGTGCAATGTGTTATTTTAACAGCGCCATCTCTTGTGGCCCTGCGGAAACATTGCACCTGCATACCGACCGAGTTGTTTTTATATTTGACGCCTGTCTATTCCCATCCATTCGTCCAGCAACATCACAGCCCGATAGAAGAACGAACTTATTGCCTACTGTCGCTTGGAGTTTCAATTTTCGTGACGTTCAAGCAAAGTCGCTCTACATATTTATAAAAAAAAACAATTTACTACATTTATTATTTTACATATTTTACTGGTTTCCCTTGTCTACATCGATTTCGTATTACATTTTTTCAAGCTAAAATTGCGTCATTTTTAACACGCGTTATTGCAGACACGGTCGTAGAGGGCTACGCCAATTTTTTAGATTTCATTACATTATTTTGAAATCCTTTGAACTTTGGATTATCATTTCCGCTAAATTGCGTCATCAATTTCATCTGCCATAAGTCTTGAATATCTTGGGCATTTATATCGTCGAAGCCTTCTTCTCATATAGACAAGCAAGTTCTACTCTTGCTGGTTATTATTGGAACAAAACCATGGTGTCCCTCAGATAAATGATAAGCCAAACAATGAATGCAATGTAACAATGGATACGGGAACAGGAAATATATATTTATCCCAATTGATTGTAATCGAAATGTATTTTTCTACAAAAATAAGTTCATGCACGTATTTATTCCTCAAAATGTAGGATATATCTATCTGAATAGTATCGTATAAATTTTATTGTTGCAATTGTAAACAGTTTTGTTGTACTTCGAATTGTTTTCATTTCGTGACTTTCTGGTGATGAATATCTGCACCGTTGCGGTCATTTTAATTTCGGTCAAGACGTCAACAGTTAAAATATTGTATTGTATCGAATATAATTATGCATAGGTGTCAATGGATGATTTCCATCTAAGACTCGATCATTGTACTCTTTTCGTAAATTGTTTTTAAATGGCTTATTGACGACTTGCATCCAAAACACTAGCTATTGTTTTCTTCCGCTTTGTTTATCATTATTGAATTAATTTAATATATCATTTTCATGTACAATAATTATTGTAAACTAGCGTTTAAAATATGGCGATATATTTGTAATATTTTTTTTGCAAGTGCCAACTGTTCTCATAAGTAATGTCGTTTTTTTTTCAATGCAATTCATAATAGTTTTTCTTAAACTTAAAACATCTCTGCCATCTTCCTCGTAAAATCCAGTAGGTTTTGACTGAAAATAGAAATATTTAATATGTATGAACTAGATATTGGATTGGAAATATTCCCGTTAGTTGATGGAAGTAAAGAAGATTTTTTCTTGTGCAGTGCAAACAACCATTACAAAAAGTAATAAAAACTATAGCTCTGTTTTCGAATTATCAAATCCAACCCTCGTATTAGACTCTGATTCTGATGAAGAAATTAGGGTTCCTGTAAATGCAATACGAAACTTTAGGGTGTATAAATACATGTCCTCCATTTGCCATAAGTAGTCCACTATGAGAAGATGTTACCGATAATGATGATTATAGTCCAAATATACGTTTTTCTGTTTTGCAAAAAATATCTCCGCAGCTTCAATAATGATTAAAAAATGTGAAATATTTTTCTTTAAAGACGTCTTTAACCCTTTGAGTAGTGAGCTAATTTTAAAATGGCGTAAACGTAGATGCTATATTCGTTTGTACACCGATCGATTATCGTCCATGCAAATCCACTTATCTCTCAGCCCCGCTTAGCGTGAGTCAATCTTGTAAACAAACACTGTTGGTGGCATACTATTTTCGTTAATTTCTTTGCGTAAACATAAACAATACACTTGATCATTATTAGTCGATAAATTTGGGTTATCGATCCATACAATCGCATACTGCTTGCGTACATCGTAATGTACGCAAGACACTCCTCTGTCTGCAAGACGCTCTCTGTTTCTGTCTCTCTCGACGTACGAGGCATATCCCGAAAGTAAGTGCACTGTGACAACAACGATCTGTGTTTTTTTTTTAAGGGTTGGCCGTACTGATTGGTAAAGGGCGATCTGATAAAGTGAGCATAGCAAGAACACGGTAGTACATAAATTCACGTTGTAGTGTCAAGTAGCGTGAAAGATGTCGGTAGGAAATTCCACCAAATGCGTGCGGGTCAATAGCACCCGCAAGTTTCTTGAGCGCCTTCAATTGAAAGGTGAGGATTTTCTGAGCTCTATTGTGATCCCAGATAAAAAAAGACGATCGTCACGATAGTGTCACGCCAATTCCCCATCTGCCAAAAAATTCAAAACCACAATTTCGAGCAAATCAAGGCTTCAGTGTTTTGTGATCGAAAAGGCATCATTTTGGTCGAATTTTTACCTCGGGAAAGACCACCAATGCACATCGATATTGTGAGACCTTAAAAAACTCAAAAGGAGGGGTATGCTGACGAGAGATGTGTGCTTGTTGCACGACAACGCCCGTTCTCAGACAGCCTTAGCTACCAAGGCGCTCTTGGATTTATTTGGTTGGGATCTTTTGAGCCACGCCTTGTATTCCCCTGACTTCAACCGATGAGTAAGTGCAGAAAGAGGTTCTGAAGTGGGGGAAGGAGCTGGCGGAAAAGTTCTTCGGGGACTTTTCTTAAAAAAATATAAAAATTGAATACACTTACTTTCGGGATATTTTTTTTTAGGTGGCTTTTAGCGATCCCTATTATGGGATCATTACCAACCATTTTGACATTGTTTTTCATGGCATATATATACGTTTTTAAAAATGTGGTTGCCAGCCACATCTCCTGTGGGATTCGAACCCGAGATGATCGAGTTACGAGTCCAACCGCTTAACGTGGGACTACCTACAGGTACAAATATCGTATAAGAATGCTCTTTCTGAATTACTGGAATTCGATCGCAAATACGCGACTGTACTCATCAAAACGTAAACATGTTCCTAACTTGTTAGAACTTTTTTTTAAAACGCCAAAGATATGTCTTCAAAGCATTCCCACAGATACGCAAACGACAATAAACGCGTCTGCAAAAAGATGTGCTGTTTTTGTCTCGATTATATTGAATCGTAAATATATTATCGCCCGTGAGTCATTATTTACATAACACCATACTGATTTATAACGTCGGATGATAATCGACTTTCTATATGCCAAATATAGTTTCGCTGTGCAATACGTATATGCGAACAATAACACGCGGACGACTGGAATCCGTCTCTTCGCTGTGCGATTTCGGCAATGAAACAATTCGATCGATCGCACGAGAACGAACCGATTCTCGTCGCGTTTCGATCGAAGCGTTGAAGGCACATCATCAGGGCCCGAATGAATATTGCGAATATGGCGATTGCACGCTCGGCTGGTTTTACATTATCTTCATTCGCCGTATTAGGATTGTGCTTTTGAATGGGTCGACGACGAAGGCTCTTTCAATTGCGGCCTTTGCGATGTGCCACAAGAGTGTCGACCCATATCCTTTGTTTTCGATGCGTTTTTATCGTTCGTTTTCGTATGATTCACGGCGACGATAATAATGCATCTGCGTATGTGCATCGATGCGCTTTTCGATCGATTATTTACGATCGTATGATCAATTGTGTACACGAGATTCTCTTTGAATCTGCAGCCGATTCCGCGCTTCGTTCGACTTTGTTCTTGTTGATGATGAGCGCCCTATTTTGGTCGCTGAAGTGTCTTATTAGAATTCAAAGAATTTCAGCTGAACACGGAACAAACAACTTTGACTTCCAAATGCATATTCGCAATGGACAGTTCAATGATCGTGCGTATCGCAGAATATCTCGTTCGAGATTACTTTTCTCGTATCGACATAACGAAATCGACTGCGCAATTTGAAATGGAAAAAAACGTCTTTGACGACGAAAGAATGAATTTGAAAAAATGACGATAATGTCAAATCGTTGAGGACGTCATAAATAGCAATTCAGCACTACTAGGCCACGCAAAAACGAGAAGTTTTTGCGTTCTAATATCAGCTATGGATAGTCTCGAAAAAAAAAACGCGAATCAGTATCGTATCTATTAGGATAATTGAAGGTCGATTGAAATACCGCATTTTTTCGCCAAACCAGAAGGCAGCCAAATTTTATTTATCCGTATTAACTGACTCACTGTTTATATACATATAAAATGGTTTTTTTTATATTTACGTAATGCATTTATATATTTTAGAACTCTAAACCGGAGAATAAATAGCAATTTCAACAACGAAACACGTTTACTTCCTATTTAATTTCCGAAAGGCTCAAACGAATGGCAATAGACCAATATTCTTAAATTGATTTTAATCAGTCTATATATAATGCTTGATATTATAATATAGAACTTAATTGAAATATTGAGTGTATATAATATTTACTATAAGCAGCTACAACGTAGTTCCAGTCTTAATAGAAATAATTTGTTTTTTTTTAAATCAATCCAAACTCTACATAACCGAATCTAAGCATGATCAGATACTGCGATCGAAGTCAGTTACTAAAAGTTTGTGTAGAAAGCGACCGGTGACCAAGTTCCAATGAGCTGTCCTCATTTTAAATTGGATTCCAGCAGGTCCTGTTAACCGTTTGCCGCACGATCCCGACGTATCCCGTCTTCGCCGGAGCACATCTGTGACGGCATCTGCAGATAAAACTTGCTCGGCTAAACCTCTCGCGCCAGATTAGTCTATTGCAGCGGTTCTTAAACAGGGGTGAAATTTGATGTATTTATATTTAAATACTTCTGTTTATTTATAAACGTATTAATTCGATATAAAAACGTCGAGGCGCTCATTCGTCATAGCAGCGGTCCGAAAAGCGGACCGATTGAACATACAAACCTTATGGCCACTTCATCCTTTTTTAGGGCTCTTTGCGGCATTTTCTAACGATCTGTTCGAACACCGAAGCAACATAGAGTTTAGAAACTATTCATAGCAATTTTTTATACCCGCCATAACAATAGTAACGTTAAGTCGGGCTCTTTTGGGACTATATTTGTATATTATTATAAAGCGTACATTATAATAGTATTTAATATGTTGTTATAAGTTAGATACTTACCACGGGCGATTTATACTCTAGTTACGGCTCTGTTCATTTTAATCGAATAAATGCAGCTTGCAAATGTTCTTTATCGATTGTTCATATTGACATTGCTCATAAATGACGGTAAAAATAAAACAAATTCAATTCACAGCACTCGCTGTGTAATAATAATAGAAATAAGGGTCTCCTGAACCGTGTCTCGATACAAACTGCCATTAAAGACTTTGGATGTTTTTTTTTACTTTTTACTATCCATATCGAAAAGTAATGATTTGTCGTCATGGTTGCTCAGATCAATTCAATTCGTCGCCAATATTTTATATTTTTTAGCGCGAAAGCGTCATTATAACACTCTTCCTAATTGTTAGAATCAACTCCAATATGAAGCATTTAAACATAAACAGGATCTGTTTATATAAGCGTGGATATTTTTATTGTGAAGAATTTTACCAATTATATAAAAAAGGTGATGAATATATTATGCTTTTTTAAGTGAAATTTGTATAGGCGCGGTAGGGCAAATTGGCTTGAACGTCACGAAAAATGAAACTCCAAGCGGCAGTTGGTCGAATAAGGAGGTTTTGAGAGATAAGAGACATTATACGACGTAATAACAAGACCATTTTATTATATAATACACAACATAGCTACTTCATTTAGCTAACAATTCCCCTTAACAATTTTTAAAAAAAGTAATGAATAATAAAATTGCAAGACTCTTCCAAAAATCTTTCTTTAAAAAAATGTCAATATCATCTAATTGAATCATACGTTATGAATAAAATTATACATCAAGCTATTTTGTGGAATAAAAATATTTTTTTAAAGAGGCTAATATAACTTTTTTGATAGTTGGTTGAAGATTGTTATCTTTAGTACATTGATGTTTGTATGATATCGAAAAAAAAACGGTTAAATTAAAATATTTTTGTTGTTTGTCTGTTGCCTTAACACTATCATGGCCACATCAAATTACCAATAACCTACGCTAGGGACCGGCAAAGTTTTGAATGTTTGCGAAAATTAAATCTTTGAGCTCCAAGGTTTTTTCATAAAAGTTCCCACCAACTCCAAGCCATTTTTTTGTGTATTTATTAAAAAAAATATTTGTATGGAATAAAATGAAACAAAATGGGGGTATATGAATTTAAAAAATAGTATTTTGTTATGCAAGACGTTTATTAATTAGGTATATTAGGGACTTCCATCTAATCGTTGGTCGAGATCAGTTGACGACAATCGTCCCAATTTGGACTTCATAAAATTGGCTCTCTATTTTCTTTGATTTCATATTGTTTGTATAAATATAAGAGTTTACCGAGTCTGCCGCATCCACCCCGCCCATATTTTTAATGTAATCTAAAATGACTACTGGCTTGTTTATTAGTTCATCTTAATTAGATTGATATGATGTAGTCCTTGCTCTTCTCATTGATTGGGAAGTTGACGTATGCTTTGTACTGAGCATTGTCTCTATTATTTTGCTTCGCCAAGCTAATACTTAAGTATCTTGTTTTCTGTATACTCTTTTGTCCCACAGCTAATCTTGTTTTTTTACAAATATGATTAGGAAAACCCTTTCTGTAGGTCATTATCGTGCCAGTGAGAAAACATTTTCTTTTCAAGACTTCTCCAGCAAGGGTTGGTTTGTTATAAAACCTACCCGTAAATATATGATAGCCTTTTATATTTTTATTAAAAAGGTGTGTTCTACACCGAATAAAACGTAAAAATTATACGTACAAATTATCAAAATAATATTTATTTGGACTGGACACAAATAATTTTCAAGATGCTACAACTCTAAGTTTTTATCTGCACCGATTCAATTCCTCTGAATCAATTATTTTCCATATTCCAGATGACAAATTAATGGTCAGACAATAAGACAGTATTTTTAGAGTATTTACTTGATCCTTACATTTAAAAAAATATCAAAATCTTATTTGAAGTTCATAAAAACTACCCACACGTAGTGGCTATAGGAGTTGTAAAGATTAAAAACTTCAAATAGATGCAGCATCATCATTTGCAGATATAAATTGATTACTGATGTATATGCTGCATTACCGGCCATGTAAGTGTTAACAGGAAGAGTATTTGTTTGCAAATTTGAGACCACCTTTGTATACTATATAGCAGGTATAAGGTCCATTCTTTTATTGCCGACATGTGTATGCTAACAGCATAAATGGACAATTAGCATTGATACTTAATAATTTTGTCGGCAAACGAAAACGTTCCTGGCGCGTCGACGTCGGGTCATTGCGACAAAAAACGAAGACAAAGCACTTTATTGAGAATGTCGTAATCTGAATTGTTGTGGGTTTGATTCGACGTCAGCTGCTCACCTGATGTCTCAATAATTTGACAGTTGTGCTCTGTTCTTCGGTGTTACAATTTTGCTCAGTCCTCTTTGTGTGGATCTTTATCGGTGAACGTCGGTATTTTGTTCGTTTGCTCATGTCTGGTTGTTTATCGCGTTTTTCATTGTGCATCTTTTTTTTGCAAGGACGCCCTCAGGTGAATCAGTGGCTATGCAATCAAATGCACCACGTGAATCAGACGTGTGATTCATGGAACGCTACTTGTTTGTTTATTTTGTTGGTGGGAGCTCCTTTGAAAGCGCATTTCGTTGACCGAAAAGTTACGCTGTCTCTTTTGGCGACGGATCGCGTGTCGTGTCAAATGATATTCTCGGTTTTTTACGACTTGTTTTCATTTTATGCATACATTTTAGCTGAAATATTTGAAGAAGGATTTCGGACGCGATAAACATATTTTGTTTTCGTTCGCTTCGGACGCCAAGCCAACCAGATGATTTATGAATTATTTAGAGTAGATGCGATCGAGATTTGATCGATGTAATTTTTGGCGCTTTTGTTGCCATGTCGATGCTGAAATCTGTCAACCGAGTTCAACGAGAGTCGCTAACCCCGAACGAAGCCATCGACTCGTCGTTGGCCCATTTTGCTATGGTTTTTTTTAATAAAAAAGATGTTTCCATATGAAATGGCGCTTTTGTACGTATATGCAACGATCTATTTTATGGACTACGCAAATGAATCTTGTCAGGGATCCAAAAGGATTGACGTACGTATGATTCAAACTATTAAAAGCAGACTTCCTTTTGGAAGATAGAAAAAAGTGTTCAACCAAACAAATAGATATTTGGAACACAACCAAATTTTGACGTATATTGGAAAAATGTATTTGCAACCTATCGGCATTCGATGGTCCAAAATTATACGTTTTGTTCTTGAGATTGCTTCAGAGAAAGTGCCTACTGTCCTTGTGTTGTATCATTTGAACACTTTGTGACTAACTATCCGTACAAATCCACTTATCTGTCAGGACCGTCGCAGCGTGTATAAAGCTTGTACATAAATTAACAAACACTGTCTAACACTAAATTTGGGTTAACGATTTATACAATCGTATGATGTACGCAAGATATTCTCCGTCTCTGTCTCCCATTCACAATCTTCGACCTGCAAGATACTCTCTCTGTCTCTGTTTCTCTCCAAACTCAACGTGTAAGATCCTAAAGACTAGATTTCTGTTATTGCGCAATCCATTTTGATTATCAGCTTTCACTCTGCAATTAATTGGCTTAAACGTCTTTGAATTGGCCACCACCAGCCGATGAACGCTTGAGCAATCTAACGTGTAGCTAGTATTAGAGGTAGTAAAAATGAATGTCGTTTCTATTGTTGACCGTTTTCGAGGGTTAGTTGTGCTTCGGCTGTTGCTTTTTCACGTCGTGTTTTATGCTCTTTCGGTGACCATACTTGTCAAGAATAAATTGTGGTTTGTTAAATTCAAATTTAACAACCCATTTTACAATGAATCAATTTTCGCCGAACGAAGAATTTTTCCGTTATTCAATGCTTTATCATTTTATCAAGAAAAAACTGCAGTGGTTGCCACTAAAAATATTTGTGGCATACTGGGCGATATTTTAGATGTTCGCAAGTGTCAAAGATGGTTTAAAAAATTTCGATCTGGAAATTTTGATCTGAAGAATAGCCCTGGAAGTGGAAGACCATGTGAGGTGGCTCCCGCCATACTGACTGCTGAAATTGAAAGTGATCCTACGGCTTCTATAGAAAAAATTGAGGACAAACTTGGATGCTCATGGTCGAGTGTAAAAAACATTTTAAAAAAATCGGGAAGACGTGGAGAAAAGGAAGATGGGTACCGCACGCGCTAAGCGAAGAGAATCTGGGCGAGCGCATACACGCATGCGAAGATTTATTGAAAAAGGAATCCGAAACACTGTTTTTAAATGATTTAATAACTGGAGATGAGAAATGGGTGCTGTACTCTAACCACGGATGCAAAAATCAATGGCTATCGAAGGGGCAGGTAGCAAAACCAACCCCGAAGCCCGGATTCACGACAAAAAAGGTTCTTTTGTCTGTTTGGTGGGACAGCAAGGGAATTATTAATTTCGAAACTCTTAAACCCGGCAAACAATAAATGCAAAAGTTTATTGTGAGAAATTAGACCGTTTAACGGCAGAAATTAAAAAAAAACGACCCTCTCTCGTGAATCGAAGACAAGTGTTTTTACAGCATGACAAAACTCGCCCCCATACTGCAAAAATAACGCGGGAAAAAATTGACAGCCTTGGATGGAAGGTAATTTGACATCCTCCGTATTCACCAGACATCGCTCCTTCGGATTATCATCTCTTTAGGTCCATGCAGCACTATTTGGACGGTAAAAATTATAAAACATACGATGATATAAAAAAAGGGTTAAAAGATTATTTCGATTCAAAGCCGATGATGTTTTATGAAAGAGGCAACAAAATGTTGCCAGATAGGTGGAGGAGGGTTATTTCTAGTGATGGAAATTATATTATGTAAAATATTATTCAAAATAAAAAAAATATGAGAATTTTAATCTTTCATTTAAAAAACGACATTCATTTATAATACCTCTAATATAATGTGGAATTAAAACTCATAGACGTTTAAAAAATTCGATGAAAATAATTGCCAATGAATAATTGAGGAGGGTAACCGGCCCCCCTACTCATTCTCATACATGGTTCAGATAGAAAATTAAATCGATATAGCTGAAGGCACCTCCTCCTACTCTGACGAAGCACATAAACAATATGCAATATCCAAATGTGACAGGAAAGAAACACAAAACCGGCCATGGTCTATATGATTTGAATGCCCCATTGATTTTATTCGTATTTTTCAGCTCAAATTTCCTCTTTTTGTCCTTTGCAATTTGAGAACGTAGATGGACAACATCGCCATGTAACGATACAAACGTGCAGTGTCCATTATCACATTATTTGAATGACTTCATTCTTAATAATAATAATAGGTCTTGTCATAAACACATTTGATACGAAATACTCTTCATAATCAATCCTGTTCATTCGTGCGTGTATATAGATATTTTTTATATTCTTAACAAGTTCCTGGGGATTTCTTATTGTTAATCCTTTGAGCAGTGAGTCAATTTAAAATCATCATAAACTTAGATGCTATATTTGTATATCCGCCACTTATCATTCGCACAAATCCATTTATCTGTTAGGACCATCGCAGCGCGTATGAAGCTTGTATATAAATAAATAAATCAAGTAAAAATAAACAATACACTTGAAATCGATTCATTATATCATTCACATATCATATTTCACATATTATTCCTTAATCATATCGACCGAAATTTTGCACCCATTTGCAAATCTGCAAAGCTGATTTTTTGTCTACAAGTAATTTACGCTAATTACTATCAAATAAACGTCGTCTACTCTCGATACAAGGCGGCCAGGGCTTTGGTAGACGTGGTTAAAATTGTAGCGCGGAAACTCGATTGCAATATTGAGTACATTTTTTTAATTTTATTGTTAACGTCGTCACACTTTTATATGATTCTCTTTTCAATAAAAAATTAGAATTACGAATCGTGCTATCTAAATCTCTTAATACTTATCTCATCATCTACTGCGATCTAATATCCGAAATAATTCGTCATTTCTTCGTTGCGTAACAATATTGTACTTGTCATGGTTGTTTTTTACATTTATCATCAAAGGATATATGAATGAACAGCGAAATTCTTATTATTTTAAAATATTGTTGCAAATTCTTGTAAGTCTGAATACCATTTTGAATAAAATTGCAATTGTAGTAAGTTTTTTTTAAATTCTAGTCTAGAGATTTGTTTATATATTTTAAAGACAATTGAGTCCCTTTGAGATCTTTATAGCGAGTTGTTAACACACTCATCACCCAATGTAAATCGGTGTTGTTTCTCACGGGTCCAAATTCGATAGTCGGAACGTAAACAGAAGGCATATCGATGCGATATTGTAACGCATGAAATAAACACGGACATGTGTCGCATCCTCTCTCAGGTGTTGTTTTGTCTTAGATCGATAAGCTTGACTCTGCCATTAGTCAAATTAACAAAAGCAAAGTGAAGATAAAAGCAAAGACGGAATTTCGGGTTGCATTAGACCATCCCAGGATCAGTCCCGGGGTCCCCGGACCGGGATTTTTAATGGTTTAAGAAATAACATTGATAAATTTGATAAAAAATTACCAATAAATCCATTTATTTAATATAAAAATAGCTTGAAGGTGAAAGAATTTTATTTATTTAAGAAAAGATAAACATACAATTAAAAAATACATGAATAAAACACTAAAAAATTCAAATATTATTTTGAAAATATGCCCGAAGTAACATTAAAGCATCGAGTGTTTCGTCATTTAATCTGGATCTGATTTTGGAAGGCAGGCAAATTGCTGCTGAAAATGCAAGCTCAGCCTCCACACTCGTTGGTGGTATCGTCATCAGATATTTAAATGCTAGTTCGAGTTGATGATCGCGTGAGCCCTCATTTTCGTATAACACCATCAATGTGACTGATAAAATTCTTTTCTGCTGAGACACGGACTAAAAATCGCAAAATTTCCGATTTCCCGACAAATTATTTATTTCCGTCGCTGCAGATGAATACTTATATACTATAATACTTTGATGTGTCTCGTAATTATATTACGGAGGAATACAAATTTTTTGAACCCCGTATCTATTATATTTCATATCGATATTTCCATTATTAGAGTCGAGGTGTAGTAAATACATCACCGTTCATAAAGGTTAATATAACAATTTAAAAAACATATGTATATATATACATAGATTAGACAATTACTGCCCCTAGGCGTCGCCTAAGCTCGCCAATTAGTAGTTACGCCACTGCTTCCAAGCGTCCAGATTCCGGCGGAAATGTCTCGATTTAGTAGCCTTCATCGTGCTGGTGAGGTGTACGATTTCTGTTAGATAAAAAATTACGTTTACTAATCCCGGGATTCATGAGCACCTAAAACTGTCCGGGATCGTTTATAAGCGGAGGAACGCACGTTCACTATATACAGTGAACGCAGCGACGAACGAGTTAAGCACATTATTATAAAACTCGCATACATTCATTGCCCGTTTGGTCAATACTCTCGGTCATGTTTTACACATTCCGTTCTTTATTGAGCCATCTCATAATCGGCCATTAAAAAAGCAATGCCCCTCAAATATTTGCCTGCGTTGTGGAATTAGTAAAAATCAACATTGTTAATCCGGCAGTAAAATAGGCGACGATCTCTTATCGAGGTTTTATCGCGCGTTTATCTTACTTCCAATGTAAATATGTATGTAAACAAATAGTTCGTCGTAGAGAAACGTTTTGCGGACCCGTATTAGCGTGTCTGCCAAATCGATTACCGATCGAGATGAAAAACAGATTGCGCCGAACTTTCCGACGCGTGGGCCGCAAAGGCGCTAAACTCGACAGCCTAATTGAATATGAATCGGTCGTAACGCGACGAAATACGACCATCTGCGATCAGGATCTACACGCGTCCACTTCGACAAATCTCGCTCCGAAGCCGACCTGTCATAATATCGTAACTCGAGAGTCGCAAATGCCGCGCGATAATTTGATACCGCCGATTGTGGCTCAGATTTCATAACAGAGCTCCGCATGATTCGAGAAAAACATAACACGACACGATCCGGCCATGCGTGCTAAAATTGCAAACAGGAAAGAGGAAATGGTACGCCAAAAGTATGCACATTTATGTGCTATTTTAATTTTATGCGTACAACGGTCTTGATTGCATTTTTAGCTATGATATATGATCGATTCTTACCGTAATCTGGGCGCTTAACGCCATAATTTTATTTGGTTCTATGATTGGGATATCTTTCTACTCGATTCTGGGAAACGTAAATATTACGAAGTATTTATTTCGGAATTTTTGCAACGTTTGCTTGTTGCGTGGGACATCTTTGCGAGATTTATCGTCGTCGTGAGAAATGTTAAATTTGCACCGACCTGCGTCTAAATTAAATCTCCTCGCAGCGCGAACGATCGATCAGTTCATTCTTGCTCGCTGCATTTATTTGGCTTGTAATATATTTGAAAGGTGACATTTCAGCGGTCATTTATTTAAAAAAAAAAGTCCCGCGTTAGAAATGAAACTTCTTAGCTTCAACGAAAAGTTAATCATAATATGCATTGTATTTGTTAAGAAAAAATGTTGACTAAAAGGTGAAATTGTCTGTTGTGTAATATATAATAAAATGGGCTCGCTACTGGAGCGTTGATTGTTTTATGCTACGCATACACACACATACACAGTAATAGCGGCGTGACGCATGCGCTTAGCCGTCTTTCCCACCAACTACCGCTTGGAGTTTCGCTTTTTGTAATTTTCAAACAAATTTCCCATACAAGTCTCATTGCAAAAAAATGTATGGGTGACCCGTAGCATTTTTGTGAAATCATAAATGCGGCATAAAAGAACGAACGAATTATCCATGTAAGCTCAACACATTCTGTACGGGGAAACTTCGCGCGTGTTTGTCCTCTGACGCGATCAATTTTCATCAACGTCGCTCATAAAAAGTGTATATTTACATAAAACACCATTGCTTTTAAAATAACCGACAAGTATTCCATCACCAGTGTCCACAGTTTTGGCATTTTAGGAAGGGGAAGATTTATACTGATCGAATTATCTTATTATATTTTAGCCGTATGTTTGAGTAGTGAGCTAATTTTAAATCATCATAAACTTGGATGCTATGTTTTTATGTCCGCCACTTATCATCCGTACAAATCCATTTGTCTCTCAGGACCGTCGCAGCGTGCATGAAGCTTGTATATAAATAAATAAACACTCGATAGCACACAAGATTCGATCGTTTCTTCAAGTAAAAATAAACTTGAAATCGATGCATTATATCTAGGGAATCAAATCCCGAGCCAAAATTTCGATTTCAGGATTGCATTAGACAACTTGCTACTGAAAATCCACGCTCAGCCTCCACACTCGTTGGATCCATACTATAATACTTTGATGTGTTTCGTAATTATATTACGGAGGAACACAAAAATTCTGAACCCCGTATCTATTAGATTTCATATCGATATTCCCATTATTAGAGTCGAGGTGTAGTAAATACATCACCGGTAGAGAATGGTTAATATAACAATTTTAAAAACATATATGTATACATAGATTAGACAGTTACTGCCCCTATGCGTCGCCTAATCTCGCCAATTAGTAGTTATGCTACTGTTTCTAGGATTCATAAGCACCTAAAACTGTCCGGGATAGGCAATACATTTAGGTTGACGGTTTATACAATCGTACGATGTACGCAAGATACTCTCTCCGTCTCTGTTTCTCTCCATACTCAATGTGCAAGACACTCTCCGTCTCTGTCTGTCTCCGAGCTTAACACAAAATATCATTTCGGAAGCAATTGATAAAAGGGAATTTCCACAATATTTAAAAAGGCAGAGACTTGAATGAGAGGCTGGAATGCTTAATATTATATGTTTACCGCATAATCATGTTTTTATATTTAATGATGTGTGTTTATTAAATTTGAACTCCTGCCAAAATCGTCTGGATCGGTCTTGCGCCAGCGTGTTCCAGGAAATTCTCGAATGGAGAATCCTTCAACTGTTGGAGAGACGAAAGAAGGTTATCGATCAAAATGGTACGCGCTCACATTGTTCATTAAATTTATTTCTGAATGAGTAAATAGTTTCGTTTATTGTTTGCGTTTCCGTGGGATCGCTCGTGTTTTTCAAAGCTTTTTGTTTGAATTTGTCTCACCTAATCGAACACAGTCAATGTTACACGCGTTATGATAGCGTCATTTGCTTCAATGGTCCTTACGATGGCGTGTTTTTGAGTAGACGTGGACTTGTTACGCCACACCAATTTCGTGGGCTATTTCCATAATTTGTCTGTTTAGTATGCATACAAGACGACTGACGTTGGCTATTTGACAATGTTGTGGTTATTGCAAGCGGGAGTAGCTGTCGATTAGCAGATTGCAGAGGAGTCATAGGAGATCGTTCGCTAAATAGATGCAATGGAGGTCCGTCCGTTAATACGTTCAATTGTCGTTCCTCTTTGTCCTCCGGTGTGACGACCTGCAATTCCACCGCCAACTGGAACACGGCAATGACGTGCTCAAATACTTAATTTGCCTATGTTAATCTGTCTGCGAGATACGGCCGGCAGTCATTCAACCTCTTTATCTCGTCCAATTCCACATCGCATGAGCGCTTCTCGTTTATCTAGGAAAAAAACCGCTAAAACGAAAAGCGAGCCAGGGGTCGTGCCTACGTGCTCGTCTGCTCGAGGACCAAATTGTGTCTTTGTTCGACGAAATTAGATCAGCAATTGCATATTTGCTGACGGCGATGCGTCACCGCCGCGGTCTTCCCTCTTCATCTCGTCTTTGTCAACTTCGCGGTCAGATTTGAAGAAGATTTGCTTCTCATTGACTGCTTCCATTGTAATGTTGTCGTCCGAGTATTGGCGCAATAGTATAAATTTACATCTGTTTTTGCAAACGTGCTCTTATGTACGCTCGCAGCTTATGTAACTTTGGCACACAGCCTCCGCACTTTGTTTTTCTTGCGTAACTGCGCGTTTATGTATCTTTCTCTCTGTGGTTTTCCATCCCGGTGGCGATTGATTAATCGTTCCAGCCTTTCTACCTTTTTCACATTGACCATGCGTCAAAAAGATGTATTTTTATCGAGCGAGAAGATGAAATTCGCACGAGGGTTTGGCGTCGTCCGTGCCGTATTCTTCATTATTTCGATCTCGCCTCTGGAACAATATTCGAATAGTCGATTCGATCAAAATTAACATTCTAGTCTGATACGTCCGTTCATCCGTCGTTTGTGAATATATCAACTCCGGCTTAAAAGTCACGGTCGTCCATACCATATCTTGCCATTTCCGTTCATTTCGGAATGACTAAGAAAACGCTCGATGTAATACATCCTGAAAGTATGTGTATAGGATCTGGCATATGGGATATATGGTAATGGAACAATAACATTTGCGATTTTTACCTGACACATCTTCTGCGGGAAACTCGAGAATTTCAGTCCTTGGTGCGCCACACTCACCATATGGGAGACATCGCTCACTATATTCACAATCAATTCACGACACACCAAAGCTCTTCCTTGAATTCCACGGTACACCAAAATCAATAATAATATATATTGATTTGATACACCGATTTAAAAAATCTAGTACATCAAGTAAGTGTACTAGATTTTTTTTTTTAGAAAAAGTACAAGTGACAATCTGAAGACACCAAGTCGGGGATGATTCAAAACATCCCAACCAAATAAGTCCAAAAGCACCTTGATGGCTTGGTGGCATGCAACAAGCCCATTCCTCTTGTCAGTATTCCCCCCTTTTGAGATTTACTCACCACTAGTGTGCTGCGTCGAAACCTACGCGTTATTATATCAGGGAATCCCCTAATATCGCTCTGGCTAGATGCAGTCTTTTGCAAAACAAAAAAAAGATGCAGTCTATGAGCAGGACGGCATCATGTCTCAAATTCTAGTGCTAGACGTATGATGTGATTATCATGGCCGCTAAAAATTGTTTACATGCGGCGATACTTGAATTTAAGCATATACATTATTATTTAACAGGACATTTTTATTATTTTTAAATTTGACCGGCGCGAGCCACCCATGTAAGTTAGCCTTTGAGGGAGCTTCCGTGAAAGAGGACGGAGTGACCACAAAGTCTGCGTGTCCATTCGGTCCGCTTTTCGGACCACCGACATTACAAACGAGCGCCTCGCGATTGGACGCCATACCCGAACATGTCTACAGAACGATTACAAACTCTCATTGCAAAAACGAAGTTGTCCGAAGAAGACTTGATCGGATGGGTTGTTTAAATTTTACAATGGGTTAAAAATATTGTTATCATTATTTATTGCGGGCTTATGTCGGCTGGGTCGGCTAATGTTTAAGTGATAACGAAGAAAAGAGGGATTAAATAACTTGGTATAAATTATAAAAACGGACAGAATTAATCGGTGTTGATTCATGTAAAGTGGAATGGTCAAGTAAAATAAAAATCACGTGCAACTCTCGACTGGGTCGGTGTTCTGCGTTTTGCGCCTCAAGCCCAACTGCGCCCGTGGCCCTGTCTCATCGTCGTGCATTGATGGTCGCCCCTCCGAGACAGAAATTCGACCAAAATAATTCCTTTCAGCCGATACACGGACTAAACTCACAAATTTCCCGATTTCCCGACAAAGTATTTATTTCCATCGCTGCAGATGAATACTTATATACTATAATACTTTGATGTGATTCGTAATTATATTACGGAAAAACACAAAAAATCTGAACGCCATATCTATTATATTTCATATCGATATTTCCATTATTAGAGTCGAAGTGTAGTAAATACATCACCGGTAGGGAAAGGTTAATGTAACAATTTGAAGAAACATATATGTACTCTATATATGTATACATAGAATAGACAGTTATTGCCCCTAAGCGTCGCCTAAACTCGCCAATTAGTAGTTACGTCACTGTTTCCAAGCGTCCGGATTTCGGCGGAAATGTCTCGATTTAGTAGCCTTCATCGTGCTGGTGAGGTATACGATTTCTGTTAAATAAAAATTTCGATCACGATTTTTTCGTGATTACGCTTATTAATCCCGGGATTCGTGAGCACCTAAAACTATCCAGGATCCCGGGATTGAATTCCTCGGTCATAATCTTGCAATGGGTCACATTTGGTTGCAATGTGATGTGTGCAGCCAGAAATACTGATCCGATATCATGCATTTGATGAAGTTGTTAAAGTTACAATGACCTCATTTTAACACTATTGTGACCGACGATACAAAATGCATGTCGCGCTTCCGCCAGCTTACAAGTTGCGTAGAGCGCTTTCGTCGAACCCTGTTGTCCGATGGCATAGACCGAATATCGTTTTATTTTTGGATCCAAACGCCGGGATTCCCCCCTTAAGCTTTTCTCATACGCTATATATGTATGCATTGAAGACAAATAATACAAACAAGGCGTCTTGTACAGTTTGTCATGTTGGAATCGTATGTTCTAGTGCAATTCGTTGTTGTTTACCATTTATTTTATTTTCGGAGCTTATCTCTCGTACATGTAATTGATTAGGAGCTAATTGTTTGACCTCGTGTCAGTTTTTGTCGCTTGGAAATGATCGTTAGTGCTCCGATTGATTTGTTGCTGTCGAAAAGACGATGACGTTTGATCTGTTTGTTAATTGGACGGCATCGCGACGACGAGTCGTTTTTTTAGTTTTTGTGTAGAGACGCGGAAGTTATTGCGCAATCCGTCGGAAGGAGTCGCGTTGGAAAAGTGGATGTTGGTTTTGGTGCGCCCCCACGCCTTTCTTCTCCTTGCCTTTATAAATAGACAGCAAAACGCAGTTGGACCGAAGGCGCGTCACTTCCATTTCGCCATGTTTACAAACAAACGTATGAAGGTGCGCAGTTCACCTTGACCACTCATACCGAGACTGAGACCGGTTTCAGCGCTTATCGTCACGTCGTCGTCTGTCAGACAGATCCAAATCGAGGAGTCTCCGCTCGTGGATCGTTTGAATTCGATCCAACTATTTACAAACACGTGCAGAGCAATCGGCCCACTTTCCGCCTGCAACTAAATTTTATCGCTAAATATTTAAATACAAACACGCGAGCGTTATTGTAGTTATCGGCTTTTTTATTTCGCGTTGCACACATACGCAAGATAGTCGCGAAGCGCACCCGAGCGAAGAATCTGCATTCATTAATTTCGCGGCGCAATTTAAAATAAACGCAACTGTAACACGTAGCCCGTCGCTGTCTTCTCTGGATCGTGTTGTCTTCGTCGAGGCTGACTTATGGCTTCAATGCACCAGATCGTTCCCCGCGTCCGTTGAAAATCCAGCGAGAAGGAAGGAGAAATGCGCGTCCGCCTCCTTAGTAACGTAGGGCTTCGTCCTCGAACATAGCCTCAGTATACGACGATACATTTTGTCTCCGAAGCCTTTTTTATCTTTAATAGTGCCAAAAATTTGGCAATTTTTATACTTGTTTAGAAAAATTATATTAAAAAAAATAAAGGGCATGTTTTTTTTTGCTATGCCTTTTTTAAACAGTCATTGTTCAGTTGATTCTAACCGGTTTTGCTGTCTGGACATCGTGTATATTTTTCGCAGAAAACAACCCTCAAAATGAAAACAAATCAAACACACATTCGACGGATCTGCTCTCATTATCCGTAAAATCGTTTTTTAGTATGTACGGGGATGATAGTGTTGCCGAACGTGCAGAAAGTGGTTTATCAGATTTCGATCGGATGATTTTTCGCTGCTGGATGAATCAGATCGTGGGAGGCCTAAAACACTGCACAAGGGCGTTCTGCGAGAACTGGTGGAGACAAATCCTGATATTTTCTCTCTCGCTCGACTGTGTGTCGATATTTGTGCGTGATCAAACTCGTCCAGAACGCCCACATCGTTTTTTGCTTTTAAACCGAAGAATTTCCACAGCAGGGGAATTCAAAAACTGTTAACCAGATTTTTGCACTAGCAATATTATAATGTTTTTTATTTTACCGTGGGCGACTTAACATCCCCACGCAATAGCGCTGTTAGTCTGAGCAGATTTAATTCTGCAGATTAACAGCGACATCTTCCGTCTCTCTTCAGGTGCAATGTGTTATTTTAACAGCGCCATCTCTTGTGGCCCTGCGGAGACATTGCACCGATTGGGGAGCGACGCGCAGGAGGCGGGAGTCGGGGAGAGTCGTCGGTTAGCCTTGGCTGCGGGAGGTCGTCCCTCCCACAAGAGAGTCTTTCTATTCGATGCCCGTTTACTCCCATCCATTTGTCCAGCATTTTTCTTTTTCCGAAGGACTCGAACCCCTTAAAGGGATAAAACACAAGAGCTGTGTCCGAATTCCAGTAATTCAGAAAGTTAACCCAAATGTATCGTCTAATAATGATATGTGAATGCTATAATTAATCGATTTCAAGTGTATTGTTTATGTTTACGTAAAGAAAATACCGAATTTTGTGTGCTATCGAGAGTTTATTTATTTATATACAAGCTTCATACGCGTTGCGACGGTCCTGACAGATAAATGGATTTGTACGGATGATAAGTGGCGGACATACGAATATAGCATTTAAGTTTATGATGATTTCAAATTAGCTCACTGTTCAAAGAGTTAAAGTAAAAAAAAATAATTAACACAACTAATGCGGGAACAGACACGCGGTACTTTTGAGTGAGATGTTTTACACAATTTGCGAAAGTGTTTAGATTGATGCATTGATGTCCAGATGTATCAGATGTGCCGATAAACAAACATAGTGTTTCGAAAATGTTAGGAATGTATTGAAATAAACAGGATTGTGATCACAGTTACCCGCGATTACCGCGCGAGAACAAGTTATTATTAACGAGCATTCGACGCTTCTTAGAATCCCTCTAATTGCATCCCATTTTATGCTTCCGTTCAAAATCTTAGTGGTTGTTATGCCCTGGGGATATCTTTAAAACTTTGCATTTATATTGGGTTGGACGTTCGCAATGGCAATCGATCAGTTCTCTTGCGAAGATTTCGAAGCCCCACTGCTCGATGCCACTTGCAGGACTTCGGGAGTATTTTTTAGGAATCTAGAATTGTGATGCTTTGTTATTTGTATCATATTTATGTTTAGAATGAGTTCAATTTTGATTGAAAAAAATATGCGTAAAAATCCCGCGCGTAATGTGTTAATTGCAATAAATTGGGTCAGTTTTAGCATGTATAATGTTGCTCAACAATAGGTATGATATATTTCAAACCAGGGGCAAAAGGCAGTAGAGTATTGGCATAGTGGGTTAGTTCGTTGACTCTCGTTGCAATGATTCGATTTCAAATCGGTATTGTGTGGCAAAATAAGTATGCGAATGATTTTGGGATGTCGAAAATATTAATATTTCAGATCGATCTGAACAGAGTTAAAGAGAGTCGAACAAAGGCGCCTACACACAATGGTTTGTGTTGAATGACCTGCTTGACGTAATGGATCTTTCTCCAATATCTGTTGATGCTGAGGGCTAACGAACGCCCGTCCTCGAGTCTTCGATTAAGCGCAACAATTCTTATTTGCGAACTGCCTCTTCACTTTTGTATGATGCACTCTGATCGATGCTTTCAGAGAGTAGAGCTTATCTCGAGAGCTGCACTGTCGAAGTGTTTTCGTCGCCGCACGACAGTTCTGTCGCATCGTCGGTTGCGACAGAACCGTCCAACGACAATGCGCCCAGTTGGCGCATGCTCTCATAGAATTGCCATCGTACGATTGTTAATTACATTATGTAGATTGCGATACGACCCTTTCGTAAATTGAGCACTTCCGGTCCACGGACGAAAGAAACCATACGACGCACTCCGAGAGTCCGACGCTCTGTTCTTCGTTCCGCCAAATGACGTTGAAAATGCTTGCTCAATTAGCACGCTCATATTTGCACGATCGAGATGATGAATTTCGTCCCGGACGACGCTCCGACCCAAAAATAATTCGCTCGTCATTGAGAAGATTAAAAACCGCCCGATTTAGTGTGCGTTGTAACAATGCATCTCGTGCGTGGTAGCATTTCTATGTGCTACTATGATTTGTTTCGCCAAACGTTTGCAAATATGTATTTCGATGTTGCAAATGTGTCGCAATCACTTTTAGTAGAAAATCAGATTGAAATGTCCACCGACGGATTCGGTATTACATAGATTTTTAATTGTTTTCTGTCACATTCAACAGAATGGCGTCAGCTAAGGATTTCCGCCCAGACACAACGCAGTGAAAACAGGTGGAAATACGAAGAATCGATTTTAACCCTTTGAGTAGTGAGCTAATTTAAAATCATCAAAAACATATGCTATATTTGTTTCTCCTTTGCGTATCTGTCAGGACCGCCGCAACGTGTATGAAGTTTGTACATAAATAAATAAACACTGTAGATAGCACACAATATTCGGTCATTTCTTCAAGTAAACATACATTGAAATAATCGATTCATTATATCATTCACATATCATTTTAAATCAATAAATTTGGGTTAACGATCTACACAATCGTACGATGTACGCAATATACTATTTCCGTCTTTATCTCGCATTCACAATCTCCGACCTATAAGATACTCTCTCCGTCTCTGTCTATCTCCGATCTTAACGTGTAATAACGCTCTTTCTGAGTAACTGGAATTTAAACCCAGCATTGTGTCTTACCTCTTTAAAGGCTTAAAAATATTCAAAATCGTCGTTAATACTAATTCGCATATTGACTGAAAATTTGGGCATGAGAAAGCTGTGCGCAAGATGGGTGCCGCGTTTGCTCACAATGGAACAAAAACAGCGTTGTGATGATGTTTCAATCGAGTGTTTGGCAATTCAGTATGAAACATGACTCCATCACTTCACACCCGAGACAAAGAAACATGGGGACCCGAGCTGTTTATTGATCCCGCTATTCGGGAGCATGCCAGCCCGTTTAACAAAAGTGCACAGCAAGGTGCTAAATCTGAATTTAATATCCATGTCCGCAAGAACACGCTCATTCTCAACTCAAAGTGACCACTTGCGCTCTGAGCGCAGGGGAGAAATTAGCTATATGTATTTTATAACTTAAAACTAATTCCAAGATAGCAGCATACGTAAGTAAGATAGATAAATATATAGTTTTTATGGATGGGGGGAAGTTTAGACTCGTTCGCGACCTGATTTGGTAATTTGGCCTCTGAGGGAGCTTCCGTGGTCGTACAGATCGTAGAAAATGCCGCAAAAAGTCCTAAAAGAGGACGGAATTGCCACAAGGTCTGCTCGTCTAATCCGTCCGCTTTTCGGACCGCTGATATGACGAATGAGCGCCCGAGTCAATCAGTGTTGATTCATATAAAGCAGAATAGTCAAGTGAAATAAAAACGCCTGCAAGTCTCGACCGGGTCGGTATTCTGCGTTTTGCGCCCCAAGCTCAGTTGCGCCCGTGCGAATTCCGAATGTTCGTGTGATACGCCCTAATAAAATTCACAGGGTACGATTTGCTGATGCAATTAATTGGTTATATTTCGTCACCAAAAAAGGGGCATTCACGAAATAGAATGCTACCGTTGTGGATTGCACATCTCCCATGATTTGACCCTCCATCGTCCAATCAGATTGGATATTGATAACTCGTCTCGCCGATGTCGCATTCGATCCGTTCAATGTACTAATTGAGTTAAAAAGAAGTAAAAAACGCGAGCCTCCGAGATGACTCATCCACTGTTGCTGTGATGCACTCTGGACGTCAAACTTGAAGACCAATTATGATGCCCGCTTTTTGAAAGGCCCCCGTCTTTGCACACGTGAAAGCTCATAAACTCCGTAATGGTGCAAATTGGTTTTTTTCTTTCGGAATTAAAAAGATTGCCAGCATATACGATGCTATATTTTGCGTCCGACGGCGCCTTCCTTTCGAGGGTTCATAAACCTTGACTTTCCAGACGATGCCGATAAAGAGAGGGAGCAATTCTAGAGGAATAGTTCGACGACTCCAAATTCTGCAGTCTGGCGACGGTCTCTGACCTCGGCTCAAATACCCGTTTCGGTTGTAAAATATAACTTGCGTGCATTCTAATAATGTTTCTTTTTCTCCGTAGAGTCATGGGTGGAGCTCGGACCGCGAAGCGGTACGCCTCTGCCGTCTGTTGCCGAAGAATACTTGCGATTGTTGAGGGAAGCTCAACGGGAAAGTAATAGTTCCTCTGCGAGACAGTCTTTAGCATCTTCAAGAATAGACAGGTAATTTTGTAACGATCAAGCAGTCGTCGAAGCTTATCCTCGCTCGATAAATTCACATGTTTATTTTATTTTTTCAGTCCTAAAAGTCCTCCCAACAGTCCAAATACTGAACCGAACACGGAAGACGAACTTAGGGGTATATTTATAAATTATTGCGGGAATAAGGTATTCATCCATCTACCTGTTTCATTATAATATATGCATTTTAAATCCCTGTTATTAAAAACATTACTATCATTTTTTAAGCTTAAAGAGGCTCACTGGGACCCATTACTTTTGCTTCCAGCGTCTAGGATAATAAGGTAAATACCGCTTATGCTACATTTGAGACTTATGTACGCTATAAATCCTCATTCAAAACGTGTGATAAACAACAATATTTTCTCAGGATATCCCTCATTTTGTAATGTATTATTTCAAACATAGTCAATATTTTGGATATCCATAATAATCAATATTTTTTCTTTGTCACTATAATCGAATGTTGATGGTTTGTAAAGGTCAATTTTATAGCACTCGCCTGATAAACGATTAAGTCTCTTATAGAATATGTTTTTATGCAATTAAAATGCTACGTACATAGGGGCGATAAACAAATGCGGCTATTAAACGACTATTGTCATACGATAGCGCACATATGCTAATAATGCATTTATCGCGAGCGTTTCTTACAGTGCTCATTATAGTTTTTTTATCGACCAATATTTGAATTCAATCATCGAAAATACATTTTTTCCTGGTAATCTTTGAAATTTTCATTCTCGAGAAGATGTTGCTCGTTTGAAATTTGTAGCGTAGTTATCTTCAATGGTTTTTTATGGAACTCATTTAGTGTATATGCACAATCGTATGTTTAAAAATAAAAGTTGAAGCATATCACGCGTGGGTACACAGTGTATTGTGTAATTACATTGTGTATCCCGATATAAATCTAAGAGAATACGTTGTTTATTTTTGCGTTAAAAACATGATAGCATGTATTAAAAATATTTGCGTATATGTCTTATGTTATTAAATCAATATAATTTTATTTCGACAGTAGTTCAAGGAGTCTTCCAATTAGTCCCAACACGGAACCAAATACAGAAGACGATCTGAGAAGCTTACATTATGGAAATAAGGTGCATTTACATTTATATCGATAGTTCTATGTAACGATATAGTTTTGCATTTGTATGATTAATAGAATGACTTCATAAAAGCATTCATAGATAATATCTGGATCAATATATTATTAACTGATAAACTCATTCAGATGCTATCTGACCATAACATGTCATATTTTTTTAGGTAAACAATCCATTAAATTAGTCATTATTTGAATAATGAATATATATTTAGAGTAATCAGAATTTTTATGATTGACTTGAATGTTTTGCGTGTAATTTCCTGCAAATTTAAAGATTATTATGACGCATATTTAAGGAGTCATCTCACTTTATCGCGTCAAAAAAATCGTTTTACAGTTAATTCGCAAGCAATCACTCCATCCGGATTGCACCCCAACGGCTCTGAGACTGCTGCGGTCACAAGCATTAGGGGTCTTTTTAATCTTTGTTCTATTAATGGAGCAAATAAAGTCGAAAAAATGTTAATACACTCAAACCTACGATCGACATACGTTGTCGATCTCCACCACGTATATATAGACTTTTGCAAGGCATACGACAGCATCAATCGGAAAAATATTTGGAGGACCATGTTGTACCTGTAGGTAGTCCCGCGTTAAGCGGTTGGACTCGTAACCCGATCATCTCGGGTTCGAATCCCACAGGAGATGTGGCTGGCAACCACATTTTTAAAAACATATATATGCCATGAAAAACCATGTCAAAATGGTTGGTAATGATACCATAAAAAAAAAAGGGATCGCTAAAAGTCACCTCAAAAAAAAAAAAAAAAAAAATGTTGGAGAGAGGAATTCCAGGTAAGCGTGTGAGTAGTACATTCCAACGGCGCCCTATCGCAGCCTTTTGAGATGACGACGGGAGTTAGACAAGGGGATGCCCTCTCCCGATTTTCTTTAACACATTTACGCCAGGGGACGCAGAATCCGCGTGATCGATAATCTTTGTATTGGAGCAGGGGACGCGTAATCCGCGTGATCAATAAACTTTGTATTGGATCGGGGGACGCGGAATCCTTTAGTTTCTTTAATTATCAATATACTATAATATTTTAAATATCATTATGATTCTATTAACGTAAATTTTATCAAAATCGGTTCATTTGTTTCAAAGTTATGTTAAATTTACCAAATCTACTGTTTTTTCCTACTGTTGACCCCGTTATTTTGGCGATTTTTGCAATGATTTGACCCCGGCGGCAATGTGTTAATATTGCGTTGGAAGCAATTATGAGGGAGGCTAGCAGATCGGGATACGCACATTCATGGAACGAGGATATAATGTATTTTGCCTTTGCGGATGACATCGACATCGTGGCAAAATCGATGTCGGAAGCTTTGACAGTGCTTACGTCTATCGACGGGGCTGCTGCCATCTTCGGTATGTCAATCAATTATGAGAAGCCTAAATTAATGACGGTTTCGAGAGTAAATACTGCAGGTTGTATCTCCGTGAGTGTCAATAACAATAATATTGAAAGGGTCCAGGATTTTAAATATCTAGGATCCATCTTCAGGATTCAATACGGCAATCGGTGCCATCATGGCCTGAAGAATATATTGGGAAACAAATCACTATCGGCTGAAACTAAAATTAAAGTATATAAAACATTGATTAGGCCAGTAGTGATTTACGAAAATGTTTTAAGAAAAATTTTCAGACCTCCGGGATGAAACTTCAGGTACTGAAACGTGAGGTCCAATCGCGATGTCATGGACATGTACTGCGATTTGAATATTACTAGCTTCGTCCGAACCTGCCGTCTCCATTAAGCAGGTCATGTGGCACGGATGCCGTCATACCGAGACCCACGAGTCATCTTTGACGTCCAACCGAGTGGCAGTAGACCCGTCGTGGGCTAGTCAAATAGAAAAAGATGCCGCACGTCTGGGCCTGGGCTCTCTCATAGGGCTATAGGCGCCACCACAAGAAGAAGATTTAAACTTATTTTAAAAATAATGGATAAAAAGATGCATTGCGATTCGTGGAGACGCACAACGTAAAACGTATACGCCTTGCCAATTGCCGAAGCTCCGAATCTTCTAAAAGAGTTAGAACAGCTTGCAGAGATGCCAGATTGGCCAAAAAAAAAAAAAAAGAGGCTGAGAATTGTTTTATGAAGCTGGAATCGCTGATTAGTTTATTTCCCTTTTCAACAAATTTTTATTGCTTAGAACATTCATTGGCGGGATTCATTTCATTATACGCTATATTTACTGTGAAAATAATTATTGCCGTTAAAGTGAGACGACCCCTTAATATGAGTATTTATTAAATCTGTATTTTGCGGAATAACATCATGAGATCAGTGGATTTATTATTAAAGCTTGATGAACTCGTCCGATTTTTATTCTTAACGTCGTTTTTCTATTTTTTTTTAACGTAGGATGGCGAATTAAATGCTGCTCAATGGGTTTCGCAATGGAGCAGTCGACCAGATCAACGGCCTCCAGAGTAAGTGTTGCATATTTTAACGCTTCGCGTTGATGTATTCGAACCGACTGTCTGAAATATTGAGATTATTTTATAATTTTCAGTGGGTGGAATTTCAAACATCCAGTGCGAAAAGCGCCGCTGAGCCTTAGGAAGGTGCGAGTTGGCGGAAAACCGTTGTTTGCAAAAGACTTAGTAGCGCCGCTGCTGCTGTCGAATTTGCTCTCGCTGATTTTAGGAGCCGGCATTGGGTAATATTCTACGTTAAATTGAAATAGGCATTCGTTAAACTCTATTAGGAAGTGCGATTTGTATTTCGAATATTATGAATTGCAAATTTTTCTATTGTCTTGTTTTTTGAATTAATTTGATCCACTTTTAAATGAGTATTATTAATTATGCATTGTTTTATTTCTAGAGTATGGTTCTGTCGGCGAGCTGCATGATACGTAATATTGATACATACAGCACAGTAGAAATTATTCGATTTCCAGTCATCCAACTCACCATTATCTAACATTTATCGCTCTCTGTCTTCAGCATATTTACGACTTTCAATAATGAAAGTGTTATTTATACCTTTAAAAAATATTTCAGACCATGTACCCATTTCCACGCATTAAAAAAAAGAAATAACACGCTTCTCAATCGATATATACTTATGGATAAAATAATGTAATATCTCTTAATAGTAAGTAAAGTCATTTTTTTAGTTTTTTCATTTTGTTTATACGGTCTGAAAAGAAGGGCTAGCTCAACTTGTATTTAATAAGGTGTTGGCCGTAAATATTAAATATGTATTTGAAAGACAGGAAAGGCATTTTGTAAGCCACATAGATAATTACGGGTTTTATATGATTCCACTCGATCAATCTTATGATGAAATGAAGAAAAAAAAAAACTGTACTTGTCTAATTTGTGTTTGATACGTCTTGAAAAAATAAAATGACTATGATATATTTTGTATTAATGTGGTAGATGTAATTTTTTCAAACAAAGATAATGGGCAGTCATCATTTTTATGTTCTTTCAGTTTGAAGCATAAGCTATTTTTTTCTGTTTTTGTGCTTATGCAAATTTTATTATGGAATCATTATTTGTTTGTATTTTTTGTTATTATATTTGAGCATTTAAAATACACCTGTTTTATATTATTGCGGAGGGTAGTTACTTTGTAAAAATGGCGACTGCCAGTACGGAAGGCAATGTGTAGTTTTTTGTATTTTAATATTTTTTATACATATAGAATCTATGTGTAGATTAAAATTCAAATTAAGGTAGTAAATACTATTTCGATTAATGTATTGAATTTTACTGCTCTCCAGCAGTTAAGTGACTAACGATCCTGAGTGATTTTAATCATTCTTCTTTTTTCACTTTAAGAGCAATTTTAAATAAATTTAATGTATAATGATATTTGTATTTTTTTGTGAATGCATCCACATTCCTTTGATCCATCTTTATTTTTACAGGATAAGTGATAGTTATTTTCGTCTGATTTTGAAAGGTTAATATGGTTATTGTGCTTGTTCTATTCCTTGATCTTTGCTAGGTCTGACCATCAACTGAACTATCAACTATATAAGAGATAATGAAGTAGAAAAAGTAGTTACAGTTAAGTAGATTAACTGAGTTAACCCTTGTAACAAGCTTGATAATGAACCAAGCTCAATAAATGAACCTTAACACTCTTGATAGCACACAATATTCGTTAATTTCTTAATGTTCAACTGTCATAGCATATGCTTTCTGTTGCTCAGCTATGTTTGCCTATTAATTTGTTGCGAAAATAAAAGAACAGGTTTACTGTGCAAGCCTGCCAGTTTACTTCTAAAGGAGTAGATTTTGTAAAAAAGTGGTGATACTAGGCTAATAACGCCACTCAAGAACAGTCGAGGGGGAATAATGAAATTGGTCAACGATAAGAATGATGTGAGTATCTTAATTATCAAAACAAACGCCTGCTCTCAAGACGACACAAACAAAAGTAGTCGCATGGATATTCTTTCTTATAAATAAATAGAATTTTTATAGTTGTAATGAATAGAAGTAACTGTAAAAATTAGGAATGAACAACATTTTGCCAATATGCTGAATAGGAATAAATATCTCGTAGCTGAAATGAATAGGAATAATTAACGTTTCATTAGAATAATACATAATAATAAATATCATCTCTTTATTATAATAACTAGAAATATTTCAAGGATATAACTGCATATAAATAAATACGACTTTTGATTTAATTTATTGTATAATACATTACTTAGTTAAATAGTTTTCCATTGCACAATGTTTAAACCCTCAAAGAGGTAAAACACAATGTTGTGTCCGAATTCCAGTGACACATAAAGAGCATTCTTACATGTTGAGCTCAGAGACGGAGAGATTATGTTTGCGTACTTCATATAATTGAATAGATCGTTAACCCAAATTTATCGACTAATAATGTTATGTGAATAATATAATGAATCAATTTCAAGCTTCGTACATGCTGTTGCGGTCCTGACAGATAAGTGGATTTGTACGGATGATAAATGGCAGACAAGCAAATATAGCATCTAAGATTATGATGATTTTAAATTTGCTCACTACTCAAAGGGTTAAAGATGGCCTTCGGTTTCCTATGTTGTAATAATAAAATTTAAATTTATTAATTGAAACTGTCATGCTGTCATCATAAATTAAATGAGACAATGTTACACTGACTAAATCTATATACTAGTTATGCTAAATGCATTTGTGCACGCTGTGAGAAATTAAATTGGAGATATTGAAAAGCAAAAAACCTGTCTGTTCAACTTGGTTTGCTTTATTTTATAAATTAGCTTTAATAACTTTCTACAGTATCTTATATGGTAAGAATTGATGAGAAGGGTTTTCTGTTAATGATGCTAGTTTATTAAATCTGTTGAAATGGTATAAATGCTAATTTCCGGGGGGGGGCGCAAGTTAGATATTTGCCACAGGCGCTTCATACCTTTGTTACGGCTCTATATATATCGCTTCCGTGATTGTGCAAATCATAGAAAATATTGCAGAGGTCTTAAAAGAGAACGGAGTAGCTTTAAGGTCTGTTTGTCCAAACGGTCCACTTTTCGGACCGCTGACACGACGAATGCGATCGGACGCCATATCTGAACACATCTACAGGTTGTTTACATTTTACAATCGGTCGAAAATATTATTGTCTCTATTTTATTGCGGGCTTGTGCTGGCTGGGTAGGTCTAATGTTTAAGCAATACGAAGAAAAGAGGGATTAGATAACTTAATATGTATTATAAAAACATTCATGATTGAATTCAGATTGATCAAATAAAATAAAAACCATATGCAACTCTTTACTGGGTCGCTATTCTGAATTTTGCGCTCCGAACCCAGCTGCGCTCGTGGCGGGTGCCTGTTTTATCATCCCCTTGTTACGGCCCTGTTCAAATAACATCAGTCTCTATAAGGTTTATTTAAGTGTCTAAAAATTGGTCATCATTATGTAATACAATAATTTTATTTGAAAGGTCTCTGTCCTAACAATATCATTCTTCAAGTCGAGTTAGATTCTACTCTGGTGGAGTCTGCTCCTTCGTTTACAACAGTAAAATATTGGGTGGCAGTGTTTAAATGAGGCCGAATGAACTGCCAAGACAAGCCAAAACAATTGATTAAAAGGGGAGAATTGGCTCCAAAAATAAAAACAATCAACGGCAAGTATTATATGAACTTGTTGAAATGTTTGCTAAGCTGTTGGCTCAATTGTAAAAGATATGCTAACAACGAAGAGGTGGATTCGGTGGTCGATGGCTATTTTGAGGAGCTCGACGGTTCTCACTATAAAGAAGATATTTAGGCTATTGAGGATCGCGGAGAAAAGTGTATTGAGCTGAAAGGTTTTGTGTTTTCTTTGTTAGGTTGGGTACTTCTGGTACTATCTTGTGAATGTATGCGGTCCCAGTTATATATTTTTTTAATTATTCATAGCGTCTGATCCATATAATTTACAATCTTCAATGTTAAATAGCATTTACTGTAACTACAAAGGTTTTACTCAAATATACAAGGATTCAAATTAAACAAGTGATAACATATTCTGGAAAACATTACTTTATTCTGTATTTATCCACAATCAAATTCTACAAAGGTCAAATGTTGTGATTTTAAATAATATTCGAATATCTAAATAATTGTATCAGCTAACAAGGTCTTGTAAGCCACATACAGCTAAAAATTTTGAAAAACAAAAAGAAAACCTTTACCAAAAAAATATATTCACAGTTAACAGGTATGAGAAAATTATTTAATAAGAAATTCTAGACAATCGTAATAAAAGACTTTCAGGTCCTGCAAGCCATTATTAGCTATTTAAAGATAATTTTAAAATTTGATATAAAAATACTATTCTCAATTTAGTACTAGATTTTTTTTATTTGTGTATTTGATCAAATATATCAACGTCTATAACAATCGACCGGCCCACAAGGCCTTGTGAAGCCACATTACATAGCAAATAGCATATAAAAGATAACATATCATAGTATATTCAACTTGCATACATATTTTTTTTACACATCGTAATGATTAACCTCTACAAGAAAATAAAACTCGTTAAAACAAAAAAAAAAAGCACAAGCCGTACAAAAAGAATATAAAACACAACGGATTTCATCTACACCACGTATTATAATTTTTGTCTGCACACACACACAAACACACATATATATATTATATTTATATATAAATAAAAGGCGCGCGCATCCAAACATTTGATTTATCAACAACGATATAAAATGTGTCATGAAAATTTAACGTCTTTGCACTCTCTTTTTGTCACCGTCAAAACTGCAATAATAACTTTTTATAAATTTGATATGATGTAGAATGCGGCCGATTTGTGTTTTATATGCGTGGATCTACGTTAAAAAAAATGATAATAAAAGGACGACAGTTCTACGGAACTAGATCCCCACTCTGCTAATTATTATTAAAATATGTTTTAATATTTACATTACTTGTACATATTGTGAAAGATTGAATCTTAATCGATCCGCCAATGAGAAAACAACGTCTAGGATATCTAAAGTGGCGTTTAAAGTTTTTATAAGATTGTAAAAAATGCAAACGCCGCCGTCTATGCAGTATGGGCATATTGCGTGCGGCACATTTATATATATATATACACGATAGCTACGATGCGGAATAATTTCGATTTTATGGAATGCCGGTATGTTTTTAAATATTATTTACAGTTAAAAAATATTTGTGAACCGTTAAGTACAGTCATTCGTTGATCGAACGGAAAGCGAAAGAATTCTGAATAAAAAAATAACAATATTATCACAGATTTTTTTTGAACTAAGAAATATTCAGTCGAATGATGTTCACATATTCCCGTTAATGAATTTTTTTCTATTGACATTAAAATTCAAATTAATACAGAGAAACGAAAAGAGATTTTATAAACTGGTCCCCGAATAGAGAATAAACATTTGAAAGTCAATGCCCATACTGCATTAGCACACTTCGTAGCTACGATTACTTGGCAGACGGGGATTGGTTATTAAAAAAAAAAAAAAAATAAACATGTAAGTGCTTTAATTATATATATGTATAAACATTTTGATATTTGTATAAAGAAAACTATCTACAAATATATGCTTTACGACTATTATCAATTTACCAATCAATACATTGTAATTCACACTATTTATACTCTTTTTTAGATAATATACAGGAAATTTGTCGACGGATACCGGACAATTCTCAAGCAAATTAATACATCATATTATTTTATACGGTACAAGTCGTACGAAACCTTTTACTGTGTACCCAAATATATAATTCTTAATAAACATACAAAAAATAACGATTGAATCGGTATTAGAATATTCAAATGATACACATTATTTATGGATGTTTTATTGTCTAGCGCCGATTCAATCGGTTTTTTTGTAAGGCAGTGTCGTAATGAAATGAAGCTTAATGTATACATGGTTTTATTCCTATATATAAATATATATATGATGAGAAAAACACACGTTTCATAACATATTTGAGTAAATTACGTAAAGTGAATAATGTTTACTTGTAAAGTTATTCCCTTACACATATAAAAAAAACTATAAATATCTTAAATAGTTCGCAGTATAATAACGAAATACAAAATCTTTGTGTTTGACAAAAAGGCATAATTCACCAAGTGTGCATGGTATAAATTTATTTTATAAAAATGACATAGGATATATTCTTTCAATACCTAAGAATTCTCTTATCATTATACAGTTTAAAATAAACAAGATGGGAGAAATTGATCGTGCAATTTTGCATTTTATATTCGCATATAAATATAAAAATAAAACAAAACTGCCCCCAATAAAAATATACCAAAAAAAATAATAATAACTCGTTATTCTAACTACACTAATCATATTGTAAAGGACTTCCCTTTGAATATATCCTTACGAAAGCAAATCAACAAACATTCAATAAAGTATAAAAGTAACAAAGCACTTAACTATGTACAGATAAATGTAAGAAGCAAACACAGGTCCATACATTTTGATGTAAATCGTTAATCCAATAATCGAAGTACACGTTAATAAAATTCGGATCTTGTTTATAATATAAATAAATGTTAATATTGATAAGATTCCCGATTAAACCGACACCTCTAAGAGTGTTAGAACTTTTAAACATATTCATTTGATATTAGAAATTTTGCATACGACGGAGCGACGTCATGTGTCGTCCCCAAAAGATTAACTTTAATAATCACATTACCATAGAAATCGATGAAAATAAATATAAGGAACAAACGCGTCACTGAAATATTCAATAAGATAAAAACGCACAGGCCCCGTTCGAAGGTAAAAGTCAAACGGCCGATTTGACGGAGGAAAAAAACAAAAAAAAAAAATATAAAAAACATAAGCCGCCAAACGTCGGCAACAGAGCGAAAAAATTGAGAGCCACTGTACGATCGCAATAAACAACTGTCATCATAATAAAATCATTCAAATTTGCACTGCACAGCAGGAAGTCCTAAATTATTTACTAAGCGACAATTGATCCGCCAGAATGACAACGCCAAATCATTATTTCAATGCGAAATCCCCCGCGAGCATAAAACGAAACGACCTAAATAAAATACTCTAGGATAAAACTTAAAAACGAGGGTAATCTAAACAAAAATAAAACCATAGCTAACAACAAAACCGCGCACAACGCGCAGTCTGTAGGAAATTTGTCGTGAATCACTCAACATGGAATCCCTCAATGAGTTATTATTTCATAAATACACATAATAACACGCGAGATTGGGTGAATCTCCGATTTTCTAACGATCCGGCGGGCTTCCCCGCGCCACGAGAGTCCACAAAAACACTGAGCATCAATTGAAGTGTGAAAGCTAATTTGCATTTTCTTCATTGTTGTGTGTGTGTTTTCTACGCCGTCGAAACGCCATCACTTTTGAATGCATAGAGTTCTGCGATCGACGACAATGCAAATATAAAAATAATCACTACGAAATATATATATATGTATGATAATATCGCCACATTGATTTAGCCACGCCGAGACTATTTTTGTCACTGGAATCGTCCGTCTGAGTTTTGTTTTTACACAATTCCGTATATAGAAAATTATACAAAGCCTCTTCGTGACTTCTATTTTTATTCCGGCTACACGATGCAGACATAGCGAAGGTTCGAATTGATCATCTACAATCGGATAATGTTTTAGTTTTCAATCTTCAATAAAATATTTGCTTCACATTTACAATATTCTAATGCTGTTTACAAATATATAATCTTTTATCTTTCATCTATAATATATAAATGATTACTTTTTGCTCTTTCTAGGTCCGGCGGCGGTCCTGGAGAATGTGCCACCCGTTTTTGTCGGATCTTTTGCCTCCCTATTTGGTTTGGTTTGTTTGGGTCCCGTTTTCGGTGGAGGTTTGTTTGCATTGGTCGGTGCAGCTGCTGCGGGTTGAGATTGATTTGTCTGCGGTTGTTGTTCCTTCGGCACGCTCTCTTGTCTGATGATGACAGGTTGGACAGGCGGCGGTGCCGGTGTGGCGGGTTGAGTGACGGTCGGTGTGGATTTTGGAGGAAGATTGGCGCGAGCAGCGGCAGCATAGTTGAATACTGCGGGTGCTGCTTGCACGGGGACGGCTGCAATCGGTGGGCTTACGATAGGAACTGGAGCTGCAACTGGTGCAGGAGCTGGGGTCGGCGATGGAACTGGTTGCGGCTGAAACAAACAATACAAATCATAATTGTGGATTATTTATAAAAAAAAGTTTTAATATTACATTAAATATATGCGTTTCGATTGTTTTTGTACCTTTTCTGGTTCTGCTGGGGTACTCGGTGCCGTTGCAGCTTTTTCTACTGGAGCTGCCTCAGCAGGAACTTTAGGTTTTTCAGGTTCTTTAGATTTATTTTCATTATTTTTTCCCTTTGGAGCTCCTTTACTTTGGTTAGGTCTTGAACTTGTAGGTTCATTTTTTTTCGTTTCAGGTTTAACATCCATGGGTTTTGACGATGCGTTTTTAACAGTTGCGGCTTCATTTTTGGGAGTTTTAGTTTCTGTATGTTTTACTTTTTGATCTTTAGGTACATCTGTTTTTGCTTTACTACTTTCGCCACTCTTTTTGTTTGAATCTTCCGGTTTCAAAATTGTTTTTGCCACAATTATTGGCACAACAACAGGTTTACTAGCTTTCGATGATGCATCGTCTACTTTTGCACTGACGGTGTCAACACTGATAGGTTTATCTGCATCGTCTTTGGGTGTTTCTTGTTTAACGGGCGAAGAGTCTAAGGGTAAATTACATAATTCATCTGGAATTTCACCAGTCGAGGATTTAGATGATTCTGTTGGAGCATCTGAAGTTTGACTAATTGATAGATCGTTCATGGATGATTCAACTGATTTAGGTGCGCTAGATGGCAGCAATGAAAGACCCGGTTGAGCATCTACTTAAAAAAGATAAAATAAAACTGGTTATTACATTGTCTATTCACATATCAACTTAAATATAAAATTAAGACTTTGACGCACACAGCCGTCAAATCCCGTCATGTGTCAGCAGATAATATTCGCTTATTACGCCAGATAAGTCTATGCATACCGTCTCATCGAATTAACTCATCAAAATGAAAACAAAACAAAAGTGCCTCAAAAACTCTCAAACTTCTCGAACGAAAAGAAATGTCAATTATTTTGGTTGCGTGCTTTGCCGTCGTCAGTTTGCCTCGGGTTGCTGTCGATACATCAAGGTCGGTGTCATTTTGAAGCTCTATTGTTTGTCTTACTTTTTCAAATGTTTTTATATTTTTTTAGGCACGGTGAAAATGTCCAAGCCAGAAATTGATGAGACACATATACGATCTTGTTTACTGTTTTTATTCGACAAAAGGATTAAAAGCAAAAGAAGTCACCCAGAGCATCTGCGATACATACAACGACATATTGATTAGTCGAAAATGCCATAGATGGTACAAAAAATTCAGACCGCCTCTGAAAATTGAGGCGTTGACGTATTAAATTCTCTGATAAAACAATAAAGGATATATTGCTAGACATCGGCTATCCCTGATCGACAGTAAAAGACCGTTTGAAAAGACTCGAGCTGTCATTAACGGCCTTGGAACAATGGATAACCATTTGTTCATCGCTGTTGTCCAGTTATGAAACCGATCCATTTATAAGGATTGTTATTGGGGATGAGAAGTGGGTCTTCTACGGTTTTAAATTGTTCGAACGGCAACTCATCTCCGTGGCTAGGTACTAAAAATGACTGCTGATACAAGTATCATGGGGAAGGGGTAGTACCTGCAGTCCGTCATCTAATGCAGCCCCCTTCAAACTGAAGTTGGACTCGTGGTGGAAGTTAACCCTGAGGTAGTATTCTTTTGAATTTAACCTTTGCCTTTCCTTCTCCGCTATACCATCAGGTACAAAAGTTTGAAGCTGGTTTTCCTGCGGAAATCTCGCCTCCTATGGAGGGCGCTGAGCAAAAGGGTAGGGGACTGAAAGATCAGTGGAAAACGCTCTCTGTGGGACTAGTCCGGAACAGACCATGCAGCAGTGCAGGAATGGGATTGCACAATAATGATTCCCCAATCCAGTTAGTCGCTGTCTGTTATCCCCAAATGGATACATCCATAATCTAGAGATCTATAAAGGATCGTTATTAGATAACGAGCCTAGGGGAACCAAAATCGATGATGGTGTAGTAAGATTGATGGATCCATTTCTCTACAAAGGTCATCATATTTATTTGGATATGACCTATTTGATATTACTTGATACCTAACTTTCACCTGTTTGTTTTTCTTCTATTTGATGTTCTTTTTGTCAACAGGACAAGAAGAACATCAAATAGAAGACCTTGAGGAGAGGCATATGAAAAACTTCACTTTTCAACGTTAACAGCATTGTCGACGAGGAGTCAGTTGGTGTAGGAGGGAATCCGAGATGCACTTAAATGTCACATATGTCTTCACCCTAGCCCGGTAATGCCTTAGTGAAGAAAGGAGGAACTGGACTCTGCACTCCAGAAAGCCCTTTCCAGTAGAGTCAAAAAGGTCGTCTAGAATAGTTTTCCACTGTTTCTCGAAGAAAACTACTCAGTCTTTACAAACCTCCCACATTCTCTATCGAGACGGTTGTGAAAGCGTTCGTCAATACGTTCATTCAGGATACCCGCTGGGTGAGCATTCAAAATGAAACTCAGTGGTAATGCTACCTTCAATATTGAATGAAAGAGGAGTTGAATGTATGATACAGACGAGATGGATGTAACTCCTTCCTGTGAATTGAAGAGTCTCATAGTTCTGCAGTGGACTGTTTGTGGCTGCACTATGATGATGTACTCAATTAATAGAAAAAAGGCGTAAACTCTTTTTGCCACCGCACAGTACACACGTTGAATATAATACAATAAAAAGATGGAGTGCTTCTCACTCCCATTACTTTGAGAATTGACATGAAGGCAGATAACGCTACTGACAACAATCAATATATTAATTCAAAAGAATAATTATGCATTTTAACAATGGTTTAACTACAATTTTACCTGTTAATGTGGTTGAACTAATTGGTGATTATGATTAGTAGCAGCCGAGCCAAAAAAACAAAATACTTCAGTCGTCGGCTTTGAAATGAACGTTCAAACGTTGTTTATGCCAAATCGCTATAGAAGCGCGTACGCAACTATTTTTATAGGACGCAAGCGTTTTATTTCAAGGATTTTGTAGTTATTTTTTGCAACTTGCGGAATGGCGATCGATGATTTGTTAACGAATTGACTAAATACGCCGAGTCAAACTCAAATCAATTTACCTGATGTGCTAGCAACGACGGCCGTTGATCCGAAAGACGGTACAAATTCAGCAGCGAGAGGATTCAACGTCGATTTTGATATTTGCTCCTCTAGACTCGCTTCGTCCCTGAAAATCAGCGAAATTAATAAATACATAGAACACATTTATAGCAAATATGATTATGACCTTGAGACTGGGACTGGAATTATCAATATCAATAAAACTAAGAGATATGTGCAAGCGTGATGACTTAAACGGCGAAATGTCTGTTTAAAATTATACACGAATGTCAATAACACAAGTTATAATCGTTAAAATAAGCAGATGCAGATTATTTACTCTCCTCAAATAAATTTACCGAACAAATTTATATTTGAAAGAATTAATATTTACATAGTGGTTCTGCTTTGGGCTTCTCTTTCATCTGCCAACATTGCTTCGATGCATTGTTCCATTAGAGCTTCTTCTTCCAGCTGTTGCATTACCTTGAAGAATACATAGATTCATAAGATCACATTAAATTGAAAACTATACGCATGTTATTTATAATCGAGTGGTATTCAAAAAAGAAAACGAGCACCTCACTGGAACTCCCAGTCGGAAATGGCTAGTATTTAATATTTTAAATACTGTCTATTTATTCTCAATAATATTTAAATTACGATAGTGATTATCTTAAAATTACTTGTTTATCAAATTCTTCTTCGTTTTCCATCCACATATATTCTGAAAAATCTTGAACAGCAGGACCGGGTACAGGAGCCGGCGGTGAAGCTCCAGGAGCGAAATATCCCGCGGGAGGAACGAAACCTATAAAATAAATTGCTCGATAAAATCGACGCATAATAAACTCAATCTAAAATATGAATCAATAATCACCGGCTTGTTGGATGTGGTGCGTTATAATATATGCACCGCCGTTGCCTTGCGCCACTCCATCAATGCCGACTCCGTTTGCCTGAAATAATAAAATCACAAGTTTATTCACATTCGGTTCGTTGATAAGAGTCGACGCTTTAAATTTAAAGAGCATTGAAAACTCTCAGAGCGGAGATAAGTGTAGTCAGGTCGTATGGCTATATTATCGCTCGGAAGAAATTAGATTAGACGCGTTATTATTATTGAACAGATTAGGACCAAAGAGCCGGAACAGTTTCGGTCGTAGCGTCGAGTTGTTCTCACCTGCCATGGAGGGTTCATCTCTATTCCGTTCACCGGTGCTCCGTGATAAAACGGTACACCGTTCGGCGGCGTCGTGGGAATTTTCATCTTGTCCGATGCACACAACCGAACTTATCAATATTATAATTTAGCTAAGCGAATTTTTCAACTATCGATACGTATTTAAACACTTCGATTATAAAATTATATTGCAAGATATAGTCTTCTTTTGATAGCTTACGTCAAATGAGATTCTACGAACTAATTATTAAAATATATAAAGATTCGTTTAATCGTCTAACAATCTATGCCGTGAGCTCAGGCGCGGACAAACCTATATGATCCGAAATGCGCTCAATCAATCAAAAATTCCGGATTTGATTGGAGTTTATCATAAAATATATATCTAAAATGTTCCAATTAAGACTATACCCTTAGTTGTTTTCTTAAACTTCAATTTATACTATGGAGTTTTTGAATTTAGTTTTGTGCAACCGTAATTGCAACGGAAAAGATCGTGCTATAAAACGCGTCGATGATCCTGCCTCAAATGCGGGTATTGATTTCAATTCTGGATCGAAATCGCACGCGTTTCGAATTCTTCGGGCGAAACGGTTCCGATGTAAAACAATGTTCTTGAAATCATATGTTTCATTTCAAGTATCGTTGAACCATCTGCCGCATATGACGTTCTGAAATTAAAAAAAAACAAAACGTTAACAATTTAACACAATACGACTAACGGTAAACGCTATACAATCAATCGGATGATAAAAATGAAATTATTAGAGGCGGTGCAACGTAAATTATATTGGGACACGTATTCGTTGCAACGCTGTTTTATCGGATAAATTAAATTGTAGATATGCTTGTTTTAAATGAGTCATCCGAAAGGAAGCGCAAAAAATATATAAATCAAATGTCAAATGTGACCCAGTATCTAATTTTGTATAATTTGAATTTTCCTCGTACTAATTTTAAAACATTGAGTTTATGTTGAAATGATAACAGTCGATATTGAATTATATGTATACGGTTTCGTGAAAGTTGATTCCGGCGTTACGTATTGTATAAACACGCAAAATAATTTTAAAAAAAGATGTGTATTAGCAGAATAATAAGAACATTTAATTATAATCTGGGATTATCGATAAACAGGGAGCGTAGTATTTCTTGGTCAAAATAGATCTTCTTGCAATGTTTTTTGTAAATAATTCCACGAAAATATCTTGAGATCCACGAATTTCAGTTTAAGAACCGCTGTTATAGAGAGACAATTACAGCCAACCTTTCTATAGTGACGAGATAGGAACCACACTATACAAACAAAACGATTGACGAAATAATTGATTACTTATGGGTCTCCCTAATATATACTGTCTATATTATATTGATGATAAAATCGTAAAGGAAAGATTAAGGTTGTCTCTATTCTTGTTTATGCATTGAGATAGTCAAGTTTTGAAGCTTCCCTCCATTCTTTCCTGAATATCGATGGGTATGTTGTTGATAGTGGCTTAAATATTGTCCTTCACTTGATCCAGAATACTTGGACGGTCGATGTAAACTAGGGATTTCTGATAACCCCATAAAAAAAAAAGATTAATTGACATTCACGCCATGCTGTTAAAATTAGACATCCTCTGCATCCGTTTCTTCAGGTTTTGGTAATAAAAAAAAAACACTCCCCACTGCGCGAAGCTTTAAAATTCGACAATTTCAATACGTTGACCAGAACGAATGCCACATTAACACATTGTATGCGGGAGACGGAGATCCCAGGCCTTTTTATTTGACTAGAGACATCTTTTAATGCTATTCTAAGTGAAAAACTTTTCACACTAAAATATATATAAGCTGACCGATCTATCGACTTACGGTATTGTTTTTGAATAGCCTTTTCGTTCGTTTTTTACATATGACGCAGGACATTTCCGCGCCAGGACTTTATCACTCATCGAACGGACCCGTATACAAAGTGTTAATGATATAATTTTTAAAACATAATAAAAACTTTAAATGTCTCTCTGTAATAAGGAAAAAATAATTAAATGATATCTCTTATAGTGTTTGTATTATTCATTTTAAATAATGCAGTTTCCCTGCCGCATCTTGTGCCTTCTTTTTAAATATTGTCCAGCTTTTTAGGGTCCTCGTGAGTATTGAATCAAGATATGCCGGTATTCATATTCCAGCATTCAAATATACTAAACATCAGCAACGTGTGTAAATAAGGCGTACGCATCATGAGAAGAGAGTAAGTCAGCAGGCGTATGCGTATGGGAAGCTTTGCCCGATGAAAAAATTAACGTTCTTGGAATATACGCAAAAGGCGATGATTATCAGCACAAAAAAGAATTTCTAAACCATGTTTTAATACGAAAAAGATCCCAATGTCTGTTTGGTGGGAAATCAACGTGACAACGCACCGATAAAATCAATTGGGATATAATTAACGCATTCGAGTGGAGAACGGACTTGGCACCATCTGATTACAATGTATTTCATTCGTTATAGTTTTTTAGATGAAAAAAATATACATCTAATGACATTATCAAAAACGGTCTCCCAGACAATTTTTTAAATAAAAATCACCTATTTTTTATGAAAAAAAATTTATGAATAAATTTGTCATTAAAAAAATATTTTATTTATAAAAACTTCCATTTTTCTGGACGTCCCTAATATGTCACTTATAAATACATACATAATTTTGCGTTGATAAAATAAGACGCTGTTTTTAAAATTGATTAAAAATTCAAATTTGTGTTGACATTCTATTGTATGTAGTCTGTAGCGGTGGATGTAAGCTAGCTGTTGAGGATCAAAATGTAAAATTTCTATGGTGTGACTTAAATGTAACAATTATTATTGTGAAAGGTGCAGAGTAGAGTGTATGTCATTTCAAGGGTATATATCATTTTGAGGTTAGACATCGCCTTTCACAATATGCCAAAACGTAGCGTTTAAAATGCAACGATGAAATGTGGGACCGCGAGCGACTTATTCGAAGATTTCATATATGGAAAATTAAGTGTGTTGGTTAAAATATCGAGTCGAAAACGTTGGACGAGATTCGAAAGCGTCGACATTGTGTAATTGCGTCAAAGTGATGCAAGTGTCGTTCTTCAGCGAAATGATTGTCGTCGAATAATCCGAGTGCCATGTAAATATGAATGTAAACAACTTGAGTGTTTCGATGATGTATCAGCGAGCGTTACGGGGGGAGCGGGGTCATATGATTGTTTACGACGCGTCAGCATCCCAAGACGAATGATTCGTCAATCCATCGACGCTTCGTCGGGGCTCAAGATCAGACGTGACCGTTCAAACTGGCGAATGGTGAAATTTGGGCCGCGGCCGATACGCATACGCTGCTGCTTGTCAACGCTCGCGATCGACGCGACATTCGACGACGCAGAGGACGAATCGGCGGCCCGACCCTCGGCGCTCCGAGATCCGGAGGGCGATCCGAGGACGAGTCCGCGTTGTTCAGCGCGCCACATGGTAAGTAGGTTATGTGCGCGGCTGACAGCTGGCGCGACCGCCATCTGCCGCAGCCCCCCGGGGGGCCCGGCCGCGAGGGAGCGCGCGCCGCCCCTCGATTTCGAACCCCGTGCACCTCACAAACTCGCACTTACCACAGCCCGCGAAGAACGCGAGCACTCGTGGCGCAAATGGCCGACGACTCGACACACTGCACGACACCTTTTATTCGAGGCCTTAACGAACGAAAGCTCGACCTACAAAACTTATCCGCGTTCGCGAACGCCGCCACAATACAGCGTGCGTTCACAAATCCGACACACTGCAAATCAAACATAACAATCATAAATTCGCATCTTAAAATATTCACACAAAAATTAAAAAAGCGCCAACGTAAAATAAATCAATACAAAAATAAACCGACTTGATAATTTGAGTTGGAAACATATTAATCCCATTTTTAAAAAATATGGATAAAATATAATTGTATCTATTTGATGACATGAGCTTATTTTTTCAGATGCAGAGCTCGATAAAAATTATAAAACTGAAATTCAATAAAGCATGATCATTTTAAAAATATATTTGGCCGCATCGGATGCTGTTCTCTCCGGACGTGCTGTTAGACGAAATGCGTCGATAATCTAAGCGAGAGATCTATCTTTATTTTCGTCACTTAACAACAACACAATGAGCAACTGAAACGCATGAGCAAAAGTCCGGCACCTATGAATAATCTTGCGAACGTGTCTTATCTGTGAGTGCGGCGGCGCGGCATATAAAAATTAATTCAATTGTCATTGTTATCAACACCGGCATTGAAACATTGTCATCAATGATACATCAAGAGCACCGACTCCCAACATTCAGTGAGATAATCTATTCTCGCATTTATATCAGGGAAACGATTTGATTTTTCTGTCATCGTTTCCCAATACATTTTGTCATTTATAGAGACTCCAGTAATATCCAGCAATCATGGTGGGTGAGGTAGAAATTTTAAACTATGCTGCGTTATTTATACTTGGGCTAATTTTGTGGAATGAGGCCAAACGTTATTTTATTATCGATTAAAACAAATTGCTTTCAATCAATATCCAATTTTCATACAGAAGAACCTCATTGATTATTAATAACAGAGATAGAAACAAGTACCTGACCCAAAGAAAGTCACCGTTTCTTTCGTCTATGATGTGTGTTTTGGAGACGATCGCGATTAACGAAGTTCGCGATCAACGGGGGAATGTTAATTAATCATTTGGTTTTGCGTTGTAATAAATAATCTAGAGTATTTTGCTATGTAAATAAACAACAAAACTACAACATCAATTATATTAACACCTTAAATGACGCCGGAAGTGTTTAAATGCTTGATATCTTCGATGATGTTTTGAACGTCATTTTCATAATTGATGTGTGATCATCAATAATTTCCCTGAACAAAATTTTTCAAACACTCTTCGTACATGACTGAATAACTTCCCACGCTTCGTGGATGTTTTGATAGCTTTGTTTTTGATGGTATCTTATGTGTAATTTTTGATGATTTGTACATCAATGTAAAAAAAATGCCGAAAGAAAACAAAAAAACAAAAAATATCATACTATGAAGCATATCCTGAAAGTAAGTGTACTAAATGTTTATATTTTTTAAGAAAAAGTAGAGAATCCGGGCAGGGGGGGGAAACATCCAAAACATCCCAGTAAATCCCCCTGTGAAATATATCCAAGAGCGTCTTGGTGGCTAAGGCTGAGTGAGGACGGGCGTTGTCGTGTCATACACCTCTCATCAGCACACTCCTCTTTTTGTTTTAAATGTTTCTTTTGAGTTTTTAGGATCTCATAATATCGTCTTGCATTGATGGTCTCCCCCTGAGATAGAAATCCGACAAAAATGACTGCCTTTTCGGTCCCAAAGCACTGATGCCATAATTTTTTTGCCCGAACTTGTGATTATGAATTTTTTTGGCATGGCATTGACTTAAATGTGTAATCAGCCACCCACTTTTTATCTCCAGTCACAATAGAGCTCAAAAAATATTCACCCTCAATTAAAGAAATTCGCGGGTGTTATTGACACGCTCGCACTTTGCAAGATTTCTTACCGACATCTTTCACGCAATTGGATACTACGACGTGAATTTACGTACTACCGCGTTCCTACTATGCTCGCTATGTCAGAAGATCCCCCCCTATCACTCAGTATGACCAATCCTTAAAAAACAAAAAAAACACCGCCCGTTATTGTCACAGTACACTTACTTTCAGGATATGCCTCGTATAACGAATCCAATAAACGGCTGTTGTCTGTAAAGTCCTGACATTTGCTATAAATAGCTAAGTGAACCCAAATTTCTTGCGTATTTATATAACATATATATAATTAAGGATATCCCTATGTTGTTGAAAATTTCCCATTTATTTAACTTGGATCAGATTTCACAAATAATACAGATACAAGAATTAATTCTATGTTCGTAGTGGAATATTGATTACGTTTGGGGAAATAGATAATGGATTTCATAACAGCTCTTTACTAAGATGAATTAAATATGCCCATTGATCCTTTCTTAATTTTTTAAAATTATATATAGCTTCATATTCATCTACTTCAATGTAAACGGTTTTGATGCTTCATTGTTGCGTGATCAGCGATCACTTATCAGGAGGATGACGACGATACATTTTTATGGAGTATGAAGCGTTTGAAGTATCCTATAAAATAATTTCAAATGTTTAGTCTGCCACGTGGTGATAATTTGATGATGTTCACAAAATTGACCTTCGCGATTATGAAAATGACAGTGTGATAATTTTCGTTCGACATTTATGCGTGGATTTCGACATATCATTTGATATGTTCTATCTACAATATGGCGTTTCATCAATTATTTTACATGCGAGAAGGTTAATTAATCAATCGAAAAAAATCGCGTTGATCGCGATTTTTAAATTGGATCATTCAATATACAAATTAATTTCGTTCGATCTCAAAAAGGGTTGCGTGTATTCAATAAAAAAATGTTACGTGGTAACGTATTATTTCGCCTACCCTGAGATTGGGTCGTCGATATATAGGGTTTGCTGTAAAGTTTTTTCGTTAAATAATCATCTTTATGCCGCATAATTTATTCTTATTCATTATTTTCACCAGCTCGACAATAAACTTGTAGTTATTGTTTCTCCTAGTTCTCGCGGCCTAATTAAAACTGCAGAAATAGCCTATCCTGTTGCAGTCCTGTACGGTTGCAGAAAGAGTTACTGATTTGGTCGCCAATTTAGGTGATCAGATCGAAGCAAAATACACATTGGGAATTTGGACAACATATTTTTTTAAATGTTTATTACTTTTTGCAGAAATACAATCGATCCCTGTTAAAATTAACTTTTGCAGCTACATATAACAATCCTTCAACGACCGCAAAACTCGGCATTACTGTAAAAAATAAGGGAAAAAATACTTTTGCGAATATATTGTACGTGAAAGAAAATCTTGGGATAATTGCAAGCCTTTCAGATTCGGATTTTCTACATTCAAGAAGAGATTTCTGCAAAGACTGACTACCAGAGCCCGACGGAGAAGGACCTCCTCGGACGACCAGCTCTTAGAGCTCAAGAAGACAACAAAGCGTCTACCATCGGGTGGATCATCACCCGCTTGCTCCGTATAACGCACGTTTGCTTACTTGCCTCTGCTTCTCCTGTTTGTGTGGATTAGTTGAATAAAAACGTTGTGCCGATTGTTCGACGTTTTATTGATCACCTTGCAGGGTTCACCTCATTTCTACCTTTATCACCGAGTTAATGAAAACATAGACGTGTTCCGTTGTTCATCCAAAAACAAATAGGTCCAGGGAAGCCTTGAACTCAAATGACGCCATGAGTAACTCAAATGCTAAATTCGCCACTGTCCCAAATGTATTCCCAGCTTATTTCCATATCCTAATCTGAATATGGCATAACATTGGTAATTCATGCATTTTCGGGACGCTAAAATAGAATAATTATTTTAGGGGCATTTTCAAAGGTGGACATGCCTTTTGGATCACCCGTTAGGGTATCTTTTTATTCTTGTACATGCCGGTTAGGTGGTTTTCCGAACGATTTATCTCGTACATTACGTCGTGACCAGATGTTATAAACGAGCCAAGGCTTCATTGAAACTCTTTCAAATAACTTGTATATATTTGCCAATGGTTCTCCCCATCGATTTGTGAGTGTATACTTTTATTCCCGGATTTGTTATGATGGAAGAGCAAAAGGATGCAATTTCTCACCTTGATTAAACCATCGAAGGGGATGGCATACCAGGCGCAACTGGGCGTGGGGCGCAAAGCGCAGAATATCAATCCAGTTAAGACTTACACATGTTTTTGTTGTTGTTTGGATTGTTGTTTGTTTGGATATGGCGTTCGACCGCGAGGAGTCCATTCGTCATGTCAGCGGTCCGAAAAGCGGACCAGTTGGATACTTAGATCTTGTGACCACTCCGTCCTCTTTTAGGACTTTGCGGCATTTTCTTGGAAGATAAACGCTTGCTTGGGGTCCCGAATAGCGAGACTAATAAATAAATCAGGTCAGTGGAGGGTCCCCATGTTCCTTTTTGTTGTTGTTTACTTTTATGCGGCATATAGAAATCTTGGTTGAAATACTAACCTTCGATTGTCCGCGTATATCGAGGGCCAACAGGGAATTTAATATTAGAATTTAGTCCAGGGCGAAATATCGAATGGCCCCAAGGGGCTTCAAACTTAAATTGCGCCAAGAGCCTCTCAAATGCTAAATGTACCACTGATGAGGATCGTTAATTTTCTGCAAGGAAGAAATGTACAGTGTGGCATTGTTATATTTACAATATTCAAGAAGACTTGAATTGATATCGATTGTTTGCTCAGCAAGAAATGCATTTATCGATGATAAAGCATTTAATCATATCTGAAAACAAACAAAACTATCAGTAAATACTCAATTTCACGCAGTCAGCATTCCTTTGTATCGTATTTGATCAGTTGTAACTAAGCGATATGGATAGAGCATGTCATCAAATATTCCCTGCTAATTATTAATTAAGGACAGCTACACATTCATAAACCAACATAGACAAGGCACACCTGAAGAAATATAATATTGATCCATTAATACGTTTCATTGTTGAAGTCCCTCAATGACTTGAAGCAGTGAGTGACGACAAATAGCGAAGATTTGCGCGGGTCATAATTTGGACCGTATGCCGTTGCCATATAAAAATAATTTTATTACATATTACACGCTAAAGTGATTTGTTAATATGTGTTAACACAGATATCTTGAATTTGCATAGGTTAATTTAATATGAAGTAGGTAAATATTAATTTATAGCAACTGTTTGATTATTTGATATTTTATAAAATGTGAAGCATGATGAAAATAAAAAGAAATAATTGATAAAAAATATCCAACTATGTTTTTAATTAAGTATTTATTTATTAAAAATGTATATTTTGGTAATAAATTAATTAATTTTATTGAATAAATATTTTGGTCGTTTCGTTGACATGGATGAAAATTTTGGTGTTAAGTCTGAATTAAATGACGCTCCGAATGATACCGTATATATTTTCAAATTTGCAAGCTTAGCCTCTGTATTAAATTGTTTGGTCGTCTTGAAACGTATGAAGTCTTCGAATAATTCAAATGATGCTTTATCATTCGAGTGCAGAATATTTTTTATCAGATGGGTTACGAGTCGAGAAAATCAATTGATAAAAAATAGTCCGCAACATTATCGAGGTGATTCTGCAATCTGTCAAATAAATTCCGAATGTCCATCGCTGCCAACTTCACTCTGTTGATTCGCTTCTGCTCCGTACATCAATTGACAGGCGACAAAGCGCGCGAATAAATTTGAATTATGGCACCAGTATGTCAATGTTTGCTTGTATTGCATTGGACTACTTACATTTTATTCCCAAAAGCTGATGTTGATTTGTAAAAATATCAATTATAGTGTTTAATAAGTACAGCAGATATAAGTATGCATGTGTTTAAGTTATGCAGGATCCTGACACTGCGCGGTGCTTATGCATTCCGCATTGCGTCCAAAACTGGGGGAACAAGACTTCGCCCGCAATATGCGCAGCAGAATTGTAAACTGGAAAATGGCCCTCGTGCAAACTTAGCTTCCTGCAGGACCCCTTTCTTGCATTATTCGAAACCCTCAACGAAATCAATTTTTCCGCAGTACGCTCGTATTATTATGCGTACGCAAACGCCGCACAATTATATTCACAATATTGAATGTGTTCCCTTAATCTACGATACGACGCGCAGGGATTTATATTTTCACATTATTCATATCGATAAAAATATTAAATAAAAAATGGCCATATAATTTAATTATATTATCTCATTGTGTTACTTATTATACTTAATATTACAGAAATAATTTCTTTGTTTAAAAACTATGCGGGAGTAATGGTGAATTGAAAACATATTAAAATTAAATTGAGTCAAATTGTCTTTTGGTTCATAAAAGTATAATAGAATTTTCTGAATTTCATCTTTATAAATTAAGCCTTTATCGGTCACACCATAAAACTACGCACTTAAAAGCTTTCCCATACGACCAGAATATTTCAAAAATATGTGTCCATGATACTGACATAAAGCGAGAAAGGGTCGAGTAATAAAAATTATATTTCAAGTGACGATATGTTTTAAGAGGTTTTAACAAACGAGATTCAAAATTGCGCATATATAAATACGCATACAATTTGTAATATTTATTTTTAAAAAATATTTTATTTTATAAGAAAACAAATGCTTCATTTTGTATTAATTATTTCAAGTGGTTTAACATTTTATATTGATTTAAATTATGCATAATTATTTTTAATATATGTATAACATAATATTGTATTAAATATAAAATTATTTAAGACAAATTTAAATGAAAATATTTAACACGAAATATTGATTGTAATATGTGAACGTGGACGCGACGTCATTTGTTATGGCCAAATCAAAATCGGATTGTTTGACGTTTGACAGTTTAAAATTATCGATCGCCTTGATTGATTCTTCACCAGAGGTGTGTTCGCATTTACGGGATGCATTCCAGGATTTATATTCTCTCAGATCATCTGAATAAAAGAAAATCGATTGTACAATGCCAATTTTCCATGTGCAATTCACATTCCGAAAATAACGTCGTGAAATATAATAATGTCAACTGACATTTATATTTATAAATAAATGTGTCTCATTACAAGTCTGTACTTCATACTATTTTTCATCGAAATGTTGCTATGACAACGTGACATCTGTTGCTTCGCAAACCCGCAACATATTACACACAAAGCCAAGCGAGCGTTGCAAATATGCTAACTATTTAGTTTTTAATAGGTCGTTCAATTTGGCCATAACAGTCTCTTAAAAAAAACAACACATTCCACACATATTTTGAATTAGATCGCATACAACTTATAATAGACGCATTGAAAAAATAATTTACGTGATAATAAAGTCATATTGAAGATTAAATTTATTTCGATCCATGCCCCGAACAATATTTACATTTTAATATTAAAAGTAAAAGGGGAGATTAAATACAATTTATCACACATTAATATTATAAATTGTTACATATTATCTTTATTACATTCTGCCATTTCCCTAATTTGATGCCTTGTGGTAAAATAAACCAGATCGTTCGTTTTATTATAACTCCTCGCAAATGTTTATACATAAAAGGCAATTATTAACCCACGCTGCAAATGTCGGCGAGCTAAAATTTTCTCTGAAATAAAACCTAATATGATAAAATCAACTTGTGTTGAAAATTGTATTTTGAATCGAGTGCCAAGTTTTCAAATCGAACACAATAAAAAAATGAAAAGTCATCGAATTTTATATTATAAAATTAATATACTTTTATTATTAACGCCAGTGTAACAAGTAAACGTGTCCGAACAAAATTAATGAGCTTACATAAGATAATAGGTTTTGTTGTAAGTTGGTTTGACTAATTTAGCGTCGGATCATATTGCAGCTTATGCTACATATTTATACACAAAATTTATTGCAAATATTCGACTATATCTATGGCCACTTTATTTAATAATATTTATCGACATTACAAGTGTAAAATATCGCAGGTGGTTAAAATGAAAAACAAAATATGATATAAACTTTTGGATTATAAAGTTTTGGATGGATATTTTATTTACTTCCGAAAGTTTTTTATTCCGAACATATTGCGAAATAATGTCAAATCGTACGCAACTTTTTTAAAAATAAATATAGCATCATAAACGACTTTTTACAAATAAGCCGCATTCGTGTAAAAAGAAGAAGAAGTCTAAACAAATTTAAGTTGGCTGCAATGAATGATCGGATTATCGTTTGACGTTTGTACTAAAACTTGGAACAATTTAATAATTGTCATTTTGATAAATAATTGTTGTAAATTGAAACAATATTGCGATATTAAAATCGTATACAAAGGTGTATTTGATTTATCAAATGGTATTATTTTTAAAAGCTCCGAAATTGAATTTTGCAATGTCGAATTTCTTATCGCGTTTGACGTTTAAATCAACCATAACAAATTTTATTACGCCCATATAAAAGTCGACGGAAATATTAGCGTCCGATTATTTTTATACTTAATTATAATATTAATGCTTCTTAGAGCTTAGGGCGCAATTTCAGCTAACGTCAATGGACATCTCGCTTGATTTATTGAGGAATCTCACCACGCAAGCTAACGACATATTGTTTCTCAAATATTTAAACGCACACAATCCCCGAAGGACAGAATAACCATTCTGCTTTAGCGCTCTATAAATAGCACATTGCAAATGTTTTGCATACTTTGAACGAGCAGAACTAATTTAATGCCAAAATCAGAGACACTCTATTAATTAAGGATTGTTTTTAAACTAGTTGAATTCCATCCAAAGTGATTAGCGAAAGAGAGAAATTCGTCTGAAGTTAACAGGATCGTGACATTCATTAAATTGTTTATTTATTTGAAAGCTGTGCGCTTGGCGTGTGCTTCGAATTTAAGTTTTAATAGGTCAATAAAATAACGCGAATGCGCATAATTTTTTGCCTTGTTGGCTTTTAAAGCATAAAAGTGTTACTGATAAAAAGGTTTTATTGGCGTTTTAAATTCGCCGCCATCGATCAAGATGGCGGATTCATATTTGAATCATTAATATACGGATTTTACCCCCGGATAAGCGATCGTTCATCGACATAATTACCTTTTATTACGCCATTTATCTCATGACAATCTTCGTATTTTTTTTCATCCGCACGCCTTGCCACATGATCTGCCCAGCGTCATACAAATTGTCTTTTATCAAATGATCGTACTAAACTTTTTTTCGCATTGTTAATCAATAAAGAATTCTATTATTACCTTGTGTATTATATATTCATTAGCGATGTCTTCTTCTTGTGAATATTTCCAATTAAGATGATAATAATTCAATTGTGGATTTATTGGGGTTTTCACCTAATAACGATGATGAAGTCTATTATTTTAATCTTAATTTATTGACAGATGTGGTTAATATATTCATAAAGCATGTAAAAGTCGTCCCTTAACCCTATAAGTACCGTGCGCACAGATCTGTGCGTTTTATTACTTCAACTTTATACACAATAAACACGCGTTAAACATAATTTTTTTATTACCTACTAGTGATTACATACAGATAAACAATGTGACAGAGGCTAAACATATAATTTAAAAGTGACTCGAATACGTTTTTGATGTATTGCTGTTGTCGCCAAACGAATTGATCGAAGTATGGATTGAAATGATGACGTTTGTGTGTTACTGCCTCGCGATATAGTCTACCGAAGACCGAAAACTTGGAAAATACATAACAAATCGACGGTTGAAGTGCTTTATTCACCTTAGCAACCACCGTACCAATATGTGTCAACATAGTGCTTAAGCTAAACGTCTCGCATAACAGATTGCATACACAAATAATATTTTTACCATACCTATGTTATTTCCGCAAGTGTAAATTATAAATTGACAAAGTTTTATTGTAATTGGATGAACGATATGGCAGCGCATTAAATACGAACAAACAAAGATTAATTTTTTTATGTTAAATTATTCTAATTTATTTACACCAATCACATAATATGCATTTGTTATAGTAAATACACATTTTTTTATTGAAAATATCTAATATTCAGGGGGGCTTCAAAGTTCAGCTTTAAGTACATAGCATAGTTTCAATATTAGAACATATCGAGGACTTGGGTCGGCCAATTTATCGAGCCCCCTGCATTGCTTTCGTCGCTGCGGCTTTCGGTTATCGCGTTGTTCGGACACAGAAATCGTACTTGGGGGTCACTTGACCTGGGAAAACATAATACATCAACTGATCAGTCTTTTAATTCGACGATCTTATTTTTGCGACAATATTTCCCGATAATGAAAAAGTCCTTTCGTTGGGTATTGAAGTAGGGGGGTAAAAAACCTATTTTCGAAGGTCACAATTTTTTCCTAAAATTCCCTAAATACTAGGCAATGATTTAAAGGCACAGAACCTCTTTATAAAGTAAAGAACAGTTCGTAGAAGTATTTCCTAAGTAATTAAAGGGCGCCTAAAAAGAAACAGAACAAGCACGAGAGGAACAACAAGCAAACGACCTGAAAGAGGGACAAACGAAGATTTTCACTTCGCAACGATAACAACATTATCTTCAGTTGCCTCATATATCGCATTGAAATGGCCGAACTGGGAGGGTTAACCAGAAATAGGGAACCCCTCAGTCGTGAATTCGTTTGGGTAATTTGCACATGGACTGGGAGATACCTTCAATTGGTGTAGGAGCGAATCCGAGATGCATTTAAGCGTCACATAGGACATTCTAGCCCAGCAACATCCTCGCGAGAAAAGGGAGGACTGTGCTCTGTCATTTTAAATAGTTTTTCACTGTTCATCCAGGTGGCCCGTTGGGTGAGCATTCTAAATGAAACTCAGAGGTCATGCTACCTTCAATGTCGAGCAAACAAGGAGGTGAATATATGATGCGGACGAAATAGATGTGACCCTTTTCTGTGAATGACATTGAAGAAGCCTTAATCTTGCAGGGGGACTGTTTGTAGCTGTATTATGCTGAAGTTAATATTTAATAAATATGTACATTCGGTTCTTAACTTGATTTAATACGTTGGTTTATTCCTGATTAATGATACTTTAGGAAACTAAAGGCTTTTTAAATCTAAATTTTCTTATTCATTAGCGGTACTTGTTGGGTTAATAGGTTTTCATATATGAATACCGCAATATAAATAATAGTTTTTTTAAAAATAATTTTGATGATAAATTATGGAACATATATTCAAATGGATATGAATGGACATTCGGGATGGTGTCGGGTCGTTTGTCTGTTTATACGACTCAAAAGTTTGTACTTTTCGGTGGTCTGATACTCTGTTGAGGCGGAACTCATACATATCATATTAGTAGCACATGGTATCCTTAGGAGTGCGGACGTCTTTTGACAAGTGCACGTCTTACTAAATATATTATTTATTTATTCTGTGATAAAATACATATCGACGTCGTGTCCTTAAAAATGTACGGTGTTATGGCTCAAAAGGGTGGCACGCGGGGGAAAAATTTGTCTAAAAAAACCGATAAGGCCGCCGAAGTGAAGGTATTATTTGAAATTTTCACGCATGAAATGCTTTAATTTAATTTTTTTAAATTTGCTCAATGATATGTATATTTTTTATTTCGATTTAATTGACATTCTCGTATTGCAAATATCAAATTAAAAGCGTAAATCATTGTTCGAGGCTTGAAAATGTCAATGCAGTCGTAAAGAATATATTTATCGCACCCCAAAAAATTAGGGGTTGTTCAAGGCAAACGTTGTGCTATAAATATACAGATATTATAATGTGAATGCATGCCTTGAAACATCATAACGCATTAGTCTTGCATCTGTGCGTTTATTGCGCGTATGGTTTGTTTAACAATTTTTTTACGAAATATCAGCAAAGATTTGGTATTTTTGAAATAAACACGATAATAATTCATTATCTTTCTAAACACTTGTAGAGAAAAAAAGCTCATAAATAATATTTTTAAGTGCAAAATAATTATTTTAAAAGCAGCTTTCACGCCGAGTTGTGATGTTCGTACAGCTGACGTTTGAACTTTTTATTTTAAGCTTAAACGAATGTTTTAAAAATATTATAATAAATAGCATATTTTGCTATAAATAGATGGTTAAAAATAACTGCAAATTTGCATCGTTGCTAAAAATAATCAAGCAATTGGATAAAATCAATTTGAAACATCATAAACATTTGAATATTCATTATAATCTGATGTCATCCAAATAATACATCAGCTATGTAATTCAAGATGATTTTTTAAAGTGGTAAGATACAAATGAAATGCAAAATTTGGATGACTTTATCATCAATCCTGTTATTGCTTCCAAAGCTTGTTTTTAACGCATTAAATGCGGGGCAACTTCGCGCGCGTTTGCCCCCTGACGCTAGCAATCTTTGTCAAAAATGCTATCACTTTTAAAATAATCAACATTTTTATATATATTTTTAAACACAATACTCATCAAATATTCCGCCATTAGTATGGATATTAAAATAAAAATAAAAGTAAGAGCATTTCAATGATCTGCATCCTTTTTTGCACTCTTCTGTTTCGTAATTTATGGCTAAGGTCGATGATTTTTTCCAGGATTTATAAATGTAATTTATAAACACACATTGATGATTTACATTAAATCATCCAAAAAAATGCGCTCTATAGTAGCGATTTTTTTTTTAAATGAAATAATCCAATTATAAATAAAATACGTAGATAGTCCCAAAAGTACCCGACTTAATGTATAAATGATGGTTGTTGTTTTAAAAAAATACTATGATAGAAAGTGTCTACCTTATAAAGCGTATGTTTCAAGTTTCAAGAAGCTACGTTGTTTAGTATTTGTTTGGCATCGATATAGAGCGTTCTCAGTGAATTTGTAAACATGGAAAAAAATTGGTTGTCGTTAAGTGATACAATACTTTTATTTGAAAGGCCACGAGTCGCCTATGTAAATTGGTCGCTGAGGGCGCTTCATAGAATGCCTTGGGTACGCATTTATTCCCGTAAATGGCGCAAAAAGCAGCCACAAGGTCTGTGTGTTCAACCGGTCCGCTTTTCTGACTGCTGACATGATGAAAAAACGCCTCGCAGTCGGACTCCATACCCGAATATATCTACAGACTGATTACGAACTTTCATTATCAAACGGGGTTGTCTGAAGAAGACTGATCGGGTGGGTTGTTTAAATTTTACAATCGGTCGAAAATTTTGTTGTCTTTATTTTATTGCGGGTTTGTAATCGTTATGTAGATATGATCAGATTTGGCATCCGATCGCGAGGCTTTCATTCGTCATATGAGCGGTCCGAAAAACGGCCCGGTTGGACACAAAGACGTTATAGCCAGTCCGTCCTCTTTTAGAGCTTTTAGTGATATTTTCTATGATCTGTACGACCATGGAAGCTCCCCCACAGACTAATTTATATAATTGACTTGTAACAAATGAGATTGTGAGCTAAGTTTTAAGTTACACAAGTAGACATTCGATTTTGAGAATGAGCGTGTCCATGGTTTTGAATTGAAGCGAAAACTCGACCTTATTACCAAGTTCTCGATTGAAACGACGCTGTTTTTGTTCCATAGTGAGCAGACGTGGCACTCATCTTGCGCACAGCTTTCTCATGTTCAAATTTTCAGTCAATATGCGATGTAGAGCGCTTTTTGAAAAAGCTACCATATCTGCTAGCTTGCGCACCCGTAGCGGGCGCCTGTTTTGCCACCCCCTTGTTACGGCCCTGAGCATTATAAGATTTATTGAACATAAGAGATATCAATTGGAGATCTTTTTAGGGATTAAGAGTTTTCATGCGGTTTTATCCATTGTCTTCCACATTTCATTAAAATATTTAAATACATATCTCAAGGTAAGGGATGATTAATGATTATGCGGCTAAATTAGCTTATATATTTTTTAAATTTAACCCTCATTATGATTGCTAATAACTCGATCATAAGCGGCTTTTTCCGACTTTATAGAAGATGAAAACAGATTAAATCTGAATCTGAATACCAACAAATTCAAAAGTAAATAATCGATTTTCGTTGATTATTGCGATCCAAATCATGACCCGAGCAGATCTTAGCATTCTCATAAACACTTCCTGCTTCAAATTATACTTTAATGTTTCAGAAGCTTTATTCTTTTAAGTCATACTTTCTTTTATTAATATTTTATGTGCATTTTAATATCTCTTCTTGAGTGTATTATTCCCGCGCCGCCATCTTGTTTCGACGCCATTTAATGTGCGCCGCCATTCAATAGAGGGCAGCAACTGCTCTTGCGCTCATTGCTATGTGCTCAGACCAAATGGCTACTGACTTTTCAACGAAATGCTCCACGAAAGAGATTTTATTCGGGTGGGTCTATTTGGCACATTAATGAGGGTCTTAGCATCAAACGGCTAAAGGTCCTTAAGCTTATGAGCTTAAAGCATCTGCAATATGAATATTTGACGTCATCATGCCGTCCGCCATACTTATTTTTATATCAAATTTTGCACAAGGTAAAATAGTACGAAGCGATATTTTGAATATTTAATGGCGGTCTAAATTGAAATATACCGGGGGGGTGCGTACTGCAGCTTTTTGCGGTTTATAAACGACGTGTCAATGGCAGTTTTGTATGTTTTCATACGCCGACAACTCATGAAATTGAATCGCTGATCGCCTTTACTTGCGTTTTCGTACGAGTTTTACGACTAGTTCTTTGTTCGTGGTCTCATAATAAAGTTTTGATCGATCTGAACCTTAACTTATTTCAAGAAGAAATATTGAATTTTAGCTCTGCACGTTTTGCATAGTGCGGTTTTCCCGTTTGTTACACCATTTTGATTCGGAATTGCATTAAAGCCGAGGGAAATTTGGTTGCATCTGAATCCCCGGGGATACCCCCGTTATTGTGGCGAAGTTTGCGTTGGAAATTTCGTTTGACTCGATCCAAAACCGGCAAGCCGTTGAGGATGAATTTTAAATGCGGAATTCAGACAACCGTGAACTGCAAATGAGCGCGTTGGTTTCTAAAGAGTGCTCGCAAGGAAGTCGTTGACTTTTTTTCGAACTCTGCTAACAACATTAATGCATAAAAGTGCAAAAAACGTCGGAGTTTCGCTTATGATAAATGGACGCCATTTTGAAATGCAGATGAGCGCATGCGCAGCGTCTGTTAAAACTTGTGACTGGAACCACATTTTAATGACTTAACAGTATATTTTTTAAATACGCATTAATATACAATAATATTCTGGTGCTTGTATGTAGTTTTTATCCACCAATTACTGATGGATAAAAATGATCTCATGATGATTAACTAAACATCATCTAATATATAAAAAATTATCTCTGTTTGTTCGTATGTAATGCACTGCCATGCCATTCATTAGATTGCGATAAAACTTCGTTCATTTATTGTTAAAAATGTCGCAAGTAACATAGGCATAGTTCAATATATAAAAATCAATGTTTGTTTGTCCGTATTTAATGCGCTGCCATACCGTTCATCTGATTGCAATAAAACTTTGTCAATTTATTTTTTACACTTGCGGGAATAACATGGGCATAGTAAAAATATTGTTTGTGTACACATTTTGTTATGCGACATTGAGGGTATGAAGGTAATCACTAGTTCCCAATAAAGATTAATATATTTCAGATCATTTATAAGATATTGGAACTGTTCACTGACTTTCAGAGAGCGCCTTTGTTATACTAAATGTAGTCTTTATGGAATGGAATGTCTTGGGCATATTTCAGTTGAAGTCTGAACTTTGCTTTGATACTACTTCCTCGTTATACAAATTCTTCATGGAACGTCTTGTTTTGTTTAGTCTTGAACATTATTCATATCCATATGTGTGCACATCAATCGAATATTTAACCCTTTGGAGGCTTTAACAAAGATATATGCAGAAACATTATATTATATGAAATGTAAAAAAATCACGAACATTTCTAATAATGTAAAAAGGGTAAAAAACTGTTTTTCAATATTTCTGCAGTTATTAATTTCCTTTTTTTATAAGACTTTTTGATTCGATTTAAAAACTCTATCAAGGTGATTCTGATTTAAGTTTTATTTTGAATATGCTCCATGGACTACTTAGGAAGAAAGTAGTCAGAATCTGTGGACTATGGAGAATGTAGAAGAACCTAGTAATTTAGCTCCTGATTTTTTCTCATAAGAAATTAGACTAAATTAGGTTCTAATAAAATAATTTATTTCACCAAAAATGTGCAAATTCTTTCTGGATCCTCTAAAATCCTATCAATGTATGATAGATCTTAAAAAATTTGCCCATATGGAGTCCAGTCCAGCCAGCGTTTCTTTCACAATGGATTTGATCGAAATTTTGATTCACCACTTTTGCTTTTACAGTTTGCACTATACAAATAACATTTTTTTAACATTCGTCAACTGATGCAAATTCTTCTTATTCTTGTGCTTATAAGTGGCTTTTCACAATACACTAAAACCTCTTTTTATGCGACTTTTTTTGTGCGATTTCGAAGTTATGCGGTTTTTTAAAGCATTTTTTTTTATTTCATCAACAGTACGTATTGAGATATTTTGGATAAAATAGGAAATAAATCATCAACGATAACCGATATTTAGAAAAAAATATAATTTGGGACTGTGTAAATCATATTGCATCTGCTATCGCTGAATATACGACCATGCCTTTTATTCTAGTTTAGAATTTTGAAAAAAATGATTTCGTTTTTATTACATTTTTTCAATGTTTCGACACTTAAAAATATTTTCTTTAGAGGAATTTTCAAAATTTCAACTACTTACGGAGTTATAGCTATTTTAGTGACGCGGCAACTTGACCGGTCAATCATACGGCGACTCATCTTTTTTTGTGCGATTTTTGGAACGCATCTACCGCACAAAAAAAGGTTTAAATGTATTTCCCATCACTTTGTCAGTCATCAGTGAATAAAAAAATGTGATAACTCTTCCCAGTTAATTTCCTATATTTTATTCAGTCTCAAGTTTGCTTCATGAGGTTGCATATTATCATAAAACGGTATCGTCTTCTTTCTATTGAATAAATACGACGTTTCTCTTTTAATTATCAATGCAAAATGAATTAATTATTCTCCGTTTATCCCACCATATTCATAAAATAACCTTTGTTGTATTCAATTCGGGCTTATGGGTTGGAATTGGGGATTCTTTTCGAAAAATCCATTGATTTTTTTCGTCGTAGTACATTGTTATCAAAATTCTCGTTCTCTGTTCATCCCTTAAATTTTTATTGCCTGATTTAAATTTTCAACTTTTTCCCCCATATTTTGAAAAAATACCTATTCACCTTTAAATTGTCATAACTTTTAAATCAGTGGTCCTCTGTCGTATAAATTAATTCTTTTTCACGCCCCTAGATAAATAAATCCAGTGGTGTCAGGTCTGGAGACCGTGCGAACTACGGAAAAGGGGACGTCCCCAGAAAAAGAAATCCAGTGGTGTCAGGACGATGACGATTTAAAGGTGAAATTTTGGGTATTTTTTCAAAATATTAAAAAAAAATCTAATTCGACAATCCTGACACTTAGGACATAGGTCCTATATGTGGAACGTATAAAGAGGGAAAGTAAATTTCATTAATATATTCGTATGACAGGATATATTCTATAATTATGTCTGTCGAAAAATCCTATTTTTCCCATTAAAATATGCATGTTATTAATCACTCCCTATTGCACTCAGTTCTTATAGAGAAGACTTGAATAGCTTATTTTCACATTATGATAGCGAAAACATGATTCCAATGAAGTATAGGAATGAGTGTGCAAAATGTATGCTTTTGAATCAAAGAGGGAGCTTTTTTATTTTTGATAAATAAGCGAAAAGCGGATTTCAATATCCCTTTTAACGGCATGAGCTATGCTCCATTAGGCACATCATTTTCATTTGATCTCTTATGGATTTGATTGTCTCGCGTGTATGATAAGTGATCACATGCCGGGAGTGCACCTCTGCTTTGTCACCCTTTGTCGATGGCCATTCCGGAAATCGTCGAAAAGGTCAGGTCAATGGTGATGGATGGTCTTCAGCTGACCCTCCAGCTCATTGCAGATAAAATGGACACATACGAGACAGCCAATATTGATCGTTGCACATAAAAACATACATTATTAACTGGAATTTCTCACCGAAAATACCGATTCTTTCATAGTCTCCTCAAGGTGTTCGCCACGATCGGCATTAAGGACGTGTGTATTTGAATATAAAAAGTTGTAGCCCTCGTGTGGCTGCTGCATAAGTATTAATGCGGAGTACGTGCTCCAAATTTTATATCCATACGCCGGAGGACATTATCTGCTTGATTTATACGGCAAACTCGATTTTTGGGCTTTGTGTAAATCTGATTTTGGACCGCTGGCAAACAGCAGTTAAAGGGTTATATACGGGATTAGCGATCCGGGCTCAATACCGTTTATAAAATGCATACAATTACGTCAACGCGCTTTGCATGCATTGAATTATGCTCCCATTTATTTTAACAACGTTGAACGCTATAAGACCAAGGTCTGGTAGATTGGAAGTATTGATATTTCTAATCGATCGTATTTTTGATTCGAAGCTGATGTTTGTTTCGGTCAGTGTTTGTACAATGTAAATCAAGAGAGTTACAGTCTGCCAAGCTTTCAACGCTGCGGACATTAATAACAATTTTCGATACTTGAATAATTGCACATACCATGGGCATTAAATGAAAATCTACAAAGCTGCTGTTATGGATACAAATAGTTTATATCAATATTTGTTAAATAAATGTCGTCTACATTTTATATAAGATGGTTAAGAGTATAATGTCGCTGTCTACAGTACTAAAAATACATTCAAATAAAACATCTTATTGACGCAAATATAATCTATTGTATATTTTTCGAAATATGATACTGTAGCCAGAATTAGAGCCATGGTCTTTGAATGAACGAGAGCAATTTGTCCAATCTGTTCAATTTAACAATTGAATATATCGCAAAATTGACACCAAACAAAGCTCTTGATATAGAGACTGTACTGCAGAATAATTGTACATAACCCAAAGTAAATTTTATGCAACCAACAAAATAAATACGACATGAGCTCCATTTACAATTAAATTATAGTATAGACACCTAGATGTTATTTTTGTGGTGTTTTCTCGAGTTGTATGATATATCTCGTAATGTTTTTAGTTCTAATAAGTATGTACACTTAAACCTTTTTTGTGCGGTAGATGCGTAAATCGCACAAAAAAAGCTATGACTTACATAGAAAAAATGAAGATTCGTTCCGTGGATTTTAAAAACCGCATAACTTTGAATCAAATATATAAAATATATCCAAAATCGCATAAAAAGAAAGGAAAACAATAAGGCAATTAAAAAATTAAACTTTTGGTAACATATAAAGAACATCATGCGTCATTGGTGAAATTTTAAGGATGTCTGACATCTGGCATTTCAATTGCCAGACATCCACTAGAGAAATATTAATTATTTTAATTACAAACTATTGGAAAAATGCAAAAAAAACCCAATTTTTTTCAAAATTCTAAACTTTGATGAACACAGTCCGTTAGCCAAAATATATTTTTTCCAAATTTCGGTTAGTATTGATGATTTGTATCCTATTTTATCCAAAATGTCTCAATACGAACTCATTATGAAATAAAAAAAATACTTTAAAAAACCGCATAACTTCGAATTCGCACAAAAAAAAGTCGCACAAAAAAAAGTTTGAATATATTTGATAGATATGTTTTGAAGATCGTTTGTACAGTAAATCCTTCTATAGCGTCTAGATAGGAACCACGCTATGGAAACAAAATGCTATATAAAGTTAAGCACCCATACAAAATTTGTACTTGTTTAGTTTGTTAACAAGTGCAAGCGATTGACATGCGCAAGGAGGCATTTGATCTTACGTATTTTATCCATTGCTGGCGTTAAAGACGCCGCAAATGAAGTGGACGCTATAGAAGGGTCGACTGTATTAGGTCTTCTATGAAATGCAGGATAGATTTGTAATATATAGTGAAATTATACGTCCTCCAATTAATGTTCTGCAATTGGGATCGACGTTTTAATATCGATTTGCTTAAAATTACCTTTCAAAATTTTGACTTTTGCTTATTCTGGAATTTTCTATATGGTTACTTCCAGAATCAACTTCCATATTAAAATGTTTAATATGAAAAGCGAATTTATATCTTAATATTATTCGCATGGTTTCTGAATTAAATTATTTTCCTAAATATATACCTTTCTTGCACGATCGATTCATACGTTATGTTTTAAAATATAACGGTTTATATCGTTCATATATAAACCATTTATTTAATATCCAGTCATCATATGATGCATAAAATCCGCATTAATATTAATCAGGCTCGTTTCTTATTTATAATCCAATATCATTCATTATAAACCCTCTTGGTTGACCGTATTTTATGAACCGGCCCAAACATGATTGTGCCGATAAAGTAGATCCTGTCGACTCAATTACAAACTTCATATATTGCCTCATCCAGGCTGTAGAGGATCTCATTAAATATTCACACGATTTCGGGGTACGTGATGAGCACCTGTGATTGACATCCACTAGGGCGGAAAAGCCTCTCCGAAGGGTTTGGGATCCTTCTTGTTTTGAACGTGCATGTCCTTACGCACTATATAAATACAGAACACAATAAAAGAAGAAAACGTCCAGGAATAAAAAGATAATGAAGGGACGCCTATGAATATTACAATAAAGCCTCCATGACCCTTCAGTGCGTCGTGTTGCATTGTTTGGGAATGCTTTAGGGGTTGTCGCAACGATCCCATAATGTAATATTTAATGCTTGCAATTTTAAAGACATCCTCTGAATTTATGCATCATCATAAAAACACAATAGAAATGTTGAATAAATTAATAATTGCCAACTCATGGCCTTTTTTGGCCATTTAAATGATTTAAAAAAGTATATATGACACATTTTACATGATAAAACATATCCAAGATAAAAAGGATATTAACAATTTATTGCTCCAAACGATAATAAAGGCGAATATGGCGTTAATAAAATGAATAAGTCATTGGGAATTGTTGCAAAAAATATTTATAATATTTAATTTCATATACCGACTATCTGACTGGCAGATATTTGTCCTGTCACATCATGCCCTATGGTTGTAATTCCACGATAGTTATATGACCTGTCCATTGTATTTATAGACGGACCCATGAGAGTTATATGCATCCTCCAGCTCTTTGTTAAACATTACCTAATTTAACCCAGACAATTGGGTCGATAGTTCTTCATATCCTTATGATCAATATATTATGGGGACTAAACCTTATTGGCATATTTTGAGATCGTTTGTGTCCGGACACAGTGACGAAAAAATCTTTTTGAGTTATTTTTTTGTAGAACTATTGGTTAATCATTATTTATTTATCATCCGTACAAATCCACTTATCTATCAGGACCACCGCAGCGTGTATGAAGCTTGTATATAAGCAAATAAACACTGTCGATAGCACTACAATATTCGATAATTTCTTCAAGTAAACATAACCACAATACATTTTAAATCGATTCATTATATCATTCACATATCATTATAAAATCGTATGATGAACGCAAGATACTTTCTCCGTCTCTTTCTCTTCAAACTCAACGTGCAAGACATTCTCTGTCTGTTTGTCTCTGAGCTCAACGTGTAAGAATACTTTCTGAATCACTGGAATTCGGACACAACATTGTGTCTAACCGCTTTGAGGGGTTAAGAGGGTATTCTACAATAGTTTAGAATTTTGAAAAATTTATTTGATTTTTTTTTTACATATTTTCAATATTTAGACTTTTCAAAAAACAATCTTCTAAATAAATTTTCATAATTACAATTATTTTACTCCTCGAAATTACTTTTTTCAACACGGTTGACATCATATCTTAAGTTCTGATCAATTAATTTATTTATAACTTAATACCAACCTTCTTTATAAAACCTTCTATCGTCTCTACCAGATTTATGTCAAAAATGTATTTTAAACTATTTAAAAAAAATTGAGAACTATGAAAAACAAGATAAAAAAGAGAAAGAGGTCGGAGCCATAGCGACATTTTTACTAATAAGGAATCTTTTTTATTTTTTTATTTTAAATAACTAATGTAGTTGGAATCGTGTCAACCTGAGTCTGAGTCTGAGAGAAAAATGATTCAAAAATGCAGCTGAAGTGGAAATACATTTAAAATCGTTTTTTGCTTCTAAGCCGTAATGTTTTTACAAAAAAGAGATCAAAATACTGCCAAAACTATTGGAAGATGTGTTGAATAATGAACGAAATTATATTTTATACTATATGTGCAAAAAACCCTTTGATATAATGTATTGCAAAATTATTCAATGAGTCGTTCAAAAGCAAATAGAAAAAGATGTCGAGTGATTTATGCAGATCGTGTGCAAACTGCACGTAGTGACGTTTCTATTGCTTGATTTATATTAGGTTTTATCGCATTTCATCCCCTGTGGCTTCTAAGAAAAATGTCTTAAATAAATTATCCCATTTTCGGCATTAATACGCAATTCCAGCAAGATTTACAGCAGAATCCATCGAGGCTTAACTTATCTTCGAGCGGTAACGTTTTGCGATTTGATCCTTTTTTGTATGTGAATTTATTTAAAATAATTTACCTATTTAACGACCATTAACGATGGCTTCGGAGTGCTTTTGTGAAATCTAATAGCGGCGGTCCACAAAGCAAAATTGCTGAAATTCATGAAATATAATAGGCTTTATAGAGCTATTAACCAATAACATAATTGTAATGTGGGGTATTTATGGAAGCCATGCAATAAAAATAAATAGCATACACGCAACTCTAAGTAGCTTTTATAAATCGTTAATATTTTTAATAACTCTATTCTTATTTATAGGAAGAACATTCGAGATCGAAGCGGAATGAAGCGATCACTACCCGAATTATTGATTTCATCAAGCGAAGATTTAATCCTGCTAAAGGTAAGACAGTTTTCATTTTTCATGAAATGAAATTTTCATGAAAAATTATCAAATTTTTAAACCAAAATTTTGAATTAATTCGAATCACATATAGATGGCATTGTAAATATAATACTAAATTCAATAGAATTTAAATATTATTTTAGAATAAACGATGAAAATATTTATTAAAATATTTTTTATCAATATGAATAAATTTCTTGTATTGATTTTATATATTTAAGCAAAAAATATTAAATTTAAAAATAAATTCTTAGTTTGAACTTTTCACGCAATGGCGCCACATTCGGAAAATTTCATTCAAACGCTGAAATTGCGACCCCAATTAAATGCAATACGGTCGTATGATGAATTGCCGAACGACTTTTATTCGACTCCATACGAATTAATACTTCAAAGATACGTTATTTCCTTTGACGTCGAAGTATCGTTTGCTGGAATTGTATCTTGTTTGACTTGACATAAGTAGACATAATGAAGTAATTATTACATCGAGGGCTTCTCGATTGGCATCTCGTCTAAATTTATTAAATACCGTGTTTGTCAAGCTCGTCTCTGACGAATTAGGGTCTGTAAATAAACATGAAAGCCACTCCCGGGGGTCTCAAGTTATTGAGTAAATGTCAAGTTCGATCTTTCAATTCGATACGACGAAACACTTGAGCAGTCTATTTTTCCTTGTGCGCATTAAATTCGAAGATAATTGAATCTGTCTCTATTGGGATATGCGCGCCCGGACAATTGATCTTGCGAAATTGATCAAGAAAGTAAGCACTTTGCTAAAAATATAGCAATCTCATGAAAAACATTAAATTGTATTCATTATTTTCTTATCGATTTTCATTCAAAATTGTCTACAAACTTTTCCTAGCAAGTATTGAATAGTAGTTTTATAGCATTAGTGATAGAGCATTAGGAAATACGATGAAAAGCTACTCGTGATGATCATGTTGATTTTATTAGAAAGAACTTTCATGAATACATAGAATATAAGTAGTAGAAAAGATTATCGTTGTTCAATTCTTCAGCTTCCATTTTATATATCTACCAGTTTAGCTATTATTGCAGTTCTCAGAATGTTTCATTACTACGTTCTATGGACGTATGTAACTAACAGATATTATAGTTGTGCATTGTACAAGATGCAGGAGTTCCATAACTACATAGACATATTAATATTCTACTATAGTATAAATCCAAGACTTTAAACGTTCAATATCGAAGGTATTTTAACTAAAAAATTGCAGAATCAGCAGATGTATATAATTTTATTTTATTTTATTGGAATTTTTAAAAAGATTCATGTGAAAAAATATGCTCGTCTAAAATAATGATTGTAATAAAAATTATAGAAATATTATGGGGGTTAAAATAAGATTTATATTGTAACGTAGGAGGAAAACCCATTAGAAAATTACGGAAATGCCGTGAAAGCCTTTCAGTTTCCTATTTAAGAAAAATATTTTGCAAAGGAGTGCTAAATGACTCACTCCAAAACTATTTCACTTCTGACACCAGTGTAACGTAGGAGCATCCCTGGACGAATATTGGGGCCCAGTTATCTTCATTGCAGGCTGCTCTCTCCATCACTTCTAGCATGCGACGATATCCTCAGCGTGAGATTCCGACTACCCCAACTTTATATATAAATTTATCGGTATACAGGTGTTTTGCATATGGACTGACAATATGTTTTTGGGGGTTAAGGGGTCTTTTGCTACGTTTCACACATGTGCCCTATGTCTTAAGTGTCAAGATTGTCGAAATAGATTTTTTTTTCAACATTTTGAAAAAATATCCAAAATTTCCCACCTCTGCATGTACGATACCCTTACCTTATTTTAACTGTAGTTGTCTAAAGTAGTATTTCCTCTTTCATTTTTGCAAAGACGGCGATTATTCTTTCAAAAAGAATTTCTTTTGTGGGCATCTCTGTCGTGCAGACAAAGAAATCCAGTGGTGTCAGGTCTGGAGACCACGCCTGGAGAGCCATGGAATAGGACACGTTCCCAGGCAAATGAATCCAGTGTTGTCAAGTTTGGAGACTGTGCGATTTACGGAATAGGTCACGTTCCCAGACAAAGAAATCCAGTGGTGTCAGTTCTGCATACCGTGCGAGTCACAGAATAGGGCCACCAAAAGAATTAATTTACACGACAGAGGTGCTCACAAAAATAGTCCTTGTTGGTCTGTGTGCAAAACGTCCGGTACATTAGGTTATCCCGAAAGAAATCCATTATTTTTTAATTCTTAAAACTTTGTTGGTCAATTTTTTAGTCTAAATGAATATAATGCTTTTAATTAATGCTCTAAAGCAGTGCTTCTTAATCTTGCGTAGCTCGCGGACCCCCTCTTGAGCAAATATTTTTTCGCGGACTCCCCCTCAAAGAACTTTTTTTTTGTAGACCCTATCCCAAACCCCTGTGACTTCATTTTTCTAACAAACCAACATTTCTTGGTCAAATATTGGTCAAAATAGATCTTCTTACCAATGTTCTCTGCAAATAATTCCACGAAAATATCTTGTTCATGTATAGATAAATGTTTTTTGAATTTTCGCGGACCCCTAAAAAGGTTTCGCGGACCACCGATTCTTTCGCCAAATCTATCAAAATTAATTCAATTTTTAGCCAGCAGATATGACTATAGTAAATTCATTTTGTTCGCGAATCTGGTCAAATCCTAGCATTATTTTATTTCATTTTTCCATGATTTAATATTTGCGATTTCAAATATTCATATCGAAGAGAGACTTTGGACTTTCGCTGCAGAGACAAAAGTCCCAGAAAAGCAGTGATTAACGAGCGGTGGCTAACGGGCCGTAAAATAACTGCTACAACTGGAGTTACGGCCGTTGGGCCTAGGGCCCGATATATAATACAGGGCCGGCTTTATAACTCATAGAAAAATACCATCAACATAAAATTTTCAAATTACGCACTGTATCAAAAGAATGTCTTCCGCTGTGCGTCGCGGCGTAGGGTGACCACGCTCTCTGTGCAACGCCCCGGGTCGAATTCAACGCCGATCGATTAACCCCATCGGCGCGGGACGCCATTGTTATTCGGGGCAAGTGTGAATGACGTAAATAATATCTCAGCGCCATTCAGAAATACTTTATGCGGCGGTTTTTTTACGCCATATTTTACGCTATCAATGCCGACAGTGGAATAAGTACGCTGCGAGATGACACGCCATTGTTGTACCGAAACATGGAAGTCCCATTAAATGGGATATTGAATGTGTGGTGTTTATAATGGGGGCAACAATGGGCGTTGAAGTTCTTTGAAATGTACACAAACCGTGCATTTGTATTCCCAGATTTATATTGTTATTTACTCGCGGGTCGGATGTTTCCCGAAGCGAATCCTCGAGGATGAAAACGATCAGATATAAAGTTTTGATTGAACTTTCATAACTGATCAACAGTTTATGATGCGTAAAACATTCACGGCAGACGCTATTAAAATAGATTCTGTTGTGTTAATGGAAGTTTATTGCGTTGTCTGTCATTTGTGTTTCCGTGGGAAAACCATCAATGTGACTAATAAAATTCCTTTTTGCTGAGACACGGACTAAAACTCGCAAAACTCCCGATTTCCCGACAAATTATTTTTTTCCGTCGCTGCAGATGAATACTTATATACTATAATACTTTGATATGATTTGTAATTATATTACGAAAGATTACAAAAATTCTGAGCCCCGTGGATCTATTATATTTGATATCGATATTCCCATTATTAGAGTCGAGGTGTAGTAAATACATCACCGGTAGGGAAAGGTTAATATAACAATTTGAAAAGCATATATGTATACACATATTACACAGTTACTGCCCCATGAAAACAAAAAAAACTCGATCGTATTCGGTGACTATGCAAAGTTTTGCTTAAATCGGTCTTTAAATCCACTAAATAGTCTTGAAGATCCAAAAGTTGCCCCAAGTATAAATTGTCTTGAGGACTTTTTTTTAGCTTTTTTATTGTTATTATATTTCATAGAAACGCATCTGAGTCTATCGAAGGATTGGCCATAGAAAGTGCCATAAAAACAGCAGTATAAGATTTTATTTCCACTATTCAACTCCATGGTAAAATGGATGCCATCATTTATATTGAAGAATAAAAAGCTCCCCCAACATCCCAAGTCTAATAAAATCTTGAAGCGATCTCATCATATTGCACTTATGAATATTAAACATGACTTATCATAGATGAAATTGAAAGCATATTATGGATGTACACACAAAATCCTAACGTAACTATACCAAATTTGATGTAATGTGTTAGGTCTTGGACTTTTAGTATAAAATTTTAACCGTATTAACAAATGATGTCTGATTTTTTGGATTTGAGAGGTTAAATATACTGAAACAATCAATCAAATTGGGCAGGGCCATCTATGAATGACTGATTTGCAATGATAATATAAAGGTTTTTTTTTCAACATCGAATTTATACGATTTTACGTGCATAACATCAACACGTCAATATTTACGAATTTACAAATTCGCAGATCTGCGCTTATTTCGTCGCATAAATATTTATATTGGACGACCATAAAGAACGAAATTGGGTGAATAATTCAGTCTATAAAAGTTTGATGATCCTCAAAGACAAGATCTGTATAAAAACCTTTTCCCCGTGGGGGCAGAAGATGTAATGCGATATCTATTCGAAGCTTAATCTTTTGAGTGCTCGTGACGTAGTTTCCTGTCACTCTGATAAGAATGCTTCTTCGCTTCGAAGATTATACAGTGCGGCTGCATTTGGATGGAGCATTTTAAGATTTTGGCATCAATACGTGGGTCGTAAATCCAAAGAATATGCTTTTGCCAAAGGAAATTAATATTTGAATATTGTTTCAAGAACAAACGGTATCCGGTGCTACAAAGCTTCTGTGATGGTACGTTTTGCATTAATATTTGCGTATTCCGTGCTAATGTATTTAGGAAGGTTGGCGAGACGAAACGCAGGCTATTTATCCAGAAATTTAATAATATTTGAGGAAAAATTTGCTTATAATATATAACATTAAACGAAATTTAACGACCTGGACCAGTACCAGCAATAAACAAAGTATTTTTCTTCACGTTGCTTCAATAATGATGTTATATAAAATAAGCAATACGGCAAGTTAATATATTAGCATCTTTGATTTACGACCCGACAATATCTCTGTTCACTCGCCGATCTGTATGCGATAGCATCAGTGCTCCAAAAATAAAGTTTTCATTATGCTACGTTTATCTTTATTTTTTTAAATATTGGAAGAACTTGTTGATACGAAGAACGTTGTAATGATTGTTATTTTTTATTGTTGATGGATAGTAATATCGCATGACCTTTGATTTATGGCCTCATGACATTCCATATTATTCAATGATCAATGATGATCTTATTAATCAATTCAAAGCTTCTCAATATTTATATCATTAGGGTCACTTTCCAATTTAAATAGAATGTAATAATTTTTCAATTTCTCACATTTTTTCTTGTTATTTTACATAATCTGGATTTGAACTCAAACCATTATAAAAATCCAGGATCTAATTAATTTTATTTGTATTTGTCTCTAAAGACTAAACCCTTTTTTCGTTAATATAATAAAGATTTATTATAATATTAGGTGGACCCAAAAGTATTCGAATATTTAGTAAAAAAGGTTCACACATTATAAAATAAAATTGTCTTCAATATTCAAGACATGCATTGTGACGAAGTAGTATCGTCTCTTTTCTGGTTTCATTAATTCATATCCCACCATTTGCACAAAATAACCTTTTTTGTAGTAAACTCGGGCTTAGGGATTCTTTTCGCTTTTTAGAAAAAATGCATTCGGTACCCATCCTATTCAATAATACCCATCCTATTAATTTTAAATTATCTCAATAGGATCCCAATACGATTGTTTGTCGTGTATTTGACTCGATTAGGAGTTTTAATGCATCTTTATCAAAATTCGAAGATCCTCTAGTTATCGGTTCATCCCTTAGACTTATATTGCCCGATTTAAATTTTTGGAACCAATATGACAATAAAAAAATCTGTTGCAAAAATATAAAATTTTAATTACAGTTCTACAAAAGGAATAATATACAAAGGCGTTTTTGTCACTGTGTCTGGACATAAACTGAGCTCAAACATAAAATCTTAAAATTTTCGAATACTTTCGGGTCCCTAAAAATATTTTGGTGTTTTCATGGAAATCAAAAAAAAAATCATCATGTTCAGTGACTATGCAAAGTTTTGCTTAAATAGATCTTCAAAATAACCTTTTTATAGTCGACCCGGGTTTAAGCGTTGACATTGAGGATTTTTTTCGCTTTTTCGAAAAAAAAAGGCATGCGGTACCCATCCTACCCGATAATACCCATCCTATTAATTTTAAATGATCTCAACAAGATTGTTTGTCATGGATCTGACTCGATTAGGAGTGTTTTATTGTCTTTTGTGACAATACAACTTAAATCAATAAAAACAGGATATAATGCCGGATTTGGACTGTAAAAATAATTTTTACCTTTAAAAATAAAATAAATCTGTTGCACAAATATAATATTTAACAATAGTACTACAAATAAAATATCATACAAAGATGTTTCTATCGCTGTATCTGGACCTAAACTGAATTCAAACGAAAAGTCTCAAAATTTTCGAATACTTTCGGGTCCCCCTAATATTTTTTTTATTTGTCGATAATGAACTTATGCAGTTATATTTTATCCCAGTTTCATTAATTCGTGATGAATTATTCCCTGCATATCCCACCATATGTACAAAATAACCTTTTTATATTCAAATCAGCCTAGGGGTTGGAATTGAAGGTTCTTCTCGAAACAGCCATTTATTTTTCGTCGGTATTATCGTAAATTAAACATTTATCATCATCAGTTATAATTTTATTCAAAAAGAGAAGCATGTGGTTCGTCACTGGTTTTTGTTGTGTTCGGTCAAGGCGTTTGTTACCCATCCTACCCAATAACATCCATCCTATTCGTTTTTTAAACGAGTTTTTAAAGTGTTTGCACAATGATCCATAAGAATATCAGTCTTTGCGATAACTTCTCGATTGTTTGCCATGTGTTTTATTGCATCGTTATCAAAATTCGAAGGTCTCATTTTTGGTTCATCCCTTAAACTTCTATTACCTGATTTAAATTTCTGAAGCTAAAATTGGCATCTGCTATTGAAAAATTCCACATTAATTATTCGCTCTTAAAATACGACATTACTTATAGCGTCTTCCCACGCGAATATTAAAAGATTTTCATTACATTTATATAATAAAATCGCATTGAAAAGGGGTTTAATGTGAGAAGTTGTCGTAAAGAAAAAAAAACGCATATACGCAGAGACTTTCCAAACTTAATTCGTTCCGAATCCCTGATCTCCCACGAGAGAGTCCTGGTTTCATTTTATGGCATATGTACGACATAAAAAGAAACAAATTTGTCCATATGAATAAATTCCGGATTTCACAGGATGTAAAATACATTTTATAAATTATTTTCGGCGGGAAAACTTTAACATTTCGCTGAGTAAAAAACGCCTGAATTTTAGCGAAGTCGGTATTTAATTTACTGCGGAACGAAACTTTTTTTTAAAAACATTTTTTATTTAAATACCCGTTCGCTGTGTAGTAAAAAGGGTAAGTTTTATAATCGGATTCAATTTTTCCCCCGTGCGTCCTATAATATATATTCAGCCACGAATGTGTGTCGCGTTGAACAATGCGAAAGTTTCCCAAGGAAAAAGTTTTTCCAGATGGAATGAAAGTTTTCGTGAAAGTCCATATTTTTTGTTGGGTTTAGTCCAGGCGCTTCATTAGTCCAGCGCCTTCAAACTTTTAATTATCTTGTTTGGAAAAACACTCGACAGACGACGTATAAATACGTCCTGGAAAATAATTCAAAAGGGCGACGATCGTACATTCAATAATGTCATCAAGATGTAAGATTTGCGCCTTTTTAAATGTAAATCCAGACAATAGTAAATTCAATTTTTATTATGGCTTCTCGATAATTGGAAGATGTTATTTGCTTATCCCGTCGTTCAGTCGGGAATACAAACACCCTGGCATTTTGCACCGGCGAGCTCTACAGGTCCACGAAGGAAAATCCAGATGATCCGAGCCCCCCTAAAAAAACCTCCCATTTGACTTTGCTGGAGCTGGGAACAACCACCCACCCCCATCCCATGTCTAATAGAGCCGTTCTCAAACATTTAACATACCCAAGTTTTCGTCGATGTATCAAGCATCATATATTTTAATGACTTTACTTCGCTACTCAATTTTTTTCTACAAATTTACATCGTGGAAAATTCATATTTGGGAGATCAGAAGTATTCATATTTCTGAATGATTGTCTCGATCCATGTTTAGCTTACAAGAGTAGTCCCAGAAGTACCACATACCCAAAAAGAGAAAACACAAATAAGATGTAAAAAAAATCAATATAACCATCAACTGCCGACTTCGTCTCTTCATTATTGGCAAATATTTTACCACTGAGCCATTTTATCATGTTTGTAAAATGAAAAAAATCCGAAGGGACTAAATATGGCGATAACGGATGTGTGGACTGGTGCTTTATTTTTTCCACTGTGAGCAAACGCGGCACCTACCTCGTGCACAGCTTTCTCATGTTAAAATTTTCATTTGATGTGCGATGTACAGCATTTTTCAAAATGCCTATCATGACTTTTTGCGTACTTTCAGTCGATGGTTATCCAATATCATATTGTGGATTTTCTTCATCATTTCAGCTGTGTAATGTGTGTTCTTATATAAAATCTCTTATCCTAAGAGACAGAGACGGGAGTGTGTACAATGTATAATGTAATTTGTGTACATCGTACGATTTATAGATCATTAACCCAAATTTATCGACTAATAATGAAGTGTGAATGATATAATTAATCGATTTCAAGTGTATTATTTATGTTTACTTGAAGAACTTACCGAATATTGTTTGCTATCAACAGCATTTATATATTTATGTACAAGCTTTATACATGCTGCGACGTTCTTGACAGATAAGTGAATTTGTACGGATGATAAGTAGCATACAAACAATTATAGCATCTAAGTATATGAAGATTTTAAATTAGTTCACTGCTCAAAGGGTTAAGTAGAAGATGGATATGTTATGTTGAATTAGATTAGATTTGGCTAGTCTTACTTAATGTAAGCTTTCGTTTAAATATATATATATATATATATATACTATATTCGAACTATTGCTTTAATCTTTCTAAGCATATGTTTATAACGAAACCTAAACAAGAATGAAAGATCCAAGAATAAATTTGTCAGAATTGTCTGATTAATTCAAATCTGATTATCAAAAAATCAAGCTGGCAATCATCGACCATAGCATATTCATAGGCTATTTTGGAAGATTTGCCAATAAATCTTTAATCATTTGATTGGCCAGAGATAATCAAGCTGGATTTTTAGCCGTGAAATAACAGATGTTCATTGAATTAACCAGTTGTGTGCAAGACTCAATTTAACTATTTAGCACGGCCAACTCAATCGAAAATACAATATAAGTCATACTTTCCAATTATCAATTAAATATTGAGGCGATTAATAAAGTCATTGATGATGAGACATTGATTAGCAAAGACTATTATGATATCCTATAATAATTTATAATCGAATAACATTCTTCTAATATAACGATATGTAGATTTTTTTAATAAACGTATTAATATCCAAGATCTAAATTATTTACATACCCAAGAAAATGAGCATTTTTTAAAACACCATTGCACGATATATTTGAGCATTCAAAATTATGATCTTAGCAAGTTCTTGCTTTATCATAGTCACTCGCTCTTCCAAATAATACACGGAGAGCGCACAGTAATCTTATTCTCTCTTATGAAATTATCACGAGATTAGCATGACATTTTAGGATATATTTATTAATTAAAAAGCTGCCCTTTGATCAAATATTGAGTGTTAGTCTTTCAGTTCGCTCGCCACGCTTTGCATCAATACTGTCGTAAGCCGAAGCTTTGTTAAGGGGTGGAGCCCTATGCTACTGAGGTTCGGACATTCAATGTTCGATATAACTAAGAATATTACAAAGGGTTTATTATAATGATTTAGTCTTCTTAATTTTTAACACATACTTGTAACTAACATAGACCATGAGTCGGCAGGAGCGACTCGCAAGCAAATCTTTTTGTGCTTTATAAGTCGGCACAAGGTCTCGAAGAAGAACATCTTGAACTGCTGCCGCTCAAGGGACAAAGACGTGAAGAATATTCTGCGAATGCTGTGTAAAAAAATATCACCAATATAAAGCTGTACAGCAAAATTCCGGGTTATATTTGAATCCTCCTTGTGGTTAAGCAGATAAGTAGCCAGGAAGATTTTTCATTTTAGTTCCTTTAAAAGATCGATTTTTTTGCTTTCCCAATTATCAAAAGCTTCATTTTACGATTTCCTGATGCGTTTTCGCAACACATGACAGTTATCATGTTAATATTTTTTTTGCAAATATTCTTGAATCTTCTCATAATTTTTAAGTAGCTAGGCATCAGGTAGTCTCTTTTCTTCAATCTTTCTAGAACATCCATGCAACAGGCAGCGTTGACGATTTGCTCAATCAATCAATGCTTTTTTCGGTTTTGGGAACACCAAAGTGTGCCATTCGGTACTTTGACGTTTCATAGGTTTGCTTGAGCAGTTCGTAAGATTCAACAGCTTTTTAGTTGAGCTTTGTGCAAAATTTGATCGCCCCAACAATGTTCAGAAATATCCTCCATCGCACTTTGTAATGTGATCTCGAAACAAAGGTGCACTAAATCAGCTATCCTGATTCTGCTGATGCTCGCAGCAGATTGAACTTTGATGCACTGTAAAGCTAATGATCCAAAATACCTCATCCAAGTGATTTGAATACGTTGCGATTAGTAAGGATGTGCCAAAAAAATATGTTTCATGACTCTTGGGACGCACCTTGTATAGTTAGTTGTAGGGAATCCAATCCCGAGCCAAAATTTCGATCCCAAGATTTCGGGATTTCATTACACAATCCCGGGACCAGTCCCGGAATCCCGGGATTGGGATTTTCAATATTTTAAGAAATTACCTTGATGAATTTGATCAAAAATTACTAATCAGTCCATTTGTTCAATATAAAAAAATCACATGAAGGCCAAAGAATTTTATTTATTTAAGAAAAGATAAAAATACAATTCAAAAATAGATAAATAAAACACTAAAAAATTCAAATATTATTTTGAAAATATGCCCGAAGTAACATTAACATTAAACATTAGTGTTTCGTCATTTAGTCTGGATCTGATTTTGGAAGTTAGACAACTTGCTGCTGAAAATGCACGCTCAGCTTCCACACTCGTTGGAGGTATCGTCATCAGATATTTAAATGCTAGTTCGAGTTGATGATCGCGTGAGCCCTCATTTTCGTATAACACCATCAATGTGACTGATAAAATTCTTTTCTGCTGAGACACGGACTAAAAATCGCAAAATTCCCGATTTCCCGAAAAATTATTTATTTCCGTCGCTGCAGATGAATACTTATATACTATAATACTTTGATGTGATTTGTAATTATATTACGGAGGAATACAAAAAATCTGAACCCCGTATCTATTATATTTCATATCGATATTCCCATTATTCGTCGAGGTGTAGTAAATACATCACCGGTAGAGAAAGGTTACTATAACAATTTGAAAAACATACATGTACTGTATATATGTATACATAGATTAGACAGTCACTGCTCTTATTTCGTCGGGAATGTCTCGATTTAGTAGCCTTCATCGGGTTGGTGAGGTGTACGATTTCTGTTAGATAAAAATTTCAATCCCGGGATTTTCGGGATTACGTTTTCTAATGAAACGTGAGAAAAGAACAAGATATGATAAAACTGACAAACATTTTTTGAAGCATTTGGCTCTCTATGCATTTGCTTAGGTATATATTTATGGATAAATTGTTGTATTTTCCCTTATCTTATTTCAATGTCGGTTTTATTATGTTGTAGCGTTGATGATATGTATGTGGGCTGTTTTAAAAATATTCTCACACTGAATTTAGTGGAAAGTTGGCGGTCGCACAGTGCGCCCGCGGTAACCGAATTTCGTTCGTACGTGGATGAATTTATTGAAAAGTGTGCCGGATATTCGGGAGACAGGCTCCCATGGGGCTGGGATCCATGGGGCTTCTCACTGTTTTGAATGCGCTGGCATAGAAATGGTGGGGCTAAATATAGAGGGGCTCAGTGGCCGCCGAGCTGCCGGCCCGGGCGCTCGCGTATCCTCCAGTGGCTCTAAAACCGCGGCGCGCGACAAACAATCGCCGCCAATTGCTCACGACACCCCAAACAATTCGGCTGTCAGGACCGTTCCGTCGATAACCACCAATAGGTGCTAATTGGGGTGCTAGCCCGGGGCGCCCCGTTTCATTGTTGTTGTTGTCTGTTGCACTTTCTCCCGCACAATCAAAACATTGCGTACGTATAACCGGAATCAAAACAATCCCAATATTTCCCGGATTTATTCTTTTCGAACATATCAAATCCAGCGCTCAAACGTACGTGCGAATAGTTTCGTTCTGGCATTTTTTTCAGGATATTTCTCAACAAAAGCGCTCAATTTTCCAAAAACAACACGATGAATATTCATACACAAACAATAGCAACCGGCGTTACTTTGATTATCCAAACAACAAAGACTAAATTCAAGCGCATGCATATGCTTACGCCCGGGAAAAGCATGGGTTTTTAACATCCCTTGGGTCTTTTGTCAAAAAAACCATTCTAGAAATAAATACGCTTCCATCAAGAGGACCGTTCAATTTTTGACAGGCCCCGCGGCTATTTCGTTCGACTATCGGTGAAAATTAATTCCCTAATGGAAAGCCAGTATCTGAGTAATTTTACACGACGTCCATGTAATTTTCCATCCATCCCCCATATGAGAGCATTTGTCAAAATCAGCGTAAATAGCGTAATTTTTTCAGGGCTAAAAAAATTCGAATCGATCAAATGAATCAGTTTTTGATGAACATTTGCTGGAAAAAATAGATTAAAATCGAGTGCGGCTTCTGAACGTTCCGTTTGTTGTCGTCTGCCTGTTTACGAGTTCGAGAGCATCAGCTCCTGCATATAAATCATGAAAGGTAAGCGGTTTTATATTTCGCTTCTATTTATTAAATTTTCCACTAGGATTGCTTTCGTGCCATGCAAAAATTTTGCTTGAAAAATGCATAGATATTACACACATTTTTAAAGGTCAAGATTTCGCCATAAATTTTAGAATCTTTTTATTTTAGAATATTCATAAAAGCTTATTTTAATATCGCGTATCGTATATCACGTGCGACATTCGGATTTATCCCACACGCCTTAAAAATATAAAATTTGTTTATACTTTTGGATATATTAAATTTTGCAAAAATACGAATTTGATGTATTTTTACAATTTTTCCTGATTTATGTGATTTCGCATATAGATTTTATATATACAAAGTTTGGTACATAGACCGACAATTTTTTTTTTGATATTAAAGAGGTCTTTTGCTACGTTTTACATATAAGCCCAATGTCCTAAATATAAGGGTTGTCAAAATAGAATTTTTCCCAAAATTACAAATTACACCTTTAAATTGTCGCATTTTTTTTAATTTTGCAATATATTTTGATTTAAATAAATTATTATCTTATGCAATTGGTATAAAAAAATTACTTCTGAGCTTCCAAAATCACATAAAATATGCCAACGAATGAAAAATATCAATTTTTAAATTATTAAAATAAAAAAACCTAAGAATTATTTTGAATTTACTTTTAAAAAGTTTTCTAGATTATACCCTTTCTAATGATATGCTACATACCATATAGATCTTTCAATAAGTTATTAAACTTGAAAGGTAATCAGTTTGGCAGGGTCAGGGTTAAGAAAATACTTTTTATGCTTAAGACGTTTTTATAAAATAATATTAAAATTGGCTATCTCTGCTTAATATGCAAGTACGACATTTTTTTCTTATTTCAACTGTAGTTTTCTGAAGTAGCATTTCCTTTTTAATTTTAACAAAATCGGACAAAGAAATCCAGTGGTGTCAGATCTGGAGACCGTACGAGCCACGGAATAGGGCACGTCCCCAGACAAATAAATCCAGTAGTGTCTAGAGACTTATGTGACTTTGAAAGCATAAAATAATGATATATTTAGTTCAAAAATATATTGTAAAATCCAAAAAAGGTATTTCGTGCTATTAAGACTACATATTAAAAACTCATGACGATTTAAAGGGGAAATTTTGAATATTTTTTCAAAAAAAATTATTTTGACAACCCTAGCACTTAGGACATAGGTACTATTTATGAAATGTTGCAAAAGATCCCCCTAATTAAAAAAATGTCGTTCAATGTGTCAAATACCTATATAAATAGGAACGATTTTTTTGTGATGAATTTAATGTAAATTTTCATCTTATCTCAGTATTAAAATATACATATTAAAGTGATAAAATTTCGGGTTTAAAACCCATTGTGGGCGTTTAATTAAGTTATCATGTTATCAGAAAGATCAAAAAATAATCAAAATACAGGAAATTAAGAATCAGATTGTATCGAGATATGGTTCACGAAACGTGCATTTTTTGTTACCAAAGATTTTTAATTTTTTTTTAAAATTATTTTTATATAATATCAAGATCAACAGTTTTTAACGAAAGCGGTAGAAGGAAATGTTGATATTACGCATTTTTATAAATTTTTTGCCCTTTCCCTGGCTCATTCAAGGTACTTGTTAGGACTTTTTTTGTGGTTTATTCGCTTTCTTTCGTTCTATAAAACCCTGCAATCTGTTTGTATTTGTCTTTTTTTTATTTCACTTTTTACACGATGGAAATTGTTAGACAAAAGATTAAGCTGTGTTTGTGTAATATATAAAAATTGGTTGCTTTACGCTACGTATGTAGACAGTAGAGATGGTGCGACGCATGCGCGTAATGCGTATATGTACACGTGTGTGTGCGATGGAAAGAATAAAAACGATTCTCCCTCTCTTTTTCTCCGACTCTAATATAGAATATATTTTTTAGCCCCTCAAAGAGGTAAGACACAATGTTGTGTCTGAATTCCAGTGACTTATAAAGAGCATTCTTACACTTTGAGCTCGAAGAGATTATCTTGGTGGTTGGAGACTATGAATGGGAGATAGAGACGGAGAGTGTAATTTGTGTACATCGTACGATTATATAGATCGTTAACCCAAATTTATCGACTAATAATATTGTGTGAATGATATAATTAATCGATTTCAAGTGTATTATTTATGTTTACTTGAAGAAATTACCGAATATTGTTTGCTATCAACAGCGTTTATATATTTATGTACAAGCTTCATACACGCTGCGACGGTCCTGACAGATAAGTGGATTTGTACGGATAATCATTGACGGACAAGCAAATCTAATATCTAAGATTATGAAAAAAATAAATTAGTTCACTATTCAAAGGCTTTAGCATTGTCCTTTATTTACGGGGTGCAGCAAGGAAACTTCCGTATTTGAAATGCATACCCTAAAACGACAATCTGTATAAAAAAAGACAATATTAATAATGAAAATAGAAGCAATAATGATACTCTTTATGTCCCAATATTGAACAATTTTTACTCCAGAAAGCTTTCCAGTTACTAGTGGATGTTACACCAAATATCATTAATATCATCATATAAATAAAATAGCATAAAACTGAGCGTTATACAACAAACCTAAAGATGTATAAATACACTCAATGATTTAGAGTGTCTGCATTTAAATCGGCATATATTATAGTAAATTGAATGCTTTTAATCTTGTATAGTAAAGCTTTTAACAATTGAGAAGCTTTATTGGAACGAAGGTGATTGGATCATGCGTATATTTAGCTTCGGCTTCAATTCCACGAAATGTGTTATTCAAATTGTACCATACAATAAGCTTTTATGTCCGTCGTATAGCTAATGGATTTACTTTTGGACGGTTGCTCGTATTTAATTGCGAATGTTTTGCATTCTTCGGTTGCATCCGTTTGAAGCGCTCATTTCGACGAATGAAATGGGCAGAATAGTTGAGGATATTTTCTAGGATGTGAAGACAATTTCGGGTTGTCGAACGGGGAGTTTATAAGTATTGTGTGTTTATTGGGTTGAAATTGTAGGCCTTTTTCCGGATCCTCGTCGATGAAAGGGCTACCATTTTTAGGATGGGCGGAAATCATTTATCAGTGGCCAACATGTTATTGGGTCAAAGGGCTATCGATGGGACTGAATTTTTTTTGTGTATACAGTTGTTGACTGACGTCGATATTCGAGTCTGTGTTAAATTGGTCGACGAGGCTTATAATGGACATTTCGTGATTGATTATGGATGGACAAAGGTTTTTTTGTAGTTACTAACAGCATTTAGTTAATTAAAAATATTTATCGGAATAAAGTTCATATTTGCGCTATAAATTGTTGATCGTTAGCAGAATTTAATGGTCTCGTCTGCAATTTTTTGTTAGCAAAAGTCACCCACAGATGTCGCCGGGTACTCAATTTACAAGATGGCGCTCGATGTCAATGAAACTAAAATTGTTCGAGTGCTCGCTTATTCCTCATTCCGTCGCCAATAAACTTTCTTAATACTATTTTAATATGACTTTTAAACTTTAGAACTAGCCAATTTCAACGTTGCATTAAAACTTTCCATCAGTCCGAACACTTTCAATCACACAGCAAAATTTCAAAATATAATTTTTCATAAAAAGCGAAAATGAACTATATGTGCATAAAAAAGAATCGACGTTGTATTTATTAGGTTGGGGAACAAGTACGTAGCGTTTTTATATTCTTTCGTTTTACAACATTTTTTTGCTTTTTGGCAAAGTGTATAATATTCATTCGATAGAGCTCTTTCTGTTCTACAAATAATTTTTTTTTATATTACTTTTGGGTCTTAAAAACGGAATACCCAGGAGGTAAAAAGCAACTGTAGCGTGGGCGATTTACATCCCCACATAGTAGCGCTGTTAACAGCGACATCTTCTATCTCTCTTCAGATGCAATGTGTTATTTTAACAGCGCCATCTCTTGTGGCCCTGCGGAGACATTGCATCTGCATACCGACCGATCGCTTCTTGCGTGTGAGCCGTTGCCGGTTGGGGAACGATGCGCAGGAGGCGGGAGTCGGGGAGAGTCGTCGGTTAGCCTTGGCTGCGAGAGGTCGTCCCTCCTGCAGCCAGATCTCTCTCTCTCTTTCTCGTGTGGAATACCTACTTATTTAAAGAAAAGAGTCTTTTTATTCGACGCCCGTCTATTCCCATCCATTCGTCCAGTAATATCACGGCCCGATAGAAGAACGGATCCGTGCGGTAGCGTAGCCATCCCGACGAGCACCCCCCCCTAAACGTAATACAAAATTTTCGACACCTACTCTTCTTCGCTTTTCATCGAGATCAAAAACTACTCTTTCACGACAAAGCCAGGCCCCATGCTGCACAAGTCGTCAAAGCCACACTCCAACAATTCGAATGGGAGGTCCTTCAGCATCCGTCGTATTCTCCAGACCTTGCGCCGACGTATTACCATCTTTTCCGCTCCCTGTCGAAAGAGAGATGGGAGGAAGTAATAAACGGCAATGGCGAATACATAGTAAATTAATTTATTTTTAAAACTATTGATGTTTGTTTAAATAAAAGTTGTTGATAAAAACGCTACGAACTTATTCCCCAACATGATACTATCATCGATTTATATACTGCATCGAAGGCTTTTTCATGGTCTATAAGATAGTACATTTTCAACACCCATTATTATCTCATCAAATTTTTCAAGATCGATCCTTGAATTTTTATTGGAGGTAAAATCATATTTGATAAGTTTTTTTTTGAAAAAATATTTCATAATATTGGAAGGATCTTCATTTAAAATCTTAGAATTTGTTTCTTGGGGTTAAATACAGGACTTCGAACCGTTATTTTTTTGAATTTCGGTTATGTTTCAAATATTTATATCGGTTCGATTACGGCTATCGTTTCGGGAAAAATAACGGTTTTACCGGTTCCATTTATGCTTCTCCTACATAGGAATTAAGAATTGCAATTTATATCGTGTAGGTGACAGATATAACATGAATAACTAATTGAAGGTATTGTAATTAAAGGGTTGCTGAGGTGATTGATTTACGCTGTACGTAGGGGCCGCGTTGTTCAGACGCGGAAATCACACCCTCCCATTCTCTATGGACGAATATGCGCACAGCCAAATACTCAGTTCATTGTATATGAACATCTACGAATCTTTACGAGCGTGATTATATGAACACTTCGTATTTATACTCATCATCTAGCAATCTAGCGATCGAACATTACTAAGAGCGATATTTTCAAATCGGTTTAATCCCGGTTTTTATTCCAGCAAAAATAACGGTTTAATCGATTTTTTGGTTTCGTTCCCGATTCGATATCCCATATTTTTAAAAATACATTGCAATAACTCTCTGATCTAAACGGGAGTTGCTTTTATTTGAAAGTTATGGCTTTATTATTCTGAACTGTCCTAATTATGATCTCCCTATGAAGTTGTATATAATTTACGGAAAATATTAAGACTTAAATTAAAATCAATTTTGCAAAAATAATATTTATACTAATGAATTGATGAAACATTTATAATGGATTTATTAATATTAACATAGTGCTCATTATAAGCAGTTCGTATTAAAGTCTTTCATCGATTTTCAATTTATCGAAGTAAATATTTTTAATAAGCTCTTTAAGATATATAGAAGATTATCTTAGGCGTAGAAACAGTAATATGAAAAGGTGTATGAGTTATACTTCATGTCTTCATCTGTAAACGAACATATGAGCCGAAGAGTAGAATAATCGCCAAAATGTGTTTTTATCTCCTTCGCAACGCACATTTTTAATGCTTCATATATTTTGGTGTTAACGTGTATTGTTTTTTCATATTAAAATACAAATATTTATGCGAAAATGTTTGCGGTGCGTCTGATAATGAATATATACGGTCCGCCCGTATTAGGTAAAGTTGGTGAAATTTGACTCTTTCCTTGAGACGAGTAACTTAATTATGGTTCCCAAAGGTCTGCCTAACAATGCATGATAAAGCTGATAACAAAGACATACAGGGCCGTACTCTCGGCATATATACAAGGGCGACTCCCTAAAATATATTTTAAGGTAAGACGGATATTGCTAAGCTCCAGCCACTTTCGCAGCAGCGTAGAGCTCAACTTGTTATTACGTCCGTTCATCCCTGAAATATAGAGAGAATTTAAAATGCTTTGTTTACCCAAGTGCCTGCATTTACATAATTTCGCAAATAAAGTGTGAATTGTGAATAATGCTGTGGAAAAATAAAATATAGTCGTGCTGTAAGCTGTTTGTCTAGATAAAGAAGGTGGTTAAATGCGCAAACCCTTCGCGGTCCTATGTCTCACATGTTGAGACATAGAATTCGTTCCTATGTGAATTGATTTAATTTTTTTTAGAATTGTACGTACCTCCGTGAATAATTTTGATTGATCCCGGGATTGAATTAGACCGTCCCGGGATCAGTCCCGGAGCTCCGGACCGAGATTTTCAATAGGCTAAGAAATCACATTGATAAATTGTCATTTAGTCTGGATCTGATTTTGGTTGCCAGGCAACTTGCTGCTGAAAATGCACGTTCAGCCTCCACACTCGTTGGAAGTATCGTCATCAGATATTTAAATGCTAGTTCGAGTTGATGATCGCGTGAGCCCCTCATTTTCGTATAACACCACCAATGTGACTGATAAAATTCCTTTCTGCTGAGGACACGGACTAAAATTTGCAAAATTCCCGATTTCCCGACAAATTATTTATTTCCGTCGCTGCAGATGAATACTTATATACTATAATACTTTGATGTGATTCGTAATTGTATTACGGATGAATACAAAAATTTTGAACCCCGTATCTATTATATTTCATATCGATATTCCCATTATTGAAGTCGAGGTGTAGTAAATACATCACCGGTAGGGAAAGGTTAATATAACAATTTGAAAAAAATAGACAGTTACTGCCCCTAAGGCGTTGCCTAAGCTCGTCAATTAGTAGTTACGCCACTGTTTGCGTCCAGATTTAGGCAGGAATGTCTCGATTTAGTAGGTTTCGTCGTGCTGGTGAGGTGTATGATTTCTGTTAGATACAAATTTCAATCCCGATTTTTTCGGGATTACGTTTACTAATCCCGGGAATCATGAGCACCTAAATGTCAACTTCTAAATACTTTAAACAAAAAATTAACAACTATTTTGAACTTAATTTTAAACATTTCTCTAGACTATACCCTTTCCAACGATATGCTACATGTTATACAAATCATTCAATAAGCCGTTAAACTTGATAAAAAAAATCTATTTCTACAACCCTGATATTTAGGACAATGAACTAGACGTTGAATTTGAAGAGTATAGTTAATATTTCTTGTGCAGAGCAAACAATTAATAAAAACACCAAAACAATCTGTTTCTTGACTGTCAAATTCCGCCCTTTTATTAAATTCTGATTTAACTGTAGAAATTTGGCTTTCTTTGAATGCAATACGAACCTTTAGGATTTACAGCAGCAGTGATGAATTATGAAAGAACGCCCGGGTTCCTTGCAGGCAAATTGTAGAAGGGTTCATACATTAATAAAATATTAGAGGGACCAGAAAGAAATCACGTATTTTATGACCATCAGCTCGAGTGCTATTTGTGTTCAGACATGGTAAAATAAACACATCTGTAGTTGTTTTATATTAACATTATCATTCAGTCCTATTTTATGAGTAATAATCTATGAAAAATCAAGATTTATACGGAGGTGTTCTGTTAAATCTTCCATATTCCCCATATCTTGCTTCATTGCAAAACATAAACAGAAAAGAAAACGCAATCCAAATCCGAAAATATGTACAAAAAATATTGAAAAAAATACATTTACAATAGCAAAAATACGTGATTTATATCAGGTCTTCCTAATAAAAAGCCTCTGTATAATATCTTATTAAAATTAAATAATCTTGTTAATAATTAAATGTTTTTTAATAAATAATAATTACATTGTATGAGTAGCGAATTTATCATTATTTATATATAATAATTTAATTATTTTTGCAAATTTATCAATTATTGGTTTTATTATATCCAGCTTCATTTTATTCTTTCAAAATTATCAAGTGAATCTAAATATGGATTTAACCAGAAACATATAATAGGACTCTAGGAATTGATTCATTATAACAATACTTGGTCTTTGATCTTAGATAGTTGTATTATTACAAAGAGAAAATGAAATTCTCATAAATCGTATGCTTAATTAAATTTATAATGTCTGAAAATAAGCTCATCCATTTATGTTGCTTGTATTTTCAGTGGTATGTGCAAAACATTAACATTTGCTTATGTTCTTGGGGTTTTAACTAAATTTGAGTGAAAACATATCTTTCGTCATCCACATCTACATTTTATTATACTTCGAGCGTTACCACGGAAGTATAGTTGATGTATCATTAAAGTAATAATGTATTTAAGCCAAACTTAAGAAGCAACTAGAAAAGTTTGCTCATTTTATGTTATAAATTTAATAATTGAGGACAATTAGTTTGAATCCAACCTTTTAATGATTTATATTGAATGCAGCGCAAATCAAAGATTAACAGATTTAAGAGATGCGTACAAGATGAAGATTGGAGTTAGATTAAAAACACCAAGATCTAGGTCAATACGATTAAAAAGAACATGCATATTATATATGCCTGGAGCTGAAGTAGGATTCTTGCACCACCGGAATAATTAATCTCAGACAGTGGAAGAATCCTTAGATTGGATTAATGAGTTCCAGCTTTGCGCTTTGTTTTTCGTGGATTAAGTAAAAGCTTCGGATTTATTTAGCGAATTTGTAGCAGTTAGAAATTGTCGCCAACACGAAGCGAGAATGGCGCAATTTGTCAATCTACATAATCGTATTTACGGCGATTTTTATTCCGATTTCAATTTCCCATCGCATGATGGCTTTGAACCCACCCCCCCCAAAGATCGATGTACGAAAAGTTCATCATAACCGGTTTTAAACTCGCATCATTCGGGCGATATTAGGATTATATATTTAATATACTGTCATGGACAGAAACCTCATCAACTCTGCACACGACGAGAGTACGTCATGCTTAAAATCCCATTAAAATATTAAAGTAACGGCGGTTCGAGAAGAATATGATATCCCCAAGAAAAGAAAATATCCCACACACATATAAATCAAACGTGCACTTATGTAAGCCGGTATAAATCTTTAGAAAAACCCATAATTCTTCATCGAAGTCCGGTGTGAACTGCCACATATTTTATCGGATTTTTTTTCAAGAAAAAGGTGCAAAAAACCGCTGCGAAATAGAATCTCTAAATTCTTGTTATTGAAAAGCTCGAATATAAATGTCCGTTTCGCTAAGAGATCTTTTCATTTTTAAATAATCTATATAAAATGCTTAAGTGGCATTCATATGGGGTCTTTAAATAAGGACGCTCGATTTTTAAATGTGAATAAAACATATTGTGTGTGAGATATCGACTCATTTTTTTAAATATTTTATGGTATTAAGAAGAGAATATAATATCGTTAGTATAATATAGCTCGTGCAGAATGTTTATTTCGGCATGCGCTGTTTGGCACATAGCATCGTCTTATCGAAGCCACGCGTCGAACAAAAAGACTCTCTTCTCTAAGTAACTTTTTATTCACCACGAGAGAGAGAGAGAGAGCGAGATCTGGCTGCGAGAAGGACGTCCTTCCGAAGCCAAGGCCAACCGCTGACTAATAGCGAAATTTTCATTATTTTTAAATAATATTTTAATTATTCCAGGATAGTTCAGGATCTAACCCACTAAACTAACTTTTGTTCAGTTTTCCATGAATATATAATAATCTAAAAGAGTCAACATGATGTATTTACAAATATGCTTTTTCATCATAATGCCTTAATTTTGCAGTGCAAACTGTATGAGAAAAACCTTATATACAAAGATATATTTTGTAGGTTAATCTATGAAACTGAAAGTATGCAATCCGTAAGTTATTAGCCACTGTTCAAACACAGTGAGGATCGTGTTATTTATCAGCACAAGCATAATAAACGGGAGTGAGACGTGTGATACATAGATCGGACCAAACGTAAACAACACGAGTCATACTCGTGATTCAAATGACGCCGATGCCCTTTTATTTTAGTTACGAGCTATTTTTAGGCAAGGTCTCATACTTAAATATATATAAATATTTTCTTGTGGGTGTTAGAAAAACACCCTTATGGCACTGATGAATCGTTGGTAATTTTTTTCGAGACATGCTACGAAATGAAAGTAGTCGTAGCATAATTATTTCAAAATGAATTCAGAAAAAGTGTATTCTAGTAAAATCAACATAATTAACTCGAGAAGTTTTCCACCATCTTCCAGGATCCAAGGTGTTCGGTCTTTAAAAGTCATCCATATTCCTTATCGAGATTGTAGAAAAGGTGTCCTGGAATGGGTTCGCCCAGGTGATCTGCTGGGTGTGAACAAATCAAATTTATTAAAAGAGGCCTTATTCCTGTAGTAAGCTGCAAGTTGTTGCAATATAAAACCAAACTAAAAGTAAAAAAAAGTGAAAATTTTATGTATTAATACTAGTATAAGTATAAGGTATATTGGGGAAAATTCGCTTTTGGCTTGCGCCCCCACCCCTAACGATCGGGGGTTGCGAGATTAAATACTCAAGATCCATTCGGTATTTGGGGGTGGTGATTAATGACAAGCTCCGATTCATCACCCACACGAAGAAGACGGCAGTGAAGGAGAACCTGGCGAGAGTTGATGCTCAGCATTGGTGGCCCAAAAACGAACAGGAGGCGACTCTACAACGAGGTAGTGAACTCGGTACTGTTGTACGGCGCGCCGATATAGGCTGAGGCACTACAAATTGAAAGAGCCAGGCTCAATATGGCCAGATTCTAGAGAAGGAACGCAATCAGGGTGGCTGCTGCATATCGCACAGTGTCGGAAGACGCCGTCCTGGCACTGATTGCTATAGCGCCAATCGACCTGCTCACCCACGAGAGACAGGTAATGCAGAAAGGCGAAGACAAGAATAACGCTAAGCATAGGACCATAGCGGCATGGCAGTCCCGATGGAATAATTCCGCTAAAGGTTGGTGGAGCCAGAAAGCACGGCCAACTGTACTACCACTTGACCCAGGTCCTCATCGGACACGGATATTTTTGTAGCTACGATATTTGTCTGCCCAGCATGGAGCACCGAAAGGAGCATCTTACGAGAGGAACTGGGAGTCAGCTCGTTCTCCCCTAGCAACATGGTACCTTCAATGTTAACGGATGTTTGGACATGGAATGCATGGTGCAAATACACGTCATGCGCTATGCAGCAGAAGGAGAATGCTGAACTTACAAGATAACGAACAATAGAAGAATCCTCCTAAGAGACACACAGGCGACATCCATCCACAGGACATGCAAGAGGACCCGGAATGGAAGCATCGCTGCCACCCTCGCGCAATACTTAGTTAGTAGCCGGGTGGCAGCAATAAATAAGGTGGGGTTTTAGTGAGTAGCGTCTCCGTAACCTCACACTTCTATCGGGTTCGGGTCCGGGAGTGTGGTTAAGCCATTACGGAATAACCTTACGGAAAAAAGCTTAAACGTCACGAAAAGTGAAACTTTCATCGACAGTTGATCGGAAAGTATATTCCATGGGATACATCATTGACGCTACGCGCATGTGCTATGCCACCTTTACTGTGTGTGTACTTATACATAGTATAAGGCAACTACTAGACTGGCGAGCCTATTTTATTATATATTACACAACACACAACCACCTCTTATAGCTAACATTTTTCACGTCATAAACACAATAGCCATAGAAGTTATAAAAAATAAAATGCCTTGCTAGCTACAAATTCTTTTTTTTGTTGTTGTTATCTCCTTGTCAAACAACTTTGTTTTTATGGCCAGTATGGGCCCAAAAGTAGGTGAATGCCTGTTCCTGAAGAACTACTGGATCCATCGCTGGATGTTATAAGCTTTCTTAAAATTTTGTCTGACCCCCAATCAATGGTGGAGACGAACTTTTGAATATTCCGTGGTTCTTTTTGTATCATAAATTATTAGGTGGTTCAGAATCACTATACTTGTATTTGGATGTCGGATTACAGGGGGCGCCGGATTATAGTATTTGTTAATCATGCGTTCTACCTATCGACAGTGACACGTGAAGCATACATTTTATTAATGATGTTTCTGGGTTTTTCGTGGACTAAATAAATTCAATGATTTATACACATTTCGCAATGGTGTACGTGATAAATTATGAACTTTTTCGGATCATTTTGGACGTGAGCTTGGATCCATTTTTACATCCTGTAACCGGAGCTTTTAGCAGATTTAGCATTACAAATAAACCCCATGGCTTCGCACGATGAGTGCATATATTAAATGGCGAATGAGGGTCGATCTAAATTTTATGGCGCAAATTGCGGCGCTAATCTAGCGTTAACATGGTTGCGCCTCACAACGGATTTAGCCGATGAAAACCGTTGCCGTCCGATAATTTGGCGCTTAAAACGACAATTGCGCCTAATGTTATTTCGTACTACATAATGGCTAAAATTCTTTCGCAATGTCATATTAAATTCCGAACGTGTCAAAGCCGAATTTGATGGGGCCAAAATAATTGTGTTTCGGGGACACATAATGCTATAAATGATTGCGGCATTTAAACGGAGCGCTTTCCACCCACGGGGCCTCCACCCACGGCCGAAGAGCTTTAACAATAAGGCATTCGCTCAAATTTTATAAATCCAATAACAATATAGCGATTTTCTTTGAGCCTCCTTACGAGGAATATAAATGTCAAGGGTTCAACATCTGTGATGCTTGAAAATTGACACAAGATTATTCTTAGCACTTACCGGAAGGGAGTACTTAGGGGCGGAAAAAAACTCGGTCGGTCACGTTTGGGGCGGACGTATTTTTTTAAAATTCGCTCACAGTAAATACATATATCCACGCAAATAGGATTTTTGTACGAAAATAAAGCATACAATTTTCAGCATTCGAAAGTACTAATTTTCATCCATTAACGTCTAGCAGTGTTTAACATGGATCCAAAGTTGAATGGGACAATTTTGTCCTCAATTAAAAATAAATTCGAACTCGGCGTATCAACTTTTACATTTAGCTGATTGTTACATGGAAAATTCAATTACATTAAGGCTGTCAAGAGCAATCGGTTAATTGACAGTCAAACAAGATCAGTTTTGCTGTATTCCAGACATTAAACAATGTCAAAAACAACAAAAATGGACAGTGAAAAATAAATTCGCGTTCATAAGAAATTATGATTTGTTTCCCTATAGGAAGATATACAAATATGTATTTTTTTAAAATACTAATACTAGCATCCTTAATCCTACCGATCCGAATCCCTTTGGAGATCGTTTATATATAAAACACGGAAAAAGTCTCCCAATTTCCCGAAAGTAATCCTTTATTTATCGAAATTCCTGAAAAAAGGTTCCATTTGAGGAAAGTCACTCTTTCAAACTAATAGTTCATAAATAAAACAATATATTCTTTAAATTAGTGTCTATACAATATAAATCAGGACAGTTATAGTCTACCATGCTTTCAAAATTGCCGATTTCAAATTAAAATCTATAAAGCTGCTTTTTTGTCTACAAATAGTTTGCGTTAATTATTGTTAAATAAACGACATCTACTTTCGATACAATGTGGCTAGAGCTTCGTTAGACGTGGTTAAAGTTGTAGCGCGGGAATTTGATTTTGATTGCAAGTATTGCAACCTTCAAAGCATTGCAATTTTAAGTACTTTTGATATTTATTATTAGCAGCTACAGCATAGTTTCAGTCTTGTGACAATTGCGACAATTAAATTTAGAGTCTCGCACATTAAAAGTGAAGCTTTTGAGCTTTTTTTCGATCTATTAACGCAAATTGTCAGGTAAAAATGAAGTTGTATTTGTGTAATATATAAAAATAGGCTAGTTACTGGTTTAATGGTTGCTTTATGCTACGTATAAACACACACACACAAAAGAGAGGCGACGCGGCGCATGCGCGTAGCATCTCTGTATAATTTGCAATGGAGACAGAGAGAGTAAAAACTCTTACCGACCAACTCACGGTTGGAGTTTCACTTTTCGTGACGTTCAAGCTTTGTTCTGTCGCACTTATAGTTCTACTTCAAAAAAATCAATTTATAAAAAAGTAACCTTTTAAGCTATTGAAATTATATTCATTTTGATTCAACAGTTATGAATCTATTTACACACGTCTTAAGATTTCCTATAACCATTCATATATGTTTATCGTGGAAGATTTAACATCCCCACGCAATAAAGCTGTTAATCTGAGCACATTTGATTCGCCAGATCAACAGTGAAATCTTCCATCTCTCTTCAGGTGCAATGTGTTATATTAACAGCGCCATCTCTTGTGGCCCTGCGGAGACATTGCACCTGCATACCGACTGATCACTTCTTGCGCGTGCACTGTTGCCGGTTGGAGAGGGACGCGCAGGAGGCGGATGTCAGGAGAGTCGTCGGTTAGCCTTGGCTGCGGGAAGCCGTCCTTCCTGCAGCCAGATATATATATCTCTCTCTCGTGTGAAATAAATAGTTATTTAGTAAAGAGAGTCTTTCTATTCGACGCCCGTTTATTCCCATCCATTCGTCCAGCTAGCGTGGGGGCGTGGAGCCGCCCGGGGACTATATATAAATAGGATTCTTTTAGTAGGAAAGTATCTATGTATAAGTGGAAAAATATTATTATTTTAATTGAAATATTGATTTTTTTTGCAAATCTTTTTGAGGTTCTGTTTGACTTTATAAGCCGTCGCAGGGCTTACTTTTTAAGATCAAGAAAATCAGCCTGAATCTGGACTACAGTAGGCCCGCGATAATCCGGCCCCAATCTAATCCGGCACCCCTGTAGTCCGTCATTCCAATACAAGTTTTGTACATATGTACATCAAAAAAATAAATAAACACAAGTGTGATTCTGGATCGCTTTAATTGTATTGAATCATTTTGCAAGATCCAAACGCTTTGTATATATGGTTTCTTCAGGGAAGAAATATGCATATACCTATTTCTGGCTATTGGCCATTAAATAAAGTGGTTTTACAAGGAGATAACAAATAAAAATCTTTGTAGCAAGGCATTTTATTTTTTATAACTTCTATGGCTATTATGTTTATGACGTTAATTCTATAATATAAAATTTTGTGTTGTCTATGTATATCTCACTGTTTCCATATTTTTTCGGATTAAAAGTACTCCATTCCAAAATAATCCGGACTATAAGGGGTCGGGGGCAGTACTCTATAGTCCGACAAATTGGATAATCCGACACCGCTTCGCAAATAAGTTTGATTCTAATACTTTTGATATGTCATTGCATAGCTACATGTTGATTGCAGATTGTAGACAAATCGATTTGAATTCCACAAAAAGCTGTAGGTGTCGGGAACCAATAAAAACTTATTCAATATGCGAACTCGCTAAAAGAAAACGATTTCGATTCGAGTTGTTGAGATATTTTCCGTTTTTATGTATACACGTATAAATGAATTATGATGTATTCGTGCTCGAATCCAATAATATTCGCAGTCCAAAAGGCACACAGATTCATATCGAAAAGTTATTCGAGCAGTTTATTCGCTATCAAAAATGGCATCGAATGAGACCTAAATATATTGGATTTTTTGAAAACTTTCAACTTGCTTAGGCCATTGTAGATCCATTTAAATTCAAAACTATTCACGATATGCATGATGAATTTTGATGATACGACATATTTACTTGCGCATTTGTTGATGAATAAATCTTGATCTAAAAAATGGGGGAGACGATTATGATCTTCAACCCCAATAAACATAAATAATACTTAATCTCTTTTCGCTTTGCGCTATTAATTACGATCTACATCGTTTCAAATTTTGTTTGCTATACAACATTTTCCTTAATTATTTATACGATGTGCAAATGCGAAACAATATCACTTTATTTACATCAGAAAAAATCGAGCATACGTTAATTAAATTTAACCCTTTGCGCGTTTTAAATAATGAATGCCTGATATCAGTAATTATTGGCGATTTTCATAGAAGAGTTTTCTAGGGATAAAATAGATATCCCATTTTTTCAGAAGAAGAAGTAACCACATTCGACTTAATTAATCGTCTCATTGTCTACTTATTCAGAATTAGCAAATTTAGTTTAAATTTGCATCGAGACAATCAATCAAATATAGATTAGATTTTTTTTACAATTAGTATAGCGAATTTTATTCCTACAATCTGAAATTTAAGCCCAAACTTTTATAATAGGAATCCAGAAATAGTCCACGATATCAACGCTTGGTTTTTAAATTTGTAAAAATATGCGTGATTTAATTCGTTAGATAGATTAATGATCTTTGCTCAAGATATTAATAAACGATTTTAAATAATCCTCAAAGAAATTCATCCCCTTTATTGCGAAAAAACTGCTTTATTAATGGATGGAATGCGAGGGGTTAAAAAGGACCCTTCTGAATACATTATCCTTTTAATTAATTTATTAACCGTTCGTTCGTTCGGAATAATATTTGCTTAAACAACGGCCATCGAAAGATACAAGCCGAATATTAATGCGATAATTCCATATTATTTGTATGTTTGTGCCATAATTTCGAATCGTCCTGTTCGAGAAGATCACCATAAATTTCGTGGAACTTATGGACTTATCTCTAGGGTGATGCATTCGAGGCAATGATATTTGACGTAAGAAAACGACATCGAGTCATAGCGCCACCACATCATGTGATAAATTCTCGCATTTCTCTCCATGAAACTTTGTGGTGGTGAGAAATCATCGTCGTGAGATAAAGTATCTCCATTTAATAAGTTGCTGCGAGCTCCGTGAAGATATCATGCTCGGATGACGCAGTCGTGCACCACAAATTGAATTCATAAGGAGGGTTGAGTGTAACAAAATAACATCTTAAGTTCCGATGGGAGTGCGGGGGATGAAAAAGTACACATGTATCCTGTTGGTGTTTGATGCACAAACGACTGCATATTTCATCCCCAGTCTTATTCACTCCGAGGCTGTACGTTCAATTTTGTGGTCTTTAAGTTTTAAAACATCTGAGAGAAAGCGTCATGAATATCGGTTAATTGGGGCACGCCGAGACTAATTACTTTTCCCAAGTGGATGCTTTAACTAAGCAAAATTTTGACCAAAAGGCTGAAAATTATAATTTGCCACGTTTATGAGCAATAACTAATCTGAAGTTGTGCTTAAATCCATATAAAATATGTAATATATTAATAATTGAACGTCAAAAGGAAATTCGGACTGTTGATATTAGTATATAATATTACCCTTTTGCAACGAAAGACTCACAGGTGAGTCTTTGGGTAATCTAATTTTTAATGTGACACAGACGAAAATATTTTAATTAATTTGAAGAAATGTCATTAAAAGGATTTAATGAATTTATTTCATTGTATGTGTCATATATGAACAAAGAAGCCCTTCTTGCACATATATACATGTAATGTTTAAATGTATAAAACTTTATGTTCATGTGTGCAAAAGATTAAGAACTACTGAGAATTTCCAAGTAAAATTAAGAAAATATTATATGTTAAACTATTTTACATATTTTCTCTGAATAAATTTGATAGATACGCGCTAGTTTTAAAATTAAACCTTTACGAGAACTCGGTTATTACGAACACCCAACACACATTTGGCATCACAATAAAATGTTCTCCTTGAGTTTAATATATTTGCCTTGAATTGAAAAAAGGTAAATTTCATTCTGAAAGAAGATCAGTTGCAACTATTTCAACCCATTTTAGGCAGGACGCTAAGTAATTGATTCTTCTTGTGTACTTGTGTTCTGGCATATGCATGTATACCATATGCTCCCCTGAGGGATAATTTACTAATTTTGAACATTTCTTGTTCAGGGTTGCCACAATACATAATGTTTTTTTTATTTTTTTTGTGCGGAAAATCGCACAAAAAAAGATTTACATAGAAAAGTAAAGATACCGCATAACTTTGAAATAGCTATATAAAATATACCCAAAATCGCACAAAAAAGTTTTCGATATGACTTTCGACGCTTTCTTCTTCGAAAGAAATAGTATACCCAGTGTCAATCCCATCATTGTTCTGTGTAGATTTTCTTTCGTTTAAAAAAATTCAGTCAAATCATTTTTTGGCCTTATTTTGTCACAGTTTTATTTTTTTTGAAATAGTTAAAAATAAATTTTGACACAAATCTGGTAAGGTTAATAGAGGGATGTATAAAAAAGATTCGTACCCAGTATGAAGTAAATTAATCAATTAAAACTGTGATGTCAACCGTGTTGAAAAAAGTAGTTTCGAGAAAAACGCGTTAAAAGATTATTATGGTAGGAGCGGCCAAGTTGCCGCATCACTGGAATAGCTATAACTCCGTAAGTAGTTAGAATTTGGAAATTCCCAAATTACACAATCCCAAATTATTATTAATATTAAGACAAAATTGCTTTAAAAAAAACCGCATAACTTCGAAATCGCATAAAAAGAGGTTTGAGTGTATGTGTGAATAATGTGAAAAGTTTATATTTGTGATCAACGTGGAATATTTCAACTATTTCAACCGACTAAATGTTTTATCTTCATAAAATATGAACTTTGCATGCTTAAATATTAATTGATATTACTATGATTAACAGTAATTTATTAATTATTTGTGCGAAAACTCTGCATTTAATGAAGGGTTCTTGCTGTTGTTTGAACTAAAACCGATCAAGAATAAAATCGCATTTATCTCTTACCAATTTATTTAAGAACCACTTAAGGTCGGTCAATTGCGTGGTACATTTGGCAAGGGTTTTGTCATCATTCTGAGTGTTGCTGTAAATCAGGTTCTACGAGCGCATTAAACGAATCGATATAGGTCCTTATGGGCTCATCTTCCAGCCACCTGAGTACAATTTGATAAAGGATCGCTGATGTTTGAGAAAAGAAACCGTTTTATTCCCAAACAAAGGATTGTATGGAGTCATTAAGGAGTTGTGGGATCCTTTGTCTAGCTTTATGCAAGTGGACTTTTATTTTCGTATCTTTACAATCAGAAGCATGGTGATAGCTCTAATTTGGATTTCATTATATAAAAATTTTGATATACACGTATGGGTCTGTTTTTATGCGGATTTTTTTAATGCGATTTTGAAGTTATGCGGTTTTCAAAAATAATGGAACCTAAAAAAACATAGCCTTTTTTGTGCGAATACGCACAAAAAAAGTCACAATCTACGTAAAAATGGTTAAACTTACATTTGAAATCAATTAATTATATCATTCACATATCATTATTAGTCGATAAATTTGGGTTAATGATCTAAACAATCGTACGATATACGCAACATACTCTCTCTATCTCTGTTTTTTATCCAAATTCAACGTGCTATGCTAAGTTTTCTATGTAGTTCAAGACTTTTTTATGCGAATTTTTTATATGCGACTCCCCATGGAACGTATTTATCGCACAAAAAAAGACCCAAGCGTACGCATAATATTTGTTCGTGTTTCAATGAGAATGCTCGGTGTTTATTTTAAGGAAGATTTGAAACAACAACTGAGATTTTCCTCCATAAGTCAACTATCGCAAACTCTGTTCCTCAGTACGGAGGGGGGGAGGTGTCATATAGAAATAGTAGGGATGAGACTGAGGGGTGTTTACCTCAACGTATCCTATACACGTGATATTATAGTAATGTTACCTCTAGTGCAACAGACATTATGTTTTTACAAGGGACTGTGATTAGTAAATGGCGTACTTGTTAAGGTCTATTCACGAAGTACTGTCTCCGCACTTCAATTAGTAGCTGGATGTGGTCCACTTTAAAAACGTTCAGGTCTTCCGCCACATTATATACATTTATGTACAGACACACACCATTTCCCTGTTGCTCTATTTTAGTTACACAGGGTAACTATTAAAGAATGCCAGTAATTCCAAGAGAGGTTTACTCCTACCGCAGCAACGCTCCTCAACCTCTATCCCACGTAATATCAAAATACATCTTGGAATATATGAACCAGTCGAAATACGAAAATGCTAAAAGGTCCCCATTCAAATATTAGATTACGGTGTTTTCAAGGTCTACCCGCGATAAAGCACATTGCTGGCATTTCGCACAATCGGTAAAGCACCTCGCGGTATCGTCGTTTTAATCGTTCTTCCAGAACTTGGGCTGTTAATCCGGGGCGGCATGTGTCGAAGATCGCGTGTGAAACTCTTCCAAGGCCACCATATCGCGAATTGTCGAGACTACATTCAATAAACCCTATATGTTTCGTTTGATGGGTCTATTCGGGCAGAATTAACAACGTCGTTACAATTTTACGGGACACCCTAACGAAATCGATTAAATCGAAACCATCCAGGGCTTAAACGCTTTAAAGTTCTTAATTTGCAAAACACGAGCTTCAGTATCTTAAAAAAAAATCATAGGAATGCGGCTTTTGAACTTTATGACGCGCCGGATGAATTAAATTATGGATATCTGGTTCGGGATAACACATTAATATTGTTCCATTGTGATGAGCATAATTTCCAATGAAGACCATCTCGTATTCCAAATTCCGCTGAAAGGTAGGGTGAAAATGCATATTTGATCCAAAATCGGATTTAAAATGAATGGCCGGAATTATATTTGTTAGATCTTCAAATTGCATATCGAAATATGTTTATAAATTTAATATTTAATATCGAAACATTAAATATTTTTTATGTTATCGGCTTTATAAGTGCCTTTGTTTCATGTTTCATTATTGACAATGATTCAGGGGTAGAAACAAGTACAGGATGCGGCAGGAAAACTACCTTATTTAAAAAAATTAATAACACAAACAGTATAAGAGCTATAAGTCTAATTATATCTCCATTTTACAGAGAGACATTTATAAATATTTCACGGCATGATCATTATTAAACTTACATGATAAAAAACGTTAGATCTTATTCTTATAAATGATTGCCATTTTATTCTTTTCAAAATAATTTTTGCTTTAGGAATACGTATTTTAAATAAGGAAGTTATCTTGCCGCATCCTATACTTGATATTAAGAAAACCTTCATTTTGCAAATAGGGATAATTTCTTGTTTATTTAATTTACCTATACGATGAATTATTAATGTCTGTAATGTTAAAATATGAATTGTTTGCTATTTTCGTGTTTTGGATTATTAATTACTATAGTATAATCTTACATCTTTAATGATATATAGCAAATAGTTCGAAATTCTCGTGGAAATATAATATTTGGAGTGATAGTTTGATAATAATGTTTATTGTTATAATATGATCAGTGCTCGAATCTAAAGGATTACAGGATAAACATTAAATATATATCTTCTAATTAATATATACAGATTTATATACATCTAAGACATATTATCTTTGACTTGTTTAAAAAAATACATCAAAGAGTTGGTTGTTTTTCGGATGCCATTTATATTAGCTTCATATTCATTATCGAAAGTTAAAGGATTCCACAGGAAGATTTTATAAGAATGGAAAGATTTTATGTGATAGTTTACAAATGTGTTCATTTTTATCATTCATTTCAGGATCTACTTTATCATAAACTAGAAATCTGCCTAATTTCGGATCAAGACGATCAATCGAATTTATTAATACTTTAAATTTTCTACTAGCCCCTAGACCAGTGCTTCCTAACCTTTTCAGTGTTTTTACCCCTATGGCCTATCAGGGAAACTGATTTTACCCCTCTTTAAAATTTGTTCTTAGCCAGCGCATAGCCACATGGCGCTGATCTGCCATTTTATTATCTACATACCAAAAAATTACCAGCATGAACACCCGTTTTACCCCTGCAGGGGTAATTCCCCCTAGGTTAGGAACCACTGCCCTAGACAAATAAATCCAATGGTGTCAGGTCTGGAGACCGTGCGAGCCACGGAATAAGGCACGTCCCTAGGCAAATAAATCCATTGGTATCAGGTAATTTACTTCTAACCGTGCGAGCTCAAAATAGCTCAGAAGTAATTTTCTTTAAACCAATTGCATAAAATACTAAACTCTATTTCGACAACTCTGACACTAAGGACATAGGGTTTATGTGTGATCCCTGGCCCACAAAAAAAAGATCCATATGCAAAGCATTCTGTATACACTCAAACCTACACTTAAGAACTCAAAAAATAAACACTTACGTCGGATAATAAATACAGAACATTTAGGAAACATATCATCAAATAAGTACGTTAGTTAAAAGTACGTAGTAATATGTAAATAGCAACTTCAAGAAATTTTTAACGGTTATAACGAGGCACTTTCATTAGTGGCGCTCATTAAAGTAGAGTTCAAACATGCATATGAAATGGTGATTTCATACATCTTTTTGACTTTTAATGAGTCCACATTTCTTAGTATTCGAGAAACTAACATTAAAAACATGCTTCAATTTGAAATTTTCTTTGAGATTGAGGCAGATTTTTTTTGAGACAACTTCATTAATATATCAATGATTAAATTGAAAAACTCTTAATATTTTAAAAAAAACTAAAGAAATACAGTCAAACTTTTTTTTGAGTGACTTTTTTTTGTGCGATTTCGAAGTTATGCGTTTTTTTTAAAGCATTTTTTTTTTAATTTCATAAAGAGTTCGTATCGAGATATTTTGGATTAAATAGAAAATAAATCATCAACACTTGAATTTCCAAAATTCCAACTACTTACGGAGTTACAGCTATTTTAGTGACGCGGCAACTTTTTTTTTTACAACAAAACCACTTTTTTCAACACGGTTAACATCATATCTCAAGTTTTTATTAAATAATTTACTTCAAACTGGGTACGAATCTTTTCTATACAACCCTCTATTATTCCTACCAGATTTATATCAAAATTTATTTTTTAACTTTTTGAAAAAAATTAAAACTTTGACAAAATAAGGTCAAAAAATGACTTGACTGAATTTAAATGTTACCAAAAAAGCTATATTTTAATTGCCTTATTGTTTCCCTGTTTTTTTATTAGCTTTTTTTTAATGCGATTTTGAATATATTTTATATAGCTATTTCAAAGTTATGCGGTTTTTAAAATTCATGGATCGCATCATTATTTTTTCTATGTAAGTCTTAGCTTTTTTTGTGCGATTTTCCGCGGAACGTATCTACCGCACAAAAAAAGGTTTATGTGTATGTAATATTACTCTTAGTACGTATTACTGAAATTGGCTGAATTTTTTTCCGGTGGATATAATAACCCGTCTCGATTTTTTTGACCTTTTTCAAGCAAAAAAAATATCTAATGAGGCTTTGAAGATCTTTGTCTTTGTCGAGGACTTAATTACTCTAGAAGCCGGCAGTAGTGGGTCGTCAAACGTTTTATGGTATTTTTTACATTCATCCCTTAAATCTGTTCATATTTATATTTTACCTTCGCCGATGCTCTACATTCTCTTCGGGGTGCTTCTACGGAAGATTGTATTTTCACGGAGGAGGTATCGCCAAGTATTTCCAGAAAAATATCAAACTACGAAAACACCCTATGCAACATAGCCATTTTTCATTTTCGCAGGGTATTAAAATTGTTTTTTCCGCCAAAAGCGTAATTCTTTTTAATCCCGCGGGCTGAAATTTAATTTGCGAGATTATGTCGGATTTTTCAATCCTTTTAAAATTATTACTCACCATGTGGTGAATATGCCGAGATTGAAATGTATGCTAATGCACTGTACGAAGTCTAAGTGGAAATTAAGGCTTTATCTCCTGAAATATGAGCGAAACGAATCTTAAATTCAGAAATTAGCAAGGAGTGCGTTTTATTATAACACGAGCCTCGGATTATATTAGAGTCGCTTTATTATAAGAACGATTTTCATTCCATTCATACATTTTACCATTCTAAGCAAGTACCAGTATCGAGACTTAGTTCTCATGGTTAATTCATTCTTAAAGTCCTCGTATAGCAAATTCGTTAGATTGCTAAAAATCATCATTGCTATTCTCCATCAATTTCAATTTAATACCTAATCTAAAAGTCCAAGCAATGAAGTAGATTTCGATATTTTGGTGGCTCGGAACATCCAATATCAATAGAACTTTCAAATGTATCTCATTCCCTCTTTATAAATTTTTCACTTATGATACAATTGCCTTATAGAGGGATTGCTTGCATGTAACCTAACATAAAACCACCCATTGTAGGATAAAATATATTTCTTTTGTGGTTGTGGGTTTCTATTTTTAAGCTCGTATTCAAATATGATCCGATTTACATCTGGACTAAAAGCGCAGTGTAAAGTACCCTTGACGCTCATCTCAAAGCAATGCAAATGGACGAATTTGATTCAACTTCAGTAAATTTTACCTTCCAGATTTTTCACAACTCCATACCTGTCGAGGGGCTGAAACTCGAATCGCATAAATCTTTTGTGTGCACGAAGCGCCGTATACGCAGAAGCAAATAGCATTTTTAGAACTATTGAAAAGTGTACATTTTGTATGCGCAAATAAAAACTCTTTGGCCGTAACCGACTAGTTTTTTCTGAGGTTTATTCTGACGGAAACGATGGCAATAAATAGGGGATGAAATGCATCGAACGCTATCGCTAACATTTCCACTTTATTTATTCCAATGTATTGGATTCAACTTTATCAAGTCACGCCTCTATATTTTAAATTGCTTTGACAATATATCTTTTTATAATAAATAATCTTTGTCCTTAAATGTAAAAGCACTAAACGTTATTTTTAAAATAATGCTGTAGTAGACATTTTAAATAATCTTCGTCATTGTTCGTTCTATTTTTAATACAAAGTAAGCTTAGACTTTAACCTATATGGTAGGATGATCGCCTATTTGCGAGCGAATTCCATTGATCAGAAAAAGCACTACTGTACGTTAAGCTTGCAGAGAGACAGAGACAGAAAAAATGTAGCGCAGTTCGATAACTGTACATGAGAGACAGAGACGGAGAGCTTTCCTGCGTACATCGTACGATTGTATAGATCGTTAACCCAAATTTTTAATATATGACGTGTGAATGATACGAGGAATCGATTTCAAGTATATTGTTTATGTTTAATTGATGCGCTATCGACAGTGTTTATTTATTTAACTCGTTCGTCGCTGCGTCACCCAACTTAAGCGTTCCCCCGCGGAAGCCCCGTGGCGTCATTTTGGCGGACGTTTTCTTCCTTTGAATATAAAAACAAATATATATTATATTAATATATAAAATATAACGATATAAAATTAAAATAATTAAAATATATATATACTATGCATAAAATTATGTTTATAATAATAAAAAATACTGATATGTTCCATATCCAGCGTCTCACTATTACGTATTTCTATAAGGACTTACAAATGTTAACTTTACAAACGTCTTTCTATAATGTCTTCCAGACGACAACTGTCCAAATATCTTTTTCAATTTGCATTCCAACCCTTGTCTGTTTGCAGTTGCTTATCTTCACTTTGTTTTTGCTAATTTGTCTAACGACAGAGTAATTGGTGGAGTTTATCGATCTAAGATAAAAAGCACCTAAGAGAAGGTGTGCCACACGTCGCATTCTGGTCATCCGTATTTATCGAATTTAGGCCCCGTGATAAACAACACTGATTCAGGCTGGGCGACGAGAGTGTTAAATATAAGCTTCATACGCGCTGCTGCGGTCTTGTCGATGATAAGTGACGGAAAAGCAAATATAGCATCTAAAACTATGAAGATTTTAAATTAGCTCACTACTCAAAGGCTTAAGAACGATGATTTAAATCAGAAAAAACTTCTCACTTGAATTCAAAATCATGTAGTCTCAGTAAGAAATCCCCAAACAGAATAATTCGCATCAATTATGATTATAGTACTAAGTCAAGCAACTTGGCTTAAGTTGTTTTATTAACTTTTTATAGCAAACAATATAGTTTATTTCATCAAGCAACAAATTTTATGACCAATTGTAAAAGTTTGTTTGATTGACTTATAGATAAAATGGACAAATTTATAGAGCTAAATCAAAATGCTAATATTGTAGATTGACTCCTGGATTCTCATTATAAAGGTTCAGCCTCAAATTCAGATTAATTCGGCTTCGGTGGATTCAGCATAAAGGAAGTTTTGAGTATTTGCAACAATAGTTAAAACATATACTTTTAAACAGTTTTAAACAGCTATTATTTTAATAATTCATAGATTCATTTATACCTATTAATTAATATGGGAATGTATGAAAAGTAATGGAAGACTACCCACAAGAAAGCTCTTTATTCCATGAAAATCTCCGATGGAGTTCGCGTCTGATAACAAATATGTTTTTAAAAGAAGAAAATATTTTCATACATAATTGTGATCAAAGTAGCGAGTGATATTTGAATAAAAACATCAAGTATTTTTTTCAGTCAAACGAATTAGGAAGGACGTGCTCGTTATAACCGTGTTAATCCATATGTATGAATTATTCATTCGTTTTTATTCATGCTTATGGTGATTGAATCATACTCATAAGCATAGTATATTTCAGCATTTATATTTCCACTGTCAGGGAAAAAAATCTATTCAAAATTGTGACAATATTGTTTGAAAATTTTATTATTGCTGGAAAAAGCTGTGGCTAGAAGTAGTCTCTGGAGAAAATGATCCTATAGTGGCAAGAAGTTTAAAATTCAAGAAAGAATTACAATTATAATGAAATATGTAAAGACTTATATGCTAAAAGCAGACAATCGCTTATTACCAAATTTTTGAAGGCTAAAACTAGAAATACACTTAAATCTTTTTTTTGTGCGGTAGATGCGTTCCGCAGAAAATCGCACAAAAAAGCTATGACTGAAAGCAATGATAGAAAAAGTGAAGATGCGTTCCATGGATTTTAAAAACCGCATAACTTTGAAACAGCTATATAAAAAATATCCAAAATCGCATAAAAAAAGTTAACATAACAAATAGTATACCCAGTGTCAATGTCATCATTGTTCTGTGTAGATTTTCTCTTTCCAACAATACAATATATTATTAGTAAAGATGTCACTATAGTCCCTAACGCAAAAAAAACACAAAATGGGGATTGTTTAAAAAAATTCAGTCAAGTCATTTGTTGACCTTATTTTGAGACACAGTTTCATTTTTTTTAATAGTTAAAAAATAATTTTTAATATAAACCGTGTTGAAAAAAGTAATTTCGAGAAAAACGCGTTAAAAGATTTCATTGTGGCAGGACCGGCCAAGTTGCCGCGTCACTAAAATAGCTATAACTCCGTAATTAGTTGGAATTTTGGAAATTCCTTTGGATAATGTATTATTAAAAGTCGAATCATTGAAAAAATACAAAAAAAACGAAATCAATTTTTTCAAAAACATTTCGGTTAGTGTTGATGATCTATTTCCTATTTTATCCAAAATGTCTCAATACTTACTCTTTATGTGATATTTAAAAAAAAATAGCTTTAAAAAAACGCATAACTCCGAAATCGCACAAAAAAAAAACATGTTCATATAAACTATTTTGGAACGTAAACCCTAATTTTGTATGAACTTCAAACTTTGTATTACACGACGTTTTTGTAGAATAACCGTGTTATACGAGGTCCGAATATATTTCAAATATTCAATGAAACTTGGAACAAGTTGTAAATGATCTATAATATGGCTTTCGATGTAAATTTACATTTAATTAAACTCGAATCAATATGGATGCACTCTCATTTTATAAAGAGAATTTTTCGATTGACGCCATCTTCAGTCATGGATTCTCCATTTTATGGAGGCTCCATTAAATTCGCCATCATAATTCGATGACTATTAAATGTACATTAAGTATGGCCACCGTACCGTGGATAGAATTCCTCGAAATTTGCTTTAGTTTAATTAAAGTGCTTAAATTAATTTACTTAAATACGAACATCTGGGAACGGGCAGTAGCCATTGTTAATTACAGACTAGGAAACTAAACTACCGAAAACAACATAGCTTTCTGGATAGCTGCTTTCGGAACTTTGTTAATTTATACAACACTATCCCTGTTTTCATTGCCATTTTTCTTCGGGACGGACGAAAGTTTTTTAGATCGTAAATTATAATTTCGTTCAAATACGTCGTGTAAATAAATGCACAGCTTCGAGCAGAAAGCAATCTACGTTGTGTGGATGAATATTCATTTTTGGTCAGTTAGAAGACGGGCGTAAATGAGGCCATTTTTAATTTTTGACACGTGGCGCCATCTGCGATCGTCAGATTCAAACATCAATTCATAACGCCTTTCTTCGATCGAGCTTGTTTATATGCATTTAAATTGTTCAGAAATAAATTTTGATTTTTGTGGCAGGCATACGAAACCTAAGAATTAAGAGGTTCCGGGATCTAACCCGACTTGAGGATCTTAAGCAGCGAGGTATAGTCACATTTGGAGTAATTGTTGTCAGATATGTGTTAATCCGAATGTAATCTAATCCATTTCTCTGTTCGTAATTGCGCGCTTTTGTAAATATAGATAGATGTTCAATGTTATTGTGTACATCTATTTTTTGCTATTGTTTGGTAGTAAATTAACCATAAACGTTGTACATATTGTTAATGCATGAATAACAAATAAATTTGGATGTTGTTCTATGGATGAATCCGAATATTCCCCGCTTAACGACGATTTGTTTTTTGGCGTTTTTTGATTGGATGAATGCACATTAAAAATATCTAAAGTAAATAAAAACATATTTTTGTTGTTGTTGTAATGTGTTTTAACAACCGGCTCTAGCGAGCCGTTTCAAATTTTCAAATTTACTAACTGAGCGTTTTTATATAAATCTTTTTTAAAACGGAATTGCTTTGAATCTATATAAATGTATAGCTAAAATGGGTTTTTAAAGCACTTGATTAATAGACTTATGACTTCTGCTTCATATTTCATTTTTATATACATTATATGAACACATACTTCTGTAACTCACTTTGTTATAATAACAGGGTATTATTGTGCTTATGGACTTCATAAATATTCGAATTGTTTATTCCGGGTGGAAGATATAATATTAAGGGTCCATTCAAGGCGCTTCAGACTCAAATTTGACGTTCGTAATTTATATCAGGAAGCGTCTTAAACGCAGTTTCTTCATCGTAAATTTGCTTTTTTTTTCATCCCCCAATACGCCAATAATGATCACAATAACGACGAAATCATTCGTTGTCTCCAATACAATAAATTATTCGCTGTCAACCCCTTACATACCCCCCGAGTCGTATATCACGTCGCATAACACGAAGGCTCAAACAGGTTTTATATTGAATTTTATAACCCATCACGATAAATCACAAAAATAATAATTTTCAACGCAAAAAAACGCGATAATATCCAACATAATAAAATGTACGTCTGTTAGAGAGCCGATGAGGAAAACACCACCCCTACGATAACTGGCCACATCGGCGACGTAAAAAATGCTCCCCGAGATTCATAAACAGAATTAATATTCCGCAACGATTTTTTTCGCGCACATACAATTTTAATGAAATGCTTCGGTATGGTTTCAAATTTTCACCGGGGAACCCTTTTTTCGAAATAATTTATTTTGTATTTATTTATTCGACGTTTGGCCTACGCGCACGTACGCCCCGTGTGTGTACGGCGTAAATAGTCAGCCGGCTTTTGATGGCGTTTCGTGACTTTCCTTGTTTTTCTTTGGTCGTAAATATGATGGAATCGACCATGACTAATAAAAAAATCACATTATAAAGTCTGCCTCCTATGCAATAAAATATAATTTCATGCGGCCGCAAACTTTCAATAAAATCGCACAAGTCTTTATCCCGGATACAATAGACTTTGGAATTCAGAACGCTTTGAAATAAATCTGAACGAAATTGCTATTGATATTCACAAGAAATATAAATTGAGTCATCGTACGCGGTTCTCTTATATAGTGCTCGTGAAGCATTTACTCATTAACCCTTTGAGTCGTGAAATCGTTGATCCCGTAATCGCTTTACACCGATTACTTTCTCTCAGCTTCTATCAGCGTAAGAAAATCTTCAATTCGAGGCAGAGTCAATTGTAAATAAACAATGTTGATAACATACAAGACCCCATCATTACTTTACATAAATAATACACAAACAATCGATTCATTTGCTACTGCTTTAGGAGGAAATAATGCGGAAAGTATGCGGAGAAACTCTCCGTCTCTGTCTCCCGAACTGCACTACGTTCTCTCTCTATCTGTGTTTATATCCGAACTCAATGTACAAGAGTGCTCTTTCTGAAAAGTGGAGGGGGATCCCAGGCCCTGGGATGGTACTCCTTTAAGGGTTAAATTTGACAATCCAATTGAATTTCGTCGCAATTTATTTTTGAAAAAGCATATCTTGCTATATGGTATTTATCATTGATGTAATATTCAGATATATGACAAATTTTCCACGATGTCGCCATTCAAGCATATGAAACCCAGAATATCAGATTTATTGTAAAAAAAAATTTAAGCCAAATTTAAAATGACCAGAACAATCAATAATCATAAAAACCGGCTTTAAAACTACGAAGACTACTTTAGAGCTTACGAAATTTTATGGAAATTATGAATATTTTGATTTCGATTATATTTTTTATATAAATTATTCAGAGCCAACTTTATTTGGAGCAGAACGGCATATTTGGGAAGAAATTAAATAAAAATAAATGGAAATATTATTTTTATTTAAATCACTAAATAGCGACGACAAGGATGACATCTTCCATCTCTCTTCAGGTGCAATGTGTTATTTTAACAGCGCCATCTCTTGTGGCACTGCAGAGACATTGCACCTGCATACCGATCGATCGTTTTTTGCACGTGCACTGTTGTTGGTTGGGTAGTGACGCGCAGGAAACGGGAGTCGAGAAAGAGTCACCGTCAGTTGGCCTTGGCTGCGGGATGTCGTCCCTTCTGCAGCCAGATCTCTCTCTCTCTCTCTCGTGTGGAATAAATAGTTATTTAGAGAAGAGAGTCTTTCTATTCGACGCCCGTCTATTCCCATCCATTTTTCCAGCAACATCACGGCCCGATAGAAGAACGAACCCGTGCGCTAGCGCGACTATCCCGACGAACACGTTAAGGTGGGGAGCCGCCCGGGAACTCTGTCCCCGAGAAGGCCCCCGCCTCAACGTTAAAACACCAATAATCATTTAATTTGAAAAACGGTTTTTTTAAATACATTTTTGTCACATTTTAATTTTGTAATTGTTGCGTTTAGTCCCTCGCCATCTCCAGGGGACTTTAATCTTCATTGCAGCTGCCTCAGCTGAGTCGTGGGATAGTCTGGGAGCCGGAAGCGCCCGTGCGCCTCTCATCTTAGCCTGAAAAACCTCGAAGAGAAGGAAGGGGCCATGCGCCCCTCAGTAGCATTGGGGCTCCGCAGCCCCGAGACGAGCTTGCAGCATACGCGACGAAAATCCGTATTTTACCTTCGTAGGGTAGAGTAGAGATTCTTTATCTCCGACCGCTAATTCGACCACACCGAAAAGGAGGAATCCTTAAAAAGAGAAGGCAACAATTAAAACATTATGAAATTTATTTACCATTTGTGATCACGAGGCAGAAGCTTCCAGAGGATGTGAATGTAACCCGAAATCGGAGGAAATGAAGTTTGCACACCAACAATTAACACGTCCAGTCCAAAAGGCTCCCCAGAATGAATAGTCTGTTCATCCTGTAGCCCTTAGGATCGGGCGCAAAGTTCGAAAATTATAAAAAACGGCCCGCTTTAATGACCAAAAATCGATAATTGATGGCATAAATTATTCAAAAATAATTATGATTTATTTCAAGATTTGCAATTGTAATTCATTGTTTTTATAATCCGATTTGGCAATTTAAAAACTATTTTACACCGTTTCAGGCCATTTGTACATTGCAATGTACACACTGTATTTTCCTAATGAAAAGGACTTGGAAAAATATAAAATAATTTTCCTGCATATTTGTGGTTCCAAATAACAGATTTTGGTCAAGAATATTTTTTTCTAAAGGAAAAAAGTCGGATCTAACAAGGGTTAATTTTTTTTTTTACATCAGTGTAAAATCATTTCAATGGATTTACGAGCGTAAAACATCACTCAATAAGTTCATAGGATTTTATACGTTTTTCTTCTTCATTTCGGGTCCATTTTTTCGAAATTGTTTCCCAAAAAAATCCAAAGAACTTATTGAGTGACGTATTATATATTTATCTCTCAACCAAAGGCAAACCTTTAAATGATAGGTTTTTTTAAATAATCGGCCATAGAATTTAAGATTCTGCTAAAGAAAGAGTGCAGATTGATCATGAAAAAGGCGATAAATAATATTTTGGGTAACGATAAAAGATTTTTACAGTTGCAATTCATATTACAGAAGATCATCATTGAAATTCAGATTTAAAAAAATCACGTATGATAATATTATAGCAATAATGTTCAACGTTACCATACGGTCACTATAATTGATACACATTCAATGATAATTTGAAATAAAATTGCTTATACAATTCAATTATATTGGGACAGTCGCTTGATACTCTGAATCCAAAGAATTAATACTGAGATAATTAACACATTGCTTGCGGGGACAGCGTGCCACTATCATTCGCTGTCACTCAGAGAATAGGGGAGAGGTTTATCTTTTCCATGTAAATTCTTTCCAAACGTTATCTTGGAATTCTTTTTCAAAATAAGACTCAAATCTGGTTGATATCTAAATGCTCGCTGTTATTTTGTTCCCTATTTACAATTTTAGTATATTTACTGTAAATATAATGTATTTTTAATTTAATTTAAAAGTGTAAGGGATAATATACTATAGAAAAATATATTGGCGATATGATTATTATATATTTGTATATATATATATATATATATATTAATACAGACGAAATGGATGTAACCCCTTTCCTATGAATGGATATTGAAGAGGCCCATAGTTCTGTAGTGGACTGTTAGTGGCTGCGCTATGATGATGATATATATTAAAATGACCCGTTGGGTGAGCGTTCAAAATAAAACTCGGTGGTAATGCTACCTTCAATATCGAGCGAATGAGGAGGTGAATGTATGATACAAACGAAATGGATGTAACCCCTTTCCTATGAATGGATATTGAAGAGGCCCATAGTTCTGTAGTGGACTGTTAGTGGCTGCGCTATGATGATGATGATATTAAAATGAATATGTATAGTTTTTATACAAGGCACAGCCGTCCAAAAAATTAGTGTAGCGTGAACATGATGCCTCAGCGTTCCACGCATGGCCAAGCCAAACCAACCCCACATACAAAGTGTTAATAAATTTAATAAAAGTAAAAAATCCTCTCAAAACGTAAAAAATGAAAAAAATCAAATAATTTAATTATATGAGTAAATATAATTATAAAAGCATTACATGAAAATATTCATCCCTAGAAAAATCTCTTATGAAGATTGCCAAGGTCTAATAACGAATATGATCTATTAAAAAGAAGAATTGTTATCAGGATCAAATATTTCAGACCATTTGTGTTAATAATATTACATTCAGATACAAGACATAAAACATTTACATAGCACTGCAATGAAAACACTTTATGGCAACGTTTATTGTCCCATGAGAGATTCACGACGAGCTGATGCATTATCGTCTCGTTCTTGGAGGCTAACAATGTCAGCCATGGATGTGATGAAGTTTGCAAACTTCTCTTCGTATATATTTGAAGCATTTTCATGTTTGCATGTAGCAACAAGTCTGCATTAAAAAATATATTTCCCCCGAGAAGGAAAACCTCCAAAATATAATGCTAAATGTGCCGACTACTCAAGTATTTTGTCATTTTTAAAACTTAATTTTATATATTCATGAACAATAATATCAAAATATAGCTAAATCAATATATATCCATTAAATTCTTACATTATAAGATGTAGATTTGCATCATCGTCTGATGAAAATGCGTTTTCAATATGATAAAATACTACGAATCTTTTTCGCATACATGCAAAAAATATTACTTTTAGATACGCCCAATAAATCCGCAATGATGTTATGATGATATCAAATCGTAATTTCATAAAATTGCTATTAGATCCCGTGGATTTTAGGGGCTGTTATGATAGAGCGCTTTTATCCCCAAAACACCGATTTTTCTCGGGAGAGGAAAACATAATGTAAATCGAACGATATTAATGTCCTTCCATTTCGTCCCCTATTGCATTTCGTTAATATGGAATGGAAGACAAAGAAATAATGAAAATCACCCCGGTTGACCTCATTTTCTCCCTAAGCTTCTAAATGTGGTAATAAACCAAAGTGAAACCTCCATGATTCGTTGAGTTAGCTGCCGATATATGGAATCGAAATGAAAGCGACGATCATATAAAGAAACGTCTTTCTCCGACTGCAATTAATAACTGGCGTTCGATTCAGAGACACTCAAGCTTTGCGAAAATATATTGAACGAATTCGTCTAAGGGTCGTTTCATTTTATAACAATGAACTCCATTTGCAGTCGTGAGCATTGCAAATTTCAAAATTATTGTCAGAGTTTAGATTATATTGTAGCATGGACGCTATGCAATGGCGCTGTTAATCTGAGCAGATTAACGACGACATCTTCCGTCTCTCTTCAGGCGTAATGTGTTAATTTAACAGCGCCATTTTCTGTGGGGTTGTGGACACATTGCGTCTGTAATATCACAATACCGTGACGCGCAGCTGGTGGGAATTGGGAGGAATCGTCGGTTAGCCTTGGCTGCGGGAGGACGTCCTTCCCGTAGTCAGATCTCTCTCTCGTGGCTAATAAAAAATAAAGTATTTCTGTTCGACGCCCGTCCATTCTTATTCATCCGTTCGACTACGCAACGGTCTGAAAGCGGAACGAAAATGATCTAATACTAATTTAATTTAGTTATTTAAATATTTTTTTTAATTTAAATAATGTAGTATTGCCAAATATCTTCATTGAATTTTTAGACTCCCCAAACATTTATAATTCGACAAACTGCACATTCAATTAAGATTTTTTTATCCGAAGGCAATCAGATATCCCCGAATACTAAGTGTGCCATCGCGATAATTTAAATCGAAATCCGCCCTTATAAAACTCGCCCGAATTTAAAACCACATCACTATAAATCAAGCGTCGATAGAGGGCAAAGGGTTAAGTGCGGAGCGAAACTAATTGATGGGTCCTGCCAAATACACCACAGACCTTCAAACTATGTACCACAAATTGACTGCTTTACGATGGGAGACTACCAAAATTAATTGTCAGAAACAAGGGCTTTTTGCACCCCGCGCTTAAGCACCCATAGACGACCATCATACAGCTTTTATGGATTCTTTGAATTTGCCCCTTTGAAAACATCCTTATTTCGATCATTTCTCGGCGCCCTCTTATATTGTGTTACTTAATGCGGTTTACTGAGGCTCTCGCTCGTTTTTGGATGTCTTCGCACCCTTTTTGCGCCGACGTTCGACCCTCTTCGGAGCGATGCGGCTCTGTACTTCATTCATTATTTTTTTTGACTTTGTGTAAAAAATCGATTCTGGAGCTCTTCATCAATTTACGACCCCTTTGTATTTCTTGCTAGATATTTTGATTCATGGCCGTGTCATTAATCACAGCATCTCTTTTATTTCGTGACGTTATATTGTGAACATGAAACTAAAATGACATTTTAAAATGTTAAAATTCCGGCACGAGGGAAGTAAATCGTTCTGGAATATCATAATTGCCTTGCCATAATCTAATTATACCTTCATTTTTTGATGTTTATTGCAGTCCAAGCCGCGACCTGTTCAGATACTCGACTTTTCATGACTACTCGCTGTTTCAAATTATTGATTCACTCTCCTTCCAATCAAATATATTGTTTATCGACCAACTATTTGATCGAATCGATTATACCTTCTCATCAAATATAACCATGTTCTGGATGGCCTTATTAATGTACATATATTTCAATGCCTTTTCTATCATTCAGTAGTACTTTCTTCTACCTATTCACAATATTTCGCACAATTTTGGTATTTGAGCTACCTTTACTACGTCTCAAGATCGGTGCTATTACCATTGAAACGATTAGTTGATCAATACTTGTGCCATTAATCGTTTAGATAGTTAAGCTTGCGAACAATAGCCGGAACTTGTCAGCTAAATGCAAGATTAGAGCCGTATATCTGCACAATTAACCCTTATTCGCTATCCAATTGACTGAAACTATGAAATTAAACTGTCACATATCCATTATGAGCCACTTATAAAATGGCAAATTCAACCTGAAGCTCATGTATTGCCATTCAAATTAAAAAATAGTAATTAATTTGTTCGTAACGATAATATAGAAAAGTGAGGTTTCATCTGTAATAAATGTCACAATGTGAAATCATCTTATATGTTATTGCCAATTTTAAACGTAATATTTTTGCATATCCACTTGAATACTATCTCGAACAGTTGAGAAAAGACTGTTATAGGATGATGATATATTATTTGAGTAATTTAGAAATACCGAAATCACATATTTCTTGGCAATCTTCGTCGAATACAATGAGCAATGTGTAATTTGCAAATGTCCATTTTTTTATTCATCAACATTTCTCATTGTTGAGAAAGACCACAAAGCACTTTGCGTTGATTCACATTATCTTAGACTTCCTTGAAGAAGTTTTGTAATATTTTAATAAGCGTATGAAGATCTTATTCAAACATTTATTATGATACCAACTTTATCAGAACCCGCAGTCTATGTTAGGCAGGGCATGTAGCACAAATCCTCAGAGTTCTTCTTGCTATATTAGATTCGAGACTGAGTAGCAATAGACCCATCGGAAAACCTCGTCTACGCTGATATAGACGGGTAAACGACAAATGTCTAGGTCTGGGCAATTGGAGGGAGGAGGTTCAGGACAGGCGGAAATGGCGGCATGCATTGTCGGTGGTCAGGGCCCTTATATACGGTTGTATGAACTCTGTCCGTTTTTATAATATATGCTTGTATTATCCCTCTTTTCTTCATTATCGTTATGTTCAGGTATGGCATCCGATTGCGAGCCGCTCATTCGTCATATCAGCGGTCCGAAAAGCGGACCGATTGAGCATACAAAACCTTATGGCCACTCCGTCCTCTTTTAGGGCTTTTTGCGGCATTTTCTATGATCTGTACGATCACGAAAGCAACGTAGTGTCTATAGACTATAGTATTTTTTAGAACAATAACCGCCGTATATACGTTAGGTCGGGTACTTTTGGGACTATCTTTGTATGTTATTTTAAACCATATATTATAATAGTATTTAATATATTGCATTGGGCGCTTCATACACTAGACTCTGATAAATAGTTGATTTAGTTGTAACAAAGTCATCCAGTATAAACTAGTTTCAAGTAGTAAAAACGCGTTCTAACTAAATACGGGTTTTGACTGTAACAATATTAAAGTTCTGAATCAAATCTAAATTCTGCAAAAAAAAATAATGAAGCCAATTAGGTTTGTATTAGGATCCATTTAAAATTGATATTCATGTAATCAACATTTAAAATTGGTTGAGTCATAAATAGTTGCCGGCAAAATTAAGCCGTTATAATAATTCGGTTTTATCCTTGATGAGTCATCCGTATTGGTAAGTATTGGGCATCATTAGATAGGTATGAGTCTTATCAATCTTTAGACAATAGTTAATCTTGTCACATCTTATATTATAGTATTTTTTTACCCGTAAAATGGAAAATCAAAAAGTACATTTTCGTCATATAATGCTTCTGGAGTTTAAATAAGGCAATAATGATACAGCTTAAAAAGTATGCGATATATACGACGAAAGAGCAGTGAGTGAACGGACAGTAAGAAATTCGTTTTTAAAATTTAGTTTAGAAGATGAAACCCTGAAAGATGTACCAAGGACGGGTCGCCCTTTTGACTTTGATGAAAATATTTTAGAGGTGTTGTTGGAGCAAAATTCACGTCAATCAACAAGGGAATTTTCCGGGAAGATAAATTCATCACAATCAACCATTTTCGGATACTTGGAAATATTGGGGAAGGTTAGCAAATTGAGTGGGTTCCATATAATATCAGTGAAATATGTATAAAAATTTTAGCCATTTTTAAATTGAATAATTACTGGAGATGAAAAATGGGTACGATGATGTTGTACGCTAAAGACTACACTCTAAAACACTCAACAGCTACAACGCGCTAAAGAAAAATTTCAAGAAAATGATGAAGTGAATCAGTGAGGAGTGTATTGATAAGTTACCCATATAATAGAAGATAGAGTTATCACTAACAATGGTGAATATATAATAGAATAATATTGCTTTGTTATTTTGTTAATGCTAAAAAAATGTTTGAAAAAAATCGGCAATTATTTATGACTCAACCTAATAGTTCAAAATTAAAAAGATAAAAATTTAGATTGAGGAATAAGTTTAATTTTTTCTTCTCTACAAATGATATATTTACGAATGCAAAATAACAATGTCTGGGATTCCAAACAATTTACATTTGTAATAAATTAGCAATTATTTAATGGCTTGACGATTCGGGTATTACCCATATTGTAAATGTGATTTAGCACCATGGTTCCTATGGATTGGGGATTTTATGCTAAAAATTGTACATCACCGGACAAATGAATAAATCCCCAATGACAGAATGCAGTCCGGATACATTTTCAGCGAATTCGGAAACGTCGGAAAATGAATTTATTTTAGCGCGCATTTGCGCGGACCGACAACAGTGATGGCGCGTGAAATTTAATTAATTGCTTCGTGTGAATAAACGTTCTCTAAAATATGAATGCGGTTAACCCCTTTGCCGCCTTTGGAGTCCGACATCAAAGCGAGACGGCTGCGAAAGGGTTTCGCGCTTGGGGTGTTTTGCTTCTTTTATGCGAATTTTTTCCGCGACATTTTTTACACGGGATTAATTAAAAAACTTATTCGATAAACTTTTCGAGGGAAATTAAATTTTGCGTCGTCGCATTTTTACATCTCGGAATCGGCAGATTCATTATTAATTTTCTCCTTTGAACCCCCCCTTAAGGAAAAACACGATGGGTTTCTAATTAGAAAAATATATTGGAAGCGGATGGAAATGTGGCAAATAAATCGCGTCGCAAATTAATTCATCAGCTTTGAACTGGAAGGGTGTTTATTTTTTTTTGAGGAATTTGTGGAATTGGATTTTCTGGAAAAATATCCACCCTTAATTTAGCGCTCAGATTGAGAGCCTTGCGTATAAGTCAATTAGAGTTTCGACGCCGCCTATTTTGGCAGAATCAACAATTTTTTGCCCTTTCTTCGCCTCTTTCTTCGATTTAGCAATAAGGGCGTTTTATGTACTTTTCCGACTTGTAGATATTAGTATATTTTTTTATCTATTATGAATAATGGCCCGATACAAAAGGACAGGATATCAAATTACTACGTGATTTCATTTATCAAGCTATCCATTATCGACAGATCTTTTGTGTTCCAGCTTTTCATTGAAACGCATTAAAACCTTAAGTGCTCCCTGTCTCTTGTTATTCGGGACGATCGAGAATTGGATTTTATAAAAGCAAATTGATACAAAACCGTTATATTTTTTCACCCCCTCAGATTAGTCCTTGAATTAAGAGAGAAATACAAGTCTTTAAAAGAGTCTCGATGAATTCACAAAGCCAAGTATCTTTGTTATGCGCTCTATAATTGATCATAAGTGGGGTTAATATTGGAGGTGAACATTTTAATTGTTTTTCTTTCAAGTATACAGGGTGTATGACACATGGACTGACTATTTATTTTTTGAGAGTTAGGGAGGCTGGGTCTTGTGCTACGTGTCACACATAGTCCCTATATCCTATGTGTCAAGATTGTATAAATAGATCTTATTTTAATATTTTGAAAAAAATGCCAAAATTTCTTGCTGAAATAATTTTCAAAAGAAAATTCAGTTGATTAATAAAAGCTTCTAAGTATTAAAGTAGATAGCTTTGATGTAGCTATTAATTGCGTGGGCTATTTAATCGATTCAATATTCCAGACGCATTAAGAACACTTAACAGGCTCGTGAGTTCTTTATATCCTCATCAGCATCATTAAAAAGCCACACAAAAATATTTCAGCTCTTCGACATAAATTATGAGGATCACTGGCAATGAGATAAATAAACGAGGTAAACTTATAGAAAAATCCATAGAATACTATATCGACATAGCATACTAAAGCGAAGTATTTGTGTATCTTATGCAACAAAGACAGATTAAATATTCAAACGATCAAATGGTTTGATTGTTATAGACAACCCATTTTTCATCCCCTGTCACTAGTCGATGCAAAAAAGTTCATGCTTTTGTCCCACACACAAAAAAACACATGTGACAACGTTGACGGGTGTTGTGCGGGACACAAACTTGTACTTAGAAACCATTCCAATTCGATTTAAATGCCTCATAACTGTAGATTAATTGATACCCATCTTCATTGTGATGTCCCTGGTATTTTGACGTGGATCAGCTTCAAGTATGGCTTTCAGTACATCATCATCGGTGATTGAAGGGCGCTCCGCCCTTTTTTTCATCAGCTGTTGATAAATTCCCAGATCTCATGATGTACCTGGATGGATGGATGAGGATGAATGAGCGTCACACAGAAAAACTCTCTTCTCTAGATAACTATTTATGCAACATGAAAGTGAGAGATTTGGCT